>JAGTXR010000022.1:1223150-2446300 GCA_022606575.1 Glossosoma conforme | reverse complement strand
TATTCTGAATTACGACCGCAACGGGCGAATAGCTAGTCACACCGCTACTAGAAGTCGTTAGTTTAGTTTACAAAATTTATATATTATTTTTAATGCGACAATCCAAAATAAAATTCGTTTCGTTAAACCCTTTCATAACGTCTCGGTTTGAATACAAATTATACTGTTAATAATAAAACTAGCATTTGAAGCATAAATGAACTTATCTGGTCTATTTTCATATATCACATTGGTTCTTGTATCGTTTAGCTATCAGATAATGCATAAAAATCTATTCTAAGAAAGTAGCAAAACGATATATCACGTCAACCGATGTCAATGGTCGGGGAATCTTATGGCGGCATATGCCGACAACCGATTCGAATGGGTTACAGAGATTGAGTGATTAGTCCAATGCTTTTAATGCATGAATAGTTAGTCTCAAGGAGCGAAAAGAAAGAAGAAAATTAAAGCAGCATTTCCATAAAGTGAACGAACATTAACGATATCGTCTTTACGGGACGACTTTCGTCTACCGCCAATTTTGATTAATAGTTTTGAATGACAAAAAAAAAAAATTTGGATAAATGTTCCAAAATTATAATTACAACATTAGGATTACAACATTGCAATATTATAATTAGTTTTTAAAAAATATATAAAAATTTAAACCTTTTTTACTTGTGTATTTTTTAAATAAAATTCTAAAATTCAGTAGGTACCTAATTAAATAAATGTGAGAACAGCGCCATCTGTAATGCACAATGCAAGTTCATATACAATACTTCATGAATAAACTACTAGGTGGCGCAGCTAATATCGATTACTTATGGTTTGATTTTGTACTTGAGCATTTTTTTAGTATTTATTGGTTAAGATTAGATACACTTTATTCAATTATAACATTACTAATTGTATCGATAAAAATGTATTATTATTTTTGCTTTTCGGATAATAAAATAACTAATAACGGAATGAAATAATTAAATATAGATACATCGAATGAATTTTGTAAAAAATGTGTTTCATGAAATAGATTACATGCAAAAAATAAAATACAGACTAAGAACGAAAAACCATTGTGAATAATAAATTTAAAAATATATTTAGTATAAATTATCTTTTTAAATTTTATATTGTGGCATTTATTTATAGATGTGTATTGATTTAAAATTGTTTCTAATTTGTTGTCTATTTTTTATTTTAAAAAAGGTCAATAGGCTAATTATCTTCTTTGGTGATTAACAAATTAATCAAAATCATATTTGGATACTACAGCTGCCGTTTCTTGAAGTCACGAATCTCTCCTCCCCTTGAGGTCGTTCTCGTGGTACCAGATAGATCGTTTGGGTACAAAGATGCAGTACTGACTTTAGACCCTGCGGCGCCCTAGGGCATTTTTGTTTCTGGCGCCCCATATTTTACACATTTAAAAAAACTAAACAATATTAGTTGCAGTCGGCGCCCCTAGCTTATTCGACGCCCTGGGGCACCAACCCACTTCGCCACCCCCTAAAACCGGCACTGCAAAGATGTCTTGAGGACAATGCATTAATAAGAGAAAATGACATTGTGGCAGCAATTCGTGGTGATCATATGTGGCAGATATATAATAAATATTCTGAAAAAAAATTGTCACGTATCGTTTATTTTATTTCCGGGGTTCGTATATGTACCTACATAAAAAACAATTGTGTTAAACTGTTGTTTGTATTTCAGATCTTTTAAGAGAACAAACATATTACGTTAAGTCCTTAAGGCTGATGATATTGTTATTTTATCGACGGGCCATCGGGCTGCGGATCTTTCCTCTCGGGTGAGCCGATCAAATAAGAAAAAAGAAAACCCCGACGGAGAAAATTGGGGAAAATAAGTGGAAACGATATGGCAACAATGATTGTATTAACTCGTTTTCCCGCCTGAAAGGGTGAATTTGGCGCCAAAAAGCTTCTAGAACATCTCTTAACTGATTGAAATGCTGAGAACAGGCCCGAATCAGACTTTATCAAAAATCAAATTAATAATAAAACATAATTAAATTGTGAAGACTTCATACTATTTGATTTTAATGGTATAAAATAATATTTTTTACAATGTTTTCAGCATTCGCTTTGAGATCCATTATAAATAATAGATTTTTATTTATTTACCTTGTTTTTACATGTATCACTTTGTACAGTGAGTTTTGAAAACATATTCCTGCGTAAAATACTCTACTAGGTTTACTAACTAGGGTTACGATTGTTAGACTCTGTGAGCAATGACGAGGTGAGGAAGCGTTCCAGACATACTAAAGTAAATAGAGCTCGAGATGGTTATAGATGTCGTTCGTAGTGAAGAGGTTAAAAATGCCCTCGTCCGTCCCTGTTCTCTTTCCGTTTAACGAGTGTAAAAGTTTCAGTTCGGAAAAGTAATTATCCATTAAGAGTCGCGATAAGCAGTTTTTGCTGCATGCTATCGGCGCATCTCCGGCGAGTGTTAATTCGGTGACACTATCACTGACAACTGCCCGGTAATTCATTAAGAGAAAAGTCAGCAATATTTATGTAACGTTCATTGTCCATTTTGGCTTACTTTTGCTTTCTCTTACATGTCATTTCATTCATTATTTAACCGTATGAAATATAAGTAAGATTGTACTGGCGCCTGTTGAAATACAGATCGTAGAATCATCAGGGTCATACTAAAAGAGAGTTTCAGATATCTTGGCGTACAGGTCAATGAGAGTGGTTGCCTGCAAAAAGAGCTCGCTTCCCGCGGTTCAACGCTAGAGTATATTTTATCTTCATGCGCAATATCGTACTGCTTTACTCCATACACAGCGCTTAGCCATATGCATCATGGTAAGCGTCATAGAATATCACAGATGAGAGTTCAGAATAACTCACTGTCTGTCGGTATTCTCCTGTATGTGTTTACACTAAAAATAAGCTGTATAACCCTCATCCCTCAATAAAGGCATTGCGAATCTTGGCATCTTGAAAAAAAAAATGTAGCCGTATTATGTGTTTTGAAAACGTAAGCTAAAAAGCTTACGCAGAATTTTGGGAGTAAAATAGGTTTAAGACAGTCTTTCATACAACAGTTGCATTTTCTTCAGGCATGACCACCATATGTTCCAGTTATAGATATAAAATTATTATGATGATATTCGAACAGAAAACACTACACTCATTTCGTATCAATTACACTCTACATTGACCACTGCAGTGCCGGTTTTAGTGGGTGGCGAAGTGGGTCGGTATCCCAGGGCGTCGAATAAGCTAGGGGCGCAGAGGCAAAAAATCTTTCTTATATGTATTTTAAATATAAACAATATGGAGCGCTAGAAAAAAAATTGCCCTAGAGCGCCGCAGGGTCAAAATTTGGTACTGGACCACTGCACCATTTCACCGCTTAATTACATAGATTAACCAATCTTATTAAATATGTCCTCCTACAGTTGCATTTTTTTCAAGACCTTAGGCTACCATCGTGCAGGCGGACAATAAATATCCATAGTATGTATTTGGCGGATCTTCGTATACAAAAATGACTTGGAACGAAGCAAGAACAATGACAGCTGACATTGCTGTTCGGTGGCAATTTATGTCGAGTAAATACAACAGCTTTGAGCAGATATGTTAAAAATTATATTCGAATACATTTTTACAAACATATATTCATTGTTATTCATAAATTGAAATAAAGAATACAAAATATTTCCAACTTTAATGTATTTTAAAATAGGAACAAACTTTCAAGGCGAACATTTGTTTTTCTACATTTAAATTCAAATTTATTTCAAACCGTTTCAAAAACAATGTTTTTTGCGTGGCAACGAGGAATACGACATACATGTCGTTGTTATTGTCAAAAAAATGTTGTCTCTCTAGCTTTGGAAGAATAATTATGATAAAAAAAACAATATTTTCGTGAAATCTCTACGATTTTTTGAAACAACAATCCCGCCTCATTTTCTCGAGAGCGAACACGATTAACAACGAATTACTGAAAAAGTAAAGAAAAAACAAACACTATTTCTTGCGCGCCCTCCATTAACAGCTGTCCCATAAATTAGCCGCCATTTTGCCAGGAGCTGGGGCTGCCGCCGGCAAAAATACTGAAATAATAAAACGCTCCATGGGAGGTGTGTAGGTATTTAGGTATATAGGTATACTATTAAACAAGGATTCAGTTAATGTGGATAATAATGATCATAAAAGATATTCATTATTATTTCCACTGTGATAATTGTAATTTATTTAATAGTATTTTTAGGGACATAAGTTTTCGTTCGAACCCGAAATCGTGGCTCGAACACAAGGAAAATATGCACGCCTAGTAAGAGAAGCCATTGAAATCAAAAGACATCCCATCAACAACAACAGGGATGACGGCTTGATTCTCAAAACAGCATAGCTTCCACCTTTAGCACATACTTTAAAACCTGTACAAACAAGCAAGGACAGCCACAGTCTGACATGACCCTCGTGGAGGTACAATTCTTAGAACATACCTACCGTATTCTTAGAACATACCCAAGATTTCTCCGGACCAATGAAACTTAAGTATGTAGTTGCCATGGAGATATCAATAACGCTCGTAAAAAAATAATCCGACACAAACTCACATCTAAATTATCAATCCTGAAGAAGACCCCTGCAATGGCGGTCAAAATATTGGTTAAAAGAAATTTGCCACACATTGTTCGCGCGATTGGAAGGTGGTAATAATAATACATACATAGCCACGTGTTGATGTACTTTCAATTTAGTTTATAATAGTATAAAAGTGTCGGAATGTGGGAGTGTAGTAAAAGTGTTGTTATCTGTGGATTGTTGAGAAGGAATTCTTATGCGTGCTAGGAAAGGATCAATGGAAATACACGGACATTCCGAACAAAAAATAAAAAAAAAACATAAACACTGTGTAATGTCACGGGGAATTTAATCTCAGTAAGCTTAATATTTAAACAATTTTAAAAGCTTAAATGGTAACAGAATATTTACGTTAGATTTGAGTTTAATGATTAACGAGATTCTATTTTATTAGCATGTTCTATATTTTATTTTGAGAATAATGAAAGGTTACTATAGTCCATCCAATATAGGAAGAACCCTATGACACATTTATTGCCCTGTGCTAAATATCGTCCGATATAACGTTGTAAAAACGTTCGCTACCTATACTAATTTTATCAACATAAACAAAAGCCTCTCTTCTTATATATAATAAGTTATTTAGGTAAATATATCACAATAAAAACAAAATAATAAAAAATATATGCATATTGTTACAAATTAGAAAAAATACGGCAATTTGTAACTATAATACTATAATATCTGACGCACGTAGAAGGCCATGTCACATTACTGCGAAAACCAGTGTTGGGGTATAGATAATCGTATTTTCGATTGTTTTTGTAAATACCTACTAAAATTAAATATTAGAATTATTATCAATTATAAGTGAATATTAACAGGTTTTAAGAGACATGTAAAACAAACTATAAATAATAATATTAGTAATATGAAAATTATGAATAAAAGCAAGTGTAGAGATAAATATTAGCACATAACCTTAAAAACACATATTTTAGTCCTTTTCCTTCAGGAGTTTTCGTCCTGGATTTAGCCGTGTCGTCGGTCCATATTTTACCAACAGTATGATTAGCATTGAGCCAAGTTTCGTCGAGAAAAACGACTTTCTCCCAATTCCTAATGCTCTTCATTAGCCTCAAAAAAATCGCATCTTTTCAGGGAAATATCCGTGCGCTCCATTATAAACTTTCTTTTTTCACATTTTTTTATATTTGAAGCCAATGTTTTTCAATACCTTACTAAGAGACGTCGCACTGCCTTGAAATAATCCGACTGACTTTAGAAAACCTACCAGTTTAAGAAGTGTTGGTATTTCGTTGCGGTCATAGTATGCATACACGTGATTCCGAATTGCTGCCAAATCAAAGCTATCGGGTTTTGTTATTGAGCATTTCTTCTGTCGTTTCTTATTTGGTGTTAATATTTTTTTCTCTTCTAATGAAGATTCACCGTATTTCTCGTCTGTGATCCGAGACACTGTAGATTTACTGATTCCTAGGGAATCCGCGACCCGATCTCGAATGTTTTCAACAGACAGCAATGGTCCACCATTTTGTTTTTCTTGATGAAAATAATCTCGCAAGCGTACGACAAATTCACGTGATTCACTCCTGAGAACAGTTTTTTTCTGTCTCTTCGGCATTGTAAAAACACAAAAATATGATTCAATGAAACAACTTTAACAATACTAACAATAAATATAATATTACAACAACAAAAAACACGAATCGATCGAAGAACAACACGCTACTGAAAGTCAAACATTTGTACTGATCCGCCATGAAGCCGCCATGCGGAAATAGAGATGTTTATATACGATTCACTTCGAATTCAAATTCGATTTTTTTTCGAAGAAGAAGAGAAAAAAAATCGACCTAATCGAAATAAATATTTTTGCCCCGTCCTTTTTACAAGGGGCAATAAATGTGTCATAGGGTTCTTCATATATTGGATGGACTATAGTAGGTAGGTGTAACTTGGTTGGTCCTAGGGCGGGCACGTAACACAGTGATTTCTCCGGCGGGCGGCGAGTAATTGTTCAGGTTACGATCGCGTCGAGAAAGATGAGAAAAGAGATCTGTTCCGTATGGTCATCTGCTTATATATGAAGTCCGCCACAAATTATATAAATATAAAACCGTAATTTTCTAAAATTGAATAAAAAAATTAAGAAAGTCAAAATCCTTACAAAATCAATATGCAGAACTTCTAATTACCGCTTTTTAAATATCACGAACTAAAATATATTTTAGCTTAGACTTTGCTCTTTTAAGATTATCATCTGAAATCCTTAAGGATATAATTAATATGACAACACAGCATCACTTATTTTTCGGTATTTCTGCTATGAGAACATAACTCTTAATATGTATTGTTTGACTAGGCAGTAGTTGATACAAAATAATATATATTGGGTTGCTTTTTATTCTACCTTTCGTGCTATATATACAAGTATATCTCGAAGAGCCAATATGTTCGATGGTTAATTTATATATTAGATCTTAAAGAGGTGAAAGATCCAACGAAGTAGCCATATTTTCCTGATTGTGAGGGCAAATGGTAAAGAGAGAGGTTTTGCAATGCTTGGGAGGTGTGGAGAAAATATGAGAGGAATATAATTATTCCCTAGTAGCAACACTGGTTGACAGCGCGCGCGCGGGAAACTAAACTTGTGATATTTATGGCTGTTGTTTGTCGGATAGTTACCGGCCAGATTCCGAAACTAGAACTGCAGCCCGAATGGAAAACACACTAAATTACACAAATCTGCTTAAATTGCGAATTGAATTATTATGAAGTATAGGTGTTGTCCAATATATCATATGATATATTACACATATAACCTACCCTAACTCCCTAACCTTAAATACTCATATAATTTTCCCCCCTTCCAAAAGTCTTCCAAACAGGATTGTTAAAATATTTATATGACATTTTTAATATTACAAGTGTGTACAAATGAAAAAACCGATATAGACAATGTTTTGGAAAAGAAGAAACCCATGTTTTTTTTTTATATAATGTTTTTTTTCAATAAATACAAAGATATTATATATTTCACTGTATATTTGCAATCGTTTGAAATTTTTAATACCATGATCTTGCACTGAAACAAGTAAAACAACATATTTTCCAATGTTATTGTTGGTATGTGGCAAAACTAAGGATATTATAATTAAAAACTATGTCCTCCAAATACGATGAACTGTAAGTGAAGATCATAGAAAAAAATGGACAAAAAGGTATAATTAATTTAAATAGTCTGTGATGCTTCCTTTAAATTTTAATCATAATCGATTCGTAATGTGTACATTTGCCTTTATTATTAATTAAAAATTAGATCTTACGTTCTGTGCAGTAATTATTGACATCTGCATGACTGGTACCGAAATCCTCGATTTACAATGTTTCGTCTCTTATTTCTGTTGGCTTGTCGTACATGATGTGTCGCCATATTGGCATTTTGGACAAGTCCTGTCACGGGTGTGACGTTAGTTATATAGACCGCCGCTTATGGGGCTGTGCGACAGCCCATCACGAGCGCAGGCAGTCGTGTGCCGACCGTCGGCGAGAGCATATTGTATTGTGGCCCGGCCTGAATAAACACGGTCGGGCCATAAGTTTGTAAAGTTTATCGTAAATATATGTCAATGTGCTTCAGAAAAAGTCTGTGTGTTATTCTCCTATCCTGCCACCACGTGACTGAATAACAACCTATTTTAAAGAGAAGAGGATGTTAATATATAATGATCCTTATAGGAAAACTAGAAGTGGTGATGCGTTTTGAATGATTGCAGAGGAATAGCACCTCTAACACGTTACCGGTTAAAATGCCACCAAAGCGCTTGTTTGCCTGATAAGGAAGGGTTGGCACTCTTCGTCCTCACCGGGGAATATATCTCAGCACCCTTCACGCCCTCGAGGCCCTTCAACACCCCTTTAGCACCCAGCAAAGCGGGACATAGCTAACGCAGCGATAGGCAAACGAAATGCACCGATCATATTACACATAAAATACGAATATGTGCAAACACTAGACTCTCTTCGCTCTACTTAATATACCATCCTGATCCTCCATATTCATTCCCTAGCCTTAGCACATCATCATCAACTATATATTTCTAATCAATAACCTCCAGTATTAGTCTCCATTCCTCTTGATCCACTGCCTTTCACATCCAATATCTTCCTGCAGTTCTTCTGATGTCGTCAATTCCTATAGCAAGAGCATCAACCTACACCTCGTTTGCCATTTCATGGACACCTTCTTTCATCATCGAATGTTATCTCTTTAACACACTGTAAACACATATTTGCATTTTTACTATTATTATCCATCATTCATTGCATTCTACACAGCAAATCAAATCATGTAACAGTAGTCCTGTGACACTTTGGACTTGGTCCGTCCATCTGTTAGGCTATCATCTTTTACATCGTCAACCTTAAATATTACCAGTTATCATAAACCAAATATGAACAAAAAACTACCGAACACTTTGAAGACATATCATTGATTTTCCTCTCTCGAATATCTTATTTCTCGACTTGCATTGGCTAGCACGTGTAATAATAAGACCTAATACTAGTTAATTGAATTATTCTTTACCATTTGCACGAGTGCCAACAATAATTTAGCAAAGTTTTATCGCAATCGAATGAACGGTATAGTAACGTATAAAATACAAAGAAACATTGATTTACGTATATGAAAAGAAGTTAACCATCGAGTAGTCATATTTCAGGTAAGGCTTCACCTAAATAGCTCCGGATTCGGATCAACGTGTGACATTACCTGATTAAAATCTCTGAAACATCCGAAGAACATGTTTCATTTAAATCAGCTTTAGTCTCTTGTCTTAATGTAAAATAGAAAACTGCTAAAGGATCGCATTACTAATTTAGCTACATCTAACAAAGTAAAACAAACGCAAAAAATATATAGATGTATGTACTCGTACTAAGACTAATTTTAAAGTATCCAACCTTAACGACATAAACTAATTTTAGAAAAAAACACCGTACCCGCCAAATAACTTTTTTTTTTGAAAATGGGGCGCAAAACATCGAGGATGTAGATTGGCTGTGTATAAGTTGTCAGATGTCTCGTTGAAACCAAATGTTGCCAATATTCTTTTTTTTTCAATTTTCGTGAACAAAAATGGCCCGATAACGATCGCCATTGACTGTAACGGCCACTACTTGCTCATTTTTGAAGAAAAATGGCCTGATTTTCAAAGTACTGTCGCAATATTTTCCAGCATTATTCAAGCGTAAACACAACCATATTCATTTAGAAGAAGGATAAAACTAATTATCTGTTAGATCATCCATGAGTCAAGTGTTACCATTCACGAAATAAACACTAGTTGAAAAAAAACGTTAGATGGCGGACCCTATATGTCTTTGATAAATGTCTGCAAATAACATGTTTTTAGGATTATTACATTTTTATTTTTATTATTCAATCAGTCAGCATTTATTCACAATGAAGAAATACATAATTTTTATATGGTTTAAAAAATACGTAAGTTGACAACCACTAAACTAGGGGATGGACCGGGGTACAGCCTGAGGATGAAACGGGACATTACCCGTAAACTATCGCCTAAGTTAGAGCTGATAATTGAAGACAAGTTGTTAGTTTTATCGGGGACATCGCGAAAAAACTTCCAGGGACATTTTATTTTGGGTCCTCAGCGTTGTAAATATTCACTAATGCCCTTTGGGTAGCATTCGCACACCATCGAACCAAGTATAAAGATGACTATTTTTTACGTTTTTAAGTCCGAAATCTGGGTTAATCTATTTTGTACTCAGATTCTGTGCTGTGCTAATAACTCGATGTTAAGCGAATACATTAAAATGTTAGATTTTTTTTTATGTAAACACATACAGGAGAATGTGTTTACATAACGTATATGGATCAACTACCATGATGCCGGCGGTTATAGCTCAATGGTCAAAGCGTTTGCTTTGCAAGTCAAAGGTCGTGGGTTTGATCCCCGACGGAGATTAAAAAAAAAGATTTTTAATCGATTTCTGAGCTCTAAAGTACCCCAGTTGGTGTGAATTTGATCCCTCACCCGTAAAATGCCAGTCATAGCCTATTAATGAATATTGGTGGTAGACGAAAGGCGTCCCGTGAAGACCACCTATTCATAGTAAATTCCTGTAATAATAAGGATGATGCGTTAATCTCGGGCTGTAGTCTATGACGTTTGCGAATCAACACTCCACATGCAGCGTTTATCCATATGCACTAAGCGTCATAGAATTCCACAGATGAGACTTCAGAATTACTATCACCATCTGTCGGTATTCTTCTGTGTGTGTTTATATAAAATAAAATAAAACATTATTTCTTGCGTGTAACTAGCATTTTTACGAATTTATAAAACAAGTAATCAAAATTGTTTGAAACCACTTGGTATAAGTTCGTTTTAAAATAAGCGGAAAATTCTTTTCGACATGAAAAAACATTTCTTTGTTCTTGTTACTTTATAATTTACCAGGTGACACAGTTCGCCAAGTAAACACAGTAATTAAAATACCTGTTTTGAAAGAAAACCCGCCAAACGTTGGTCCAGTTATGAAACGACGTGCTATTGACCTTTTAACGATGCTTCAACTTAAACTGTTGAAATTGATTAATGCTAATGCGGCAATTGATGCAAAAGTCACTACAATCGTCACCAGGGAACAAAAATGGATATGGCCTCTCTACGAAGCCAAAAAATGGAGGATCAAATAGAATTTTAGAATATTCTAAATTTTCTTTATTATTTACTTCTTTGGTATTCTCGTACGTAGAAGATAATATTAAACATATTAACACTATTTCTAACTATTGATATCAGCTTGATATAGCTCCTTAAGGCCGATGCCGTAAAGCCTCAACAAGCGATCTTTTGTCTATTATTTTGGTTCGCTTGCGTGACATCTACATCGAATGTTAAGCGGTGTTTGCATACGCCAAAATAATTGTTATGACAGTTGGTCCATTGACAGTTGGTCCATTGACAGTTGGTACAACTGTCCTCTTGACGGGTGGTACCGCCGAAATGTGAGAGCGGGCAAGGAGTCGCAACTCGCCCGTCCTCGTGGTAGGACCGTCCCTAAGGGCGGCCCTTTAACGGGCGACGTTATTGACAAATAAACATGTATCGTGAAACAGAAACAAGTTTTTTATAAAGTGAACCTGATCCTGCGTCCTTCATCCAGTAAACCGATGTCCTAAATGGAAGAGGAGGATATCAGTATATATTATCAATTTTAAAATATTATTAACTAATTGTCCATCGTGTAACTTGTTTGCTTCTTAATATTCTGCTTTTCGTTTTATTCGTTTTTTTTCTGCTAACATCGACAATATATATATGGGGTAATAAAAATTGAAATATTTCTGGACGAATAAGGAACGAAAATATTCGCTTACATGTGTGAGTTTATTTCGTTATAAAAATAAGACACTTAACGTTATTAAATTATTTTAATAAAATTATTGAATTTTTAAATAAACTCTTAACATAAGGGCAACACCCTATTACTTAATCCTTTCATTACGGCTCGTTTTGAATACAAATTATACTGTCAATTATAAAACTAGTATTTATTTATTTATTTATTAATTTATTTATTTATATACAGAATCGAAATTCCAATTTTTACAAATATTTAGAAACAGAGTAAACATAAATATACAATAAATAGAGAAAATAATACAAAATAAAAATAACACAAAAGAATAAGAAGATGACACGTGTCAAAGATCACAGAGATCAAGAAGAACAATACCATCAACAAAAAGTGAAAGGATGTAAGAAAAGGATCAAGGTGTGCTGGTAGGCCATTTAGGAGACATTGCCGTTGTACCAAATTGAGTGCTTGAAGCTCCACAAGCATCAACTGGGATACAAAACAATGGATGGCTACGAGCACGGGTGTACCTATCTGGAACATAGAAGTTAAAACATTCAAGAATCCCAGGGTTGTAAATTGAACCGCGAAGAAGAAGGAATGAATGTTTGAGTGCAGCAATTTTCCTCCGTGACTCTAGCGAATGGAAAGAAAGCACGAAGAAAAAGAGTTAGTAATGTTCGGAATTAAATGAATTGAATGGATAGTTACCGTAAATATAAAAATAAAGACGTCGGAGAAATTCTTTATGAATTTTTTTCGAGCATGAAAATGTATTTGGATTTATTGGGATTCCAAACTAAACTCCCATATTCCAGAACAGATAGAACGAGTGAAGAATAGAGAGTACGAAAAATTAGAGGGTTATGAAATTGACTAGCCTGGCGGGTGATGAATCCGAGAAGTTTATTGGCGCGTGAAGTTAAATTGATTATGTGAGTATGGAAAGTGAATAATGAATCGTAGGTTATACCTAGATCCTTGACAACTGCTACTCTGTCGAGCAATGTTCCAGATAAGTAGTATTTGGACAGAATATGATTTTTAGAACGGGAGAAAGAGATAACATTACATTTGTCGATACTAAACGAGAACTTATTTATGGCAACCCAGTTTGATACACTATTAAGGTCAGATTGCAGATTATGCATATCGTCGATGGAGGAAATGGAAGAGAAGATTTTAAGATCATCAGCGAATAATAGGCATAAGGAGTGGGTAATACAATTAACAATATCATTGAAGAACACAAGAAAAAGAAGGGGACCTAAGACAGAACCTTGAGGCACTCCAGAATATGCAGAGAATGAGAGAGATTCATATCCACCGTAGTCTACAAATTGTTTACGATGGGAAAAGTAAGAAGAAGTATTTGAAGCACGAATGTACTTATCTGGTCTATTTTAATATATCACATTGGTTCTTGTATCCTTTAGCTATCAGTTGATGCATAAAAAACTATTCTAAGCAAGTAGCAAAACGATATATCATGTCAACCGATGTCAACGTTTGGGAATCTTTTGACGGCATATGCCTACAACGATCCGAAAGGGTAAAGCATCTAATACTTAAAGTATGTTATAATTTATGAATAATTATACTGTTTTACACGTGCAAAGACAATAAATACTTGTGCAATTAATGTTTTCAAACACATAACACAAGATGGAGTGGTAGATACTAGATAGTAATCCAATCTCCGCTAGCAAGTTAGTATTCCGCGTAATGCAATTTTGCAAAGTTAGATGATTTACAATCAAATTGGACACTTTAAAAAATTCCTAAAAAAAACTGGAGGGTTCGTGAAGATGTATGATAACATTTCATTTGCACACTAAATTTTAAAATATACAATATATAACTTAGAAAACATAAATTTTTAACATATTGGTGAAAATAATATGAGCAATGGTTTGCCTCATAGTGTGGCAGTAATTTTGAAACACTTTGACCAACAAATGTCGCATTAGTTTTGACCGACTTCTGCCAGTAATTTTTAACTTTGTTTTCTTTGCTACAAGTTTTATTACGAAGAGTCCAAAGTCAAATATTGCCTTGACACGAGAATATGAAAAATAAAACGTGAATAATTAAAAATTTTATTTTGTGAAACAAAAATCAGGCTATATTAAATTAGAACAAAAATTTCACAGACATTTTTATTCAGTTGTATAAAATCGTCAAATAATTAAACCTAATTAAAAAAAACCTTGAGTCGTGTCATCAATTGCTCATTACTGATCGTCGTGGCATCATAATACTATATAATCTTTACATTTTAAATTATTTGTCATGTCATATCTATGCATAATGTTTTAATGATTGAACTATACTCCATTAATTTAGAACATCTGTTCTCTTAAGACTTAAGTAAATAAATAAAATTGTAACCTTATTTATCTGTAATACAATTTATATGCAACTTTTTATTGAAAATATTCCTTGATTTTGATTTCAATTGTTTGACTAACTTTTTAAGCAAATTGTTACTAAATTAACTTTAGTCATCAACCGTCAGTTCTAGCGATATTAAATTATATGAATTAAACAATTGAAATAGTTTTTTTTTACTTAAGGAGCGATACCTTAATGCTTAAGCATCTGTGCTTAACCTTTAAACGCCCAGTGGTTTCCTAACGGGACCGCAGATTTGCGTCGTTCAATGCCTTACGGTCCCATACAGGACGTGCTTATGATTCATTTCACAATCGAATTACATTAATTTGTAATAATAGTATTAAAGTAAGTTCATGGAAGAATATATTTTGAGACGAAACATAACAAACATTGGCCTGCTAGGGCATTGAATGACGCAAATTTGCGGTCCCGTATGGGACCACTGGGCGTTTAAAGGTTAAAGTATGTTATAATTTATGAATATTTATGCTGACTTTCACGTGCAGACAATAAAAACTTGTGCAATTAACGTTTTCAAACACGTAACACACAAGATGGAGTGGTAGGTACTAGATAGTAATCCAATCTCCGCAAGCAAGTTCGTAAGTCGCGTAATTCAATAAGCACTATCCCAGGGCCGGAGTTTCCGGAGCCGGAGGCCCTGGGAGGCTGGGGGCCCTGGGAGGCTGGGGGCCCAGCCAGCCCCTGACCTTAACTCATTAGCGCATCGGCCCCCCTGATTGCGGAATAATTCGCTTAAGGGAAAAACTTTGTGGCGCTTTGCGTAAGGGTGAGTGATGTTGCGCTCATTTAACATGTATGAAGGGAGGCTCAATGTGTTTTTTAAGTAATGCAGGAAAGCACAACCAGTTAAAACCTGTGAGCTATATGACGTTCAGACAATGCAGATAGATGCTGATGACGGAAAAGATCTATTTGTATCTTCTTCCTATATATCCGTTCCACATCTGAAACATATGGTCTGGGTGTCACCGACCACAGACTATTGAAGTGGTTCGCGGGTATAGCTCAGTGGTTAAAGCTTGGCAAGCCAAAAGTTTGATTCGATCTTCGACGGAGATTTAAAAAAAAACAATTGTTGAGCTCTAGAAATACCTTCGTCATAGCCCATGAATCAAAATAAGTGGTAGACGAAAGTCGTCCCGTGAAGACCACTTATTGATAGTGAATTCCTGTTATAATAAGGATGATGCGTAAATTTCAGGCAGTAGTCTATGACGTTGGCGTATCAACACTCCACATACAGCGCTTAGCCATATGCAGCATGGCAAGCATCATATAATTCTACAGATGAGACTTTAGAATCACTATCACCATCTGTTGGTATTCTCCTGTATATGCTTACGTAAAAAAGTGGGGAAAATGTAAATAAAAAAATTAAACATACAAAAGGGATAAAAAAATATATATTTATACTATTATAAATTAAAAATGACATTAGTAATATTAAAAAACTAATAAAATGATAATGCCTAAATAATATGTAAATTTGAGCTTTTTAATTTTAAAATTCGAACGAAAATCATATCCTTCTTCCAGCTGCGGAATATGATCGAGTCCTCATATATAAAAAATGAAATTCAAATGGATGGAAGAATATCGATATTCTTTTGTTTTCGTTCAAAAAATGAAATTTAAAAATCACGAATGTGAAAATATTCCTCGCAAAAACAATCTCTATTTAAATTTAGAGCGGGTCGACAAAGAGGTAGCAATGTATGGACTATCGAGGTATGAATGAAATTTGCATTATTAGAGTCCCAGTTCGCCGATGTTTTGCAGACGCGAACTAGGATATTTGTTTAAAAAAAACGTGAGAAAACAAAGGATATTTATGCATAAGCATGCTAGAGAGCACAAATTAGAGTGGGTCGGAAGATTGGTAGAGCTTGCGCGAATCCTTTGTTAAATTAAGAAAAATATTTATTATTAGATATTAGGCGGCGGGTATAGCTCAATGGTCAAAGCGTTTGCTTTGTAAGCCAAACGTAGGTTCGATCCCCGTCGGAGATAAAAAAAAACGATTTCTGAGCTATAAAATACCCCCGGTTGGTGTAAATTAAACTCCTCACCCTTTAAATGCCAGTCATAGCCTATTAATTAAAAATTAGTGGTAGACGAAAGTCGTCCCGTGAAGATCACTTATTCATAGTAAATTAGAATTGACATCAGCATGATATAGTCCTTGCTGACTGTTACCGAAAGCCTCGATATACAATCTTTCGTGTCTCGTATTTCTGATCGCTTGTAAAACATTTATGTGTCCACCATATTGTCATTTTGGACAGGTGTTTTAGTTCTAGAGATGGCCACTCGAGCGCTGGGCGAGCGCCGCAGCGCTGGTAAGCCCATCACGCGAGTCGGTCCCCACCCTTTAGCGAGACAAGGTTGCGTTACGGCTTGCGGTATGTTTCCGCTTGGCCGAAAGCTTGTAACGACTTAAGTAAATATAATCAATGTTCTTCTAAAAGAAAGTCTTTGTTTACTGACCTGCTCTTCATCCTGCCCTCACGCGACGGAATAACACCCCCTTTTGAGAGAGAGGACGATGTTAGTATATAGTAGAATATTGAAAGATAGATAAGAAATAACACTGAAATTATTTCAGCTTAGCTGTCAGTTTTGTGAAAAGTACGTTTTAAAACAGTAATTAGCAAAAATGCGGAAACGTAATATGATAAAGATTGCATTGCAGTTAATGCTGGGTATATAAAAACGGGTTGCAATTATGGATACATAAGTAAAGGCGTCCTCTATAATATCAGTATTACCAGTGTCTTCGTTCATAATTCAATGTCTCCATTCATAATATCATAAATTGAATGTAAAACTAATCCTTTTATAGCCCTTGGACCTCCGTCCATTGCCGAGATTCCGCCCTGGATCATGGGCTAGTCGCTTTCAATTTGAATTAGTAATGCCGAGGGGTGCCGCAGCGACTAACCCTAGCAATGTTCCCGCCCAAACTACCCCTCAAACAATTCAAATAATATATTTTATGTCCCTAACGGGAATACGCGAGGCACTTAATATATAGATAACCACTCTGAAGATTATTAAATACTTTCGTAAACTCTCTTGGGGCAAACGGGTTGATTAAAATCGTAGTAAATTCAATTAGGTATCGGGAATTGCAGTATTCCACGATGGGAAAAACATGTGTAATCAAAGTCTTCTGGTTATTTTTATGGGAACACATGCAGGAGAACTACAAACACAGGACTATGACCAGTGGTGTCATACTAATTTTGGAACAATGGATTTTGAAATCAGCATGATGTAGTCCTTGCTGACTGTTACCGAAAACCTCGATACACGATCTTTCGTCTCTTATTTCTGGTCGCTTGTCGTGCATTTATATGTTTTTTTCATTTATGTAGGTATAATATAATGCGAACAATGAGGTTCTCAGAATAATCAAGGAAGATAGGCAACTAATAAGAACCATCTCAGAGAGGCGAGCCCGATGGATTGGTCACATCATGCGTCACGATGGTCTCCTTCACGATATTGTGGAGGGGATGGTTGAGGGTAGAAACTGTAGAGGGCGCCCTAGACGGGAGTATTAGCAGCAAGTATTTGAGGACATGATTTGTAGCGCTTATGCTGAGCTGAAAAGGGTTGCGGAGGACCGAGAGGAATGGAGATCGAGATGCAAGATTCTGTTGCTGCAAACCAATCCACCGGATTGATACTACGAAGAAAGAATATAATGCCGGCGGGTATAGCACAATGGTCAAAGCATTTGCTTTGCAAGTCAAAGAATAAAAAAATAAAAAAAAGATTTTTAATCAATTTCTGACCTTTAAAATACCCCGGTTGGTGTAAATTTGATCCCTCACTCGTAAAATGCCAGTCATAGCCTATTGATTAAAATGGTGGTAGTCGAAAGTCGTCCTGTGAAGACGACTCATTCCTAGTAAATTCCTGTCATAATAAGGATGATGCGTGAATCTCGGGGCTGTAGTCTATGACGTTGGCAGACCAACACTCCACATGCATCGCTTAGCCTTATGCACCATGGGAAGCGTTATAGAATTCCACTGATGAGACTTATCCATCACCATTAGTTGATATTCATAATACAACAAATCTATAAAGATAAAAAATATTGATATTTTTCAATTTCATAAGACATCGAGAAATACATATAGTCAATCATTCGATTGTACTGGTAATCTTCAATCAATGCATTGTATTCAATTTAATCATTTCCTTACCATCAAAATTCGGCGATCACTTGATCTAGATTCTACCAAAGATCACTGTTGATTTCATCAAGAATTTGACATTCTTCGTATTACAATTTAAATTGTCGAATTTCGACACGTTGAAGATTAACACAATCGGAAATTCGAAACCAAAAATTTGAACATTATAAAGCAATTTAAAAACATATTTTTTACGATATTTTTCTTTTAATGCCATATCCGCTCTATTTTTAAACATGTGGCAACTATGCTATGGTGCTTATCTGAAAGTGATAAAAAAAATACTAGAGGCCTTTGAGATGTGGTCATACAGAAGAATTCTCGGAATTTTCTGGAAGAGACCACGTCACGAGCAATGAGGTTCTCAGGATAATCAAGGAAGAAAGGCACCTAGTAAGAACCATCTCAGAGAGGCCAACCCCAATGGATCGGTCACATTATGCGCCACGATGGTCTTCTTCACGATATTGTAGAGGGCGCCCTAGACGGGAATATTTGCAGCAAGTGTTCGAGGGCATGAGTTGTAGCTCTTATGCTGAGCTGAAGAGGGTTGCGGAGGACCGATAGAAATAGAGATCGAGATGCAAGATTCTGTTGCTACAAATCAATCCACCGTTTTGATACTACGAAGAAAAAAGATCTTTATCATACAATCTGTTTCCGAAATCGTACGACTCATAATAGAAAAACTTTAAATTTTCAGCACTTATGTTTTCAATTTCCGGTATCAAATTGTAAAGTAATACAAAATTAATAGTACACATGGTGGTTCTTTATTGAAAATGAATTTCGTTCGAGTGTTTTCTCCGAAACCACTTCGGGAAGTAAATGATTAAGAATTTGCCACAGTGGGTTAACTGGTTTGATCCGATGAGGCATAGCAGAGCAATAGGAAGCCAGGGTTCGTGGTCCGTGACCGCGAAAGTTGATTGTAAAAAAAAAACAAAGAGTACCAAGCTGCGGAGGAAAGAGATTTTTTTCTTCTTGCGACTGCAGCACCGATAATGGACCATCGGATGATCAACAAAGCCCAATGGGTACGTCGGATTAAGCCAAATAAAGCACATTCACAACTTCTAAGCTCAACAAATAATTACATGGATTTAAATTTTTATTACAATACTTTTCAAATACTCTAATCGTCTTTTATAGATCGCTGACTATATTTCAATATTATTAGTAATTAAATACGCACATACATTAAACATCAAATTTTATATGCATCAATTCATTCAGAAAAAATATCCCGAGTAGTACTTACTAAATAAATAGAAACTAATAATATAAAAAGCTTGTGAATAAATGTTGACTGATTGAATAATAAAAATAATTATATACATACTGTGAATATATACTATAGAGACATCTATCGTTATACGATGGTAACAATGGTATGAATACATTAATTTTCGCGTATCTACTTAGGCGAGGAATAGTCGTGTGGACTGCGCGGTGTAAAAAAATAGAGCAAAGGTTTCAAGGCTCGTGGTTCGAATCCCGCGTCTGACGATATTTTTCCTGAAAGAATTGATGCGTATAAAATTTGATGTATAATTGTGTATAATTATTATAACCATTTATTTACGTTGAGTTGGGTAAGGTTGACTTAAACCAGCACAGTAACTGCTACATCTTGTTATTTATTGAAGAGTACTTCGAATTTACTATAGGATCCATTTTAAATATAAAATAGATAACATTTTTTACCTCTTCTTTAACCCTTTCATAACGGCTCGGTTTGAATACAAATTATACTGTCAATTATAAAACTAGTATTTGAAGCATAAATGTACTTATCTGGTCTATTTACATATATCACATTGGTTCTTGCATACTTTAGCTATCAGATGATGCATAAAAAACTATTCTAAGAAAGTAGCAAAACGATATATCACGTCAACCGATGTCAACGGTCGGGGAATCTTATGACGTCATATGCCGACAACCGATGCGAAAAGGTTAATAAAGATCATACACATACTTTCTGAAATTATCAAAAAAATTATGATTTGATTTCAATAAGAGCTTCTTCGGCTCTTCACATGCATAAAAGTAAATTTTTACGTTTGAAGAACTGAAGAAGTTCTCATTTGAAGTGCAACCGTATGTTATGTACCAACTTTGAGAATTCAAACACTGTTTGGTGTTTAACCTGATCCATATTAAAACAAGATTTTTAAAAAAATTCTTCGAATAATCGATTCATATTTGTAACAGATAAAGGAATAAAATGCTTCTTAAAAAAAAAAACCATCAACAAATCACCTATAATGTGCCTCGGATATAACACCTGCCGTTACTTCAATTTCTTGCGTCGTGGCATGAACAGTGGGATCTGGCAAAACTGAATTTGCCTTTTGCAGAAATTTTTATTAACCATATGTTTCAGATATTGTCTATTTATTAGTAACTGTATGATAAAAGAGATCATAAGAATAGCGATAGTAGCCTGGATGCGGAGGGCAGAAGATCGAGAAGAATGGCGACTCATGTGGGACATCTACGTTCAACAGAGGACAGACACAGCCTGATGGTGATGATAATTACACGAGTTGAAAAGTAGGAATTTATGTATTGAAAGTGATTTTTAAGGATTGAATATTTATTTGATGTTGTTCCATTTTATTTGAATTTCCTGAAAGTCTATCTGTGTTCATTTAATGAATATTTTCTGTTAGATTTTTTCACAGTCCGTGAATGTGCTTAACGTTCTCACGCGAACTGATTGCCTCCAATTTCTATCAAATTGAATGACCGGCGAATCTTTACTTTCGAATTGAACAAAAAAAAACTCACCGGCCGAGATGGGAAGTGCTAAAATAACAACAATAATATAATAATTGTAATTAGATTTTAATGACGACGCAAGCCAAAGGCGCCACTTGAAACGAAAATAAATATATAAGAAAACGGATTTTATTGTATGACTCAATGCAAGAAAACTACATATTTCAAACGCACAGAATCAAAATAATTGATTAGATGCATTACCGGTTTTAGAACCTACGGCGCCCTGAGGCATTTTTTTAAGCGCCCCATGTTTTTAAATTTTCAAAAATCTAAGAAATATTGGTTGCCCTTCTGCGCCCCTAGCTTATTCGATGCCTTGGGGCACAGACACACTTCACCACCCCTAAATGCGGCACTGATTAGTCGTCTTGATATGCCATTACCCAGCAATACCGATACCTCTCTAAGTAGGAATACATTTGTAAGCAGCTACAGATTTTAATGAAATTATAAACAAAGAAATGAAATAATAAGGAGGTATAATGGAAGGTTTGTCGATTGCATGTGATGAAAGCACGGACATAGAAGGTACAGCTCAGTTAAGTGTGTTTCTTCGCGATTTCAAAGCTCTATATTAAAACACAAATAAAATTGGACTGCTGACAAATTAAAATGTAATATAATATAAGTTCAATAAATATTTAAACTTGTTACCAGCATTTATTATAATATAAAAATATAAATAAAATTAATAAATTCACACCTAAACTATTTAAGGCATTTATTATTGGAAATGGCAACATTTCGTGAGCTAACATTCAAATTATAGAACTTTTTCGATCGCAGTGTCGGTGAAATGAAACAAAATCAAATAAAATTGACATACATACGCGTACAAGTATACGATATACATCGATAATCGGGCAGATATCACGCCAATATAAGGTAAAATACTTTTATTTCTTTGCAAATACGCGCTACTGGTGTTTATTTTCTCTAACTTACCTCTGACCATCGTGGCATATCGCTTCCTCTAGGTTGAGAAATCGCCACTATTATATTGCAAATTATCGAATTATTAACACCTTCGCTTTTTTTTCAGTGTTGTAAACGAAATAACGTTTTCACATCCAATTGACTGTAAGCGTTGTGAAAAATTACAACGTATTCCGGTACAGAGGCGCTAATTTTGTACCAGTCCCGTTAAGCGATTCCGTTAAACGTTAGTTAACGTAAACGTAGTTAAACATTTTAGTTTATCGTTCTCTAGCGTCGAAATCGTTTATCTGACGAGAAAATTTGGAAGGTATAAATTGTAGCAAATTTCCTATTGTATATTTTTGTTTTGGAACTATATTTATGGGTCTAAAAATAAATGCATTGTTTTTGGTTTTTTTCACTGAATCGGTAAAAATCAACATTCGGAGAGAAATGTTCACTTACAAAAATGACAAATTAGCTTTTTTTATTCTTATCGTCACAAAAACTCTTAACACTATCCAGTCCGCGCGTTACGCGATTAAACTTACGCTGGAGGCCGACTGTTTTTTTAAAGAATTGCTGAATCTATCATCATGTGTTCTAATAAAATTAAATATGACCCTCACTGAAAAGGTTTGAGATCTTTGAATTATGGTCGAAAGTAAAAACAACATATGTTGTGTGATCGGCCACTAACGTTTGTAAAAACATCGCAAGCTGTGTATAGTCGGCTATTAAGCGTTGGTGGAACGATCACACACATGTTGTGTAATCGGACTGTATGGTGTTAATTATATTAGCAGCTGTAAAAACTGTGTGGCGGTACTTTGTGGTGACCATATACTCTAATTAGGAAGCGAATATAAAAGAATAAGCCATTATAATGTTTGCTTTGATATAGTGTTCAATTATGTTACATATTTCGATTTGTTTGTTTCATTTATGAACATGGATGTGAAAGCAAGCAGAAAACATTAATGTTTCTTTAATGTTCCTTGTTCAATAATTACTTAATTATCGCATGCGCCATACAACGCGTTCTCTTTTATAAATAATTTCCTATCTGAACTAAATTATTAAGTAAATGTATTAACATCCTCCTCTCTCTCAAAAAAAACGGGTTTTATTACGTCGCGTGAGGGCAGGATGAGGAGCAGGTCAGCAAACAAACACTTTCTTTTAGAAGCACATTGATATATATAATCGTATTGGAAACAACAGGGTCAGATCCTGTCTGCCCAGAACTGGGCGAAGTCGATGGCGTTTCTTCTGGCCATCATCAGGTTTTCATGGGTGCAGCTATTCGGGCACAGCGCACACTCCAGAAGGTGTGACAGGGTCTGCTCCACGCCGCAGTCACATTCAGTCGGTCCGCTTTAAAACTTCCAGGCTTTCATTTGTGTCCTCGTCTTGCATACTCCGATCCGAAATCTGTTAAGGGACCTCCATATATTCCACCCTTGGTCATGTCCAGGTGCTAGGTCCTCTTTCGGGGCAATCTAAGTATTCCCCTCAGTTGCGATTCTCCATATGTTCAGCCGCAGGGAGGCCTCAGGTATCACCAGTTCCGTTGTCGACTGTACACATTGTAGCACATTGATTATATTTAATTACAATTTTACAAGCTTTCGGCCATGCGGGGTGACATACCGCTGGCAGTAATGCTATCTTCTCGATCGTCAACGCATAACTCGGCGCTTAGAGTTCTGCGGCCCGTGGTCGGTCACCAGCGCCGTCAGTGGTAAAACAACATAACCCCAATATGGCGGACACATAAATGTATAGCAAGCGGCAAAAATGTAAAGAGACGAATGATTGTTTATCGAGGTTTTCGGTACCAGTTAGAAGGGCTACATCGTGCTGATGTCAGCTTAAAATTAAACACTAATTATGTTTTACAATTGGTATCAATAAATAATAATCTCGTTAATCATTCAAATCTTATGTAATTATTCTGTAACTTTTCAGCTTACTTACTGACATTATATTCCCTGTGACATTATACCGTGTTCTTATTTCTTTTCTTTATTGTTCGGAATGTCGGCGTATTTCCAGTGATCCCTTCCTAACACGCATAATAATTCCTTCCCAGCAATCCACAGATCACAACACTTCCACTACACTCCCACATTCCGACAGTCAAAATTAGTAAGTCATAAATTATATGTGTGGTTTACCCTATTATAGAGTCAACGTAGAAACCGCAGTCATATAGAATGTCATAAAATATGGTGTTTTCTATGAATTTGTATGTGTTTAAGTTGATAAGTATTTGTACTAATATTCATTGGTTGATAACGTATTATGAAAACAGTGGACCCCGTTATTTCGTTCACGTTTTTTTCGCTTTTTCGCATAATTTGATAATTTTTAATGTACAGTGGAACCTCTTATAACGAGCACCTCTCGTAACGAGTAATTCGCATAGCGAGCAAAAAAATGTAAAAAAATTGCTCCTTTAACGAGCGACATTTCGCATAACGAGTAACGCAGAAAGGGGAAGTCACATAACGTATGACGCACTTGTGAGCTGGGACTTCAGTCTGTGTTTAGCACTCGTACTGTTAGCACGTTAGTGTCACATGTGATCAGACATTTTTCTAGAATTATGTTCAGACGTTATTTGTAAAAAAAAAATATTTTGGAGATTTTGGAGGAAGAGGAAGTAGCAGAGCAACAGTCTTCTGTCGCAATAAGAGAAAAGCTGAAAGCATGGGAAACTGTTTCATCGTACATTGAGAAGCATCATCCTTATAAGGAGGTGGCTATGCGTGCTACAAACTTATTCAATGATAACGCTGTGTCGCATGTTCACCAAATTTTAAAGAGTCGGCCAAAACAAATGTCTCTAAACAGCTTTCCAGTAAAAAATAATTTATTATTTGTCATAAACTCATAAATAATAGGCTAATTTCGATTTTTTTAAATGTTTTTATCCAGGTTGTTACGATCTTCAACAATTTATAAGTATGTAATTTTATTTGAATAAACATTGAAAAAAATGTTTCGCATGGAACGCATTATCGTGTTGTACATTGATTTATATGGGAAAATTAGTTTCGCTTAACGAGTGTTTCACATAACGAGCATGATTCTGGAACGAATTACGCTCTTTATGAGAGGTTCCACTGTATTTTTGTATTTTAAAGTATTAAGAATATTGGAAATATATTCGTACTCCAAAAAGTCATAAAGATATTCTGCTGAAATATAGACAGTTCAACGCATGCAGCATCTATACAACCGTGTAGATTGTCGGGTAGATAAAGTATTATAGGATGTATAGTAGTTGGATGCAAGTTATAACCGCACTCTGGTAATCTCACTTTAATTGCTCCAAGATCAGCTCTGCTAATGCCGGCTTGGAGGCTTTCACTACTCGCATTTGCATCGACAAACACAATCAGGTCAATCTGCGTCATTGCCTTGCGATCGCTGATCATCCGATTATGGTTTGAGAGACACTGTTTGAAAGAAAATAGGATTATTATTGTATCAATCATTTCAATAAGTAAAAATTCGAAATGAAACTAACTTAAATAAAATCGCTTCTTCCCATTAACATCCTCCTCTCTCTCAAAGAGGGTGTTTTACTATTTATTATATTAGGAATATATATATATATATATTAGGTTGGTGCAAAAGTTTTGACCGTTTTTTACATATACAATTAAACATTTTTTTTTTAGATTTGAATTATTTATTTCACCAATTATGTAATTTCCAATCTTTCTATCAACTTATTAATACCATAAGTGTAAAATTCCGTGGATTTTGATGCGAAAAATGTAGTAACGAATGTTTTTACCTGCTCTATTGTATCAAAAAAATTATCGTTATTTTTTTTGTAGTGATCGGAATAAATGAAAATCGGACAGTCAAAAATAACATCACAATTCAACGACAACGCGCAACCACATGTGGCATGATGACCCAACACAAGCTAAATGAGTTTAATTGGGATGTTATCAAGCATCTACCGTATTGTCCAGATATTACTCTTTCCGATTTTCATTTATTCCGATCACTGCAAACAAAAAATAATGATAAAATTTTTGATATAATATTGCAGGTAAAAACATCCCTTACTACATTTTTCGCATCAAAATCCACGGAATCTTACACTAATGGTATTAATAAGTTAATATAAAGATGGGAGAAGGTTATAAGAACTGACGGAAATTACATTATTGATTAAAATAATAATATAAATCTAAAAAAAATATGTTTAATTGTATATGTAAAAAACGGTCAAAACTTTTGCACCAACCTATTATTACAATATATTTACAATAGAATAATTACAAAGAATATTATGTTTCAGTGATATATATGAAACATAATTATTTGTACATTACTAAGGTTATTGACCCGTCAAATAAGAAAATCTGAAAAAAGAAATAAATGTTTTTATTTCGTTTTATACAAATATTTGTATTGTAATCTTGTTGCTCCAGACGTATTGTAAATAAGCATTATGAATGTTTAAAAAATTGCTGTGTTCACAAAAATATAATGAGCCGTAAAATAAGGTCGTTAATCAATCTTTAAAAATGCAATTTGTCTCGTTGGGCATCGGACTAATCCGCGCCCATTGAATACCCGCCATCCGGCGAATTTAATTGTGAGACCGATCCGCATTAATGGCCAGACACGCGCGAGTTTAATCCCATTTGAATATCTGCCGGAAGGGGGCGCTCCGATGGAGTGGAGTGGAGAAGTGCCGCTGATGGAGACACCCTCGGCCGGATTAATAATGCCTTCATCATAATATTCGATTTGAACATGCAAATGACGCGACTCGAATGTGTCACACGCAACGAAACGTGGAGGAATAACTCCAGCGAGATCATCAATATCGAAACTCATTATCAAATATATATAAAATCACAAAAATAAGCGGTTAATAATAATTATTAATAATAACAGAAGTTCCAAGAAAAATGTTTACAAAATAATAAGAAACAGAGCATAGAATTTACAATACACACAAAAGATAATAAAAGATAAAAATAACATAAAAGAAGAAGAAGATGACACGTGTCAAAGATCTAAAGATCTAGGAGAACAATACCATCGACAAAAGAGGAAAAGGATGTAAGAAAAGGATCGAGGTGTGCTGGTAGGCCATTTAGGAGCGCCATTGCCGTTAACCCAAATTGAGTGCTTGAAGCTCCACAAGCATCATCTGGGATCAAAAACAATGGATGGCTACGAGCACGGGTGTACTTATATGGAACATAGAAGGTAAAACATTCAAGAATCCCAGGGTTGTGAATTGAACCGCGAAGAAGAAACAGTGAATGTTTGAGAACAGCAATTTTCCTCCGGTACTTTAACGAATGGAAAGAAAGCATCCCTAGAAGAAAAAGAGTTGAGACAATATGTGTGTAATCGCCGGGCCGCACGTTAAAAGAGGGTCACACAACATGTGTGCGGTGCGATAGTTCCGCCAACGCTTAGTGGCCGACTATACACAGCTTGTGTTGTTTTTTCAAACGTTAGTGGCCAATCACACAACATATGTGTTGTTTTTACTTTCGACCATAATTCAAAGATCTCAAACCTTTTCAGTGAGGGTCATATTTAATTTAAATTGAACACATGACGATAAAAAATTTAGACGAGCATATTTTGTAAAAAAAAAAATACTAGCCACTAACGTTTGAAAAAACATAAATCAAGCTGTGTATAGTCGGCCACTAAACGTTGGCGGAACAATCACACACAAGTTGTGTGATCCGCCTTTAACGTTCGGCCTGCCGATTACACACATATAATGTGTAATCGGACTGGATAGTGTTAATGTCATATTTTGACGATATTTTTACACGACGCGTTTAGAAACTCTTACATACAAAAATGACCATTTGGTGGATTATATATTTTTTATTATTACAAACGAATTACTTTGATGAAGAACGTATCAAGGTAAATAATTCACATACGAAGCCGAGACATTAGAGGTTATTACGCTAATGATAATTGCATTTGGTTTATTTCAGATTATTTAGATCAGACTTTTGACTGACAATATTTTGCGAGCGATAACACATTTGACAGATAGCTTGTTGACAAATATAGTATTTTTACCTACTATGTTGCCAGTTCAAAGGTACACCACTTAACCCTAATGATATTTACGTTAGTTTCAAACATTGATAACATTTGTAAGCATAATAATAATTACTGAATTCGTGTTATTAGGTTTGTTATTGTTGTTCGTGACAATAATTAATAATTTATATTTACCAATGGATGTGCGTGAAAATTTTGATAGTCAGGATTGCACACATAATATAAAATATGACTTTGGCCGAATATTTAAATTCATAATAACTAACGATATAGTAATCCAATTAAGCTGATTTATATATTAAAAACATACATTGTACATGCAATTTTTTATTTTACTTATTGAGGTTAAATTACATTCGCAAACCTCATTCTTCTTCGTAGTATTAATCCGGTGGATTGGTTTGCAGCAATATAATCTTTCATCTCGATCTCCATTCCTCTCGGTCCTCCGCAACCCTCTTCAGCTCAACAAAAGAGCTACAATTCATGTCCTCGAACACTTGCTGCAAATAATCCCGTCTAGGGCGCCCTCTACAGTTTCTACCCTCAACCATCACCTCCACAATGTCGTGAAGAAGACCATCGTGGCGCACGATGTGACCGATCCATCGGGATTGCCTCTCTGAGATGATTCTTATTAGGTGCCTTACTTGATTATCCTGAGAACCTCATTGTTCGTGACGTGGTCTCTCCAGGAAATTCCGACAATTATTCTGTATGATCACATCTCAAATGCCTCTAGTCTTTTTTTATCACTTTCAGATAAGCAGCATGTCTCACAGCCGTACATCAAGATGCTCCAAACAAATGTTTTGGAAAGTTGCTTGCGGAGCCTTAAATTAATATTCTTTGACTCAAAAATTTTTGCTTTTTTATTGAAAGCTAGCCTTGCTTGATGTATGCGACTGTTGACGTCTCTTTTTGTTCTCAAACCTCATTAGAATCTCATAATATCAGTGATAAAATGTTAATAAGTGTTATAGCATCCACGAATATGGTTTAACTACTTCTTTGAGATTTTTCCGGCATGCTTTCAACATTTCTTCTTCAGCAGCAGAGTTTGATCAACCGAAGAAGTTATGTTTAATGACAAAACACTGCCTAAATTATTACAAAAGTGATTTATAAATTGATTTTTGAATAGACGGTTAATATTTCAACTTTGCATCCAATAACTAATTAGTATGGTTTTTAAACCATTTAAAAAGCCCCTTAATATATCACCCGTATGCACAGCATTCCTCTACTCGGTAACCAACTTAAGTGATTCAGAGATGTTTCTTGAGGTGAGTCGAGGGCTGAGGCTTCCTCATTTTAATCATTCCATAAGAAAGTACCTATTATAGATTGGTTATACCTAAAGAAACGTCTCTGAATACGAGTCTTTTGTTGGTTACATTAAGCCAAGGAATGACTCTCCATATGGGTGACTGTTATAGTTAAATATTTCTGAGTAATAAACTTCGTAACATTCCGTTAAATTTTGCTTCATATTTTAATAATCTGTTGCATTTATATTGTAACATAGTAATTAATTAATGTTTTCTAATGATGTATTGTTCCGATCAAACAAGTTGATCGGGACAATAAATCGCTCATGATCCTCCAATACTCTTTCTGCTTTTAATGTGCTTAAAGTTCTGTTTTAATTTGTTTCAGGTGCTCAATGGCATGAAGTTCTTGGGCGGTGGCATGTAGTAGGCGGCCAATGCGGGCCGATGGCGCCTCCGCCCGCGCCCCCGCGATCCTCGCAGACAACCCCGCCCCTCCACATCCGCCCACGTCATCCGCACATCTCTCTAAAACCGTGCACCACAGCCACCCTGCACCAGAGCTCGCATCGCAAGAAGACAAGAACACCATCGGCACATCTCACAAAACAAGAATCAAGCCAGATTCTTCACCGAATCACCGAGACTCATTCAAAACATTGCACCTCGAAATCATTCAATCAAATACAGCTCGTGTTGAGATTGAAACGCCTCATTCATTTCAGAAGACAAAGAGCTCATCATCATTTGCACATCGAGGAGCTTCTCTTGGTAACGAAAACGATGAACCGACCCTGCCGAGTGCTCAAGAACAGTCATCCTCAAAGCCTGAAAACCCGATTTTATGCAATGAGTGTTACAGGAAGTCTTCACTTTCAAACGCCACCATGCAGTACCAAAACGGCTTCAACGCAGACTGCATTATTTTACCAAATTGCGCTGAATACATCGACGATGCTAGATACACTTTCAATGTTAATAATAATTGTGTTGACAAGACTAATAGAGATCAAAGCGATTCCTGCGGCAGATCACGCGACGAGAGAGCAGCCGAAAGAAGAAAAAACTCATTGTCCGCCGACGCAGCAAAAAGTGATAGCAACGGTAACAAAGCAGCTCGCTACAAGAGCGGACGCATCGATTGCGCAACATCTGAAGAGCATCGCACAGACGATAGCTGCTGCTCGATCGGTTCGCGTGAAACCGTTAAATGCGACGAAACAGATTACTCTCAAACCAACCGATCACGTAATAAAGATAAATCATCTGAAAATACTGCCACATCCAGTGAAGAATCAGCTAGCAACAGCGAAACTTACTACGATTATGCTAAAGGTATATATGATGATGTTAGTGTTGCGCCTTTGGAGAACTGTTCAAGATCTTTTTACGCGCTTTCGAAGCTTCAAAATGATAGAGAGGTCAGACTGCGAAAGTCTAGGAGTTGTTACGATGAGTATTCTGATAGTAGAGGTAGAAGTGTTAGACACAGAAACGCTGAAGAGGCTTTGTCGAGCTTGCTGTGGCAGCCTTACGAGTGCCGCGAAGGTTCCCCCACCTCTAGGTTCCCCTGCGCGCGGGGGGACGGCAGTGGTGGGAGCTCGTCGACTGCGCATTCGTTCCTCGAACCGCGGCATGGAGACATGCGTCTCACGGTTACATCGCCGCCTGCGCACGATCGGACTGCGCAAGACCTAACCTTAAAAACGAGCGTAACAAACATCAACAACACCGAAGTACAACCGCAGAACGCTTACACGAGTGATAACAATATAAGGTGCGGAATCAACGAAGGGGTTATCGTGAACGGAGTGTTAAATTTAGGTTGTGGCAACGATGTGAGTGTGAACGGTGAAGTGTTGACGTCGAGGAGTTGGGCTTCTTGTGGGGCGCAGACCGAGGAGGTTTCTGTTCAGGTCGTTGCTGCGGCCCCCGTGTCTTCTGGTGCCGGGGCTGGGGCTCAACTTCCGCCTCCTTACAGCACTCTGCCCCCGCAGATAGGCCATCATGTGCCGCCTGTGCCGGTGCTCCAACCTCTCGCGTACCCCTTCCAGCCAGTCAGTCTCAGAAGGTAAGACTCCTCTTCAAATATTACCATAATAAAACACAAGTGTATATTTTAATCAGAGAGGTCCATTTAGTCCTAAAAAACGCGTATATAAATACTGATAAACATATAAAATAAAGCATAGACAACCTGAGCTTACAATACTGTGAAACGACAATTTGTGATATCGAATGCTCCACATATGAAACGGATATGGTAAAAAATATATTTATAATATGTAATAATACTTTTATAAAAACCAAAGGTATGCTCGTAACTTACCGAACCAATATAAATTTAATTAGGTTACACGTCACTGTTGCGTTTAAAACTTAATAAAATCAAAACAATGTTATATGTACTAGTAAATGACATGTAATGTTTGTAGTAGTAATTCTTCATTATAATTCATTATAAATATTAATGATTTTAGCATTTTTGACAAGTGACAATCAAATCAAATCGAATCAAAACGTCTAAGAAAGCTGTTTAAATCAATTGTTTTACTACCACTATCCTAACGTAACCAATAAAATGTCAATTACCTTATATTATTTGAGTGTAAACTGACACGTTAAAAAATTCTTAAAATAGTTTTAGACACATTCTTGGCCTTTACTATTAAAAAATACGTTTTTGTAATTTTTTCTACTCATTTTGACAGTACCTACCTAGAAAACGCGGCGCTGTTTTAATTCATTATTACCTAACTTCACTGCAATAATGCATTTTGAATTGTAAAAGGAACACGTTTTTAAATTAAAAGCAAAAATTATGAGCACGAAAAATGAATCAGCTCAACGGTCTTAAAAAGTATTAAAACTGATTTTTAAATGGTAAATCTAACAAAAAGAACGCTACCCGCTGTATCAGTGATATTATTAAAATAAAAGTCATCAAACTAAAGTTTCACCCTACTTCTTCTTCGTAGTATCAATCCGGTGCATTGGTTTGCAGCAACAAAATCTTGCATCTCGATCTCCACTCCTCTCGATCCTCTGCAGTCCTCTTCAGCTCAGCATAAGAGCTACAACTCATGTCATCGAACACTTGCTGCAAATACTCCGGGCGTCCTCTACAGTTTCTACCCTCAACCATCCCTCCCACAATGTCGTGAAGAAGACCATCGTGGCGCATGATGTGACCGATCCATCAGGCTCGCCTCTTTGGGATGGTTCTTAATTAAAGATTTACCCTCCTATCAAAACTTAAATCTGATTCAAAATAAGTAAATTTATTTGACATTTATCCACTTTTTAAATTTACTGTATTTCCTACAGTTTCGTCTTATAATTATTTCTTGTATAAAATATATTGATGAAGTTACTATTATCGTAAACTTTAACTAAATAAACATATGTTTAACTATAGTTTAGTCATTACCGATTTGAACCTAACCTGAGCATAGTATTTACTACCTTAATGATACCAAAAGTCAATAATATTAAAAGAAAAGAGGTATTATTATATTTGAATGCTTTAAGAACATTTTCAAAATCAAGGCATAGTCAAATATTGTCCTCAACTAAGAAGTAAAGTTGACTAAGGTCATAATATTACATAATACATGAATAACAGTAATAATTGTATAAAATAATAGATAGAAAATGTTATATTTTTAGGTTTATTCAATATGTTTTACAAACAAATGATACGTTTACGTTTTTGACTAATGTAATAAATAAAAATTTCTTTCTTCTATATACGATGCTAATAAATGATTTGTGCAGTTTACATAATTATTGAATCGTCAAGTGAACGTCACACCATAAATAACGTTATTTCTTATCCTAGATATTAAATTTGTTCGACATCTTTGTTCGAAAACGGTGTTTCGAAACTTGCTAATTACTTTGAAACGGTATATTTACTACATTACTTCAGCTTTATGACATTATTTTATGTACAATAAATGCATAACGAACCAATACAACACTTGCAGCTAAATTTATACGTAGATTGAGCTCAATTACGAGTACAATATAATGGTATTTTACCCACTTTGAAACTAACACGCTTGAACATATAATATCATTCAGTAATATTCATCAAAATAATATTTGTGGAATTCCACTGTTTAGTAGCGACCGAGACATAACCTCAAAACAGGGCTAAATATTGAAATAAACAATTTAACATCTATTAAAGTTCAATGCCAATTTTGAGGTTAGTTATTCTTATTTGATGATTTATCGTCAATTATAAATATTCTATTGTTATTAAAATTATATTCAAATTGGAAAACGAAGACAATATTTTTATTTTTTTTATTTATCCCTTGCCTAGTTGGAACAGATAAAGGGTCCGCCAAATAACTTTTTTTTTTGAAAATGGGGTGCAAAACATCGAGTGTAGCTTCGGCTGTGTGGCACGTAGCGCCGTCCTGTTGAAACCAAATGTTGCCAATATCCTCCTCTTCAATTTTTGTGACCAAAAATGGCCCGATAACGATCGCCATTGACTGTAACGGCCACTCCTTGCTCATTTTTGAAGAAAAATGGCTTGATTTTCAAAGTAATGTCGCAATACTTCCCAGCGTTGTTCAAGCGTATACACAACCATATGCGTTAAGCGGAAGAATAAAACTAATTATCTGTCAAATCAGACATGAGCTTAGTGTTACCATTCACGAAATAAGCACTAGTTAAAAAAAAACGTTAGATGGCGGACAATAGCATGATTTTCAAAGTAATGTCGCAATATTTCCCAGCGTTGTTCAAGCGTATACACAACCATATTTGTTTAGCGGAAGGATAAAACTAATTATCTGTCAAATCAAACATGAGTTAAGTGTTACCATTCACGAAATAAACACTAGTTGAAAAAAAAACGTTAGATGGCGGACCCTATAGTTAACTTTAATATTTATTACTCTTTTCTCTATGACTACTTTTCAATGAAACGCTCTTATTGTTATTTTTTTTCAAATTTAGATTATTTTTCAAATATGACCCCTAGTTAGAGTAGAAAGTCGGCATTGTGTATTGTATTATAAAATTACAATAATTAACACATATAAATACTATGTTTATGTTCTTATCTATTATCATATTCATGTATATGTATAGGTCAATATAAAGTATCGGCTAATAAGGAAGAGTTTGCCCATGATCCAATACATTATATACATTGCAATTAAATTAGTAATTAATTATACATTCAAGTAATTCACACGTTTACATACAAACCTGTTATGTATTTATAAAGTCAAAGTCGAGTTTAATACTCGTATATGCGTATTGTACATACATTAGTTTCTATTTATTTCGATACAAACAAGCTAGTGTTTGCATTCCATCACAGCATTATTTTTTAACATTCAGAATAATTAGAATAAACAGAAAGTCTGTAAAAAGGATTATTTTGCAATGTTACCATTGAAATAATAATTGTAAAATATTTTGAAAAAATAAAAATAGCTTATTAAATATTATATACTTTTTTATTGTGTACCTGTGTTCTTGAATGTATTAAGACGTTAAGAATTGAACTTAACTTGACACTAAATACCTACCGTAAACCATTTAATGCTTAGAAATTATGTGTGCCAGCTTCAGCGTGAGCTTGGCGGATTGTAAAAATGGCTCATTAATTATTATTATTTTTTTATGTAAACGCATGCAGGAGAGCACAACCGGTCAAGACCAATGCATTCTATGACGCTCAGCCAGGGAGGCTGGACGCTGCATGCGGGAAACGTGTGTTGTGTTCGTGTTTGTGTGTGGGTTGGGGAGATTGCAAGTGGTTATTTATCTGTTTCTTGAAGAGATCCAGATTGTAGGAAGGAGGAAACACAGACGCTGGAAGAGCATTCCATAGCTTACCGGTGGCATAAAGGAAGGAACTTTGGAAGCTGCCAGTTCTTGGTCGACATATATTAACCGTGTATGGATGTTCGGCAAGTTGAATATTTTATTGTATACTGCATTCTTGTATATGTTTCTTTAAACTCCAAGAACTTAACTTAAAATCTCTTTAAATACCTGTATTTGTCTATACCTCTAACTATATTTAAATACCTACGTTAAATCATTTTTTTCGGTTAGCACTTCCTAGTGAGCTTAGTATATATTTGCCGGCGGTTATAGCTCAATGGTCAAAGCGTTTGCTTTGCAAGTCAAAAGTCGTGGGTTCGATCGATGCCCGACGGCAATTTAAAAAAAAAGGATTTTTAATCGATTTCTGAGCTCTAAAATACCCCAGGTTGGTGTGAATTTGATCCCTCGCCCGTAAAATGCCAGTCATAGCCTATTAATTAAAATTGGTGGCAGACGAAAGCCGTCCCGTGAACACCGCCCATTCATAGTGAATTCCTGTAATAATAAGGATGATGCGTGAATCTCGGGCTGTAGTCTATGACGTTGTATGCAGCGCTTAGCCATATGCACCATTGTAAGTGTCATAGAATTCCACAGATGAGACTTCAGAATTACTATCACCATCTGTCGGTATTCTTCTGTATGTGTTTACATATATAAAACAATATAATAATAATTTTGTTGTCAACCAGCATCTTGTCCAAATTAAAACTCTTTAACTTAAACTCACAATTAAATATTTACCACAAGGCATTTAAATATTATTGGCCCCTCCTTCGCTTGCTCAGTGTATTATGACGAATACTTACATTTTTTAATGTAAATTCAATAAAAAGTACACATCAAAAAAAAAGGCCACAGCCATCTTATAGTCTTATAATGTGTAGATTTGTCGACTTTACCTTTGAATAAGATGACATACATTTTACTATTCATAACATTGATCTCAATCGTTATTCATATATGTTGACATAACCCTTCCTGACTGGTACCGAAAACGTCGATACACAATCTTTCGTCTCTTATTTTCGTTCGCTCATCGGACACGCATGTGTTGTCATTTTGTAATGCCTTAGGAGGACTAGTTATATAGATCGCCACTTGCGGCGCTGGGTTTCACCTACCACGGCGCCCGGTGCAGTCAGTAGTGTTATGGCTGGCCCGGCATGTTATTCCGCTAGGACCGGAAGATTGTAAAGTTTATCATGAAAACATATGTGCTTCTGAAAAAGTCCGTGTGTTGTTCTTCTGCTCCTCATCCCGCCACCATGCAATTCAATAACGAACTTAGAGAGAGGAGTATGTCAATGTATGCGTATTTAATGTACATAATATATTATATACAGTGCGAAAAGTCTATGTAAGAGTATGTTGACGAGGTAGTAACCCGAGGAATTCCTTTATATTGCTTTAAACGTTTATTTGATCATAAATCATGTATTATTGGGTAATAAGTCGTCTTGTATAGTATAGAGCAGAGCTCCGCAACCTTTTCTCATCTACGGCACACCAAAGTTCTCACCTTGAATACCGCGGCACACCAAAAGCCAAAAATATATATTATTATGATCAATTTAATTTTTTTAAATTTAATTTAGAACTTAATAAAGCAAGTACCTCGTTGTATGTCTACATAAATAGGCGATAGGCGCTGGAAGTTTAAGGACCGTTGTAAAATTATTTATTTATAATATTGCCTTATTTGATCGCGGCACACCTGTATCGGCTTACGGCACACCAGTGTGCCGCGGCACACCGGTTGCGGAGCACTGGTATAGAGAAGTAAAGCGATTGCTTACGATATCAAAGTTCATGGGTTCGATCCCCAACGACGATCAAAAATATTTTTTGTCAATTTCTAAGCTATATAAATACTCCTGATTAGTGTAAATTTGATCCCTATGAAATGCCAATCATAGTCTATTAATTAAAATATCTGGTATACAAAAATCATCCCATGAATATCACCCAATCATAGCGAGTCCCTGTATAAATGAATGATGCGTGAATACCTTGTCTAAATTCCACCATTAAGCTTTGGAATGTTTTTCATGTGTTTCATCCTCGAATGTCTTCAAAATACAAATCAATATAACTTTTTACACAACAAATATTTCCGGCATGCACCGTCCAGCCGTCCTAGCTAAGCGTCATAGAGCTTACTGGTTGTGCTCTCCTGCGTATGTTAGTTAATACTCGTAAATATGTATACACTAAATCCTTCGATTACTGTTGTATGCGATATAACCGTTGTTGCCCAAAATATGTTTTTTTTTTTTAAATACAATATTGTTTGTTTTTAAGAATAGATTTCTCTTGCATACTTTTGTCATTTAACATATGTACATAAATAATTAAATAAACGAACTGTTTGGTCTCAGAATACCTATTATAAAATAACAGGTAGGCGGATCGCTTTTGACAACACTACTCCAAGTTCTTATTCCACAAATTAGATTGGCTTATTGGTCAATAAAATACGTATTCGAAAATGGAACAAGCGGTAACCTTACGTGATGTTTATGTAACAGTATATTAGATCGGTAACCTAATAAATAGATTTTGTGTTTATGTAACCTAGTTCCAATCAACTAGGAATAAACATAAATTCACTTCAAACTATTAATAAAAAAAGGTTTTCATACGTAATAGTAACAAGTTTAATTTTTAAATGTACATGCTTAGCATGCTTTTTTTTATTATTTATATTTTTTTCAATATAATTTAGTCAACTTATTATAATGCTTTTAAAAATTATTATCTGACAATAAAATTAAATATTTTTTATCTAATTTTTTTATTTTTTTATTAAAATTTTACTTACAATTATGTATTATAATTCTTTCATTCTATCAGATCCATTCTCTTAAGAAAATATCTTTAATTAAGCAAGCATTTCTTTTCTTTCGCTGTGCTTTTCACAACCCTTGATATTCCCGAATGATTTAATCTCTACGTTCCAGATAAGTATACCTGTACTCGTAGACATTTATTGTTTCTCCTATCCAGTTGTTATATTCGAACTTTCACATACCATTCATTCAGCTCAATTACAAAGACACTTAAATTTTTCACATCCCACCAACATTATTTTATGACATTATTTTTTGTACATATATGTATTCTTCAATTACCTTCGCATATTTTTTTACTTTCCTTATTTAAAAGCATTGCTATTTTATGGATATGACTTACTATATTATTATTTGAGTATATACTACATATTGATTTATCTTAGAATTCTAATAAAAAAAATATATGTAAACACATACAGGAGAATACCGACAGATGGTGATAGTAATTCTGAAGTCTCATCTGTAGAATTCTATGACGCTTAACATAGTGCATTAAGCGCTGCATGTGGAATGTTGATCCGCCAACGTCATAGACTACAGCCCGAGATTCACGCATCATCCTTTATTATTACAGGAATTTACTATGAATGGGTGGTCTTCACGGGACGACTTTCGTCTACCACCAATTTTAATTAATAGACTATGACTGGCATTTTACGGATGAGGGCTTAAATTCACACCAACCGGCGGTGTTTTAAAGCTCAGAAATCGACTAAAAAAATATTTTTTTTGATCTCCGTCGGGGATCGAACCCACGACCTTTGGCTTGCAAAGCAAACGCTTTGACCATTGAGCAATACCCGCCGGCAAATTGAATTTTGGTATAGTTTATCCATGTGCATATTGTTTTGTTCTTATTTTTAATGTCTTATCTTTTATTAATTCTGATATTGCTTTCATGTGAATAGAGCATTGTTTTGGGTATATTTATAAATAAATAAAAAAATACTCGTATCATGAAATTATTCCAACATTTGCATTGTTTTGGCAACATTATTAATAATTTAGAAAATATACTTTCGTTTTAATGACAGGGAAAGGTGTCATGAACAGAATGGATGTGAATCTCTAGATAAATAACCACCAGTTTGCTCCAAATGAACGTGTATTATATATAATAATAATACATATGTATTATGTACTTCCCGGATGGATATCACACAATGATTTCATTAATTCAAAAAGAATTAACACAAAATTATTTCTTGAGCATTGTAATCATGGCAGGTACTCAGAACAACAATTCTTTCATGTTTGGGGGTAACCATACTTTATAATTAAACTGATATTATTCATAAATAAGTATCTGCAATCCTTGTAACATAGACGTATGGTTGGTTCAGTTAGTTTTTATCGTTTTATCTCTCAATGAATTCCTCTTGTTCCCACGGATAATCGATAGCCTTGTTTCGCATGTTTTCACATTTTCATGTTTAATGTATGTCGACCAAAATTCCTTCCCTAATACCACAGGTCAGCTCTGCGTTTCCACCTTTAACAACAATTATTAAAAAATCCCAAAGCTCGCTAAACAGAAGACTCCACGAAACTTTGATAAATAAATTCGTGGAGCTCATGTCGAAACTGGGCTTCTCTCAAGTGGAATATATCAATATTCAAGGCGATATATGGTTGAACAGTCTGATCACTCTCCCAAGAGGCATAGTCTCTGGCTGGTTAGTATTACTTCTAGAAAGAACAAAAAATCTGTGCCGCTCTATCCTTAAATAATTGTCAGGGACAAACAAACCGATTTCCAACAAAATATCAGGATTTCTGAACACGCCGCGCACTAGCCGAAAGAAATGCATACTCAAATCTCTTCTAGATCTCAACTCATTGTATCCCTTCCAGACAGGCCCATCTCCGTCTCTTTAATCGACTTATAACCTTGTTAATTGCTGTCGAATGGACTGTTGTTATCAATCTTACATCGGTGTTCCAAAGATTGGAGATTAACTGTACACGTTTGCAGATAATAATTATTAATTTATATGTTTTGAACAGTTGGATGGACACCGCATTCAGGCCTAACAATGTCCCTCTCATTACACATTTTCCGGCATTTCTTCGCATTCTCCGCGGGCTCTCGCATTGTCCCGCGGCCGCCATCTTGTCTCTCACCGATCCGCCATTTTGTCACAACACACCGCAACAATGATGATCCACTATAATAATAATAATGGCGAGTCGTTATTTTCGCGGATCAAAAGTTTTCGCCGGTGACCCAAACAACAACAATGGATATCAAAAGCGTGATTATCCTCTTGCAATCCTTTCTACGGTTCATAATGGATGGTATGATTTTAAATTTGATACACAATTTGATAAGTTATCGCTGTCTACTATGAAAATTTTATACATTGTAGAATCTTTATCAAATCTTGATATTAGCTTGATATAACTCTTTTAGGCTGATTTCGAAAAGCCTCGATAAACGATCTTTTGTCTCTTATTTTTGTTCGCTCGCCTGACATGCACATCTAATAATGTTAGACTTAATTTTATATAAAAATACACGTCGTTTGCATACGCCATTTTATTTGTTTTGACAGTTGCTCCATTTCATGTTGGTTCAACTGTCAATATTAGTTTCTGACTTAGCCGCGACTATCTTTGGGGCGCTGCATGTTACTGTGCTCGCCTGGCAGCTCGTGCCCGCGGACAGTTCCCGTCCAACCGAGGGATACGAAATTCGATTCGATACGAAATTCACACTAATTATTTTAAAACTGAGATCGATTTAAAAAAAAATCTCCCTTGGTGATCAAATCCACGACCTTCGGCTTCCCAAGCAAGCGCTTTAGCCTCTGAACTATACCCTCCCGCAGTTTACAAGCGATGCACTGACGAAACGTACAGTATACACGAAATCGTTGTTTCTTTTATCTCATTATCAGTTAGTTACTCAATGTAATCCTAAAGGTATATTATCATGATACATTTAAAATAATTTAACATTTAAATCATTATTAAATTTAGTTTTATTAACATTTAGCTAATTTTCTTATATGGTTATAATGGTGTATGTTTCACAAGTTTTTCTTTCTTTAGGCTTTCGACATAAAACATTGTTGGTTTCCCAAACTAAAATTAATATACATTTTAACTTGCTTATATACTGGTACTTCCACCGTCTCGTCTAAATACACCTCGAATTTACTTAAGTGGGAAACTCATTACTGGTTAAGTTAGGCGATTAAAGATGTTCGAGACGCTGTTTGTGGAAAACTTTGAGAAACATTAAATCGGTAATGTGGCACAGTACATAGTCCACTCGTCTATCAAGCGAGAAATCCCAGGTTTGGCACCCTGCGAAATAAAATTTGACGCTACAAATTAAAATATATAAAATAAAAATGCTTTCTTTTCGTTAAACCATTAAACAATATAAATAATGTATTTTTAAAAAGAGGCTCGTATGTTGCTAGTGAAACTGTTTAGGTTATAGAAACAGTTTTTTTTTCATCTTATGCGTTGCGGATTAATTAATTAATATTTTATTTATTACACAGAACCTAGGTACAAAATTATAAGAAACAGAGCATACATAAATATGCAATACATACAAAAGATAATAAAAGATAAAAATAACATAAAATAAGAAGAAGATGACAGGTGTCAAAGGTCATAGAGATCTAGGAGAACAATACCATCGACAAAAGAGGAAAAGAATGTAAGAAAAGGATCGAGGTGTCCGGGTATGCCATTTAGGAGCGACATTGCCGTTGTACCGAATTGAGTGCTTGAAGCTCCACAAGCATCAACTGGGATCAAAAACAATGGATGACTACGAACACGGGTGTACTTATCTGGAACATAAAAGTTAAAACATTCAAGAATCCCAGGGTTGTTGTGAATTGTACCGCGAAGAAGGAATTAATGTTTTAGAGCAGCAATATACGTCAGGGACTCTAACGAATGGAAAGAAAGCATCCCTCGAAGAATTTCGGAATTGATTGAATTGAATGAATATTTACCGTGAATATAGAAAATAGAGATTTTTTTAAGATTTTTTTCGAGCTTGAGTATTTATAATGAAATGGTATTATTATATTTAATGGATTATAGACTCTCCAATTAAATATTTATCGATTATTTTATTATTTGACTTCCTTATGCTACTTATTGTATTAACAAAATATACGCATGCGCGTTAATTGTACATGACATGTGCAATGGATAGAGTTTCGGTCTTCACCTGATCTAGACTAATTTGCTTTAAGGTGTATAAAAAGGTTTACTACAAAAAATAGCCTTAGAGATGTTCAGATTGGGTTCAGTCCACCTGAAGTCGGGAGCGTCGACCTAATCATTCGATGTTCTTAAATCTTCTCGATTCTTAGTATCTAATAACAATGCGTAGTGCAGATTGGATCAATTAATCAAGCTCAGAAATGCTGTATTCGTGGTAGTATCATCGTATTGGATTAGACTTCAGTGCGTCGTTAAAAGTGCACGGCTGGTAGGTAAATAATCACGGTTAATGACTTTGTTTTTGCCTTCTCACTTGTTAATTAGGTAGGTGTTATTAGTGTTGCCAGTCGGAAGAATTGTTGTAGAGGTAAACGGTGCGATTAAATCGAAAGTGTGGTGTAAACACTCGACTGGCCACTACGCAGCGCATGTACTAAATGTAGGAAAACAACTCACTTACATTAAATATTAATTAAAACAACAATTGGCGGAATATCATAAGACCCACGAATGTCTGGGTTTTTTTAAAAAATCTTGTAATAAAAATCATTTAAAAAATACTCGAAGTTTAATGACAAAAGCAATATACGTCCCTATATACAGGGAGCGGCAAAAAGGTCTGACGGTTTGATTTCTTGAGATTACAGAAAACCGTCAGATCTTTTTGCCGCCCCCTGTATATCTATTACTATTCTCATTACACAAGTACATTACATTTACGAAGTTTCGAGTATCAGCATGTTAATAAAAAATGACTACTGACGAAGCTTTCATTGAAGGCGAAACCGCGTTATTCCAGCTAGTAAACATTACTCATCGTGATCCATGTAAAAACAAAGTACGAAGTATTTTATAGCCTGGCGTCATTGTCCAGTGGTCTCTGGGACTGTCAGTTCCTCTCGTTAGAAAGAGAAGTCCTTTTCGATGCAGTTCGAGGGAATCGCCTCAGCCCTATCGGGCATGCAGACATCGCTCGTATTTTCGGTGAGAGAATCTATCTTTCATCTCTTTACAACCCATGAATGCGATTCTAATCTCTTTCATGGGTTCTTTCTTTTAGCACTTCTGTGCAGTGGCCACAATTGTTCAGAGGGGACTCCCACTGGACTTAACAGTTGCTAACTGATCATAATCTGAATGAGCGCGTCATCAAAGATACTTAAGTGTCCTCCGGTGTGATGCGTGTGTGATGCGGGTAAAGTCCAGTCCAGTGGTAAAGCGTTTGTTTGTCATTCAGACCCTGTCGGTTCAAATTCCAACCAAACTCGATTTTTTAATAATTTATTTAATCAAATCTAAGCTTTATACGTGCACACTCATCAAGGACAAAAAAGGCCTCGAGGCGTCGAGCTTATAATTCGATGTCCTTAAAAAAACACTGATTATTGAATACACAAATATTTCTCTGGTAGTACAGATGTAGTCTGTGCAAGTTCGCGAGCTTACCCTAGAGACTCCCGGAAACTATCTTTGTTACCAGTTGGTCCTCTGGTGTTCTAGGACAAGGCATAAACAATCTGAGCTTACAGAATTGAGAAACAGCAATTTGCGTTGTCCATATGCTCCAAATATGGAACGAATATTGTAAAACATATATGTATCAATTTAAAAAAACAAAAAATGCGTATAAATACATCTAGGCCGGTGGTGATAGCTGAATGGTCAAACCGTTTGTTTTGCAAACCAAAGGTCGTGGGTTCGATACCCGACGAAGATTTAAAAAAAATTTTTTTTTATCGATTTATGAGCTCTAAAATACCCTGGTTGGTGTGAATTTGATCCCTCACCCGTAAAATTCCAGTCATCGCCTGTTAATTAAAATTGATGGTAGACGAAAGTCGTCCCGTGAAGACCACCCATTCATAGTAAACTCCTGTAATAATAAAGGGTGATGCGTGAATCTCAGGCTGTAGTCTATGCATTTAGCGGATCAACACTCCACACGCAGCGTTTAGCCTTATGCACCATAGTAAGCGTCATAGAATTCCACAAATGAGACTTCAGAATTTCTATCACCATCTGTCGGTATTCTCCTGTATGTGCTTAAATAAAAAAAAGCGCTTACTCGTATACTTTGTCTATGCCCACTTATCTTTGCTCAAACAAGGATACGAACACAAAATTATACATACATACCGAATTGCAGGTAATTTCGCGTCGCTTTTAAACATAGCCATGACTCGTCGGCGTATTTCGCAAGCACAGTATCCAGTGCAGACAATAATACTTGCAGAGAGGTACTCACCGTGCAACTGTTATAATATTACTATTATTGTTGTTGTAAAGCTAGAAAACCGCCGCGAGTGAGGTTCGCTTTCGCCGTTGCGACACGGCGGATTGAAAACCATCGCCCCGCCGCCATTATGCCTCGGATTTGTACCGTTTTGCGTTATTGAGCAAGCTCCTTCTCTTCTCTGTGTTCTTTGAGTTTATATCCGCGATTGCATCCATCCACGCAAGCATTGCCGGCATTATCATGCAGCAGAAAAACGACTAGAATGGCTTTCCCAATAGAGACCATAGAGAGCGTTGACAGCTCTTAGCGGCCATGTTTAAAAATGAATATTTCAAACGTTTCAAAGATCACGTTACGATTATTTATTTATTTATTCATATAGCACTTTGTAAGCACGGTTCTCTTTAGATCACATAAGTTAAACTACATTAGAGTCCGTCTGCAAGAGTGCAGACGCAAGTAATGACTCCTAACTGATGTCTGCCATTCTGCAGAATCCATTTCCCAACCTTACCATTTCCTCATCAATTCCCACGTATTTCGTGTTTAGCAACGTGTTACCAAAGAAGGCAATTCGAGACTCGCTGTGGTATACTAACTTCGCAGCCTTAGACTGAGGTCTATTGGACATGTAACTGATGCACCTAGAATCATGGGAAGGCCTTCAGCCACTCTAACAATTAGCTTTTTCGAGCGTCCAGTAACGGGTCCTCATCTGGGTCTCCAAAAACAGGACGGGACAGGGAGGGTTTCACCAAGCGTATTTTGTTTTTGTTGTCGCTGGGTTGAAAAGATTGGCCGGAAGAGGAAGTCCGAGATTCCGTTTCCAGGGGGCACCGCGTGGAGGTTCTTTTCATGCTCCCTCGAGCGGTGGGGAATGCTTCGGCAGGGAGAGACACTATTGTGCGACTGTGGAGACCTGCAGACCGCCTCACACCTACGATGCTGCTCCATGTGCCCAACAAGTTGCACATCTCAGGACCTAATGCTGGGCAACACACGAGCTATCGATGTTGCCAGATATTGGGAAAAAATAATTTGACGTCGCTGACACGAAGAAGAAGACCAAGCGTATCACTCAAAACCCAAGAGGGAGACCTCCATTTGAGTATGTAGGTTAAAATTTGAAAATATGTATTTGGTATTTATTATTTTATTATTAGCATCGTCTGTCACTTCATGTTATTACCACAACACTAATACTATTAATCATTTCATATGTTTCTCAACAATTCAACACTAATAGTGAGCAAAAAAATATATATTTAATTATGCCTACTTCCTACACGCCCGACTTTGGTGATAAATCGACCTCCATTTGCCTCCATATTCAATTATTTGTATATATTAGATGTTGTGTTATATATCAGAAATATGCGCCTGTGTTGAAATAACAGAAGTATATATATTTCAATACAAATAAATAAATCATCCAAAATGTGACACATATTTTTGTGAATATTTTTAATACACATTTTTTTATGTAAACACATACAGGAGAACACATGCAGCATTTGGAAAACAATAGTACATTTTTAAAGCGAAAATTCCGCAATGTCTTAAAACTAAGGCGTTTAACCGATGCATCCTCCCTGTATTAACCGTATTTGTTAATTAAATAAAGTATATTTTAATTATGGCATTAATAGGTGGGAAAACATTTTTCAATTAGAGTACTCGTATTTGCCTTTATTTTCCGATGATTCGTGTGACGAAATTTTGTAATGCTTTTTCGTTTGTAATTTTCTTCCGTTCATCCTCATTTTCACTATCTAAATTCAAAATTAATAAAAAATATTTTAACGTTACGAATTAGCAAGCGATACGAATTGCAAAATTGGTCAAGTTTAAAAATGGGACAGGAATATAAAAAATTAAAATAAAACATGATCTATAGCTTTATTCATTTTAAATGGTTAATATGTATTGTAAAAATTGCAGTATCATTGGTTGTCATAGCAACACTGTGTTTGAAATAAGATAAAGCTATTTAAATTATTGTATTGGTATATCTCCTTTAAAAATTAAGCAATGTTGCAATTCGTATCTCGTAGTTACGCTTATAATTCACACTAAATTCTAACATACGACTACATGATAAATTTAAATTATTTTAAATAAATAATACAAATATTTTTAGAACATGTTAATGATTTTTCAATCAATACTTCACATCGAGTTCTTATTTTCAAATTGTTTGTTCCCTATCATGATTTATGGCTGCGTAATTTGTTATTTTTCAGCCGGTGATATTTATTGATATGTCGGTAGGTACACAACATAAAAAATAATAATGCCCGCCTTACATAAGTAGGTATAAAGATTAACCATACAGCATTATTTAAAAATGAGTATGTTGACCCGGAACCTCGCCAGGTAGAAAATTGTTTTGAGTTATCTACCTAAGAGGGGATAAATACCTATTCATAAAACCCAATGGCCGGCGAGATAAAAAAAACAATACAACAAATTAAAAATAACATTGTTCTATAAATATTAATTGTAAATTTTAACCCTCGTTTTTGAATGACAAAATATTTTTAAATAGTAGACAATTTTCTAAGAATGAAAATTATTTTCTGTAATGTTAATATTATTATTTTCAGTGTTTATTTTATTGTTAAATTTCTGAAGAGATGTTTACGTTTCATTTTAAAATCAGATTCTTAGAAATTAGTGAAACAATACTACTTGGAATTTCATTTTTATAAAATGAAAACGGTCTTTTATTTTAAATTACCATATAAAGGAATTTATTTTTAGAGTTTTTCACAACTAGTCATTATAAATAAAAATTAAATCGAAATAGAAACCCACTCCTAAAATACGAAAAAAACTTGATAAAGGTTAAATTTAGAAATTTTCTTTTTAGTAGCTACAAAGTTTGCGAAAAATCACCCCTAAACAGTATATGTAAAAAATTAACAAAACTATTGCATGAATTTTGGCAATACGTAGTAAAAATTTCATGACGATTGATCGAACTGTTTGGCTGTCTTTAAGCCGCATATCACAAATGTGAAATCATCTTCATTATTTCACTTTAATAGTTGTGGTATTAATTAAATATTAAATTGTGTACCGCATTTGGAAATATTAAAACTCGAAGAATGTAACTTTAACATGAAAAGCAAATAAGTAATTCTGTATAGACAGCGCAGGCATGCACATAAAAAACGATGCAATACCACTCATTCCTGTTTTTCATTTACTGTTTTTTAGAATTTTTGTCTACAGAAACTATCGCAATCATACACGCGATAACTTATGTAAGTTTCATCGCAATTGAATGAACGGTACGGCAGCGCATAAACTACAAACAAACACACATGATTTTTATATATCAGAGTATATAAATCAAAAAACTATTATCTAATGATTGGACCTCCTACTTATTACGTTTATCAACTTCTACGTATCACATCTAGCACGCTATAAAATCCAGATGCAGGAAGATTCTTTCATCAAAACATGGCGTAAAAATGAATCTCTTTTATCTTCGCTCTTCATTTCGTGAGCGTCGCTTTCTAAGAGAAAAATCGGATGGAAGAGTGTCTTCCTTTTTTACTCATCATCCTTTGAATGGACGTCAGGAATTCCTATCTTCAGCCTTCCTGAAAATGGACAATGGCGTTGAGATCACGAGTTCGATACCTGTGTTAGCCACGGCTTTCGACTATCACATCTTGCTCGATATTAACATTTTGGTTCACACGCCTTCTCCTAGAGATCGAAGACCATCCAGTCTTAGTCTATTCATTATACAACAACTGATACTCTACTATAAATTCACAGCAAACATCATCTTATATGACATTTCAACGATTTGACAAATCGGTGCAAAATAAACGGCAGACGTTGGAATTTGAACCACGTAACTTTGCAACCATGTTCATTTCAAATTAGCATCCTGTCGTATTAGATTTAATATATTATATTTCGATATAAAGTATTATTTTACTCGCTGTGGATTTAACAAGTTTATATATCAACATGCACATTTTGTAAAATCTTCTTCACGATTGATGATTAAGTTGTGAGTTGGTGTCAGATTATCTTTTTACGAGCGTTATTAATATCTCCATGGCAACTACATACTCAAGTTCCATTGGTCCGGAGAATCGTAGGTATGTTCTAAGAATACGGTAGGTATGTTCTAAGAATTGTACCTCCACGAACGTCATGTCGGACTGTGGTCGTCCTTGCTTGTCTGTACAGGTTTTAGAGTATGTGCTAGGGGTGGAAGCCATGCTATTTTAAGAATCAAGCCGTCATCCATTTTGGTGGGATGTCTTTTATCAACAAATTTGCTATAATATATGTGTTTTAAGTTGTGCCTTTGGAAAAACTGCTTAGGCGCAAAAAACGTACTTTAAAAAAACATCTCTTGTGGCCACTGTAAAAAAGGGCAGTTACAAAAAAAAACTTCAAATTTTCAAATCATAAATTCCATTCATATTAATTTTGAGTGCTGGCCACACATGTCAAAAACCCAACAATGGACCTCCAATGAACCTTGTAAGGTCTCATAGACATGACCCGTCTACCAAGCCTTTCACTTGCCCTCCCCATACCCACGTACACTACAATTATCTCCACACCGTGCACTTACGAAGGTACACCATAAATTATAATATCCTGAAGAAGGTGGAGGCGCTTCTACGGCCACATTATACCTTCAGATAACTTCTTGGAGTTTTGATGAAGTAGGGACTACCCACGCGCTTCAGCAAGCGTGTGAACGAAAACTTGGATTCTACGGTTGAGGGCGTACTTTCAACTTGATGAAAATGTTAAAAAAAACTCGTGATCCACGAGCACATCCGATTAAAACCAGTGGTCTCTGTGACGCTCAGTCAGGACTGCTGGTTGCTGCACTCGGGAAACATGTGTTGTGTTTGTGTGCGAGTTGGGAAGATCGCAAGTGTATATTCGTCTGTTTATTGAAGAGATCCAGGTTGTATGAAGGAGGAAACTTATGTTTTGATAGTAGACCATTACATAACTTACCTTTAACTTACGTAATTTTTAAAATCACCTGTTCTTGCTAGACCTACTCTTACATTAACTGTGCTTAATGTTCAGCAAGTGTGAGATGAGTCTGCTTGGTTATGCGTGTATGCAGAATGGATCTTTTGAGTACGATAGAAAAAACTAAGTTAAGCTATCTTACTTTTGTATTTCAAGTAACTGTTTTTTTTTAACTGAGTTGATTAAGTTTACAGTCACAGATCTTTTTTAAAAACTTATTTAAAATCTGTGTCTGCGGTGTTGTATCTTGGGGCTCCAGCTCAAAGGTGACTGCCGCATTCGTTATGTACACGAAGCTTCTCTTGGAGGATAATTATTAAACAACAAAATTTAAATTATTTTATTCAAATGACCGTTCCATTATTACGCAATGTCGAATCTAAAAATGGTATGCGCATTATGACTCCATTTAAAATTAAACTTCAATAAACATAATGGGCAATAAATCATCACCATTACAAGCCGCCATTGATTGCACAATGTTGTAATATCTCATTGTTTAAATAAATTTCTTATTCAAAATATAATCATTCTTTATATATTACAATGTTATTTTTTTACTTTTACTATTACTATTTATGTGTGTATACATATGATGTACATACACGAAATAACATGTGTTATGTAATGCTCATTGTTTCGCAAAATCATCAACGGGGTCAATGAAATAACTGGGTAACTCTTAATTTAAGCGTATGAATTTATTTAATCTATTCATAGCTAAAGAGCTTTCTAATTCTATTAATAGGGATTCATTATTATATCATGCTAAGGTCACGACGCATGATTCGCTAACTGCTTGGAACACCGCCTATCAAGAATCAACTTCCTGAGGAATAACCAAGTCTTTCTTTCCATCCATAGAACGCTTATTGACGTGGAAAAAGACGAACTCCGTGGACTTTCATCTCACGCAAGCGTTTACCGGACACGGAATTTTAAGAGAATTCCTAAAAAGATTTGGCCTCTCTACTTGTGATCTCTACGTTGTGTGGGTTAACGAGGCTGACATGGAATAGGCTGCTACGTTCTTCAACTATTTGTCAGACGTATAACCTAACCTTGTGCGTAACTTGCAGGGTACAACACGCAAGTTACGCTACGTTAAAAAACTCACGACGAGCTTGCCAATGCTAATGAGTAAACATTAAATGTCTTAATTATGGAACATTACATAGATTTTACCTTGTTTTTTAATATGGATCACGCTGAGCAATGTTTATTCACATACTTTTTTGCTTTCAATGAGAGCCTCGTCAGTTCTCTAGTTGAAACTAGATAAATAATGAATTAGGTGTCAATGGGAAACTAAGCAGGATGACTGAGAGTTCATTAATATAACTTAATTGATTATTTATCTAGTCTCACACATCAGTACGTTTGTGCGAGAACTGACGAAACTCTCATTGAAAGTGAAACTACAGTCTTGCAGTCTGTGAATAAACGATGTTTAATATGATCCATATCAACACAATATAAAATTTTATCATTATTGTAAGGCTTAGAATATATTTCAATAATAAACGACTGATTGACGAACTTTATTGGCGAGAGAAATGTCATATAAGATGTTGTTTTCTGTGAATTTGTATGTATATCAGATGTTAAATGTAAAGAGTTTTATATATTTAAAATAAATGTATGTAAATGTTAAAAAATAAATAACATTTCCATTTGTTATTAAAATAATATTGATAAAACATATTTAGGTACCTTTCGAAAAGAAATAGTGTTCATTTTGACAAACGGCGTCGATTCCGAAACAAAGCCGACAGCCATAAAATAAACCTTTAGCGCAGTGTTGGAAACTGTAAAATAATAAAAAAAGCTAGTGACCGCGATGGCGCTTGCGACCTTTCTCCCGCCGCCTCCTCTCATAGGCTCAACAGTTGTGTTCCGGCGAGCACATGGCGGGCGACGGTGCCGCGTCCTAAGCGACATCTCGCTCTGACCGTAGCAAGAAAGTTCTTTGTGTATATTGCCGTTTCGTTCTTCTCTATACAGATCTTTGGATGCTGCGTTGCCATTCTTCGATATGCTTTCTCTCTTGAGATGTTTTATTTTTTATTTTTAAATATATTTGTTGTGAATTCTGTTACGTGTTTGTTATTTTATTTTGAATTTACTATTTTACTATAGTAACAATTGTTCTTCGTTCAATATATCATCATGATACAATAGGTATACATCATGTTTGATAATGATAAAAATAAATATAAATCTTTAGGTATTTAAGGGCAACTTTAAGCTATATTTACATTTAAAAATAAGCCAAAGAAGGCAAGAACAATGAAATACATTAAAAAAATATACATACATTGTTCTTTGAAAAAAACTAATTATTATTTCGTCTACCATTTAGTCTATCAAAATAAATAAATAGGCTTATATTAAATATCATTGAAATTAAGTACAGGCAATTAGTTTCATATTTGGTACATATGTGTAAAACATCACAAATTCTAAAAACGGTAAAAGAATATACACTTTAACACTCATGTGTGCTGTATATTTTTTGGGTATTACCGATATATAATTTTTTATAAAAAAAATACATTTTTAGCCGTCTGGTACCTGGCACTTTACTTTCATGCTATCCAATGAGAATGCAGCACTGTTGCTCAGTTCTTAGAGTTAGACTTTCATATTTTAGCACTGCCTAAAGTAACTTATTTTTACTTCTTTTTTTTAAGATAATTTTTATTTTAACTTTTAAACGCCCAGTGAACGACTCAAATCTGCGGTCCCATAAGGAAACCACTGGGCGTTTAAAGGTTAATACTGTAAAGTGTGTGTTTTATTTATAAATAGCTACCACGAACATAATTTCTTATTTTTAAACCATCTTAACTCTATTTCGTTAATAAAACAATTATTATTTTATAAACAAGCTAGATGATAAACTAACAGTCAATCCTCCTATAGTGTTCTGATAAATACTAAACGCTCAGGTTTGGACCATTTGGTGATAAGAGATGTTCCAACGCAAAATATACTCTATATAAGGTACTGATGCTGTGGCTTTTAGGTTAAGCCGTGTGTGGCGAATTTCTTTTAACCAATATTTCGACCGCGATTGCAGGGGTCTTCTTCAGGATTGACCTGTAATAAATATTGGTTAAAATAAATTCGTCACACACGGCTAAACCCAAAAGCCACTATATCAAATCTGGCCGTGAAAACTTAAGAAGTTATATAAGGTACTGTTATAAGAAAAGCTTTCGCAAAACTTTAAATAATATCTCTATATAAAAAGTACGCTTAACGAGGGACTGTATTGTTAACTAAAAATCTCTTTTACGATGCTATTATGTATCTTAAAAATAAAATAAAAATATTTTACTCAATATTAACAACTGGCTATGTTGCCGTTCCATGTCTGTTTCGCTCTTTCGATCATCTCTCCATCTCACGTCTCGAATACCGGATTGTACGTTTCTCCCGCTCACTCCCTAGCACCCGTCCCTCTCGCTCCTGCCCCAAGTGGGCCCAGTTGTTGTACTTTTTGTAAACGCTAAACTAAAAGCACGCTGTGATTTATTTATTTATCGGATCTAGCAGCGAGATCGGATTCTGTTAACTAGCAGCACTTATTAGTCGCTGTTATTATAAGACCATATCGGTTTTGTTTTCTTACTACTACAACTAGAACGATCGAAAATACGAGTATTTTTAGTTTTGTGCGTAATAGACGTTTTGTAGTTTTATTATATTTTTAATAAATTTACTATTTGTTATATTCGTTATACTAGTATTATCATAAACGGCAGAGTGAAATAAATTAAAACTCAATAAAGTAAATTAAAAAATATTTACAATTATTCAGCGTTTTTTAAAATATTTTTAAGGCTGGTACGTCATCAAAAATCAATGCACCGTATAGTAGGTTTTAAAAACATTTGCCTGTGTAGTATGGTTTGACTTTGTGAAGAATGACGAGGTGAGAAAGCGAACAATACAACCTTCCGTACTACATACAGTCGGTTAAGAGACGAATTTGGACCTGGCTGCGACATACTTCAGATGAAGCAGGAGAGCATAAACCATAGCTAGCTTTACTGCAAACCCCCGGGCTTTCATAGTCTTGAAAGGACATCTGGAACTACACACAGATTGTACTTGGCGTAGTTCTTAGAGGCAGAGCTGACATGGGATGAAACGGTGCCACGACCTATCGTCCCCAGACAATTTGTTCAACAACTGTCGAGGCGCACTGGACGTCTGGTGCACGGTTCATTTGGCGCACGGTACAACTGGTGTACTGATTGTTTCCCTAACCTAACCAAAGGATTTGTCTAGTGATCGTAGAGTCCAGAGATCGATAGATCTCGTTAACGAAATAACCAGGTTATGGGCACGCCTATATGGCGTGTGTCGAATGCGAAGTGTCTGACACATAAACGTGTATAGTGAAACAAAAAACAAGTTATTTATATTGTGAACCTGATCCTGCATTCTTCATCAAGTAAGACGATGTCCTAAATATGAGAGGAGGATATCAGTATAAATATAAATGTTCCCTAAATTCTATAACAGCTATAAGGTAATTTTTCATATTAAACTGCCAAAAAGAGTATTTTTTTCTCTCCTTCGGTTTTGTTTAAAAACCGCAATTTCCCGTTTCGAATGCAAAAATCTATTTGCCCGAAATATATCGTATTGTTGGCAAAAGTACATAATATGTATGTAATCCCAAAACGGCCGTCTGGTCCCGTTAAATTTCATACAAATGGCCAAATTATTCATGGAGCATAATGGCAAAATGTTCCGACCATTTGGACGGTTTAAATCTTTAACACTTTCCAAGAATACTCGTCGGTAAAAGCGATTTCTAGAAAGATTATTTTTCAACGCTTTGATATATATTTTTTTCACAAATAATGTCATTGTACAAAACAACATGCTAAAAACAATCAATTCATGAAGGAAAAATATATTGGAGCATGCATTGAAAATCAGCTTTGTATTGAGACTCATAATTCGGCAGGTATATATCCGATCGGGCTGAAATAAATTTTACCTGCAAGCTAAACCCTAGGCTGTAAACATCAGTCATAGCATAAAAAATAAATATATCACGGTAGGTATTTAAATGTATATTAAGTAAAATTTTCGAGTTTTATTATTCCCAAGAATAAAGGTACACAATCAAATATGGAAAAATCATATATTACGTCTTATTTTATCAACAAATTCATATATACTAAGACATTTTTTTTACTTAAATGAAAAGTGAATAATATTTATTTTTAATACTGACAACACTGACAGCTTTGTATCAGTCCACTGCTTTGAAAATATTCATACATGTATATTTTATTTCTTCTGCGTTCAAAGTTGAAAAACTCCATAAGCTATGGATTCATTTGCTTTAATTTCGAATGCTAATGCTGTGATATAGAAAACTCGACTAATGTCATTAAAATACCAAATGAAAGTCATTGTTTCATGGCTTGAAATTTAGACGTTGGGATGTCATTTTTTCAAGGTACTGCTCTTCTTCAATTATAAGATTAATTTTATGTATTGAATATTGTATTGCATTTAAAAATAAGTAACAATATTCTTTTAGTTGCATAATGTTGCCATCTTGTAAAAATGAAAAACCCAACTAATGCAATATCCGATCGGTAGGTAGGTAAGTGAGCACTGTTAGGTACACGTAATTTGGTGTAATGAAACGGTTTACTTGTTACAAATATTACGGCTGTCCAAATAATTATCATTTCCGTGTTCCAAATAAGAAATGATTTTGTGTTTACTTACGTAATGGTATAAAAAAATATCAAGGTATTCAATCCAATCCGCGGCTTGCATAATTTCAAATTATATTGTATTTTTAAACAGCTTAGAATTACACATAAATCATAGATGTAATAACGGCTTGCGTTCATATTAGAATGTTAAACATAACATTAGAATATCTATGACATGGTTTTTATCAATGGACAAAAATGAAAGTATAACCTCAAAATATGAGTAATGGTTCTAGATTCTAGATCTATATATTTATATTCCACGCCTCCTCCAATTCATAGCCCATCGCATAAATAATATCGCCCTTATGTCTCATTTCTAATTCTTGGAACACAGACTCTTTGCAATACTCTATCATCATCTATGTCAGATATATAGATGTAAACTCATGTGATACTCGTAGATTCCATCCCGGCATTCACGCATTCATCCATTTTACCGGGACTCACTAAGATTGCGTGGTCTTCACTGAACGACTTTTGTGTACCACCAATTTTAATTAATAGGCTATGAATGGCGTGATCAAATTCACACCAACCCGGGTATTTATAGAGCTTGGAGGTCGGTTCTAAATATTTTTTATTTCAATATGCGTTGTAGGTTGAGCTAATTTTCCGATTTCCTTAAAAATTCCGACAAACAAATCACCCAAAAATATGACTCGGATAATACAGCTACACCCTCTTCAAGCACTTGGACTTCTTTTCTGGAGTTTGTCAGGAACCATATAATACTTTAACAGGTCGACCACTTCCAGGGTTATTTTTTTAGATCAAAATTGCCGGATTTAAATTGTTTAAACCACCTCTGGCATTTACGAACATTCAAAATATCTCCCAGTATATCACAAATATTCTTTGTAGCACGTGTTGTGCACTTTCTTTCTTCGTGAAATGATAAATCATAATACTTAGAATAAATTCCACATTCGGTAAAAAGCTCTGCATTTTATAAAGGGTTGTAAATATTTTTTTGATTAAAAGTCTTACTACACTCCAGGTATACGTAGTCAGAGAAATAACACAAAACACGTTGTAAAAGTTCGATTGGCGAAGCACAACTGACCACGCAAAAGCGATAACAAAAAAAACGACATTCTTTTCCGGTACACCTAATATATGTCCCCATGTGGTTCACAGTTCTGTAAGCTCATATTGTCTATGCCTTATCCTAGATCACCTGTATGGTAGGCAAACGTTTTACTACTAACCTATACCCGCCGGCAGAAACTGAGAGGATGTATTGGTCAAATTATTTTGTAGACATAAAATTTTCGCATAAAATATTATATACTTAGGTATGTGTACAAAAATCAATGTTATATTTACTAAATATGAATGAAATATATATATGTATATATTATCGGAGTAGATAGATAACTGTTGTCGCTGAGGCGAGGTAACGGCCCAGGTGAGGTGCTGAAACGTTCATTAAACCGACGATAAAGGCATCAGTTAATGCGTCTAGTGTTGGCATTCGACATGGTTATATCCGAGCCTCAGATACGACCAAACTTCTCGAGCGGAAACACAAGATTATTTTATTGAAATAATGCGACACCATGTTTAAAAACAGGGGTTATAAAATTTTACAAAATATTGCTAAAAATTTTTGAGTCCGTTTTGATAGCCTTGTGAATGCAAAGAATTAATATTTGATTTAATATCGATGGCGTATAAAAAAATGTTACAACTTGCGATTCGTTTTATCTAAGCTTGTATTCAGACTAAACTAACATGCAACTAAAGCAAGAGAAATAATGATATATATTAACATCCTCCTCTCTCAAGAGGGGAGTTATTCCGTCGCGTGAGGGCAGGATGAGGAGCAGGTCAGCAGACAAGGATTTTCTTTTAGAAGCACATTTATTATATTTACGTTAAAACATAACAAGCTTCCGACCACGCGGGATGACAAGCCGCACGGCCGTAATGCAAACCTGTCTCGCTTAAGCGTGTGGACCGACTGGCGTGATGAGCTTGCCGGCGCTGCGGCCCTCGCTCAGCGCTCATGTCTATAACTAACACACCCGTGAGCGGACCTGTCCAAAATGACAATATGGTGGACACATTAATGCACGATAAGCGACCAGGAATAAGAGACGAAAGATTGTAAATCGAGGTTTTCGGTACCAGTTAGCAAGGGCTACATCGTGCTGATGTCACCGTATTACCTTTTGTAAATTTTTATTTTACTTGAATCAAGAACCCCCGAAGAAAGCCTGGATCTTTTTATGAAACATATCATACCCGTAAAACTACCTTAACACTATCCAGTCCGATTACACAATATGTGTGTAATCACTAGGCCGAACGTTAAAGGCCGGTCACACAACATGTCTGTGATCGTTCCGCCAACGCTTAGTGGCCGATTATACACAACTTGTGATGTTTTTTCAAACGTTAGTGGCCGATCACACAACATATGTGTTGTTTTTAGTTTCGACCCTAATTCAAAGATCTCAAACCTTTTAAGTGAGGGTCATATTTAATATTATTTGAACACATGAAGATAGATTTAGCATTTTTTAAAAAACAGTCGGCCTCCAGCGCAAGTTGAATCGCGTAACGCTCGGACTGGATAGTATTAATCTTTTTCTATGGAGGCGTAATATGACTATAATATAGACTTTAGATATATAACCCTTTCATTACGGCTCGATTTGAATACAAATTATACTGTCAATTAAATCTAGTATTTGAAGCATGAATATACTTATCTGGTATATTTTCATATATCACATTGGTTCTTGTATCCTTTAGCTATCAGATGATGCATAAAAAACTTTTCTAAGAAAGTAGCAAAGTGATATATCACGTCAACCGATGTCAACGGTCGGGGAATCTTATGACGGCATATGCCGACAACCGATGCGAAAGGGTTAAAAGCTATATTCTTCATTATTTTAAGTATGTTGTTCTACTTCGCCGAGTAATTGATTTGTTTAAGGCTCTTTACGTTTCATTTCAAAATTGTCTCGTGCAAAATGTTGGTGATCTCTTCGTTTCGGCAACCTGCTAACTGTGCTCAGATGAATGGAAGTAATGGCAGTTGGAGTGTTTTAGCGACGATGTGAAAGCGCCTTTTGCAAATTGGTCCCTTTCGAGGTTGTCGTCTTCTTTAATAAATTCTGCTTGGATTTACAGTAATTTCGAAACGTATTTTTAAATATATACGAAAGCAGGAGACTATCGAAAGTGGGTATCTGCCGAATACACAGTGAATTTGATAGATTTTTTTATTATAGTACAGCAGCATTGGCTGTTATTAAGATAACAAGATTCGCAGCTGCATAAAAGGATGGCGCTATATATAATCGTGTCGGAAACAACAGGGTCAGATCCTGTCTGTCCAGACGTGGGCGACATCGATGGCGTTACTCTCGGCCATAATCAGGTCTTCCTGGGTGCAGCTACTCGGACACAGCGCATACTCTCCAGCAGGCGTGACGGGGTCTGCTCCACGCCGCAGTCACATTCAGTCGGCCCGCTGTAAAACTGCCAGGTTTTCATTTGTGTCCTCGTCTTGCATACTCCGGTCCGAAGTATGTTAAGGGACCTCCATATATTCCACCCCTGGTTGTGTCCAGGGTCTAGGTCCTCTTTCGGGGCAGTCCAAGCGTTCCCCTCAGTTGCGCCTCTCCACATGCTCAGCCGCAGGGTGGTCTTAGGTATCACCAGTTTCGTTGTCGACTGTAGGAAACTTCTTCTTGATTTGAGCCGTGTGGTTAGGATGGCGCTAATACAGGCGCTATATAGACGGCACTTTGTTATGATTTAGTACTGTGAGTACCAGAAATTGCTTGTATGGACTCGTATGTTAGTAAAATGGTACTCCACCGTTTTTAAAGCAGGAAGTGAGATATTTCCCGTTACGCCAATATATCCAAAACTCTCATAACTCTCATCAATCTGACTCCTCTAAGCTCCAAAGAGCATGGATAAAGAGAAAGCAACTTTACAAAATCGGTTCGTTCAACGTTGACGTCTCGTTCAGCAACCATGTTATTGAGATTTGACTTGGAGACAGTTCCTCGTCGGTTCTGCTCTCCTGGTGGACACTTTCTCCTCCATCACGACAATCTGTGCCCTTATGTGTCATCGTCTGCGATCTGAGACCGGGGGAACTCATCCGAACATCTCTGAGATGGATTTTATTTCGAGAACGCGCTTTTTGGCACATCGGATTCAGTGCAAAAATGATTGAAATCACACTTTTATGACATGTCATTTATATTATTCAACCCTTTACTAACTTGCACTGCTCTGAAGTACGAGGTGCGGATTTATCCCACGCCCTGAAAAAAACACGTCGCTTCAGTGCGAGATGCGGATTTATCCGAATACTATATCGAATATAATTTTGTTTCCTTCGTTAATTTTTTTTACGATATGTTTTGAGAGGTGTGTCTTTCTACACATGTTTCAAATTTACCCTCTTTTTTAAATAATAATGGATTTATTTAATTTAGTTCTGAAGGTGAAAATAAATGCAGCACTGACCAATCTAAACACATAAAAAAAATCGACCTTAAATATTCAACTTTATTTTTCATTGACTAATTGACTTATTTCGTGACTTTTTATGAAATCTTTTTCCGCACGGAAAGGGTTAAACGTAAGTTTTACAGTATTCTTTATGACTTTTTTACGTAAACACGTAGAGAAGAATACTCGTAGACGTTAAGATGGTACTAATTGCAGGAGTAAAGACAAAGTGAAAATTTTGTACATGAAAGATTTGTGACTTCCATGATGTCGTTAGATACAAGTTCACATCTAAAGACGAGCATCACCGATAAACAATCGATAACGTATACAATGATCATCGAATTATTTGAAAGTTTTGTTTAAAAAAGTATTTGGAAATGGAGAAGATCGTGATAACTGAGTCGATTAAACGTTTGTAAGACGATGGAGATTACAGAATACAAAAGATTATTTTATTTTCCCTGGTAATCAATATGATCCAGAACTTAAAAGGTATTTAGAAAAATGATTCATAAAAGAAAGATATTAGAGAGGATTACGATACTTATTAGTAAGATAAACAACAAAAAAATGATTTATATTTTAAATTTATACTTGATCGAAAATTCGCTTATTTTTTTCGTAGCTCATTGATTATTCAATTACAATGTTCTATTTAGTGTTGGCCTTGAACAGTTTTTTTTTTAAATTTATTATATGGCTGTTCGCCATTAGACGCGTTGTATCGTTTTACGGGTAAGTCATAAAACAGATAGGTATTATGCCTCTTCGCTAACGATAGGTATTTTTTATAATTGCGTAGCGGGGTTTTTTATAATGTTATAAAAAATTAAACCAATACGAAACATGGCGAGCTGATTACATTAGTATTTCAACCATTATCTTTGAGGAAGAAATAAAATGCCGCAGATTGTTGGAGAACATGAAATATATTTAACATTTATGTATTGCCGTGTGTGAAATATATAAATTTATAATTATTTAAATATTTTTGCTTTAATGCATTCTCGTAAATGCCACTCGAATAATTTGAATTATTCGAACTTGTCTCATTATTTTTTCTGTTTCTTGAAACTCCCCCTTTGGCATCGGTTGTTTGCATATCCGTCAAAGATTCCCCGACCGTTGACATCGGTTGACGTGATATATCGTTTTGCTACTTTCAGTACTAATTGTGACATCTACGGTAGAAAATTGGAAGTGCAGTCATTCCCTTTATCAACATACATGTATTATTTACAGGAATCTGTAAAGCATGTAAATAAATATCGTTAGGTTTCGTCACAGGAGCGATTTTTCTGTAAACCACACGTGTCAATGCCACCACATGTATGGAGTTACATAATGAACGTTTGTTAAATATAATAGTTTTTTATGCATCATCTGATAGCTAAAGGATACAAGAACCAATGTGATATATTAAAATAGCTCAAATAAGTAAATTTATGCTTCAAATACTAGTTAATAAAGTAGTAAATAAATATTACTATATATAGAGGCTGCCATTGAAAAAACACGATATGGGATATTTTTTAATCCAAATCATTTATCATCTGTACTTATATTAGTAAATTACAAAGGGTGTGTAGCCTTTTGACAGCCAAAGCAACTATGCGCTCTAAAAAACGCTAGTGTTCTTATAATATTACGATGAAGTTCCGCATTTAATTTTATTGACTATTATGTAATTCGGATTCTAGTAAATTTATTTTAATAAGCTAAATATAGGGTCCGCCAAATAACTTTTTTTTTTTTAATCACATTGAGTCGCATCGAGTGTAGCTTCGGCTGTGTGGCACGTAGCGCCGTCCTGTTGAAACCAAATGTTGCCAATATCCTCCTCTTCAATTTTTGCAAACAAAAATTCGTTCAACATGGCCCGATAACGGTGAATTGATGTTGATGGCGCTTCACGCACACTTTCTGCCACAGCAGCAATATTCTTGGGTGTACGCACTGTTTTGTAAGGGATCATAATAGATTTAGAATATGAGGTCATGAGTGGTTCACTTTTGCCGGCAGGTAAAGCTCAATGGTCAAAGCTTTGCAGGCCAAAGGTCGTGGGTTTGATCCCCGACGGAGATTAAAAAAATATATATTTTTAATCGATTTCAGAGCTCTAAAATACCCCGGTTGGTGTGTATTTGATCCCTCACCCAGTCATAGTCTATCAATCAAAATTGGTGGTAGACGAAAGTGCCGTGAAGACCACCCATTCATAGTAAATTCCCGTAAAAATAAAAGATGATGCGTGAATCTTGGGCTGTAGTCTATGATGACATTGGCGGATCAGCACTCCACATGCAGCGCATATTCATATGCACCATGGTAAGCGTCTTAGAATTCTACAGATGAGACTTCAGCATCACTATCACCATCTGTCGGTATTCTCCTGTATGTGTTTACATAAAAATAGAAAATAAAACAAATCGCACAAAATTAATGAATTCTGGTTTGAATGATATTTCGAGTTAATATGTTATTCAGATTATATATTTCAGATTTGAATAAACCAACTCAAAACTAAATAAATTATTAATCCTGAAGAAGACCCCTGCAATGGCGGTCGAAATATTGGTTGAAAAAAGTTCACCACACACGGCTCAACCCAAAAGCCACAACATCATAATAAAAAACGTATAAAAATCCCAGCCAAGGAATAAAAATGACGAAAATATCTACAGAAATAAATAAAATAATGTGTAAAATTTTGGCTCATATTCAGTCCGTATAAAGAAGTGAATACAAAACGCACCGTCATACAAAATGTTAAATCTAATAATCCGGATTTGGTTCGCGGGTTCGCCTCGTTACGGCTTGTGCGCAAAGCTTATTCCGCCAGCTGATTTTTAGTCTTCATACTTTGCTGCCTGCTGAGAGCAAATCCCCACCTTTACAGTTCACTTCTCTTTCTCTATCGCACGTATAAGCCTCTGGGTAGACCTCAATCGAAGCGATTCACAACCTTTTTAAAACAATTAAATATGTAATTGGAAAATATTCATAATAAATAATTAAAAATTAAAAATAAACCGAACCGATGACACCGGCTAATGATTAATGATGGATATCTAAGCAATTAAAACTAAGGCGTTTAACCAATGCATCCTCCCTTTATTAGCTTATGGCGCAGAGACGTGTAATCTGACAGCAAGTCTTACCCATAAATTAAAGGTCACCCAGCGTGCTATGGAGAGATCCATGCTCGGAGTGTCGCTAAAAGATAGAATCCGAAACGAGGAAATACGCAGAAGAACTCAAGTAGTGGATGCCACCCAATGAATAGGCACACACAAGTGGCAATGGGCAGGACATATCTGTCGAGGAGACGACGCTCGATGGGGAAGAAAAGTTTTGGAATGGTGCCCGAGAACTGGCAAACGAAGCATTGGTCGACCCCCTGCAAGATGGACTGACGACATAAGAAGAATAGCGGGAGTGACCTGGATGTGGAAGGCGGAGGATCGAAGAGAATGGATACTCATGCGGGATGCTTACGTTCAACAGTAGACAAACACAGGCTGATAATGATGACTTGCTACATTGCGCTATGCATTTTTTCCTCGGTCAAGGCCCCTTAAAAATCCATCACAAATTTGTCGTCATTTCATGCACCACTGTTGCATCTCCTCTGATCCCTCTTTCTATCTACAACCTCCTGCCCTCCTTCCACCTCAGCAGTGGAATTTATTGTTTCAATCCGCACTTTGTGGATCACGCTGTATTGTGTCATGACTCTGTGCTCCACGCTTCCATGACCGAGACGTCAATCCAACAGCCCATTACTCCGCACTCGCTGACGCTTTAATCGTTGCGAGACACACTTAAACCCAATTAAAAATGTATAATATAATACTTGCATATTAGCACATATTTCAGCACATAAGAAGTATTGGTTTGGACCAATGTATACAGGAGTACCAGCTTAGTACTTGGGTTAAGCTGTCCTTTTAGTTAGCGCGGTTCTTATAAGATTACCGAAGATAACCAACATTGGGCGTTTATAGACCTATAACATAGAAAGATCGTCTCTTAAATAAGACTTCTTAAAAGGAGAGTTTTATTAGGAATATGCGATTGTAAACAGCGGAATATTTCAAAGACCGTTTGCCGAAAATAAATATTTTAAGCTCCATATAATAATAAAACAGCCGGCCGGTTGGCGGTTGTAAAATACCTTTATGCAACAATTTACGAATAGTTCAATTACCCTGAAGTGCCAAAATAGATCCTGAAGTGCTGTATTGACATAATGTTTTGTTCCTTCATATTTACTTCGCCGAATAACAAATCGTTGTTCTCAAACTGTGGGGATATTTGGAATAATATATCATGTCAAACATTACAATTATTTTTATTCCACGTAAATATTAAAAATTGAAAAGGCGCAATATGAAAAAACTAAGCAAGTTAAGTCGCCCTCAGCGCCCTTTGCCCACTCAGCGCCCACCTAGCGGTTGACCGACCTCGCCACCCCCTAAAACCGGCACTGCCAAAACTAGGATTATTTTTGCTAACTATGTTGATATGATTACTTTGTTGCTAACTACGTCTCGCTGGTTGGGCTTACTCGATCGTTAGCACCAAATGGTCCATGCCTCGGTAGCGTCTAATATTCTCGTATAAATTCGAAATGAAGATATTTGAAGAAGAATGGAAAGGCTCACTCAATTGGTAATGGTTAATGTTGGGATACATCTGAAGAAGAGATGACGAATGGTGAGGAAGGAAGATGTGTCCAAGAACTGGCTAACACAGTCTTGGCTGAACCTTACAAGATGAACTGAAGATATCAGAAGAAAAGCGAGATTGCATTCGAATGATTGAGAGAAATAAATATTCATATGGAAGGCTTTAAGGAAGGTATAAAAAGTTTACAGATACTGGCTAATAGTAGCTAACTTTAAATAGATAAGACTTTCATACTTTTTTTTCTTGTTTTAATATAGATCACACTGAACACTGTTTCACTTGATGGAAGATTGTAGTTTCGCGATCTACGAAAGCTTCATCAGTTCCAGTTGCACAAACGTACTGACGTGTAAATGATATTTACTAATAAAGAAAAAGTTTCGTGAGAGATAAGGTATGGATTTAATAAGTTGGGGTAGTGGGTGTGGTCTATGTAAGTAAATCAAAATAGCTAATTAGCATATCATAAATTATCTCAATACATGTAGTATTTATATATTATAATCTAAGTTCTTCTTGGTAATGTGTACTTGGTTAAGTTCATGGTTAACGAGCTTGGTAAAGCAAACTAGTCACTTCATTGGTCTTGAAAACTTGGTCTGGTTGGCTTTCAGCGGTTCCTTTGGTACGGAATTAGAACTGACGAGACGAAGACTCGTCGCTCTTCTGGTTGGGGTGTTATGAAGAGAGGTGATATAAATACAGCAGTCGCAATAGAAGAGCGTGGAGGAAATGGTTTGGGCGCACTAAATCAGGGCGTGGAAGGATTTGTCATCAGGTTCAGGAAATATCAAATAAAATGAGAAAAATCAATGCCTGATATTGTTAGTACGTAAATTCTTAATTGTACTCGTAAATTCGTAACTCTTTCTCTCTTTTTGTATATGAAATTAATTTTATCTTGTAAATGGCTCACTTTATAATGACTTCACATAGAAGTCGAAGAGCCTTTTCAAAATAAAATTCATATCGCCGGCGGTCATAGCTCAATGGTCAAAGCGTTTGCTTTGCAGGCCAAAGGTCGTGGGTTCGATCCCCTACGGAGATTAAAAAAAAGGATTTTCAATCGATTTCTGAGCTCTTAAATGGCCCTGTTTGGTGTGAATTTGATCCATCACCCGTAAAAGGTCAGTCATGGCCTATTAATTAAAATTGGCGGTAGACGAAAGTCGTCCCGTGAAGACCACCCATTCATAGTAAATTCCTGGAATAATAAAGGATGAGGCGTGAATCTCGGGCTGTAGTCTATAACGTTGGCGGATCAACACTCCACATGCAGCGTTTAGCCATATACACCATGGTACGCGTCATAGAATTCCACAGATGAGACTTCAGAATTACTATCACCATCTGTCGTTATTCTCCTGTATGTGTTTACATAAAAATAAAATATATAAATCGATTCCTCCTACGTGTAATATCGTAATCCAAAAAATAAGATTTCAAAGGATAGTGATTTTATTACATTTTATCCAGTGTAAGTCTATTTTTTAACAGAATTTTTCAAAATATGAAAAAAATACTTACATTTTTCAAAATACATTTGAATGAATCATAATTATGTATAAATAGCTGTCTTGTAAAATTACTTATGATATATATTAAGTATTTGTAGGAATTTTTGAATGGAATATTTTGTAAATTCAATAAAAAAAATGTCGACCGAAAAGTTGTTATTTCGAATTGCTTTATTTATAAAACATTTATGTTTCCACCATCTACAAATTGTATCGCACTTTTTACCATATTATGCACATTTTTCGCGTTAAATTCAATCTAAAACTTTTTTTGAAAACTATGTTAAATACTTATAGGAGTGATAATCACAAATGATTAACTGTATTGAATCAGAATCGTGTTTAACGCAACGTGTTAAAATAAAAATTACTACAATAGTAAATACACATTCTTTCCCATGCTCGGCGATTCTCATACGAATTTCATCTTTTGTCCGATTGATGATCAAACCACAAACATGCTTGTGACTTACTTCCTACTCACACAGCTTATATGTAAGTACTCGTCTTCTTTCTGTTGATCTCCTAAATCTCTTTCTGCATTCTGCGGTTAAGCGTTCTCACAAGGTCCATTGCTTTCTTGACATGACAAAAATATTAAATACAGTAAGACCCCGCTTAACGCGGGGGATACGTTCCATCAAAGTAGAGCGTAATGCGAAACAGCGCTAAACGAGGCTATCTTAACATGTAAATAATGGGGTTCGGGGAAGATGGATAGAAAATTGGTTAGGTATTAAATTTAATAATTATGTTTTTTTTTAATAAAAATAAAACCAAACATTTATTTCTTACAAAAATAAAAACAATAAAAACGAATATACATACTTGTAAAAACAAATAAAATTCTAAGTCAGTCAGATCATTCAGTCTATTCTGTGATTCCAATTTTCTGCCTTTTTGTCAAGAAGGCATCTAATGTAGTTTGCGTTTTCCTTTTGCGGTCTGTTAGAAGTTGTTAAATGGATAAAGCATCTATAACACCCCGTCATGCTTTTGAACTCCTGTCAAAATTTGGATCATTTTCAACAAATCGGTCCATAATTTCAGTTATAGTGGTCAAACTCCTTTTTACAAACGCCTTCGAAAGTTCTTTTTGCTCTTCTTCAAAATCACTAATATCAATATTTTTGTTTTCTTCTTGCTCAGTTAATTCCTTGAGCTCATCATTAGAAAGACTAGCTGCTGTTTCTTGAAATATTTCTGATTGCTTTGTGATCTGCTCCTGGATTCTTCCTTCACGCGGCCACATGGCGAACCCGCGACTTGTCGTCTTTTTAAAGACGGGGGATGTCAATGCACTTAGTTGATTACAAGTTCTTAAACAGTTTTTCATACGTGTGCGTATTGTATATTTGTGAGTTATATCATTTGCATGTATTTTTCGTTCTAAAACTTATTTAAAAGTATTTTCATCGCTAATAAAAACATTCAGTGTCAGCTTTTTACAACTATCTTTTTGAAGTTAATTATTTCATTCTCTTCCTAGCTATGTTTTCAAATTTCAAGTCTCTAGCTCATCGAGAAGATATGAAAAAATCGATTGAAAAATTTGCACTGAACAGGAAACAATGAAAGCTAGTATTAAATAATAACGTTTATTTTTTTCTGGTTAATTTGAGATTATATGATGAAAATCCCTGACTTCAAGCATTAAGTGTCCCTTTCTGGTGTCACTGACGTGTTGTGTAGGTTTGAGGGTTCGTTCGAAGACCGCCATGGAAGAGTCCCGTGCTATTTTAGTCCAGACTTCCATCTACCTTCCTTCCTGGCTCAAAAAAGATCATTATAACTTAGCTAGCTGCTGCACCAGAGATGATTTCAATGTGACTCAAGATTTCAACCAAGAGTATGTCTAACAATTCTTTGCTTTTGATGAGTTACTACCACACATAACTTCTAGTTACATTAATATCATTGTAAACATAATCAATTATACGTTTTTCTACGTAAAACATTAACTAATTTTTACATTCAGTTCAATCGATTAGCTATTATTATTCTTTTTGTTCCAACGTTGAATTTTCTTTATGTGTAGTGATTACATAATATCGTGTTATTCTTCTCTTATTTGTTTCATATCTGGAACATATGTTCACCACAAATTGCCACCACTTAGTTCTTTCAGCTGTCACTGTTCATTCCTAAATATGCACGTGAAAGTCCACTTAGAAACATATAAATATATAATTGCCGACAACCTCCATATAAGAAATGCACTTCCTTTCTGTCGTATCCGAGGCATATTTTTGGGTGATTTGTTAATCGAATTTTTCAAGGAAATCTAATGATTAGCCCAACGTTCCCGAGGCTTGAACAATTGGGATTTGGTAGATAAACCAGTTCTGCGTAGAGAAGACTTAAGTAAAACCTGGCTTTACATTTGAATGCAGATACATATTCATTGTGATTACTTTTTAATGAAAAATAATAATTTAAAAAGATTTCGAAACAAAGCTATTCGTAATATTTTTTCTCAAATTTCTCTCTTCAAAGTGGATCGCGTGGTTCACTGCACTATGGTCCATGATCTATTCCCAGATTCATCCAACGTCTGGTGTCTGTCTCCATTCCTCTTTTACAAGAATCGAGCATTCGAGAATTCCTCCATGTATAAATACATACACACTCATATGTATTATCTACTACATAATAATATGTCCTAATGAGATGAGCTGATGAAGCCCAGCCGAGCATTCCGTTAATGTTTGGAAAACAGTGATTGAAATCAAGTGATTATAAATACATAACTAATTACTTGTTCTCTAACTATATCGGATATTGGTGATGTATAGATAAAAATACTTTTTACAGTTCAACAACGTTTTTTTTCACAAGTCTTTTTTACAGTTATTACCATGGGCGCTGCTCTTCGGAACTTAAAAAACTAATTCCTCCTGCACCCACCCACAACCGACAAACTCGTCTTACACTTGCCGATCATCATACACGGTTAATGTGTGTCGATCAAGAACTGGCAGTTTCCAAAGTTCCTTCCTTAATGCCACTGGTAAGCTTTGGAATGCTCTTCCAGCGTCTGTGTTTCCTCCTTCCTACAATCTTCATTTATGTGTAAATATCAGAATTTATTTATTTTTATACTAATTTACTATTTTCTCTTGTTACAGGTAAGGTATTTATTACTCTTCGCCCACTGAAGGTACAATAATCTGCACATTCAAAAACATTTTCTTTTCAAGGTAAAAATAATCCAATATTAATTAAATTAAATTTATAAAAAGGTATATCGTAAATAAAATAAATACACAAAATCATCATTAATATCAGCTTGAAAAATAGAATAAATTATTTGAAACTTGGAACGACTTCAAAGGCGCGTTCCTCTCTAATGCTGCCAGGACGTTAAAAAATTCCCCACATCTAAACCAGATGGGTCCCATTCGACACTCATGCGGGGAAATTATTACCCCTCGTGTTTATTTATTTTTTTCTCTGCCGAAGGGCAATAAAGCCGGCTGTTTATGGATATTTTGAGTAGCCCGGTTAAGTATTTAAACATTTCGATCACGTACTATGCTCTCTGGTAGGTACAATTATTTTTTTAGATGCAAACACTTTATGGGGATTACAGTAGGAGATGAAATGTCATCGTTTTGTTCCATGACGTTTGTAAATTCACTTTTGAAGCTTTAAAAAAAGGATTGAAAGATTTTTCAAGCTGATCATTTGGTAATTAAATATACACATACAGTTATACATCAAATTTTATACTGCCAACTTATTCAGAAAAAATATCGGCAGACGCGGGATTCGAACCACGAGCCTTGCAACCTTTGCTCCATTCTACTCATCGCGCAGGCCACTCGACTATTACCCGCCTGAGCTGATATGCGAAATTTGATGTATTTGTACCATTGTTACCATCGTATAACGATTGATGTCTCTAGTATATATTCAGAGTATGTATATTATTATTTTTTATTATTCAATCAGTCAACATTTATTCACAAGCTTAATATTATTACTTTCCGACAGTCTATTTATTTAGTAAGTACCACTCTTTTATCATTTGTGTGCTTTCTTCTTCGTAATATCAATCCGGTGGATTGGTTTGCAGCAAAAAAGTTGCATCTCTTATCGCATATTTTTCTGTTTCTAAAAGACATATGCATGTAAAATACGCACAATACATTTTGCATGCACGCCGATCTTGGGTGAATGCAATTATTCATTTCAGTCATTACCTCAAAATTCAGTAACGGCAAGCATTTTAAATGGTGTTGCCGCTAACATAATTTAAATAGTAAAAAAACGATAATATACATGAATAAATTGAAATTTCATATAATAACTGTACACCTCGAATGAACTCGAATGAATGACTGTAATATATATATATAAAAAAAATCGCCTTAGAACTGGCAACCTCTTCTTGAACCTAACACATTGTAATGATTGATAAATTTATGGTATTTACAATTTGAAAGGAAGGTGAACCCAGAACTACTAGCATAACAGTAAATATGTCTACCACTTTAGCGTACCGTCAGCAAGGTCCAGTGGTCCGGTCGGGTTAGATATTTAAACATTTCGATCACGTATGCTTTTTGGTGGATGCCTTATTTAGATACCTACCTACCCACCTAAATAAACCCCAATTCCGGTGAGATCGCTTTCATCGGAATTTTAAAGGGGAATTTAATTTAGTGGTCTTGTAACACTCAGCTCCGACGTGTTAGCTTTCGATTAAAATGGCGACGCCATCAACAGATGATTTTGTTGGAATTTTAAATTGTTTTTTTATTATTCTACATACATGATTTTATTATCGCATGTTTACAACACTTTATATAACTTAATTCGCATAAGTTCTAACAGTGTGAAGTTTACCATTTTTTTCCTTCTCATGTCCGTTCTAGATCTGTAACATGTGGTCATCATAAATTGCCGTCATTCAGTTCTGTCAGCTGCCATAGTCTATGCCTGTTACTTGAAGACAAGATTATCTGCGGCATATTTTGAGTGTTCTGTTAATCAGATTTTTTAACAAGATCAAATTACTAACCCAACGCTCCCGAGGCCTAGAGCACAACCAGTGGCTTCTATGACGTTTAGTCAGGACGGCTGGACGCTGCATTCGGGAAACATGTATTGTGTTTGTGTGTGAGTTGATTGCAAGTGTATGATAGTCTGTTTCTTGAAAAGACTCAAAAAGTGTGAAGGAAGTAACACTGATACTGGAAGAGCTTACATTAGGCACTGCACTTCTGAAGTACGGGACACTTGGTGCACGGGACAACCGGTGCACTGTATGTCTCGCTAACCTAATCTAACCTAACATCCGCCCCACGTCGTTACTGATGAGTCGTTGAACGAATTGTCTGGGAACGAAATGCGGCGGAACCGTCGATTATTCTCTAAGTTCGGGTGAGCAGAGGCTGTAATAATAACAGTAAAAAATACTTAGTGAACCAATATTACAGTGTGCATTCCTAATTGGAGTTTAGACGAAAGTGTGCCGTTATTTTTAGACGTAGATTTGATTCTTATAGGCGGGGTCCATTTTGGGTGGCCCCTTTTTTACCTGAAAAGATAAGGGAAAACCGCCTACGATGGTATGGGCATGTAACACGGAGATATGAGGACCACATGGTGAAGAGAGCCCTCAACATACCCACGCTGAGAAGAAGACCTGGAAGACCACAGGCAACCTGGACTGCAACTGTAGACAAGGATCTGAAAACTCTGGGCTTGACCGAGAATGCAACGCAGGACAGACAGACATGGCAAATGTTCACAAGGAGAGCCGAGCCCAGATAATGTGAAATGGCGAGGCTAAAGAAGAAAATATTTAATTCTTATGGGCGTAGCAACCCTATCAACGAACGGTAACAAAACCTTTTTAATAAAAATAGATCGTGTCTATCCAATGCAAGATTAAAACTTTCCTAATAACGTATACATATACTAGTTTTTGCTATTAGCGTTCTGTAGGTCTAGATATCACTAGAGTAGACTAGTATTACGACCCAAATCTTTCATTGAATGTCACTATTCGAGCACAATACTCGGAATTCAACAATCGAATATTCGCCGATGTTCAGCCACATACGGAACCGGTTCTACATATAAATTTATAACGTGCGAAATTTACACCGAATATTTTTTGCTTCAATTTTTCATAGCCTTATGAATGCAAAGTTCCATCGCAATGTAAACAAAATGTTTAATTCAATATCGATGGCATATAAAAAATGTTGTAACTTGCGGTTCGTTTTATCAAAGCTTGTTTAACACGCAACTAAAGCAAGAGAACTAATGATATATATGAACATCCTCCTCTCTCTCAAAAGGGGTGTTATTACGTCGCGTGAGGGCAGGATGAGGAGCAGGTCAGCAAACAAAGACTTTCCTTTAGAAGCACATTGAATATATTTACTTTAGCTTCCGGCCAAGCGGAAACATACCGCTGACTGTAACGCGGACCTTGTCTCGCTAAAGGGTGGGGACCGACTACCGATCGCTGCGCTTGGTCGCGGCTTTCGCTAGCGCCACGAGCGGTGCTGTTTATAACTACCACACCCGTTAGCGGGCCCGTCCAAAATGACAACATGGCGCACATAATTGTACGACAAGCGACCAGGAATAAGGGACGAAATATTGTATATCGAGGTTTTCGCTAACAGTCAGCAAGGACTACATCATGCTGATGTCAATATATATATTTGTTAATCTGCGGCGTTTACACCTAATTCGTTAGAAATTGGTAGCTATAGTATATTAAGTAGTGTCACCTTTACTCTATCCTACACACCGCGCAGTCCACTCGAGCATTATTTGCCAAAAATATATATGTCTAATTGTATGTGCTTATTTAATTACTAATAATATTGAAATATAGTCAATGATCTATAAAATAAGATTACAATATTTTTCAATATTTATAAGCTAAAAATTAAAAATCCAAAAGATATTATCGATCTTTAAATAATATTATAGTCGTTTTTTTTTATCTTTATCTTTGATTAATTCCAAATACAATTTGTAGTAGATTAGCATGTATATATACAATTTATTTTTAATAGAAAAAGAAACAATAGGATCATGAGATTCTGCCCTTGGGTAGTTAGTTGTTAATGGTCGACAACAATTGGGCTGTAGCACAATGGCGCATTTTTATCGCATATAAAAATATAAATTGCTCCAACAAGCTGCGTGAAAAGGCGAATTAAAAAAATTAAAAACAAATCATTCGATCGCCATTTGCATAATGCTCTCCTGTCAAATCGTTCAAATATGGAACCCCTCCGATTAGGGTCACCAAAAATTATTAAAAACCTCTTTTTTTATAACATATTATTTTTTTATATATATATTTTATATTTTTATCATCATCATCAGCCTGTATCCGTCCACTGTTGAACGTAAGCCTCCCGCATGAGTCTCCATCCTCTTCGATCCTCCGCCTTCCGCATCCAGGTCACTCCCGCTATTCTTCTTATGTCGTCAGTCCATCTTGCAGGGGGTCGGCCAACGCTTCGTTTGCCAGTTCTTGGATGCCATTCCAATACCTTTCGTCCCCATCGACCGTCGTCTCTTCGACAGATATGTCCTGCCCATTGCCACTTGAGTGTGCCTATTCGTTGGGTAGCATCCACTACTTGAGTTCTTCTTCGTATTTCCTCGTTTCGGATTCTATCTTTTAGCGACACTCCGAGCATGGATCTCTCCATAGCACGCTGGGTGACCTTTATTTTATGGGTAAGACTTGCTGTCAGATTCTACGTCTCTGCGCCATTAGTTAATGTGAAACAGTGAAACAGAGCATCCTAAATAAATATTTATTTAAGTTAATTATTCTTAGTTCATAATAAATTCCTGTAATGATTAAGATAATGCGTTAATGTTTGGCTGCAGTGTATGACGTTGGCGGATCAACACTGCACATGCAGCGCTTAATCATATGTATCATGGTAATCGTCATAGAATTTACAGATGCTACTTCAGCATCACTATCAGCATCTCAGTTTCCAGTCAGTATTCTCTTGTATGTGTTTACATAAAAAAATAATTTAAAAACATTATGTTACTAGTAAATTGTTAGTAGAATTTTAATTATTTCCAGCAAAATCCCATCCCGCGTCAGTCACTATATTGTATAAAAGTCTATAAATGATTTCGTGTATTTCCGGGATTTACTCCACTGCCTGGCAACCCTCGTCTTATGATTTTTCTTTCCCACGTTCCAAACAAAAGATGTCGGCATTTTGAATCCGTTGATTGGCGGCCGAGAAAACAAAACGGCTCACCTCGGAATTCTAATAATCACGGGTTGGGTTACCTGAGCATCGACCTACTACTCAAACTTCTCCAAAATAATATCCAAACTTTAAGGTAAAGTCTACCTTTATAAGTATGGAAATTATTCATTCAATTCACTCAACATATTGTATTACTTACTGTTATGTAGGATGCACAGATTGTTCGCTCTTCCAAAGAGTAACACTAACTGCCAGAGACTATGCCTCCTGGGAGAGGGATCAGAACGTTCAACCAAATCGCCTCATATGTTGATATGTTTCATGAAAGGGAGGCCCAATTCAGGTATGAACTTCACGAGTTTCTTTGGAGGAATGATTTGTTAACGTGTCTTTATTGTTTTTTTCTTAGTAATTAATCATTAGTACCTATATTTGTATATAATGTATTTTTTAATTTTATTATTAATTTTGATTGTACTTCAGTAACGAATTGATTTTTTTTAAATTTGTAATGTTTCTGTAAGTGAAAAAGTAAATAAATTTAATAAATTACTAGTAAATAATTCTTTTAGAGATGCTTTCATTCGCATTTTTTTCCACCCATATCCTTTCCATATCTAAAATATGTATATGGTAGGTACAAATTGCCACTACTCAGTTCTGTCAGTTGCCGCTGCATATGCCTTGTTCCAAGACATCTCTGTACTCGGAAGTCCACATGAAAACATACAAGTAATCCCGAAACTATACCTTGAAGAGACTGCAAGCAGTTTTAGTTTCCGAAGCATATTTTGAATGATGTGTTGAACAGATTTATTTCAACGAGATTGGATGATCAGCTCGACGCTCCCGAGGCTTGTTTTATTTTAGTCATAAGATGTGATTCAATCCAGCCAAAAACACGCGACAAGCAACGTGCGGTAACCCATTCGCGTTTCGGTCCGCATCCAATGTCGCTTAACTTCAGTGATCTAATGAGAACAAGTTGAATAGAAAAACAGCTGTAAATATTAACGCGCATTTTTTTCTTTGTGGTGCTATTCATAATCTCGGAATTCTTGGATAGTTTAAGCTTTACATTCCAGATAGGTATATCTGTGCTCACTTTTATTCTTTGAAAATAAGTTAAAATATTAAAGACACTACGAGAGAGAACTCTTCTCAGTTGGCCTTAAACCAAAATACAAAAACTGAGCATTTGGATTATTTAAGATATATTTTTTAATTTCGTATCGATAAACCCACGACTTCTCCCATGCATGACGAGCTCTTTACCTCTGAGCAATATCCTTAGGCAACTTTATGTAAGCCTCGAGATAAACATATTAAGGTAAATAAATAAAAGAGCGTGGGCATTCCTTCCTAAGGTAGTATTTATTTTCGAAGACACGAAGGTCTGTGATTGCAAGTATTATTCTGGGGTTTTAATTATACCAAGATTGTTTTTCAGTTTTTAAGTGTGAGTAAAAAAAGGCGTAAATAAAAAATAAAAATAATTCTACCAAAAATATAAAAATGCTGTTCAAGGTACAAAAAAATTATGTGTATAGAGAAACTGTATTGACAGAACGCAATTGCCAAAACTGGTTTGTAAAAATTCGATCAAGCAATTCTTATGTTGAAAATGCCACGTTCTGGATAGCCAGTTGAAGCTGTTGAAGACACAATAATCACTTCAATTGATACAAACCGGCAAACAACCCGTGAGATAGACTAAAGATAAAAATGATCGAATTCTACCGTTCGTGAGTATTTAAAATGCCTAGATTAAAAACGTTTATTTTCTCATAATCTTTGATACACCCTCGATCACAACCCTCACCTTCAGGCGTCATTGCAGCAACACCAAACAGAAAGTTGCAACAAGAAACAACCTCATCTGCAAACTGATCAATACTCACTGTGTTTGCCCAACCACTCGTTCTTCGTACCTCAGCTTTAGCACTTTGTTTCTCAGCCGGAGAATATGCGGCACCAGTATGGGGTCGATCAGCCCATTGTAATCAAGTGGATACTGCCCTGAATGATGCATGCAGAGTCTTCACAGGCTGCCTCAAACCAACACCCATTTCAAAACTATACCCCTTGGCTGATATCGCACCACCAAACGCAAAGTCATATGCATCGAAGAAATGCGTAAGGCAATCAACCAACAGTCCCACTGCTTGTATAATCAGATACCCCAACACCAAGATTGAAGTCGCGAAGCAGCTTTCTGAGATCCACACGACCTCTCACATCCGGCCCTGAAAATGAGAGACTCCAGCTCTGGCAACAAATCGCATCAGAGGATTTCATTACTCCAAAGGAAGGCCTCCCAACTGGCAAGAACCTTGACTGGCGGACCTGGAAATCCCTGAACAGATTAAGAACCAGACCTGCAGACCGCCTCACACCTAAGATCCTGCTCCATGTGCCCAACAAGCTGCACACCTCAAGAGAATTCGGCAGGGAGAAGCACTATTGTGTGACTGTGGAGACCTGCAGACCGCCTCACACCTAGGATCTTAGGTGTGAGGCGGTGAGGCTCATCAACCAACCGTCCCACTGCTTGTATTGAGAGGATATTGTGGTCTGCAAATCAGTTTCTCGACGCCAAGTCTGACCTCGACTAGCGAAAGTGGACTTTTGTTTCTACCAGGTAAACGTAATCGGGATCGGCTTAAGTGCAATCTATGTACGAATAAGTATGTTCTATTATATTATGTACCAAGACTCGTAGATTTTAATCCGCAAATGCCAAACATAGTTACATCATCATTGTTTAATTTTTTATTATATTCAGTTTCATCCGGTATTCTTAAAGAGTTATTTAACATCTTGATGGCAAAATATTTTCATTTTCATATCACGACAAACGATGGCTCTGGCGCAAAGTTTAAGACTCTCGATTTATTTTTATGTAAACACATGTAGGATAATACCGACAGATGGTAATAGTAATTCTGATGTTTCATCTGAGGAATTCTGTGACGCTTACCGTGGTGCATATGGCTAAGCGCTGCATGTGGAGTGTTGATCCGTCAACGTCATAGCTTACAGCCCGAGATTCAAGCATCATCCTAATTATTACAGGAATTTACTGTGAATGGGTGGTCTTCACGGGACGACTTTCGTCTACCACCAATTTTAATTAATAGGCTATGACTGGCATTTTACGCGTGAGGGATCAAATTCACATCAACCAATTTTAGTGCTCAGAATTCGATTGAAAATATTTATTTTTTTAATCTCCGTCGGGGATCGAACCCACGACCTTTGGCTTGCAAAGCAAACGCTTTGACCATTGAGCTATACCCGCTGGCCATTAGAGTAAAGCTGTGAGTTTCAGATATTACTTGTATGGAATCAAAAGACTAGCGTTTGCAAAAGGTCATCTGGAATAGCATATGTTGCCAGGTATACTACAGGTACAGAGAGAACTGAACAAATGCAATTTTTGCTGACCATATGCTCCAATTATGGGAGCGAACATGTTGATAGTGATAATGATGATAACGTTGTTTAGTTTTGTCGATTTATTATTCAAAAATATTCTGGATTGTGCAGCTAAAATCAAAATCCAATAAATAAAGCTGTAGCGTACTTGTACGTATTTTTTAAATATATATAATATTAATATAAGAAAATTTGATTTATATGCAATCAACTCTTTTATAACTTTTTCATAAGATCAGATTATTACCCCGATGATCCCAAGGCCTGGACCAACGTAGAAGAGACCTTTATCGCCAGAAACACTGTATGATAAATGTTACTTACAAATTAAAAGTAGCGTGTTTTATAGGAGGTTTGTATGTACATGCTGATATCCTCCTCTTAGATTTTAGGACATCGATTTACTTGATGAAGGATGCAGGATCAGGTTTACAATACAAACAACTTGTTTTCGTTTCACATATTAACACGGTTTATTTTTCTAACACTTACAACAAAAAGACATGAAGAAGTGGCGAGCTCAAACTCGAACTGTAAACTGCCGGCGCACTGACATCTCGGCGCTGCCAATAGCCGCTCAGAAAAAGCGAATTCAAGATGCCAGTCGTACCAACAGGATATGGGCCAACGGTCATAACAAATATTTTTGGCGTATGCAAACACCGTTTAACATTATAGAATTAATATTAATTAATACACTTAACATTAGATGTGCATGTCAGGCGAGCGAACAAAATAAGAGACAAAAGATCGTTTTTCGAGGCTTTACGGCATCAGCCTAAAGGAGATATATCAAGCTGAAATCAATGCATACGCCAGTCTTAAATAGAAGTTTACAAGAAAATAAGATATTAAATTTAATCAAAAAGTAATTAATCTTAAATGTAATTAGGTTTATAATCTGTCGCATCCTTGCCACTTATTCACTCAGGCGTACATACACATGATATCTTGTATGAAACCCTTCTGGGGTAGGCATTAAGTAGTCCACTGTGCTCGCTGGCGCACAGTGTGCGGGAGGCTTTATTCCGTAGGCTGAAAGGCTTTCGCGCTCGGTCGTGTTTACACCCTTGACACAATGCGCTAATTACACCCCCTGGGTAACGCTCTTACAAAACATACAATCATTCGACACTAACACTGCATCTCGCTCTAACGTACTAGAGTGCTTTATCTATCTATCTCGCTTTTGCCACAGTTTCTTGTATATTGTATTCCCCTTGACACTGCGCTAATGACACCCTCTAGGTGACGCTCTTACAAAACGTACAACCATTCGACACTAACACTGCATCTCGCTCTAACGTACTAGACTGCCATGTAATTTTTGAGGTGCAGTGACTGTCACTGCCGCCGGCCGAGAGTCTCCGTCCGGGTGAGGTAAACTGAGTGTCTGTTCCGGACGGAAGACCAAATTTTCTCATTATTTTTTATTTAACGTAAAACAAATGCCAAATGTGCTTCTCGGCGTGTTCTCTGCTTTGGCGACCTGCTCCCCTTTTATCCATCACGCATCCCGATGACAATCCCGTGATCAAGAGTCGCTTTAATTAAATGAGGGGTGTCACAACATTGTTAGCACGATTCTTGTGAGATCACCAAAAGTAAGCAACATTGGACGCGCATCATAAGACGGATGGGTCACCGCTCGTTGATTACCACGTATTTTTGGTTGAAATGTATCTTAGAAACATATGGCACAGTCTCTGGAGCGTCGAACTAATCACATGATCTTATAAAATCAAATCAAATAAAAATTGCATAGAATACTACAGCTGCTGTTCCTTCAAGACCCCGGCATCCTGCCCTGAAGGTCGCTTGAAACTATATATGATATATTGTGATAAGAAATGGACAATAGCAACTAACATAACTGAGTGGCGGATATTTATGGCGACAATGTGCTAAAGATATGGAACGAATATGGATTGAAGATAGGCACCTAATAAGAACCATTTTAGAGAGGCGAACCCAGTGGATCGGTCACATCATGCGCCACGATGGTCTTCTTCACGACTTTGTGGAGGGGATGTTTGAGGGTAGAAACTGTAGAGGGCGCCCTAGACGGGAGTGTTTGCAGCAAGTGTTCGAGGACATGAATTGTAGCTCTTATGCTGAGCTGAAGAGGGTTGCGGAGGACCGAGAAAAATGGAGATCGAGATGCAAGATTCTGTTGCTGCAAACCAATTCACAGGATTGATACTACGAAGAAGAAGAATGGATTGAAAAAAATGTTAAAGCAACATTTTTCGTCAGTTTTTCCTATTTTTGGACGTTACTTTTTAGATTGGAATGAGATTGAGGTACCTTTTGGAGGTTCTACTCCATTCCTTCAGAGTATAACACGGTCTCATATTTGCGCTGGAGTTTGGAATTCCGAGCATTTAGCTCCACCGCTGCCTACTATTTAGTTTGGGATGTTTGCTCTTGATTTATTCCAGAAGATTAGGAGACATGGAAGGAGTTTTATTCGACTGCAAACCCCGCGGTGGAGGGCAAAGCCTATTTGCTTTTATAATTAGACGTTCGCCGATCGGTTCCATACCTTCTTTCTTGTTTTATTTCCACAATATAGTTATTAATTACAAATATTCAATTATTTATTTTTACTTCATACGAATAATGGATGAGTATCATGGAGAATTAAAGCGGGATATTCAATTTAAAACACCCAAATTAAAAATACTCAACCTTAACTCACTCCTTCAAATGAGATTTAATTTTCATAAATGCCGTAGAACCGGAAGCACTGAGAAAAAGATACTTTGCGATATTTATTTGTCTTCTTCCTCTTATTCGTGTCAGCGACGTCAAATTATTTTTTCACAGTATCTGGCAAAATCGATAGCTCGTGTGTTGCCCAGCATTAGTGTTGTCCTGAGATGTGCAGCTTGTTGGGCACACGGAGCAGGATCTTAGGTGTGAGGCGGTCTGCAGGTCTCCACAGTCGCACAATAGTGTCTCTCCCTGCCGAAGCATTCCCCACCGCTCGAGGTTATCCTTTGCTCTACCAACTGTCTATTTATTTATGATGGGTGCTCTTTTGGGCGCTGTACGTGAAAAAATAGGCAGCGCATAGCAATGCTAAAGAATAACTGACTTAGTTCAAATATTTGTCAACACCTCGAGCTAATCATTTTCTTAAAAATGCTGATTGATAAACAAACAAATATGCCTTATATACTGAAACAACTGTCTTTTTTGGTCTCTGGGTCTATAGTCCTGAAGGTCGTCAGGAAACATATAAGTTCTTACGTGGACCTCCCGATGCAGATATGTCGTGTGACAAGATATACTATAGCAGCTGGTATAACTGTGTGGCGGCAATTTGTGATATTCATCTATATTTATAATAAGCTTTTATCTAACTTGCTTTGTTGTGACCCTTGACCGCGGGAAACTAAACGCCAAAATTTAGTCGTTTTTGAAATTATGTCACTCGTTTGCAATTAATCCGTCTCAGTTAAATTTGATGTAATAAGGCAACATGCATTTCGTAACAGTATGCTTTTACTTGTATAAAACTTAATCATCTTCTTTAACCTCGCCATTTCCCGTCATCTGGGGTCGACTCTCCTTGTGCGCATTCGCCACGTCTGCCTGTCCTGCGCTGCATTCTCGGTCAAGCCCAGAGTTTTCAGATCCTTGTCTAAACGAAGTTGCAGTCCAGGTTGCCTGTGGTCTTCCAGGTCTTCTCCTCAGCGCGGGTGTATTGAGGGCTCTCTTCACCACGTGGTCCTCATCTCTCCGTGTCACATGCCCATACCGTCTTAGGTGGTTTTCTCTTATCCTTTCAGGTATGGCAGCCACCCGAAGTGAACCCTGAATATGCTCATTTTGAACTCTGTCCACTCTAGTCATTTATATAAAACTTAACACACGATAATACATATTATGAAACCAATTTAAATAGTATTATTACAATTATCTGCCCTGAAAATGAAAGACTCCAGCTCTGGCGAGAAGTCGCACCAGAGGATTTCATTGCTCCAAAGGAAGGCCTCCCAACTGGCAAGAACCTTGATTGGCGGACCTGGAAATCCCTGAACAGTTTAATAACCGGAGTTTGTAGAACAAAGGACAACCTCGAGCTGTGGGGAATTCTTCGGCAGGGAGAGCCACTATTGTGCGACTGCGGAGACCTGCAGACCGCCTCACACCTAAGATCATGCTCCATGTGCCCAGCAAGCTGCACACCTCAAGACCTAATGCTAGGCAACACACGGGCTATCGATGTAACACGAAGAAGAAGGGACAATTATCTGCCTATTATAACTATTCATATATTCGCTAAGCGCTTTTACTTAGTATAATTTTTGTTAAAATATTGGTAACGCAATTTCTTCTTAGTACAAAATCTTTTCAGTACATTTCCTTGGAAGTTTTTTTTTTATATATACAATATAAACATTATTATTGTGATAACGTATTCGCATTTCTGGTAAACCAAGCGATCCGATACCTTCGCTCGTCGAGCACATAATTGTTACAGCGTTTCGCAACAGTTTCGCAGCAATTACATCACGTTCGCAGTCCATTGTTGGTCCCAAGATGGGGCAACACAATGCCGTGGAAGAGAAAAGCGGCGATACACACACCCAGGGCACCAGAACTGAGCAATCAATTCAGTCATTGATCAATTAACATCATTGTTAATTGATCATTCATTTATTAAACATCATTAATTGATTAAAATAATTACGTTCAATGAAGGCGTCTGTCATCACATTATAATCGTAGTATAATTAATGAATCTAGGACACTTTTTGTTTCATCGACACATTTGTTTCCAGTCTGTAATCGTTTTTTTTTTTTTTATTAACGGCCTAGGCCAATACATATGGTTTTAAATTAGAAATACAATTAAAGAAGATGGTAATACAGAATAAATATATGAGCTAAGACGATACATTTGGACAGAACATGAACATGAGTAAATAGAACAGACATCACACACATCAGTAGAGGGATCTGCGAAATGCCGGAAGGTCCTGCCCGAAAAAGTCCAAGTCACTAGAGGAGTTGACTAGTCTACATATTCTCAACATAGGAGAATAGAAACCGTAATTGGTTTTGGATGTCCTTACATGTAGCTGGTTACTGCCTCTAGTGAACGCATATCGGGAACACATGGTCACCACAAATTGCCGCCACTATTCAATCAGTCGTTATGCCATATTTTAAATTTTTAGGTCTCAAACTTTACTTTAACACCCACGTTTGGTGTTGCTCACCAAATAACGAGAAAGTGTTTTCAAAAGAATGCCTTTATAAGTGCTTCCAAGGAGTGCAGGTACACGGCGACTGCTCCGTGGGGCATAGGGTCCCAAAATGTGATCACCCAAGACAGCTCTGCACCTGAATGTCTACCTGATAACATAGTTTACGGTTACCGACGACCATACCCATGTCATTAGCAACGTGTTACCAAAGAAGGTAATTCGAGACTCGTTGTATAGTAACTTCGCAGCCTTGGACTGATGTCTATTTGACATCTAGATGATGCACCTAGAATCACGGGAAGGCCTTCAGCCACTCTCTAACAAGTAGCTTTTTGCGTGAGACCAGTAACGGGTCCCCATCTGGTTCTTCAAAAACAGGACGGGACGGGGAGGGTTTTCACCAAGCGGGTCACCGACGACCTCCAGAAAGATTTGAAGAAACGGCAGATGTAGTATCAGTGGCATATTTTGTATTATTTTTTGATGAAATTTTTTAAGGAAATCGAATAATTAGCTCGACGAGTTGGAGGCCTGGTTCTTTTTCTTCCAAATGGCATCTAAAATATAGCTAATGGTACTCGGTAAACAACACAAAACCATACATGACCGGTGATCTAAAGAGAAATGCGCTTACAACGTGCTATTATCGTTGGTCGAACTAATTACTGTCACTAATATAATCAGTAATTAAATATACACACACAATTATACATCAAATTTTGTATACGCATGAATTCATTCAGAAAATATATCGGCAGACGCGGGATTCGAACCACTAGCCTTGAAACCAACCTTTGATCTATTCTTTTACACCACGCAGTCCACTCGACTGTTTCTCCGCCCGAACGGATTCGCGAAAGATGATTTATACCATTCAATCAGCCAACAAGCTTTTTATATTATTATTCAGTCTAATTTATTAATATTTCAAAATAATTGTCATATATATGTTTATTTATTTATCTTCTGAATAGCTCACTTAAGCATAATTGTTATTCCGTATTTATCCGGAGTAATATTGATAATTACTCCGTAAATAACATGCCTCCGTCTCGCTTCATCCGGAATAATAGCGTATGAAGCGAGAGGGAGACCCTCTCTTCATCCGGAATAATCCTATTTGCTCCCGATCCCTTGAACCTTGTCAGAAATAATCCCCATATACATATTTATTTAATCCCCGGATGTAATAAGTCTATTTATATCGCGCTAAATAATAATAAAAAAACATTATATATGTATACACTTCATTCTTCTTCGTAGTATCATCAGTCCGGTGGATTGGTTTGCAGCAACAAAATCTTGCATCTCGATCTCCACTCTTTTCGATCCTCTGCAATCCTCTTTAGCTCAGCACAAGAGCTACAACTCATGTCCTCGAACACTTGCTGCAAATACTCCCGTCTAGGGCGTCCTCTGCAGTTTTCACCCTCAACCATCCCTTCCACAATGTCGTGAAAAAGACCATCGTGGCGCATGATGAGACCGATCCATACTCAGACTGTATGACCACTTTTCAAGCCTTTGAGCTGAATACAGAAGAATTCTCGGAATTTCCTGGAGAGACCACGTCACGAACAATGCGGTTCTCAGCATAATCAAGGAAGATAGGCACCTAGTACGAACCATATCAGAGAGGCGAGCCCCATGGATCGGTCACATCATACGCCACGATAGTCTTCTTCACGATATTTTGGAAGGGCTGGTTGAGGGTAGAAACTGCAGAGGGCACCCTAGACGGGAGTATTTGCAGCAGTATGTTCGAATTTCGAGAATTAATAGAGCTTTCAATTATATATCTTGGCGGAGATACTAGTATTGAGTAGAACTTAAAACTCGGCCTCATGTCGCTATGCACCAAGCTTGATTGATGACAAGAGCAACTTAATCATTCAAATTATCATTACTTATCTCTCCAGTTAGAATTTCGAGGACACGAGTTGCAGCTCTTATGCTGATCTAAAGAGGATTGCAGAAGATCGAGAAGAGTGGAGATCGAGATGCAAGATTTTGTTGCTACAAACCAATCCAGCGGATTGGTACTACTACTACGAAGAAGAAGTTTATATTGAAAATTTTACATTTATTATATAACTACAAAAATATCAAAATACATTATTTTTTCAATTTTATAATGAAACGAAATTGCAATTAATTTTGACTTTCTTCGTCAGAGACTGCACTTAACAATAATGCACAAAATCGTCATTTATTTTTGCACCTTTTCCCAATGTAGCATGTTACATATCTTGTTACACAAGGGATTACTGTATATCATATTTTGATTTGGTAAAGGGGAGTGGTAGCATTACTATTCATAACACAAAAACGTATGAAAGCAGCCCTCTCGTATGGGGTCACCTTCTTTTACCCTGCGGTGTATACCGACTTACTTCAGCTGCTCTTTTCATTCAGTACCACGCGCCTACTCAATGAATACCTCACCGTCGCATCTGTATCCGGTTAAATTGCCTTTTAATATGCACTGAATTATATCATATTAAATACATGCAGTCAAGCCCTTTAATATCAGCTCGATATAGCCCTTGCAGGCTAGTGCCGAAAAGTTCAATTAACGATCTTTCGTCGTTTTTTTTCGTTCGCTCGTCGGACACGCATATATAAAAATGTTTGTTTGACAAGTCCTGTCGTGTGGCGGGCCATAGTTCGCCAAGAGTAAATTTCTGCCCGGGCACCGTCAGGTACACATCGTTGTTTGTGGCCCGGGCAGATGATTGAAGTTTGTAAGTCTTTCATCTAAAATAAACGACAATGTGCTTTTCGACAAGTTCTTTGTTTCGTGACCTGCTACTCATCCATCCACCACGCGTTCCGATGACGATCCCGGTGACTGATAAACGGGGGATGTCACTTCCTATAATGGTTTCATAAGATCGGATGATTAGTCCGACGCTTCCAAGGCCTGGATCATTTAGTCCTAAGATGCGTCTTAACCCAAACCCTCTCAGATCAATCTTTTTTCTAGTCGACCTCAATAGCTTTCACCATAGAAACGCTGTATCCTAAAATTCCACCGAACACATAAAATCTGCTGTTACATTTACGTACATCAGGAGGATTGTCAGCATCTTTCAAAGTCGGGGTCGTCGCGACTTCGCTGAAGTCTCTCATGGAGCCTAAATTGTGGCCTGAAAAGAACATCGTTCAACCCTGGATACGTGTAAGACGAAAGAATCGCTGTGAATAGTGGTTGAAACTTACATGAATGAAGATATTGACATATTTAGTGTAATATTGCTTCAGATTCAGAACTGGTGTTGACAGATACGAAATGTTGGACGTTTGATTTTGTAACAATAATGCCGTGTTATTTGTGTCAACCATGATATACTTATGACATGGTTTTTGTTGTTACAAGTCCGACTATTTGCGTTGAGTATCCCGACACTTGTTCTGAGTGTGAGGTCATTGGCACTAAATGTGTCAATACATTTACAACGCCACACTTATATGTTAGAACTTCAATGATGAATTAAAATGTAAAATATTTTGTAATGTTATTGATGAAAAAAAATAAAAAAATGTAAAAAATTGTATAAATTGTATAGAAAGAGAAACGATGTGATCTGTCAATGTGCTCAGTTTTTAAGCTATTTTTTGCGCTCAGCGAATGTCACTTCGATAAATATATATATATATATGCAATGTCGTAGAATAATTTAATATTATTATGTATGAAAACGATTACATTGTTATGTATTACAGGTTACATTAAATTATTCTACGACATTGCACCTAAAAATCAAAACTCTACTTGCATTACAAGCAATCGCCCATCTAGTACAGTACGAGTACAGTATGTAGTTACATTAATATTATTTCCTGTGTCTCGCCCGGCATATATAATGTCCGTGTCGTTTTTAATTGAAGGGCGTTGCTCCCGTGCTATACCGTCTCCCCTCGTCACTCCGACCACGTGGTCACCGGCCCATTGCAGCCAACAATAGCGGCAGAGATGGATGCAATATCTGCGACAGGATTCATGCAGGAGCGCACAACCACCCCACAACACATAGAGAGTTCACATACGAGGTGAACAATCGCTAGGAAATATAATATTTTCTGATTATCAACATCAAATAACAAATACAATATGTATTGAGTTTTTTTTGTTGTTGACAAATGCCTTATGGTAATTGCTTAGAATGCTTCGAATTGAGGTTTCGATCCCCGATAAAGTTAAAAAAAAAAAACAGATTTTTATATGAGCCAGTACTAAGTGCGGGAGTATTCGCAGCAAGTGTTCGAGGACATGAATTGTAGCTCTTATGCTGAGCTGAAGAGGGTTGCGGAGGACCGAGAGGAATGGAGATCGAGATGCAAGATTCTGTTGCTGCAAACCAATCCATCGGATTGATACTACGAAGAAGATATAAGCATATCAATACCATCTGTAGGTGTCAAATTGATCCCTCTAAAATGCCAGTCATATCAATCAATCAACATTGGTGGTAGACGAACCGTTAATATCACCCATTCATAGTGAGTCCATGTAAAAATTGACTATGTGTGAATACAGGGCTAAAGTCCAAAAGTCTAATGACGACAGCAGGATTTCGAATTCACAAAATGCCACTTGTTAAATACGAAACATTTGTTAAATATGAAAAGCAATACTTCTAAAAAAAAATTTTTTTTTCAAAAATCTTCTTCGTAGTATCAATTCGGTGGATTGATTGGTTTGCATCAACAGAATCTTGCATCTCGATCTCCATTCATTTCGGTCCTCCGCAACCCTCTTCAGCTCAGCATAAGAGCTACAACTCATGTCCTCGAACACTTGCTGCAAATACTCCCGTCTAGGGCGCCCTATACAGTTTCTTCCCTCAACCATCCCCTCCACAATGTCGTGAAGAAGATAGTTTTATAATTATAAGAATAAATAAAATTTTATTCATTTTAGCTAAGCATTAAATGGACTTAAAGACGTTTGATATATCACATTTTATAATACAGTAGACAGTACTTTTGAACACGTTGGGACTGTCGGAACCTTTATAGATTGCGAAACTGTAGTCTTCCAGAAAGTGAAACAGTGCTCAGTATGATTCTTGTTGAAACAAGGTTTGAAATACTTCTAATTTAAAACAATGGACTGGAGTGGGATATATTCACTAGATGCTGCAGAAGAGCTAGTAGTTATCATGATAGATGACTGATTTTTTATAATTTTAAAATTAATTTTTATTTAAAAAATTAATAAATGACAAATATTTATTTTTGATTTACAATTTATTTTAAATGATTACATGTTTCGGCCTTCCTGAAGACCATCGTCAATAAATAATTTTTTGAAGTTGAAGATTTTTCAATAAAGAAATTTATTTTCAACTTATAATTATGCAGTTTCACCAAGTATTGTCAGTTGATAACCTTAATGTGACTGATTTTTTAGCATCAATTTGTGGCGAGAATATCCTCCAGCAAGTGATTAGATATGGAAGAATAAGTATAAGTGCGAGCGACAGAAAAAAAAACATTTACTTATGTAGGCGTTGAAATGATAGTAGCGGTTTTGTAATGGTCTTACGTCCATTACCACCCAGTGTGGATGGTATCGAATACCAGGAACGCCATTTAGACATATCGTATGACCGTGAAGTGCTCGTTTTTCAAACACCCTCTCGGCTTACTAGCAAAGCCACTTTTTGCAACAACGAAGGCTTTATAAAACATTAAATTCTCATTTAATTCCCCCCTACTGATCAAATATACATCATGATTTATACGACGACTATGATACCAAAAATGTCTCCATTATTGAAATGAAAATCAAATAAACTCCATTATATAGTCGCTACGAATTTGCGTCACGCAGTTGTGCTAGCTGTCATTGCCAAGTCTTATAATTCGAAAGTCTACCAGGAAAAATATATGGTTGGTTTTAGTAGTAGTTTAAAATATAAGTATCCGAGACATGCTTAGGTGTTTGTTGATCAGCATTTTTTTAAAGAATCGGATGATTAGCACGACGGAGATAGTCGAGTGACTAGGGTAATGAACAAGAGCAAAGGCTGGTTCCAAGGCTCGTGGTTCGCATCCCGTTTCTGTCGATATTTTTCTAAATGAACTGATGCGTATAAAATTTGAGGTATAATTGTGTGTACCTGTATATATTTAATTACTGATAAATATACACTTGCAATCTCCCCAACCCACACACAAACACGAACACATCACACGTTTCACACATGCAGCGTCCAGCCTCCGTGGCTGAGCGTCATAGAGTGCACTGGTCTTGACCGGGTGTGCTCTCCTGCATACGATTACATAAAATAATCGATTTTTGTTGATGGTACTGTTGATAATGCCTCTATTCTGAGGCGTAAAACGCATACATACGTATGTCATATTACAATGTATTATCATTTTGCGTAACTCATTACATTTATTGGCGTGGGACTGCCAACCCCGCCGTTAAATTTTAAATTACAAAATACGAGTGGAGTCATTGCTCTTTCGCTCACCACCCCATAATCATAACAACAACAATCACCATTGATTGGCCAGACCAACAATGGGCAATCTCCCATCAAAGGGTACGCGAGGATGTTCGAATGCTTGTAGTTGAACCATCACTAGCCATCCGGTACAAAATAATATGCGAGTTTATTTTTAATGTCACTTTGTTACAAATGTGATTTTTCAACCAAGAAAGATAGCATAGTCTTCTTCTTCTTCGTGTCAGCAACGTCAAATTGTTTCTGCCCGGTATCTGGCAACATCGATAGCTCGTGTGTTTCCTAGCATTAGGTCTTGAGGTGTGCAGCTATGCGAATTAATTTTTAATGTCATTTTGTTACAATTGTGATTTTTCAATCAAGAAAGGTAGCATAGTCTTCTTCTTCGTGTCAGCAACGTCAAATTATTTCTGCCCAGTATCTGGCAACATCGATAGCTCGTGTGTTGCCTAGCATTAGGTCTTGAGGTGTGCAGCTTGTTGGGCACATGGAGCAGGATCTTAGGTGTGAGGCGGTCTGCAGGTCTGGTTCTTAATCTGTTCAGGGATTTCCAGGTCCGCCAGTCAAGGTTCTTGCCAGTTGGGAGGCCTTCCTTTGGAGTAATGAAATCCTCTGATGCGACTTGTGGCCAGAGCTGGAGTCTCTCTTTTTCAGAGCAGGATGTGAGAGATTGTGTACATCTCAGAAAGCTGCTTCGCGACTTCAGTCTGGGTGTTGGGGGTATCTGATTATACAAGCAGTGGGGTCATCCTCGCTTTTAGTAGTAGCATAGTAGTAGCAAGTTATCATTCAAAAAGGCCAACAATAGCTCATTTACTTCTACATGGTGATACGTACAAACACAATGGGACTACCGTTTGCATACAGGGTGTGAATGGTTGATGTTGCTTTTTTTACAATCGCGACCATTACTCCCCCATTGGTTTCGCGCGGGCGGGGAATCGAACCCACGCCTCTGCAGCTGCCACCGCGACAGCTGCGGACACACACCACTGGTTTATATTATCACGGTTAAGAGCATGAGAGTACGCTTCATACAAACAAGCATTCCAAACTTTTGTATGAAAATGCACGAGTTTTGTATTATTTTGTGAAATTGAAAAATCAAAATATTATTATTCCATGTCCATGCTCCCCTAACTGGGGCGATCACGAACTGTCTCCACAAAGCTATATTAACCTGTATGGGTGTTCAGCAAGTGTGAGACGAGTGTTAAAATAAATTAAACCAAAAATCCTATGTAAATACAGGTCACTCTCGCTCTTCTTCTAATGTCGTCAGTCCATATTGCAGGGGATCGGCCAATGCTTCGTTTTCCAGTTCTTGGGCGCCATTCCAATACTTTTCGTCCCCATCGACCGTCGTCTCTTCGACATATATGTCCTGCCCATTGCCACTTGAGTGTGCCTATTCGTAGGGTAGCATCCACTACATGAGTTATTCTGCGTATTTCCTCGTTTCGGATTCTATCTTTTAGCGACACTCCGAGCATGGATCTCTTCATAGCACGCTGGGTGACCTTTATTTTATGGGTAAGACTTGCTAAGAATCCATTTCCGAACCTTACCACTTCCTTATCCATTCCCACGTATTTCGTGGTTAGCAACGTGTTACCAAAGAAGGCAATTCGAGACTCGCTTTAGTATACTTACTTCGCAGCCTTAGACTGAGGTGTATTCGACATCTAACTGATGCACCTAGAATCACGGGAAGGCCTTCAGCCACTCTCTAACAAGTAGCTTTTTTCGTGCGACCAGTAACGGGTCTTGGGGATCTGGGTCTCCAAAAACAGGACGGGACAGGGAGGGTTGACTTGCTGTCAGATTCCACGTCTCTGCACAGTAAGTCAATACAGGGAGGATCCATTGGTTAAACGCCTTAGTTTTTAGATATTGCGGAATTTTCGCTTTAAAAATGTACTTTAGTTTTCCGAATGCTGCCCATTCCAATTGTATACGCCTGTCGATCGAGAGACCCATTCATAAATAAAAAAAACTAAATCCAATAAATAATTTTTAGTTTTAATTATCACACAATGATAAGCAAAAAAAAATACAATTATAATTTAACTCCCCTAAGTTTAACAGCCCTTGTGTGCTTGTAGTTTTAATATTGTGTAGTTGCCATATGCTCCTGTGGCATATGGCAACTTTTACTCTGATCATTATTTATCATTCGTGGGAATAAATTAACTTCAAATTAAATTTAAAACGAGTAATCATTTTCACAGACTAAATATATTAACCCATTAAACAATTATTACGGGCGTGAAGCAAATTTATTTATGTAAAGCGGTATGGTCAAACATTTTAATAATTAACTATTATGTAATATAAATTGATATACATTGGAATCTCTCATAACGAGCACCTCTCATAACGAGTAATTCGCATAACGAGCAAAAAAAAGGGAAAAAATTGCTCCCTTAACGAGCGACATTTCGCATAACGAGTAACACAGAAAAGGGAAGTCACATAACTTATGACGCACTTGTGAGCCGGGACTTCTGCGTCATTGCGTCAGTCTGTGTTAAGCACACGTACCATTAACACGTTAGTATCGCATGTTATCACACATTTTTCTAAACTTATTTTCAGACATTATTTGTATATTTTTTTTTGGAGAGTTTGGGGGAAGAGTAGTAAAGCAACAATCTTCTGACGTAATAAGAGAAATGCTAAAAGAATGGGAAACTCTTTCATCGTGCATTGAGAAGCATCATCCTAATAATGAGGTGGCTATGCGTGCCACAAACTTATTCAAAGATAACGCTGTGTCATATTTTCACCAAATTTTAAAGAGTCTGGCTAAAAAAAATGTCTCTAGACAGGTTACTAGTAAAAAAAGAATATTTATCATAAATTTATAAATAATAAGCTAGTTTCGATTTTTAAAAATGTTTTCATCAAGGTTGTTACGATCTTTAACAATCTATAAGCAAGTAGTTTTATTTGAATAAACATTAAAAAATATATATTTCGTATGGAACGCATTATCGTGTTTTACATTGATTTAAATAGGAAAAATAGTTTCGCTTAACGAGTGCTTTCACATAACGAGCAAGATTCTGGAACGAATTATGCTCGTTATGGGAGGTTCCACTGTTATTGCAATCCGCGATATGACGCGCACAAATAATTCATTAAAATATGTATAAGCTTTAAGAACACCACTCGCTAGTCTTGCGAATGTTCTTGGGTTCGATCCCCGACGAAGCTTTAAATAAAAGTTATTGTTAATCAAATTATAAACATTATATTGTTACACAAATATATTTAAATATTTTTCTTTGTTGTGAGACTAAAACCTTGGCTGTAAAAATGGCTGCAACAGCATTTTATTCAAATTTCGTATTAGATAAAAGGTGTCCTGCGAACACTACCCAATTACATGCCTCAGCCCTCTTGGGCATGCAAACTATGTGGTTACTAAAAATCCTATTTTTGATGAAAGAATCTATCTTATGTATTTTAACTCGTGACTGTGATTCTTATCTCTTATATGGGTTCTTTTTTTTAGAACTTCCGTGCAACACAAGCAATTGCTCAAAGGCTACTCCCATTCCACTTATTAGTTGATAACTGATAATAATCTGAATGAGCGCATATTTTAGGACACTTGATTGTATAATACATATGTGTGATGCGGGTAAAGTCCAGTATTTATTGCTGTGATTAACAGACTTAAAACTAGATAAAAATAATTATCTTCTTCTTCGTAGCAGTATCAATCCGGTGGATTGGTTTGCAGCAACAGAATCTTGCATCTCGATCTTCATTCCTCTCGGTCTTCCGCAACCCTCTTCAGCTCAGCATAAGAGCTACAATTTATGTCCTCGAACACTTGCTGCAAATACTCCCGTCTAGGGCGTCGTCCACAGTTTCTACCCTCAACCATCCGCTCCACAATGTCGTGAAGAAGATTATCGTGGCGCATGATGTGACCGATCCGATCGGGCTCGCCTCTCTGAGATGGTTCTTATTAGGTGCCTATCTTCCTTGATTATCATAAGAACCTCATTGTTCCTGACGTGGACTCTCCAGAAAATTCCGATAATTCTTCTGTATCTTCTTTTTTTTATCACTTTCAGGTTTATTGTTTCAGGTATATTTGCTATTTGATACCAATATTCACTATTTACATCGGAAAATCTTTGTTTTTAATTGTTTATGGCCGAAAAAAATGTAGAATCTATCGGTGTGACACATTGGTGGGTATTCAAGTGTTGAAGGCAGATGTCGAAAAATAAGAAATCGTCCAAGAAAGTTTTTTTCCCGCCGGTGAAATTCGTTCTAAAACTGTCGCAAAAACTCGAGCCGTTTGCCCTCCACTCGGCTTTCCAAACAATTTTCAATTATTCACGATCCGTAAAACAATCACCGCCATTGTCTCGGTGAACCGTTTTAAGGGAAATTACATTGTCAACAGATGGATAAAAGCTAAATTCCACGGTCGATGACACGCCGATAAAAAAATAAAGAAAACGATGACAATTTTGGAATTGTGACTTGAGCCGTGTGTAGCGAATGTCTTCATCTTTCCGATATTATGACCGCTAAATCTCACGTGTTGATTTTAAAAAGCTTCCCGTTTTAACCGTTTTTTTTTTTGCTGAACGTCATTAGACTTAGGCTTGCGATATTCACGTATCGTCTATTTTTACGTGGACTCACAATGAATTGGGTAGTGATTACAGTGCCGGCTTTAGACCCTGCAGCACCCTAGGGCATTGCTTTCTGGCGTCCCATATTGTTTATATTTAAAAAATCTAAACAGGATTTGTTACCCTCGGCGCCCTTAGCTTATTCGACGCCCTGGGACACGGACACACTTTGCCACCCCCTAAAACCGGCACTGAGTGATTACGAGACGACTTTGGTGTACCACGAATTTCGATAAATATGATCTGGCTGAAGTAGCTTGAGCTTTCAAATTGATTACGAATATTTCATATTATTTATAATTATTTTTTTGTTTAAAATTTCGTATAAAAAGGGTTTTACACTCCGGCACTTGAAATTGGACTGATGTTAACAAACTAGGGTTTTAGCTTTCAGGTAAAATTTAATTCACCCCGATCGGATATATACCTGCCGAATTATGAGTCTCAATACAACGCTCATTTTCAATGCATACTCCTCGTCGAATAATCATCGTCGGGAATCGAACCCACGAACCTTTGATACTGTAAGCAAGCGCTTTACCTTGAATCTCTATCCGCCACCATAAATATACTTGCTGTAACCAAGAAAATATAGCATGATCTTTGACTATTTAACTAAGACAAAATATTTACTAGAATACGGGGGCTTATATAAAAGTTTAAATAGTTTTTTTTTTAAATCCAATAAATATCAATTATTTTGGTAAACACTCAGGTATCAAAATATATTTTCTTGAGTATGATGTACTCTGTTTTAATGTTTTATTTTATTTTATGTAATCGCATGCAGGAGAGCACAGCCGATCAAGACCATTGCACTCTATGACGCTCAACCAGGATGGACGCTGCATGCGGGAAACATGTGTTGTGTTCGTGTTTGTGTGTGGGTTGGGGAGATTGCAAGTGTATATTTATCTGTTATTTTTGAAGAGATCCAGATTGTAGAAAGGAGGAAACACGCTGGAAGAGCATTCCAAAGCTTACCGGTGGCATTAAGAAAGGAACTTTGGAAACTGCCAGTTCTTTGTCGACACACATTAACCGTGTATGGATGCTCGGCAAGTGTCAGACGAGTTTGTCGGTTGTGGGTGGTGTGCAGGAGGAATTAGTTCTTTAAGTTCCGAAGAGCTGCGACCATGGTAATAACGGTAGAAAAGACCTACCTTACGCCTGTGTTTCATTGATTGCAGGTAGACGTAAGAATGTCATTGTTTATCAAACGAATTTCTCTTCTTTGAACTGAGCCAATTAAGTTTAGAGGGTATTTTGGGGCTCCAATCCAAAGGTGACCGTGCCGTATTCTAGGATAGGTCGGATTTGTACTTACTAAGAAGGAAGATGATAATTCCTGAATTAATTGACACCTATACTTTGCTTTACAGGTGCAATAAGAATGTAATTTTATTTTATAATTTTTTCAATAAACCTATTTAATTGTTTTTTTATTTGTTACAGGTAAGAATCGCCATCACGACATTTTTACTTGAAGTGCATGCAATCAAAGTAGAATAATCGTGTTAAGGTAAGATTTATTTTCCAAAAAAAAACTTAAATATTTATCAACTAATTTCACATACATTATTGCAATTTTCCCCGTTTGATAGCAAAATCTTCTGTTCGTCGGTCTCAAGTACATTGGTTAAGTGCACACACAATTATGCATATTGCTGATTACTTTGACACTGCAATGATACTTTAAATGCACGTTCCGAGTTTGTATACAGCGCGTTTCTCACGCATTTCCATACACCATTATTACATTGAGCTTTTTATTGCGTTCGATACCATCGTCAATTATCGCTACGAAACGCCTCTCGTTGGTGATGCATACAACCTATCTATTATATATCGCGGACGATTAGGCTGTATTCGCACCTCTATGCGTTCACACACGGATTGTGAAACCGCGCGGCTTGCACGCACAGACCTTGAAACTCTCACAACTCGAACAATTAAACAATAATTCGTTGCAACGGACGATGATTTCACCACTTTTCTGATTGCTCACGTTCTGCAGTGCGTTACACCGTGAAGCACGTTAGATCAACGACAATTTTAAGGACGGTTCTGTTAGATCAACGACAAACTAGCACGTTGTAAGACGTTCATTTAATGTTGAGAAAGCATTTTAAGCGGAAGCAAACTAAGATGGGTTACCGTCTGTTGTTAAGTCCCATTGGAATCCGGTAGAGTGATTACTAATTAAAACTCAATGATTTCATAAAAAGTTTTATTTGTTTTATTCGTCGCCTAACATATGTATCGGATACTACATCTGCAGTCTTTTAAGTTCCTTAATGGAAATGGACGAAAATCACATATATTCTCAAATGCATATTCGGGTGTGTAAAGAAGAATATTGCTGTGGCAAATTTTGTATTGGTAGGATTTTTTTCGATGCAATTCAAGAAATCCGTCGAGCGACTCTGCCCTATCAATCACAATTATCGTCATCATCATCAGCCTGTATCCGTCCACTGTTGAATGTAAGCCTCGCGCACGAGTCTCCATCCTCTTCGATCCTCTGCCTTCCGCATCCAGGCCACTCCGACACTTTTCTTCTTATGTCGTCAGTACATCTTGCAGGGGGTCGGCCAATGCTTTTCTTCCCCATTGCCCGTTGTCTCTTCGACAGATATGTCCTGCCCATTGCCACTTGATTGTGCTTATTCGTTGGATAACCTCCACCACTTGAGTTCGTCTGCGATCACAAACCTTGTGGCGTCAAAAAAAGAAACGCTTATATACTAATTTTACGGAATTTTCTTAATAGTATGGACAAGGCTGACACCGCCAAAACTGCTCAAGAGAGATGATGACTATCCTAGGCTTGCGATCTTGAAGATTTTGTGTGATCAGGAAAATCAAGTTGACAGTACTAGCGGTACTTCAAAACTATCATTACAATAGGAAGCGTTTTAGATTCCACGTATGAGTCATAAATCTATTGTATATCAGCGTGTAGCAGTACTCTCCTGTATGCTTCTTCTTTCTTCTTCTTTATCCTAGCCATTTCCCATCATCTGGGGTCGGCTCTCCTTGTGCACATTCGCCATGTATGTCTGTCCTGCGGTGCATTCTCGGTCAAACCCAGGGTTTTCAGATCCTTGTTTACAGTTGCATTCCAGGTTGCCTGTGGTCTTCCAGGTCTTCTTCTCAGCGTGGGTATGTTGCAGTTTCTCTTCTCCACGTGGTCCTCATCTCTCCGTGTCACATGCCCATACCATCTTAGGCGGTTTTCCCTTATCTTTTCAGGTATAGGGGCCACCCGAAATGAACCCCGAATATGGTCATTTCGAACTCTGTCCACTCTAGACACACCGCCCGCCCACCTCAGCATCTTCATCTCTGCCACATGAATCCTACCCAAGTCACGTTTCAGCGGGGTCCAACACTCCGATCCGTAGATCATAGCTGGCCTTACAGCAGTTTCGTAGATTTACAGTACTCTTCTGTATGCGTACATAAATTAAAAATGCGTTGACTCTAAGCCGCATAATTGTATGTAATTTAAATAATTGCATTGTGCAGCATGCGAAAGGTTACCGGAAACATCCCAAAATGGTAATTACTGTAAGCGCGCAGTTACAGGTGCCTTTGTGTAATTGTGTACGAAACAATCCCAATTGTACTATCGGTGTTGCCAAACAAATGTAAATAAATCACCGTCCTTTGTAACGAACCGACGCATTCCTAATACTCTTCTTTCAGGCGGCGCATTGTATCTGTGACGCAGATGATCGTGACCTCCTTAGAACTAGCTTTGTCGATCTTAGCCTATGTCATTGCCAAGCCTCTTAGTAACTCGTATACCAACTATCTACTGATCTGATCACTCCATTCTGTTGGAGGATTTCACGGTACTAAGTCCATTTTGAAATACATGTTTTTTTTAACGTAAACGCAAGTGCGTGCGTGGATTGAATGATGCTGAAGGGGAATGGCGTTGAGGAATGGTGTTGAGGAATGGCGTAAAGAAGAGATTACGCGATTTTTTCTGTGAGAATATTTAAATCTTGGTACTGGACGCTAAGCTGATTAATAAATATTACAAATACATCTGAATGTACATTAACATTTAAATAACATATAAATAGATAACAAGATTGTTCATATTTTTTTATGTAAACGCATACAGGAGAATACCGACAGTTGGTGATAGTGATTCTGAAGTCTCATCTGTGAAATTCTATAACGCTTACCATGGTGTATATGGCTAAACGCTGCATGTGGAGTGTTGATCCGCCATCTTCATAGACTACAGCCCGAGATTCACGCATCATCCTTTATTATTACAGGAATTTACTATGAATGGGTGGTCTTCACGGGACGACTTTCGTCTACCACCATTTTTAATTAATAGGCTACGACTGGCATTTTACGGGTGATGGATCAAATTCACACCAACTGGAGGTATTTTACAGCTCAGAAATCGATTAAAACTCCTTTTTTTTATCTCCGTCGGGGATTAAACCTACGGCCTTTGGCTTGCAAAGCAAACGCTTTGACCATTGAGCTATACCCGCTGGCTATAATATATTAACAAATTCCATCACCAGTGTTCTCTTTCGTATCTATATGTACGTGTAATACATATTTAAATTGATTCAACGATATTGAATCCACTGACTACTAAAAACATCATTTCTCACTCATATGAAAAAAAACATTCGAAAGGGGCGTTCATATATTTCGAAATTTTTCGTTTTGAAAGAGAAAAACAATTTTCCCGCCAAAGCGCGCTCCTCTTATGTACATATCCTTCAATGCTATACCTTTCGTATCATTTTCGCGCCAATTTTGTATTCCGCACCCTTCGGAAATGGCATTACCGAGGAATAAGTCTTATTTCAGTTACGACCAACCTTTTTTGATTCTTACGAGTGGATATCAGCTTGATATAGCTCTTTTAGGCTGTGCCGTAAAGCCTCGAAATACGATCTTTTGTCTCTTATGTTTGTCCACTCGCCTGACATGCACATCTAATGTTAGTTTTAATTGTATTATGTTGCACGGCGTTTGCATGCGCCATCTTGTTTGTTATGACAGTTGGTCCATTTCATGTTGGTTACTGTCATATTTACTTCGCTTGTCTGCCGCAACGATTGACGGCGCCAGATGTCAAAGCGGGCAGTCAGTCGGATCGCGTCCGCGACCGTTATCGAAGCGCCTAAGGGCGTCCCTATAATGGTTGATAACAGAGCAAGTGTTTGACAAATAAACGCGTATAGTGAAACAAAAACAAGTTATTTATATTGTGAAACTGATCCTGCATCCTTCATCCAGTAAAAGACATCTAAATAAGAGAGGAGGATATCAGAGTATATATTTTTTAAAATGTGCATTTAAAACTGATTCCGTTTGTATTCGTTATTAAATCATCTGGTTTTAATAATCTATTCAGCCTCAGAGGGCATGAAGCCGGCGGGTGTAGCTCAATGTTTAAAGCGTTTGCTTTGCAAGCCAAAGGTCGTGGGTTCGATCCCCGATGGAAATAAAAAAAAAAACGATATCTGAGTTCTAAAATACCCCCGGTTGTTGTGAATTTGATCCCTCACTCGTAAAATGCCAGTCATAGCCTACTAATTTAAATTGTTGGTAGGCGAAAGTCGTCCCTTGAAGACCACCCATTCATAGTAAATTCGTGCAGTAATAAGTATGATGCTTGAATCTCGGGCTGTAGTGTATGACGTTTTTTTACATGACATTTTTCGTTTTACAGACCACAGACAGTGTGTTTTTTATTTTTTATTTTAATTGGTAGAAAATTGATGGCTTAGGCTTATGCATACGGATTTTTTTTACATACAATCGTAAATTTCTAGCAGCAACGACGCTTTGTTAAAACCATCTATATATTATACTATCCAATGTCTTCTATGAAATTTATATTTCTTCTTCCTAGTATCAATCTGGTGGATTGGTTTGCAGCAACAAAATCTTGCATCTCGATCGTACTTGAGATGAAATCATTTTTTTTGCTGATACATGGGATGTCTTTTAGACCTTTAATGTGGTATTTTCTCCTTTATTTCCACATCCTAACACCGTTGACCATAAAGGTTCATCCGCCTTTGGAGAGCATTTACTATCTCCAAGACAATAGAGTGCCCTAACCAGCTTGACCTGATGAGGTTAGCTGGGTGATCTTATTCCGGCCAACATTCGGTTCCTGTCTATATCCGACTGATGTCGCTCACCCCCCACCACGAGAAGAAGATAGATAAGGATTTTCCTTTCATCGAACCTGTGACCATAAGGCATTTCGCAGAGTCCTCCAGTACTTTAAGGGGGCATTTTTTTTTATAATTTTTCAAAAATGTTTTCAACAGCTGCCGCGTACCTTCAAAGGGAAGAAGCGCCATTTCATATTGAACACGGGCCATATCCATTTAGGAATACTCTTAGGAAAAATTGTTGTATCCGAATTTTTGATATGTTTTATCAATCTTATTACTAGGGTCACATTTCCGAGGGCCGAAAGCTTTTAACAATACTACGTCTCGAAAAAAAATATTCATACTATTATCAAATATATATCGGATTTATTTATTTCCACTGATCTTTCGGGAATCGTTTTCCTTAGAAAATGTATTTTTTAACCCAGTTTTAGATAGTTTTATGTTTTTATTTAGCCTTCTAATTTATAAAGAAAATTGAGAAATCCACTGTCCTTTATATACTTCTTATATAATTTCTTGTTGACATAATTTATTTACAAAGTTTTAGACTTTTTTATGTAAACACACAGGAGAATACCGACAGGTGGTGATAGTAATTCTGAATTCTCATCTGTGGAATTCTATGACGCTTACCGTGGTGCATATGGCTAAGTGCTGCATGAGGAGTGTTGATCCGCCAACGTCATAAACTACAGCCCGAGATTCACGCATCATCCTTTATTATTACAAGAATTTTACTATGAATGGGTGGTTTTTCACGGGACGACTTTCTTCTACCACCAATTTTAATTAATAGGCTATGATTGGAATTTTACGGGTGAGGGATCGAATTCACACGAACCGGGGGTATTTTAGAGCTCAGAAATCGATTAAAAATCCTTTTTTTAAATCTCCCTCGGGGATCGAACCCACGAGCTTTGGCTTGCAAAGCGAACGCTTTGACTATTGAGCTATACCCGCCGGTCTGCAGATCATCAACTAATTATCTATACTTTTCAGTGAGACATCCAAAGAAGCGATCTTTCTCGAATCATTGCTGTCTTAAAATCCAGTTTATGATAATTCCTACATCCGTGCCAAATTTGGAATATATGGTCACCACAAATTGGAAACACTCAGTTCTGTAGGTTATCATTTTTCTTACCTTATCCCAAGATAACTTTGCATCACAAGGACCATCTAGCAATACATAAATATATAGTTCCTAATGATCTCCGGTGTAAGAGTCTTGGGACGTGAAGAGAACATCTTTAAAATCCGAGACATTTTTTCAGAGATTTTTCAGTTTTTTTTTAAGGAGATCGAATTATTAATCCGACGCTACTGCGGGCTAGACCCCTGGCTTTATCACAACTCTCAACATCTCTAAAATATCTACTCTTATTGTTTAACTGTATACCATTTTGTACTCGTACATAAATTCAATAAAAAAACGTTGTAATGGATTAAATTAAAACAATTCATGATAACCTCTTACACCAAATTCATCTGATTATGATAGCCATACGCTTCTCTATACGATCTGGATCTTTTTAAAAATACAAACCCTTTCACTAACATAATCCATCATGTCCGCATATACGCTTCCAGTTATTCTAAGTATTCGCGATTACAAAAAATATATAATATTTTTTTAAACTGTCATTTCGAAAACAATGCAAACAGAGAAACCGAGTGTCAATATTATGATTCAGATGTCAATATCTCATTATACTAAATGAATATTTAGCACACGATATATAAAAAAACGTGTATTGCCATGAAGGTCCGCCCATAAGCAATTACTTCTGTACACACCTGGTCATTATTTATTATACAATAATCCTTCAATATATACCACTGACATTGAAATAAACATTCCATAATACGTATATATAATTAAACTATATAACATAGAACAAGCAGCTGATTTTATGTGTAAAATCATCGGCCTTTATTTTGCTAAAAGGTTATATCATATAAAATAATCATGAGTCGTGGTGTGGCGGTTTCCGCGCGGTTTATAGTCAGACTGAGGTTCCATCCGTGCGGTTTTGTATCCAATGTGTTTAAACCTGACATTATAGCTTTACTTACGTGCGTAAGTAGTCATTCATACATTATGCAATGTTTTATGGATATCGACTAGAATCAAATCAAAATACATTTTTTACCTCCCCAATACACCATGCATCTTTTTCGCATACGCAGTGGCCAGCGTCGTAGAGCCCACTATATGGTCTCAACCCTCTTTTGGTGTCTCCTGCATACGTTTACATAAAAAAAAGTCGTTGCCATTGAAATATATACTATTTACGATCACGTTTACGTACTATAATCACACATCTAGGTGAATAACATACAATTACGCACGTGTTTTGGGGTCAGAATCCAAAATCGTAAAGAAATTGCGCTTGGGAAGCACATAGCAAGGTTGTGTGTAATATTTATGTTTAAACATGTAGTGATTACTTAGGCATTCATAATGGTGAGTAAATAATTACGTTTTAATCGTTTATGTAGGTTTTTTTAAATGTAATCATATAAAGAATTATTATGTTAGTGAAGAGATCTTATTTTTGGATTATTCAGCCCGATAATCACGCATCATATGTCACATATACGAGCATCAGTTCGTTAAGAGAATATAACTAATTTTTCAGCCTTCTGCAGCTTCTGTTTTGGAGCGGATATGGTATAATGATACTATTCACTTCGAAATGGTACAAACTTAACGTCTGTGTTTCGTCAATCGTGTATGTAATCTAAATCTGTTCAAGAAGCGGATGGATAAAAAGTTATCTTCTCAACCCTTACACTTGACATCATATCACTAGACTAATCTATCCACATGTTACATCGAGCATACGCACTTGAGAAACTTAGAATTCACTTAAAAGCCTTCTGGTGGTTGTCTTATCTTTCTTCTATGCTGAATCATAAAATATTGATTCGTGTTGCTTGATTTACGTTGTGCATTGTTGTCATTAATTACGTTATACAAATACTTGTAGCGTTAAAAGCAACTTATCAACAGCCTAGCTGACTTTTGCTTCTTTTAGATTTTTTTGCTTTCCGTGTACGTTTCTTATCTGGAACACATGGTCACCACAAATTGCCGCAACTCAGTTTTGTCAGTTGTGATTGGTAATACCTTGCTCCTCTTTAAGGCACCTCTGGATTCAGAGGTCCACATGGGAATGGCAGAAAACCAAAAACTTGAAGACACGACACTATAATATCCGAAGCATATTTTTGAATGATTTGATTATCGGATTTTTAAGAAGATTGCCTTGAAGCTCGCAAGGTTGCTTTGGTCCTATGGTTTGGCTCAACCCGACCAGTGACGCGTGGTAAGCAACAGGCGATGACCCATCCATGTTTTTGTCCGCTCTCAATGTTGCTTGACTTGTTATCTAACGAGAACCACGCTTACGATATGTTATTGTCGCGGGACTATGCTATTATGCTATTGTCACCGTATTCATTTACATAGATTATTTCGCTAAAATATCTCCACAGTCGCACAGCAATGACTCTACCTGTTGCAGCACTACCCATTAGTTTAAGTTATCTCGTATTGTCGTACCGAATTGTCTAGTCATCAGTTGGCCATGATATTATATAAATACTTGGACATAACACATTTCATAAATCCGACATGTCAACAACGAATGACGTTACTCATTGTAACATAACAATTACAAAACGCAACCGTCAATGTCATAGGCTCATAAAACTTATAATACACAACAACTATTATCATCAACAATATGACATTCGGCACGTGTCGTCAAAAATTATGTCGCAATGACATGTGACACAGAATCATGTCCTAACCATGTCCTAAAACGCACATAAATCAGGTCACGAAACCCATTTTTGTTAACAATCAAAGACATGATGAAAACATTTTTTTAATTCACAATTTCGCAGCCATATAAGGCTTGTGCTATAACGTAATTAGCAACGTTATTTGATTGAGTAATTGTATTGCACTTTCTCCAGTCATTGCTAATAGAATAACGACTGCCTTATAAGAAATACTTGATTTGTATGAGACGTATTTGTTGTACAAATTTGTAAATTTCAATGTTTTGCAGTCTTATATAAAATATTATATATTTTTTCTTTTATTATTTTATTATACTGGTGATAACTTTATCTGGTAAACGTGAGAATCATTGAACATACTGAGTCAGAAGAACACGAGGCACACAGAATCGATGGAATCAAGGTATCAGAATTGATGATATGTTTCAAAAATTGATGATTTTCTTGACGTTTCAGATGCTAATCTTACATTTCAATGCGACGACACACGTTTATTTCATGAGAATCTTATATTTTGATCATTATTATTGAATCTAATCATTTCAAATGATTAAAAGCCGTTGAATTCATTCAATTTCATTTTCTTAATGTAATCGCATCCTGGAGAACATAGCCGGCCAAGACCAGTGCACTCTATGACGCTCAGCCAAGGAGGCTGGACGCTGCATGCGGGAAACGTGTGTGTTGTGTTCGTGTTTGTGTGTGGGTTGGGGAGATTGCAAGTGTATATTTACCATTTTTTTAAGAGATCCAGATTGTAAGAAGAAGGAAACAGACGCTGGAAGAGCATTCCAAAGCTTAGCGGTGGCATTAAGGAAGGAACTTTAGAAACTGACAGTTCTTAGTCGATACACATTAAACGTGTATGGATGTTCGGCAAGTGTAAGACGAGTTTGTCGGTGGTGGGTGGGTGCAGGAGGAATTAGTTCTTTAAGTTCCGAAGAGCAGCGACCGTGATAATAACGGTAGAAAAGACTAAGTGAACTATTGATTTATTAAGACTGTGTTCCATTGATTGCAGGTTACACGTAAGAGTGTCATTGTTTATCAAACGAATTGCTCTTCTTTGAACTGAGTCAATTAAGTTAAGAAGGTATTTTGGGGCTTCAATCCAAAGTTGACTACCGTATTCAAGGATAGGTCAGATTTGTCCTTTATATAAAAGAAGAAGTTGTTTATCGTTGAAATACTGACGTGATCAATATATTATAATACACCTAGTTTTTTGGAAGCGAGACTGGCTTTATACTTAAAGCTTATACTTAAGCTGTCACTGAATATAATGATATTGCGGCTTGAGTGTGAAGTTGGCTATGAAAGAATATAATTAAGTCTTCTGTTATGATAAAACAAATTTACGTTCATAAATCATTGATGTTTCATAATATTACACATGTTATAGGTCCAGAGTGTTTGATATAACTTTCAAGGTTGGATGAAGACGATTTGATTCATATTACTGCAACATACTCGTAGATAACCTATATTTTGTAACATGTTTATTATTTGGGCCAATACAAAAATAGTCGAGAATTTAGGTTATGTTTGGGTGTAGCAACTAAATGTTTTTTTATTAACCGAAACTTTTTGTGAAAAAAATGTATATAGAGTATTTATAAACATAGTCTCCGTATCAATTTTCGTACAAAAAAGTGCTGCTTATCCAGCGCCTGTATTATTTCCATATTTATATATATTGCTGCGAATCTTGGCATGTTACCAAAAGCCAATGCAGCCTTACAATGGGTTTTGTAAACTGATGCTTGTATATAATATTGGGAGTACGGTGGTTAGATTTTGTGATGAATGACGATGTGAGGCAGTCTTCCAAACTACATTCGGTCAATAAACGACGATGCACCTGGCTTGAACATGTTCTTTTGATGCTGTGGGAGAGCATAAATTGCAGATGCTTTTCCTTTAGTCCCAAGGGCTCGCGCCGCTTTTTCTGTAACTATACATAGAATGTTCTCGGTGAGGCGAGGACGTGGCATCTAACACAGCTTTTTGTTAGCGGCTTGTGGAGGCCATTTGCTTATATTTAAGAGTTTCCAAAATAAATTCCTAAATACCACCGGTAAGCTATGGAATACTATTCCAGTATCTGTGATTCTTTCTTCACACAAAGGGGATGTCTTCAAGAAGGAGATCAATATACACTTTTAACCTTCCTAATCCACACACAAATACGAGGGTTATTGGTAAAATATTCCGTAAAAAATTCGGCAGAAACAGATGGCCGTCCAGAACGCTCCTCATCATGGACGTAAGTACGTCCATTCTTGAACTCTCTGCACCATTTGCGCATGTGTTGTACTCTCATACACTAGTCTCCATAGATTTCTCATAGCTGGGAATGGATTTCTACCGGCGCAATGTTTTTTGCAGACAGGAAACGGATCACCGAGCGCAGCTCACACCTGACGGGCGAAGCGAGGGGGAGATCCATCATGTATGGCTGCCAAGCCAAGACTGACCTCCGCAGTCAGCTCACTAGGGAAGGGATTTGGAGTGGGGTTCACTACAGAATCGCGGGATCCACCATAACAACGCTTTTCAGGACTGTAGTGCCATTGGAAACTTATTTTACGGATAATCCTCGTATTACACACATTTCTCGCTTTCAGCGTACATTCGCCCTGACTGAGCGTCATAGAGCCCACTGGTCTCGACTGGTTGTGCTTTCTTAAAAAAATTGCGAGAGAAAACAGCATATATAAGCCTTGTACATAATTCATAGAATTCCATGTATAATTCTGACTGAAAAACGTCTTTATTAATCTTAAGTGCTTGAAAAATATCACAGGAACAAATATAGATACAAAGAATAACACTGGCTTAATAGATAGCTTATAGTTAGTTAAATAGACGGTAAAAAAATAGTCTTTTGAAATTGAAAAGACCTTCCCATCGTCCCTGACTCGGAAACGTGTGAAATATTTTAATCCAAAGATTATTATTTGAATGGATTGGGAACGTTTATTAGGAAGTGACAAAAGATGATGTTGTATGTAGAAGTAATACTTGAGCTTAAGGAAGTCTAAGACGCTTTAGTCCTGACAGTTCATATCTTTTTTTTTATGTAAACACGTACAGGAGAACAGATGATAATAGTAATTCTGAAGTCTCATCTGTGGAATTTTATGACGCTTAACATGGTGCATATGAGTAAGCGCTGCATGTGGAGTGTTGATCCGCCAACGTCGCAGACTACAGCCCGAGATTCACGCATCATCCTCTATTATTACAGGAATTTATTATGAATGGGTGTTCTTCACGGGACGACTTTCGTCTACCACCAATTTTGATTAATATGCTATGACTGACATTTTACGGGTGAAGGGTCAAATTCACACCAACCGGGTGTAATTTTAGAGATCAGAAATCGATTAAAAATCCATCTAATACTTATTGGAATATTTTGAAAACTTGTGTCTTGAAGTTAGTTAGCTTAACTTTTATCTATTAAATAACGAATGCCAAGAAATGACATTTCTTCTGTTAAATATTTTTTAAATATTACCATACATATTATAATCTCAATAAAAGCTAATGCAACCGTATAATGAGGTTCGAATATAGGTCAATACGTTGGCGATAGTTTGACTTTAACGAATTAAGCTGGGACATGTTCTCCAGAAGCTGTAGAAGAGTACAATTTTTAAATGCCTTTACTTCGAGTATTACAAAATGTGTTTAGTGGAGTTCCGAGATGCAGAGCTGACATGGAAAACAATTAAAACCATAGCGGCTGACAATGTTTTTATGATGGTAGTAATTTGTAATTTGAGTTAGGGAGGGTATATTTTGAATGACTGTGATTACATTGTTAATGGAGCATACATCACTGATTGCGCAATCACACCTAATCCGAAATGACGTGACTAACACGTCCCATATATCACGGTTGTGTGTCCAACATTAACATCGCAGCACGCACATCGACGACATTGAACCTCGCTGCCATGTTTGCACATGTGATGCAAGCAATGTTCCTCTAATAGTCTTGAGCAGCGACTACCAACCGCGGCCCGCGGACCGAATCTAGACATCTGCTTATGTGAGGTTCTGCAAATAATAAATAACGCAACAATCTGGACACAACCCGCCTCACACCGGAGGACAGTTAAGTCTCCTTGATGACGCGATAATTCAGATATATAAGTCCAGTGGGAGTCCCCTCTGAATAATTGTGACCGCTGCACAGAAGTGCTTAAAGAAAGAACCCGTGAAAGAGATTAGAATCGCATTTATGGGTTGTAAAGAGATGGCGCAACAATCTATTGAAGAGCATCCAGACGTCTTGATAATGCTTGTGTGGCGCGTCGTCTCATACCCGTCGATCCATTATACGGCTGCATTGGTTCTTGGTTAGATGCCAAAACTCACTGCCGTAAAGAAGAATGGGAAAGATACATGCTTTGTGTAGACGACACTTTGTTTTGATGGAATAAAAATGTGAGTCCCCATATTGGGCATATATTTTAACATCCTCCTCTCTCAAAAAGAGGGTGGGGACCGACTGCCGATCTCCGCGCTGTCTCGGCTTTCGCTCGCGCCTTGAACCGTCCAAAATGACAACACGGCGCAACTTAATGCACGACAAGCGACCAAAAATAAGAGACGAAAGATTGTATATTGAGGTTTTCGGTAACAGTCAGCAAGGACTACATCATGCTGATGTCAATTTAAAAAACGCTCCAAAATAAACTCCTTCTACAAGTCACCGTTTTCAGTAACCTGTACGCCGATATATCTGAAACTCTCAACCCTTATCAATGGTCCAACCCGCGTTGGTAAGTACACGATCTGCATCTCGACAAGCGTTGTTGCACAGCAACTGGTTCTTCTTTACATTGATTCGCATACTCAGTCGCAGAGAGTTAGTTTTATCTTAGGAAAAACCGCCTAAGACGGTATGGGCATGTGACACGGAGAGATGAGGACCACATGGTGAAGAGAGCCTTCAATATACCCACGCTGCGAAGAAGACCTGGAAGACCACAGGCAACCTGGACTGCAACTGTAAACAAGGATCTAAACACTCTGGGTTTGACCGAGAATGCAACGAAGGACAGACAGACATGGCGAATGTTCACAAGGAGAGCCGACCCCAGATGATGCGAAATGGCTAGGCTAAAGAAGAAGAGTCGCAGAGTTAGTTTGCAATATGTCGACAATGCTCTGCAGATCTGCAGTGGTGTGCTCTAGAATGACAATGTCATCAGCGTACTCCAGGTCGCAGTAATTCGCGTTTCATGTTGAAAAAAGGTTTGTGTCCCCTGCTCGCATATCATTCTGTGTTTGGTTAGTGTGGGGCCTATTACACAACACGCGATATCTATTGACACTTGTAGACACGTGTAAACAACGCACATTGTAGATTTTGATTAGTATCTAATGATTAAACCATTAGAAGTAATGGGTTCCTTAATGTTCATATAAGGAATGTTGTTTTGAAAAATAACATATTTTAAAATGTTGTTTTGAATAAATAAACATAATTTTAAAATCGCAGCCCCTTTGCCATTTTCTCCGCACACTTTCTTGTTCTAACGTGCATCACATTAAGCATGGAATACCGCGATTACACCTTTAATAAAAACTTCACCGGTTCTCTACGTACTCGTATATAAACGTACTGAACTTAATAAAGCTATGTAAATAATCTACATAGTACAAAATCAATGGAAAATGTGTACAGAAGTAAAAGGGTGGAGCTTAAACGAGTTGATATAGATTTAAGCTATTTTAGTCAATTTCAAGCAACTTGCCAAACCATTTGTTTGGCGCATATTGATGTAATGCTGTGAGACATGGTGCTTATCTGAAAGTGATAAGAAAAGACCATAGGTCTTTGAGATGTGGTCATACTGAAGAATTCTCGGAATTTCCTGGAGAGACCGTGTCACGAACAATGAGGTACTCAACATAATTAAGGAAGATAAGCACCTAGTAAGAATCATCTCAGAGAGGCGATTGGTCACATCATGCGCCACGATGCTCTTCTTCACAACACTGTGGAAGGTATGGTTGAGGGTAGAAACTGCAGAGGGCGCCCTAGACGGGAGTGTTTGCAGCAAGTGTTCGAGGACATGAGTTATAGCTCTTATGCTGAGCTAAAGAGGATTGCAGGGGATCGAAAAGAGTGGAGATCGAGATGCAAGATTTTGTTGCTGCTAACCAATTCACCCGATTGATACTACGAAGAAGAAGTCACTTTCGTGGGGTGAAAAAATTGGGTACCTGTAAAAAAGCCATCATATCACATTTGACAGGCCGCGGGGTGCAGGGAAGAAGCCCGCTGAGTGGATATAAAGTTTTATTTGTTTTGGACCCCCTGGGAGTTATAATAGCTTTTCAATGGAGTTGGAAACTTTAGCAAAAATTGTTTGAAAAAATCGTTTAAATCTAACATCACTCCTTCCAACAAAGTCGGTGGAATTTCTTTCGCTAGTAATATTTTTTCCGTTTCAAAACATATGTTAAAACATTATATCGAGTATTAATCGAGTGCCAATCGAGTATTAATCCAGAATTAATCGATAAACATTATCGACAGGTATAAGTGGAATGGATAGAGTTTTTGCGATCAAATTATTGTAAACTAAGGAGTTTTTATAATGCATCCTCTATTGGTTAACTTATGAGTTATGGCGCAGAGACATGGAATGTGACAGAAGGCCTCTCTCATAAAATAGTGTTCTTCTAACGTGCCATGGTGACATCCATGAGAGGATTGTCTCTAAAAATGTGTATTAGAAACGAGGATACCCGAAGAAAAACTCAGTGTAGTGGATGCTACCGAAAGAATAGGCACACTTAATGTTCAGGACATACGAATATATACCGAAGAAACTGTCGATGGGGAAGAAAAGTGTTTGAAGCTACCAGAATCTGACAAACGATGTATTACCGTGCTTATGTTGGCTCTTTAATACATTTTTTTTTATCTAAACACATACAGGAGAATACCGACAGATGATAGTACTTCTGAAGTCTCATCTGTGGAATTCTATGACGCTTACTACGGTGTATATGGCTAAACGCTGCATGTGGAGTGTTGATCCCCAAACGTCATAGACTACAGCCCGAGATTCACGCATCATCCTTTATTATTACAGGAATTTACTATGAATGGGTGGTCTTCACGGGACGACTTTCGTCTACCATCAAATTTAATTAATGGGACTGACATTTTACGGGTGATGGATCAAATTCATACCAACCGGGGGTATTTTAGAGCTCAGAAATCGATTAAAAGACATTTTTTTTTAATCTCCGTCGGGGATCGAACCCACGACCTTTGGCTTGCAAAGCAAACGCTTTGACCATTGAGCTATGACCGCCGGCAAATATGGACTAATTACATCGAAAGAATAGCAAAAAATGGCATAATGCGAAAGGCAGAGGATCGAGAACGATGGAGATTCATGCAGAATGGCTGAGTTTAACAATAGATGGAGTATAATAAGGTATTCATGATGATAAATATATGTAGAGATCTGTATGGCTGGAAGAAGTGCATGGTTTTAATTTTTAGCATTCACTTTAAGATGCATTTCAAATAAATATATTATGATTTCACTTTGGAATTTACGTAGCTATTTTCAAACGTAATACTGAACAATCTACGTATCTGCGATCATGTTAAAACAAGGTAAACATCATTGAATATTTGATGAAGATTGTGCTTACTTGTCTCTTTAAATCCTAATCCAAAAGCTCGACAAGTAGCCAAGATCTCGTCGTCTCCGGAGTCTTCTCCTGAGAGATTGATGTTCGCAGTTTACCCGCGGTGAAGGCAACATCAGTACATGACTGAAATGGATGAGGTTGCTTAGTGTAATTGAAAATTTCAGCCAAAGAATTTGTCAACCGGCCTAGGCGAACTAGACAATATGTATTAGGCTATGTTATTGAGTTTGACGAAAGTGGAGCAGTACTGTTATACGAGTATTAAGATTTAAATTCATCATCATCATCAGCCTGTGTCCGTCCACTGTTGAACGTAGGCCTCCCGCATGAGTCTCCATCCTCTTCGATCCTCCGCCTTCCGCATCCAGGTCACTCCCGCTATTCTTCTTATATCGTCAGTCCATCTTGTAGGGGGTCGGCCAATGCTTCGTTTGCCAGTTCTTGGGCGCCATTCCAATACTTTTCTTCCCCATCGACCGTCGTCTCTTCGACAGATATGTCCTGCCCATTGCCACTTGAGTGTGCCTATTCGTTGGGTAGCATCCACTACTTGAGTTCTTCTGCGTATTTCCTCGTTTCGGATTCTTTCTTTTAACGACACTCCGAGCATGGATCTCTCCATAGCACGCTGTGTGACTTTTATTTTATGGGTAAGACTTGCTGTCAGATTCCACGTCTCTGCGCCATAAGTTAATACAGGGAGGATGCATTGTTTAAACGCCTTAGTTTTAAGGCATTGCGGAATTTTCGCTTTTTTATTTTTGTATTTTATAGATATTTTATAGATTTAAATTATTTAAAATATATTATAATCCTTAAAATTTCACTTGGTGGGACAATTTTAAGTTCGATTCAAAATCAACGTTGATGTAAATTTTAAAATTGGCTACCTGCCGTAATTTTGGTTCAATCGATAAGCCAGTTTTTTTTAACAACATTGAAACTCGATACACACATCTAGAGACTTTTGTAAGCATATCACAATACCGACTTATCGATGCACTGATTTTCTTTATACACTGCATCTTTCATCTCTATCCCTGTCACGTGACTGGATCATCTGGAAATCAATTAAATTAAAAAAAAAATTATTCTCCGTCGGGGATCGAATCCACGACCTTTGACTTGCAAAGCAAACGCTTTGACCGTTGAGCTATGACCGCCGGCGGATATACGAGTCTCAATATTTTTTGTCCTTCTGGTAAATAGTACGTATATGTAATAATGATGTGGAAGTGATCTAAACAGGCTCTTACACTATCTGTCTAGGCATTTTGCGATTGCACCATCTCGCGTCTATCCACTGCTTGACGAAATCTATTATTCAGTGCCTTCTGTGGAATTTACGAGCGGGCTGAATAAATAATACGCGTTGACAGCCCGATATGCGGAAACCTCTCTTTCTCGCAGTATTCGGTTCATGAATAACTGAGAGGGATGAACATACCTCCGCCGATAAACCAATCACAGAAGAATACACTGTTTTTTCCAAATTGGAATGAAAGATTTTTTAAATTTGAAAACGCCACCAATTCACCTCATCAGCGTAAATAAAACATTCGTATTGTATTATTGTCAGTTTATAATTGATAACATACAATTCTTGAGTCTAGTTGTTGTTCCACGAGGCTGTTATCAGTTAATTTTTCCAAATTGACATGATTTATCTAATTTTTAGTCTCATTTCTAACGACGACTCTTAAATATGAATGCACTAACATAGGGAAGCGGCAAAATAAGCTGAAGGTTTTAAATCAAAACATCGACGAAAACCGTCTGCTTTTTTTGCCGCTCCCTGTATATATGTATAATTATAATAATATTTGTTTTATCACTGTCATTATGTTTTCTTTGTCAATAATGTCACGCATTTATGACTTAGTACTGATATCAACTTACATTGCCCTTGCAAGCTGGTACCGAAAAGCGTCGATATACGATCTTTCGTCTCTTATTTTTGTTCGCTCGTCGGACACGCATATATTTAGACAATTATTTATTTATTTCCTTCAATAACATTACAAAATATTTTTACATCTTAATTAATTATTGAAGTATTTACATGTTTCAATGCAAATAGTTGACTTGTAACAACAAAAACCCTGTTATAAGTAAATCTGAATCCCCAAATAACATGGCATTATTGTCACAACATCAAACTTTCAAAATTTCGCCTTCGTCAACACTAGCACTGAATCTGAAGCAACATAACACTAAATATGTCAATATCTTATATAATATGATAATGTCAGTAACAAGACATGGCGCTTGCGTCGCCATTTTGTTTCTTTTGACCTATCGCCTACCTGTCATGAGACAGCAGATAGTTCGTCAAATAGCCGACATGTGGTCCTCGGGCACTGCTACTGTTACTGCGCCATGCCACTCACTTTCTTCCCGGGCACCGTCAGGTACTCATCATTGTTTGTCTATATAAAACAAAGAGTGAGTGAAAAAGTCTATGTGTTTTGGAAATAATTAATGTATAAGGGAATTCATTGATGAAAACAAATCTTTGCTTTATAAAAAACTTACTTGAAAATGGCCATTCGACGTTGCCGAAACATGTCGTCTACAAATATATTGTGGGATAAATTCTAAAAATTATTTTATTGATATCTGATATTATGGAATTCCACAAAGAATTATCGATCGGAAAAATCGAAATAAGACAAATGTATGGCTGTATTTTGTGTTGACCATATGCTCCAAACACGAAGAGCGTCGACGATAATGTTATCTTATATACTGCGAGTATATGACGATTTTCTGTATTTTCCAAAATCGTGATAAAAAAAAGGTACATTTTTCCTAGGGATGCCATGTTTCGAATGTCCATCTCCCTTCTCCATTAGGTCCCGTGGTCGACCCTCTGTCCGCACAGAATGACACACGACCCCCCCTCCACTATCGATTGATAAGTAGTATGTTGCAATTTCTGTGGAACTAACTGCTCACCACTTAATAGAGCGACTCAATGTATGGAGATGCAAGTTCATTCACAATGCTCTTTACCAAAGTAGACTTACGGCCGTTGCGAATGGTCCTCAGAATTATCTGTGCATCCTACTCCGTCATCAATAAGTAACAAACATTTTGGACTTAAACTCAGCACCTATACATGGCTTGATTCATTTACTTGAAGATGATAAGTCTTTATATATTTTATTAGTTATATAACCTTACTATGTGTGCCTTTATTTAGCTTCCATAGCATTTTAGAAAGTCAACAGTCGAATACATCAAGCAAGGCGCTTTCAATAAAAAAGCAAAAATTCTTCAGTCAAAGAATATTTCCTTAGGGCTCCGCAAGCAACTTGCCAAAACACTTGTTTGGAGCATCTTAATGTATGGCTGTGAGACATGGTGCTTATGTGAAAGTGATAAAAAAAGACTAGAGACCTTTGAGATGTGGTCGTACAGGAGAATTCTCGGAATTTCCTGGAGAGACCACGTCACGAAAAATGAGATTCTCAGGATAATCAAGGAAGTTAGGCACCTAATAAGAACCATCTCAGAGAGGCGAGCCCGATAGATTGGTCACATCATGCGTCACGGTGGTCTTCTTCACGATATTGTTCAGGGATGGTTGAGGGTAGAAACTGTAGAAATCAGACCTGAGACGGTTACCATTTGCAGCAAGTATTCGAGGACATGAATTGATGGCGCTTGTATTTTAGCTGAAAAGGGTTGCGGAGGACCGAGAGATGCAAGATTCTGTTGCTGCAAACCAATCCACCGGATTGATACTGGACGGTATAAACGCAATAAGTATCCTATTAATTAAAATTGGTAGTAGACGAAAGTCGTCCCGTGAAGACCACCCATTCATAGTAAATTCCTTTAATAATAAGGACTTTCTGGAATCAAAGACTCACTTTTAAATCGTTTTTTTTTCTTCATAGAACTAGAACATACGGTCACTACAAATTACCGCCACGCAATTCTGTCATTTGGCATTGTTCATGCCTTGCCCCAAGACAAATCTGAAGATCCACCTGGGGACATATATGACTCCCTACGACCACCAAGGCAGGAAACCAGTGACATAATGAGATGGCCGCTGTTGTATCTGAAAACAATTTTGGGTTTTTTGTCAATATTTTTTTAAGGAGATTTTATGATTATTTCGACATTTTGGCTCAACCTATTAAATTTGCTTCAATTATTGAGTGAAGACCACCCATTCATAGTAAATTCCTGTTATAATAAGGATGATGCGTGAATCTCGGGCTGCAGTCTATGACTTTGGCGGATCAACACTCGACATGCAGCGCTTAACCATATATACACCATGGTTAAACGTCATAGAATTCCACAGATGAGACTTCAGAATTACTAACACCATCTGTCGGTATTCTCCTGTATGCGTTTACATAAAAAAATATATAAAAAATATGAAAAATCTTGTTATCTATTTATATGTTATTTTGATATAAATGTACCTTCATATGTATTAAACAATTTCTGACTGATATTCAAAACAACAATCGTGAAAGAATTTTTAAAAAATCGCTGTAATATTCTAGGTTCATTTGAGCATTAATCAACTTAGCGTCCAGTACCAAGATTTAAATATTCTCACAGAACAAATCGCATAATCTCTCCTCTACGCCATTCCTCAGCGCCATTCCCCTTCAGCACCATTCAATCCACGCACGCACTTGCGTTTACGGAAGGTCCCCCCATTTCTGCTGCGTAAATGACGCGTGGAAAGAACGAATAGTGGCGTCGCGACGCTCACAGACTTACGCGACATCTTTCGGATCATTTGCTTCATGCGAAGCTTTTTCAAAATGGCCACATTTGAAACTTGATCCATATTAGATTAGCGGCTTAGTCGATGGTATTATATTTCATACTTAATATTCTTCAAATCGAAAAATATTGATGCTAGTGGGCACATATAAAACGTTACCATTCACTTAAGTTATTTATGTTTCATCATCATCATCATCAGCCTGTATCCGTCCACTGTTGAACGTAAGCCTCCCGCATGAGTCCTCTTTGATCCTCCGCCTTCCGCGTCCAGGTCACTCCCGCTATTATTCTTATGTCGTCAGTCCATCTTACAGGGGTCGGCCAATGCTTCGTTTGCCAGTTCTTGGGCGCCATTTCAATACTTTTATTCCACATCGACCGTCGTCTCTTCGACAGATATGTCCTGCGCATTGCCGCTTCAGTGTGCCTATTCGTTGGGCAGCATCCACTACTTGGGTTCTTCTGCGTATTTCCTCGTTTCGGATTCTATCTTATAGCGACACTCCGAGCATGTATATCTCCATAGCACGCTGGGTGACCTTTATTTTATGGGTAAGACTTGCTGTCAGATTCCACGCCTCTGCGCCATAAGTTAATACAGGGAGGATGCATTGGTTAAACGCCTTAGTTTTTAAAAATTGCAGAATTAATAATATTTATTTTTACTTTTATAAAATCCTACATTTTATTGGGTGATACACCAAGCACCATGTACAACAGTAGAACTCTGTAGAACGTGTGCACTTAGTCTATTTATGAACCTTCGATAGTCGTGCTAGTTTCTGGAAAGCTGGTCTCGTCTGCTGCTATGGATGAGGACCAGGAGTTCCACCTTCAGCTGATCACGGTCGCGACCTTGCTCCCGTTACAGAGTCCGCTGGACCGCAGCCGGACATGATCACCTTACAAGCTGGGAGCAATGGAAGCGTGACGAGAAGATCAACGATCACTTACCTGCTCATTGATGGACATCTAACGTTGATTATTCAAATAACGAGAAATAACAAGAAAAAATATTTGACAATTCAAAGTCGAAAGTTCATTTTAAACACGTGTAGAAAATAGCTAAATCGTGTGCATTCAATGTATAGTTCTTGAAAGAGCAACAAGAGCCCGGGATACTAAAGATGTAATGCTCTCCTGCGGCATTCTTGGAATATGTCCCATTTAATTTCATGTTCTCATACAAGACTTAGTATGGAAGACTGCCTTGTCCGTTCCCTCTCTTCTTCTTTCCTCACAAAGTCAAATTATCGACACAATACAATTTTTTAATTCTTTTCCTTCAATGATTACAAAATAAATTACAATTTTAATTCGTTATTGAAGTACTAACTAACATACGTGTGACGATGTAAATGTATTGACACATTTAGTGTCAATGACCTCACACACATAACAAGTAGAGGAATACGCAGCGCAATAGTTAGGATTTGTGACAACAAAAACCATGTCATAAGTATATCATGGTTGACACACAAATAACACGTCATTATTGTCACAAAATCAAACGTCCAACATTTCGTATCCGTCCACACCAGTTCTGAATCTGAAGCAATATTACACTAAATATGTCAATATCACTTCACTCAAGTTGGTTTCAACCACTGTTCACTGCGATTCTTTCGTCTTACACCTATCCAGGGTTGAACGGTGGTGCTTTCAGGCCACACTTCAAGCTCCGTGAGAGACTCCAGCGAAGTCGCGATGACCCCGACTTTGAAAGATGTTGACAGCGTCCGTCTGCTGACAATCCTCCTGATCGTCATCCAAGAGGGATTGATGGCAATATCATCCGAACTAGCGTAAAATACAATACCAGACTAATATTTCTGCATATATTTTTGTAAATATAAGAAGCTTTTTATTATTTTAATGCGCTTTTTTTTCTGCGAATTTATTTAATTTGAGATAAATAAAATAAATTTTTTATTTATTATTCACGAAAAATGGCTGATTGGAATTATTTAAAAAATGTAAATTAATTCTTTACTCGCTCAGACAATGTAGTACTAAGATTTTTACCTTCGAAGCCATTAGTGTTTTTATTATGTTCTTTAATAATTATCTCTAATGTTTAATCTCTTTTTTTACAGGTAAGCATCACGATTGTCTTAAAAACACTGCCAAATAACAACAAAAAAACACTGACATCTGATAACCAGGTAATAAATAAATGAATAATTACTCTTTAAACTCCTCTATTGTTAGATTGTTACAATACTTTACAGGCAGGTTACAACAAAACAACGGCTTTGAGCACAAATGATGTAACTCCAAAATATGTATAAAATAAACTAGTAAAATCACTTGTAAGAAAAATGTTTCAAAATAATGAATCAATGATATATTTATAACGATTTATGTCTCTTTAGTTTTTTTCGTCAGTTAAGCGGTTAAGGCGCTAGATGATATTGAATTTTGTTTTAAAAAATCCAACTCGCATTAAGTGAACTAGATCCTGCAACAACTTTGACCCTTTTGAGGAAAAAATATTTTCAATGGTACCTTATATGGTCCATTATTAACCTTTAAATCTTTCGTCTCTTATATCTGTTCGCTCGACATACATTTAGGACTAGTTATATAGACCGCCGTTATTAGTGCTGAGTCCCATCACAGGAGTGCTATTGGTTCATTTCACAATCGGATTACTATTATTAGGTCGAGCCAGAAGTTTGTCAATTTATAACGTAAATATATTATACGACGAAAGTCTTTGTTTTGCTGACCTGCTCCTCATCATGCCCTCACGCGACGGAATAAAACCTTTTGACCAGAGGGGAGGGTTAGTAAATATGTTCCATGATACACAACGGAAAACTATGAGATAAAGTACTTGCAAAGATGAACACAACACTCATAATACGAGATGCGGTATTTTTCTGCAAACCAATAGTTAAGATTAAAGTTGCGTGGATTGCGATGGAATGAAAAATGAGTTAGCTCTTTTGTGTGTGTCGAGACGTCGGAAAAGATTACTTTTGGAGGTCCAAAAAGGCGTTCCATCACGGTCAAGAGGCGTTTTTGGGTAATGACCGTCAAAAGACAAAGGTCTATTGTAGAGTCCTGATGAGGTCCAGCGGTGCTCTCGCGTGACCGGAATCCATCTGGCGAAGAAACCAAGGTCAGATGATGCACAGCATCTCGAGACTAATTCTAAACATTGTATCATTTATAAGATTATGACAATTGATGATTGAGTGAGCAAAACGGTAGCTCAATTAGATTATTTTTTTGTGCAAACACATCGAAGAATATCTCTTTTTTTTAATGTAAACAAATACAGGAGAATACCGACAGATGGTGATAGTAATTCTGAAGTCTCATCTGTGGAATTCTATGACGCTTACCGTGGTGCATATGGCTAAACGCTGCATGTGATAGACTACAGCCCGAGATTCACGCATCATCCTTTATTATTACATGAATTTACTATGAATTTATGGTCTTCACGGGACGACTTTCGTCTACCACCAATTTGAATTAATAAGCTATGACTGACATTTTACGGGTGATGGATCAAATTCAAACCAACCGGGGGTATTTTAGAGCTCAGAAATCGATTACAAATCGTTTTTTTTTTAATCCATCGGGGATCGATCCCACGACCTTTGGCTTGCAAAGCAAACGCTTTAACCATTGAGCTATGACTACCGGCAAGCCATTCTCATATGAGAATTGTATGAAACTTACCATTTTGAGGATGGCTAAACGCTACGTGTGTCGTGTTAAATCACCAGTGTCATAAGACTACAGCTCGGTATACACGCTTAGTTCGTTCACTGGATGGCTTTCGTCTATCACAAATTTTCAATAATATCCTATGATAGGACTTATTTCTGTAAGGTATCAACTTTACATTAACTTTTCTAAATTTATAATTTTTTAAGCTTTGTCAGAAATCAAAATCGCGACCTCTACCACCCTCAGCAAAACTCATTGTTTTTCATTTTTTATTATAATATTTGCTCATTACTTAATGAAGTAATATTTTTTTACATACTCATTCAACAATTCAAGTGAAATAAACTAATCGTGGATATAATAAGTACACGATCCATAATTTGACAAGCCCCGAACTACATTTTTATTTTACAGCAATAAATTTGGTAATTTTTAGAGTTTTTTTAACCATTTTTGTCACCCGATAATATATAATAACAAAATAATTTAAATAATGCAATAACTTTTCAAAAATTTTGGAATCTCTTGACATCAGCATGATGTAGTCCTTGCTTACTGTTACCGAAAACCTCGACAAACGATCTTTCGTCTTATATTTTCATAGCTCGCCACACCTTGATGTATATGGTCACATTTGCACTAGTACGTAGTTTCACCACCGGCAGCGCTGACGGCCTCGAGCCGCGCCAGTGCGGCTGGCGTCAGTCAGCCCCGAGCGATAACCGAGACAACGTCATTGTTGCGGCCGGCGGTATGTTTCCGCTCGGCCCTAACCTTGTAATGTTTATAAGTAAATAAAATCAGTGTGCTTCAACAAGAAACTCTTTGTCTGCTGCCCTGCTCCCCATCCTGCCCCTCGCGACGTAATAACGCCTCTCTCTCCTTGTTTTGAGAGAGGAGGATGTTACTCTTAATCGATTAAAATTTCAAATAAATTTACATAAAATTCGTCTATATATGAAAATAAATATCACAAGCTATATGTATTAATTTAATTTCTCAATTCGATTAATTGATAAAATGCATCAGACGGACATGAGTTTACTGTCTGCAGTTCGAATCATCACATCCACCGTTTCTTTTTCTCTAATTATTAATTGATAAAATAAATATCATAAAATATGGTATTTGGTATTACAGGCTTGTATGTATATCAATTATCTATTAGTATTTTACTAAAGTTTTTTTCTTTGAAGAAAACAACAACCGCATGTTCCAAAATGCAATGTTTCTAATGAATAATACTCGTATTTGAATTCGATGCGGTCCACCGAAGGTCGACTCGCAAATTTTATTAGCATTGTGGAATAGAAGACTGTATTCCGTGATCTGGCAACATTACGACTCGGTTTACGAAATTCAAGGAGCTATTTTTTCTGCTTTAGTTTTTTTTATTCCATCAATTTATTTTTGTCACTGATGATAATTTGAATTGTTATTCTTATTGTCAATCGTCACGCCATCTTGGCAACCTCGAGGGCGTCGCTTCGACTCCTCTACCACGTTTATTTTTAACCTTAATATTTAGCTCTCCTTGAAACTGTAAAATAAAATATTGATTATTTATTATATTTATATAAAAAATTAAGTTTCCTGCCGTTCAAATTAATTTTTCTACATTTTTTTCGACCCTTTTTTTTCATACATGAAAAATATTTTTGTTCGTTTATTCATTCTCATGCCACTTCCTCAATTGGAGCATATTCATCATCATCATTAGCCTGTGTCCGTCTACCCTCTTCGAACCTCCATCCTCTTCGTACCTTCGCCTTCCGCATCCAGGTCACTCCCGCTATTCTTCTTATGTCGTCAGTCCATCTTGCAGGGGTCCGCCCATGCTTCGTTTGCCAGTTCTTGGGTGCCATTCCAATACCTTTCTTCCCCATCGACCGTCGTCTCTTCGACAGATATGTCCTGCCCATTGCCACTTGAGTGTGCCTATTCGTTGGGTAGCATCTACTACTAGAGTTCTTCTGCGTATTTCCTCCTTTCGGATTCTATCTTTTAGCGACACTCCGAGCATGGATTTCTCCAAAGCACGCTGGGTGGCCTTAATTTTATGGGTAAGACTTACTCTCAGATTCCACGTCTCTGCGCGGTTAGTTAATACAGGGAGGATGCATTGGTTAAACGCCTTAGTTTTTAGACATTGCGGAATTTTGAAAAAAAAAATGTACTTTAGTTTTCCAAATGCTGCCCATCCCAGTTGTATACGCCTGTCAATTTCTTGGATTGATTTTTTTTGGAGCATATAGCCGTCATGAACTGCCGAAATAATTCTCTCTCGCGGCAAGTTCTTCTGTGGCATCCGAAGCATGTCCCAGTAAATGTCCCAGCCAGGTTCACCTTTGTTTTTTGAGCGACTGCAGTACGCAAACTGCCTTGCCCGCTTTCATACCTTGCTATTCCTTACAAAATCAAACCATTGTACCATTTATATTCTACGCAGGCATCTGCTTCCAAAAACCATTATACGGCTGCATTGGTCACCCCATATTTCCGTCACTGTCCGTGCCATCTCCGAAGACATCTCTTCATTTAAAGTTCTCCCTTTAAACGTTTTTGGTTCCCGACGACCTCAATACTTGACAACAAATCAGCCGTATATGTCATATACTATACGAGATTAAATAATTTGGTCCATTTTTTAGACCATTTGGTCATAAGTGGCGACTCAATCCGAACAATGACACAATCTGTATTTTGTTCCGTATCCAATTTGCTCAACTTCGCGTTTTAAGATATAAAACAATCCATAAAAGTATTTTTATTTTTATGTTTTTAAAAATGTAAATTGTATACTTATACTGAAAATTATTAAAAATTGAGTTGCCGGCGGTCATACCTCAATGGTCAAAGCGTTTGCTTTGCAAGCCAAAGGTCGTGGGTTCGATCCCTGACGGATATTAAAAAAAAGGATTTTTAATCGATTTCTGAGCTCTAAAATATACTCGGTTTGTGTGAATTTGATCCATCACCCGTAAAATGTTAGTCATAGCCTATTAATTAAAATTCCACAGATGAGACTTCATAATTACTATCGGTATTGTCCTGTATGTGTTTACATAAAAGATGCCGTTTTTTAGTTAAAGCTGAGATTGTCTTAAAAATTTATGTCTTCAGAATTGAAAAATATTATTCAACGTTGATTCGTAGAAAAGTGAAATTCCAATAAATAAATTTAAACTCGATAAATAACATAATCTATTAATAAACGCCATAAACTGTCATAAAACCAACGATAATATTTACTCGCTTTATTAATGTCCAATTAATATGAGAAAAAGCTTAATTTTATTCATTTTTTATTTCATATTTCAGTGGGTGATATACATAAATTAATCGCTTTATAATGAAGCCACTGAAAATGTTAATTTAAAAAAGGTAATGTATGTAGATTTTATTCTCAATACTAATTATACGCACTTCATAACCACGTTACTTGAATAAATTATTTTATTCCTCTAATAAACACTTAAGTTTTTCAAAAAAAAATTAATGTGTTGCCAATAAAGGAAAAAAGTGTATATAACTTGAAAAAGTAAATGTGAATCAAAACTTAATATGTGTAGTTTATTAATTTTTTAATTAAAATTAATTTAAAATTTTAATTATGCAGTTTCACCAAGTATTGTCAATAGACAACCTTAATGTTAAAGAAAAAAGCAATGAAAAGAAATTTTAGCATCTCACCAAAAACGTATGTAGTCGAATAATGGCTTTCGAAAGCAGATCTTGCGTAGAATACCGGGTGTATGACGAGGCAGCCTCCTATTCTACAGTCTGTCTCGAAACGAAAGTGGACCTGGATTGAAGTTATACTTAAGTTGCCACAGGAGAGCATAAATTATACGTACCTTTTTTCAAAACTCCCGGGCTCTCGCCTTACTACAAATTCGTCCGCAATTATACATAGAATGTACTCAGCGAGCTGCAGGAGGCAGAACTGACATGTGCTGAGGCGAGGAATATGCTTCAGTTAGGGGAGCGAACATGATGATGATTATGTAAAAATATATTTCAATAAATTCAGCATAACATGTATAGCACAGTACTATCTATACGCGAGAGCTTTCCACGGGAGATGTAAGGTTGAACCCTTCGCGGGCTCCCACAGAAGAGATTTGTGTGGAGTACCAACGTTTCTGCTATTCCTGGGATTTTCGCTGCCCACGCTGCGAGGGTTATTCTTCCTGGGTTCTCTTGTATGCAACGTAATCTCGTATCTTGCCTTACGTCTTCCAAAGACTCTTCAACTACCATCTAAAAAATATATAAATATATATATATCATTAAATAACATTAAGGTTATCAACTGACAATACTGGGTGAAACTCCATAATTATAATTTTAATTCAAAAATTAACAAATTAAAATATTTAATTTTGATTCACATTCATTTTAAACGATTACATGTTTCGGCCTCCCTGGAGACCATCTTCAATAATGAATTAATGAAGATGGTGATAAACATGGCTATCTATCATTGGTGCGCCATTAATTCAGTAGATCGCCGCTTGCAGCGCTGAGTGTAACTGATGACGGGCGTCCGGTGCCTGTCGTCAGTTCAGTTGTTCGCCGAGTAGCGTGTTGTGATCCGGCTGGGGTCTGAAAGCATCGCTCTGCCCCGGGCCGAAAATTTGTCAAGTTTATCGAATACATGTTCTTCTGAAAAAGTCTTTGTATTTTTCATCTGCTCCTCATTCCGCCACCACGCGATCCGATAACTATCCCGGCGACGTGAAGTCGTCTCTTCCTTAAGTAAAGGGTATGTTAAAATGTTTGCACCAAATAACTAATAGCTTGTACTGACTTTCATTGATTTTACGATTATGTATGTATTTTGACATTTATTTGAGCCCGGATTTTAGTAAATATAGTTTATTTACTACAATAGTTCGGGATTATAGTAAATTTTCTGAAGTATAGTAGCATTTCTATAATCATTAAATTTTGTATTTTGCATTATTCTCATGCTGTTTTACTACCTTAGTCTTTCTACGTCTCCCCTTCAACTTGTCTAAGTGTTCCCCAACATGCGGTTTTCCCTGCCGTCTAGAGCACCCATTCCATTTCCGGCGGAGGCTCCGTTTCAAAAAAAAAACACATTTTCCCGCCATTACCTATCGACGCACTTCACAAACCGGAAACAAGATTAAATGGAGGACCGCCGCACAACCAGACTTCCGGCATACAACCTGCAGGAGACATTTTAAATACATGTATTGATATAACCAACAATACAAAAGAATACGCCCTAACTTTACGAAACCTAGAAGCGGGAGTAATTATAGATAATAATATTATACCAATTGTTTCTCAATTATTAGAATGTATAATACGATAAGTTCCCATATTTAAATATAGAGTATATGTAAAATTAGTCTTTAATAATGGCAGACATTTTCCGGTGGGTATTTATTTATTTATATACAGAATCTAAATTCCATTTTTTTTTACAAATATTTAGAAACATAGAGTATACATAAATATACAATAAATGGAGAAAATAATAAAAAATAAAAATAACACAAAAGAATAAGAAGATGACACGTGTCAAAGATCACAGAGATCAAGTAGAACAATACCATCGACAAAAGAGGAAAAGGATATAAAAGGATATAGCTCAATGGTAAAAGCTTTTGCTTTGCAAGCCAAAGGTCGTGTGTTCGATCCCCGACGGAGATTAAAAAAAAGGATTTGTAATCGATTTCTGAGCTCTAAAATACCCCCGGTTGGTGTGAATTTGATCCATCACTCGTAAAATGCCAGTCACAGCCTATTAATTAAAATTGGTGGTAGACGAAAATCGTTCCGTAAAGGCCACCCATTCATATTAAATTCCTGTAATGATGAAGATGATGAGTGAATCTCGGGCTGCAGTCTTTGACGTTGGCGGATCAACACTCCACATGCAGCGCTTAGCCATATGCAGCATGGTAAGCGTCATAGAATTCCACAGATGAGACTTCAGAATTACTATTAACAACTGTCGGTATTCTCCTGTATGTGCTTACGCGGGATGACATGCCGCGCGGTCGCAACGCGGACCTAGTCTCGCTAAAGGGTCGGGACCGACTGCCGATCTCCGCGCTGTCCCGGCTTCCGATAGCGCCATGAGCGGTGGTATTTTTAACTAACACACCCGTTAGCGAAACCGTCAGCACGGCGCACCTAAATGCACGACAAGCGACCCGAAATAAATAGACGAATGATCGTATATCGAGGTTTTCGGTAACAGTAAGCAAGGACTACATCATGCTGATACCAACAAGTATTACTTTTTACGTTAATTGAATTAAAAAAAAAACAATATTATCCCCACAATCTTATCATCCTGTATAGGCAAGAAACTAACCCTGGATGCTCTCCATCCATTACTGGATTCCTGGCTATCAGACTCTTCTGCAGCCGCTCGTGCGCACTCGGCCAATCTCATCGGTCCATTGGAAGTCTATTACGACAGTGGGGAAATACAATACCTTTACCTGGAGCACTCCAGAACGTGACCTGTAAGAGAGCCAGATTATTTTTTATACCATTTATTTCCACGTTTATTTCGTTTTTGTCTGTGACACGAAATGGATTTTGGAAGTCCTCGACGCACGCGGTTTAATTGGTTTTCACGTATGTCGGCAAAAGCCTTATAATAGTATTTATTATTTTCGTTCAAATAATGTAACTTTGAAGGATTTGCTGGAATAAAATATTAAGTTGCTTGAAAAGAAATTACTATTTTTCCCAATAAAGTAATTAATTATATTATAATATTTTCACAGTAAAATTCACTTTTACCGCATAATCATTATACAAGTATATTTTAATAATTGATATAATAAGGCTAGTTTGCGAAAAGGTTCTATTGATTATTCGTGGCGCATTTTGGCTGGTAATCTTTTAAATATGGAATGTGTAAATGAGAATCTTCAGCATGTTTTACTTTAATACTATGAAATAAGTTTAAATGCTGCTCATAATTTTATTTATTCACAATACTAATGCCGAAAATGGCATGTAAAATTGATGTTAGACAATTTTTATGTTCAAAATTCATGACGTTCTCGACGGCCATTTGAAACTTCATTGTCTGAAATCGCGATTTGTTACATGTTTGGGTAAGGAATTATTTTTTCCATTGAATTATAGAGAAATCATTAATATTAGCCATATAAAAATGCGATTTTATTGTTAAAATATATACGGCAGGTATAGTTCAAAGGTGAAAGCTTTTTCTTTGAAAGCTAAAGGTCGTGGGTTTGATCCCCGCGGAGATTTTTTAATCGATTTCTGAGCTCTAAAATTACCCCCGGTTGTAGTGAATTTGATCCTTCTCCCGTAAAATGCCAGTCATAGCCTATTAATCAAAATTGGTGGTAGACGAAAGTTGTCCCGTGAAGACCACCCATTCATAGTAAATTCCTGTAATAATAAAGGATACTGCGTGAATCTCGGGATGTAGTCTATGAGGTTGGCAAATCAACACTCCACATGCAGCGCTTAGTCATATGCACCTTGGTAAGCGTCATAGAATTCCACAGATGAGACTTCAGAATTACTATTACCAAATGTCAATATTCTCCTGTATGTGCTTACATAAAAAAGTCCTTACAAATGGTAGTTCAAATTGAAAATACATGTACTTTTAATCAAATATTACTAATCTACGATATACCGAAAAATATTTCAGGATTCTTAAAATGGAAACTATTATTTTGTGTATACTCTTTATTATATCAGCTCCCTGAAAACGTATGGAAAATAAAAATTCTCTTTCTTCTCTTGATAAACTTATGACTGACCACTTGGGTGTCATTGTTTATATATCTCATTTAAAGATTTGCTCGAAATCCCGACTCGTGGGTCAAACAATAGAGTCGCGAATAATAAAAAAACGTTGTCAAATTTGACAAGATGTCGGTCGTAATAATAAAGTCCCGTGTCCGCCGCGATAAATCCCGCATTGGCGGATTTAGTGAATCCCCCGCCGCGAGAAAATAAAAAGGGAAAGAGGAGAAGAGGAGATCCGTAGACAATAAAAGGAGAGCATAAACAAAAGGCGGGCAATAAAGGGCGGGAAACGTCTATGGCTGTTCTGCTGTTGGTAACACTGAAAAACCAGGGCTGTGAAGTTATTTGCGAGTTGTTTTGTTCTAATTCGATGTTTATTTAAAATTTAAAAACAGCCTAAAAGCTGTGAGAAATGCTCTGATAATCTACGAGTAAATACACCTCTACTTGCAATAGTATTGCCTGGCGAAATTGAACATTGTTGAACTGATTGAGGACTGATAGAACATCAAACAACCTTAAGAAATAAGAAGTGTTAATGCTAAGGGCTCTTTCCCACGGCAACATACCGTTTATTGCGTGTTCGGCTTTTTGCAGGATCACGTTTAGTAGTATACGTGCTACTGTGGTAACATTCGCATGAGCATTCTGTTTGCAGGATACCGAAAAAATTCGATCCGTTATAAAAAATATGTTGTACGGTTCTGCCACTACAAACCGGACGACTGGATCCAATAAAAAACGGTATCCAGTTTAGTTACGTACATAGTTTAATGGAAGTGATCCCACTACCATCCAGCATACGGTTTTTTACTTTATTTTTGCCTCAAACATATTGATAACTTTTCTTCAGGCATTATGCATTTTCTCATATTTGTATCATGCTTTTTGATTATTCTTCACTTCTTCTAAAAGCTTGTCAAAGGTGGGCATGAACATCCTGAAATAGTTTAAAAAATTGGATTCATCCTTTCTCAAATCACCCTTGAGATTACGAAATGTGCCTAATCTCGATCGTAGATTTAGGATCGGGTGAACCCAAAATATTATTTTTTACATTGCTTTCGGCGACGAAAGTACCAGTATAATATCAGAAGAGTATTCACGTCCATTGCGTCTGAATTTTCTTCTCCGACTGCCAATGCTGTCCCGTAAAAAACAGGATGCAAACTTCTGTGTGTGAACACAGGTATGATTTTTTCGGTATCCTGTAAAAAACCTTCTTCTTCTTTATCCTAGCCATTTCCCATCATCTGGGGTCGGCTCTCCTTGTGCACATTTGCCATGTCTGTCTGTCCTGCGTTGCATTCTCGGTCAAATCCAGGGTTTTCAGATCCTTGTTTACAGTTGCAGTCCAGGTTGTCTGCGGTCTGCCAGGTCTTCTTCTCAGCGTGGGTATGTTGAGGGCTCTCTTCACCATGTGGTCCTCATCTCTCCGTGTCACATGCCCATACCATCTTAGGCGGTTTTCCCTTATCTTTTCAGGTATGGGGCCACCCGAAATGAACCCCGAATATGCTCATTTCGAACTCTGTCCACTCTAGTCACACCGCCCGTCCACCTCAGCATCTTCATCTCTGCCACATGAATCCTATCCAAGTCACGTTTCAGCGGGGTCCAACACTCCGAACCGTAGAGCATAGCTGGCCTTACAGCGGTATCCTGTAAAAAACCGAACCTGCAAAACTGGACGTCCGTGGGAAAGAGCCGTAAGACCCTCAGATCACATCACATCTAAGATGTGTGAGCCATCAATTTTACCTGGTACTGATCGAAATCTATTTGACGACATTGACTACATTGACTACATCATCATTCCCCATCCATTTTCTAGCTGGAGCATGTGTCCTTTGCAAACTGCCGCGACCAAGTTATGTCAACCGCCATGTCTTCATCACATGTCAGCTCATACTCCCAGAGCTCAGACAAGTACATTCTACGTATAATTCTCGACGGAATTTTAAGAATGTGAGAGCTCGGGAGCCTGGGAAGAAGCTACTATAGTTTATGCTCTACTGCGGCATACGAATGGCATATCCCAGACAGGTCCACGTTCGTCTTTTGACCTAATGTAGGATGAAAGGCTACTACTATACCGATGACACTATAATACTCGTGTACATAAATAACAACTATGTGAATATCATTTTGAATCTGAATAAAAAATAAATTACAATGTTTTTCTAACTTACTTAATGATTTGGAGCTGGATTCAATGTGAATGTTCTTTTAACCCTTTATTTACTGACTGGACTTATAAGTCCCATACCACAAAATCCAATATTGATCGTGCATTTTGCTGCAGTTGTGCCCTGACGGGACCTGAAGTGCGTATTATAAAACTATGAAATAAATGCTATTTTAGAAAAAAATTATGTAATTTGTTAAATTTTCTCTATATCCTATCAACACGTATAAAAAGATTCAGTAAAGTAAATACATTATTTCATAATTCAGTAAATGAAGGGTTAAGCGACTCCACAGCCCTGAAAGGCTTTCAAAATGGCAAAGGGATCTGCGTGCAAAGCGTCACTTTTATTGTCAATGAATTTATTTAATTACTCTAATTAAGATTTATACAAATGACCATGGCAATAATTGTTTCGTTGTTTGGGGTACTACGTCGTATTTCTAACTTTTTAACACGATTTTATCTCCTTTTCTGAAACGTTCAGGAATCGATAAAATTAAAAAAAATATTTCAGTTTCCTTAACATTTTCATTATTGCTTTTATTACAAGTGCATTAGCGTCCTTAATTATTTGACACTCGGTAGTATTAGTACAGCACATTGGTGTTTGTATGTTAAGTGGCATTTTAGGACCAAATGGTCCAAGCCTCGGTGACCTCCGCCTTACCATCAGATCTCCTTAAAAAATATGATTAATAAATCATCCAAAGTATGCTTTTTATACTATACCTGTCGTCTCATCAAGTCCCTGGGCTTCTGCCTTTAGGTCGTCGGAAACCGTATATTGTCCTAGATGAACCATAAGACTTAGCAATGGCAACTGACAAAACAGAATGGCAGCATTTTGTGGTTACCTCCAAGTACACCCGTGCTCGTAGCCATCCATTGTTTTTGATCCCAGTTGATGCTTGTGGAGCTTCAAGCACTCAATTCGGTACAACGGCAATTGCGCTTCTAATTGGCCTACCAACACACCTCGATCCTTTTCTTACATCCTTTTCCTCTTTTGTCGATGTATTGTTCTCCTAGATCTCTATGATCTTTGACACGTGTCATCTTCTTTTTATTTTACGTTATTTTTATCTTTTATTATCTTTTGTATGTATTGTATATTTATGTATTCTCTGTTTTTATTATTTTGTACATTGGAACTTCGGTTCTGTGTAATAAATAAATAAATAAGACAGGAAGAAGTTTAATGGGTATGATGGTTTATCTTTGTTCTGGAAGACTATAAAGCAACAATCTATCCATACTATAGTAGGTTAAGAAATGAAGGTGGACCTGATTGGTACATGTACTTCGGATGCCGCAGGAGAGCATAAAACACAGCTGTTTTCTTCGGCCCTCGAAAAAAACTTTTAGTACTTAGTAAAATTGACTTGGGATGAGGCGGAGACCATGGCAGCTGACAGAGCTTCTTGGCGGCAGCTTGTGACGACCATGTTGAACGAGCGTACATAGTAATTACAACACATACTACGCCGGCGGTCATAGTTCAATGGTCAAAGCGTTTGCTTTGCAAGCCAAAGGTCGTGGGTTCGATCCCCGACGGATATTAAAAAAAAAACAACGATTTATGAGCTCTAAAATATCATCGGTTGGTGTGAATTCTATCCATCGCCCGTAAAATGACAGTCATAGCCTAGTAATTAAAATTGGTGGTAGACGAAATCATCCAGTGAAGACCACCCATTCATAGTAAATCCAAATAATAATGAAGGATGATGCGTGAATCACGAGCTGTAGTTTATGACGTCGGCGGATCAACACTCCACATGCAGCGTTTAGAATTTAACATTTTCAATTTCATTAAGTGTCATAGAATTCCACAGAGGAGATTCCAGAATTACTATCACCATCTGTCGGTATTCTCCTGTATGTGCTTACATTAAATATATATATGCAGGCATTTACAATGGACCGATATCTCTTATCACAACACTTGCGTAAATGTATATATGCTTTATAATATATTTTACATACAAAACATTTTGTTTTATTATTTATCTGGGTGATGCGGACGTTGGATGTCCCATTGTCTGCGGACGTATCTGCGTATGATGGGCCGATCATTAAAAACGGGACACAAAGACTTTAATAAAAATCCCTGCGTGTGGGGAAAATCCGGAAAGGACGTCAACCCACGCGTTATTTGTTCCACATGATACTAGTACATTATATTTTTATTTATTTTTAAAATACAGCTTTTTCTTTCTAATTTGATCTAACGAGTTAAAAAAATCGTCGATATAGTTACAAATAAAACCACACTTACGTCTAACATATTGATATCCTCCTCTCTTATTTTGGACATCAATTAACTAGATGAAGGATGCAGGATCAGGTTCACAATATAAACAACTTGTTTTCGTTTCACTATACGAGTTTACTTGTCAAAAACGTTGCTATGACGGTCGCGAGTCAAACTTCAACTGACGGCGTGGCCTGACATCTCGGCGGTGCCAACTGTCGCTGCCGAAAAAAGCAAATTCAAGATGGCAGTGGTACCAACAGGAAATTGGCCCAGTGTCATAACAAATATTTTGGCGTATGCAAACACCGTTTAACATCCTACAATTACGAATATTAGATGTGCACGTCAGGCGAGCGAACAAAATAAGAGACAAAAGATCGTTTTTCGAGGCTTTACGGCATCAGCCTAAAGGAGCTATATCAAGCTGATATTAATACAATTCACAGAAAATATTGCAACATCGAAAATTGATTCGTTTACTATTGTTGACGGTAGTATCCACGCGTAAGAAATTTAAAAAAAAATCAGAAATGATATTCTTGAATTCTTTACTTTACGTTCCGGGTATGTATACCCGTGCTCGCAACCATCCATTGTTTTTCATTCCAGTTGGTACTTGTGGAGCTTTGAGCACTCGGATGGAAATAGCTCAGTGGTTAAAGCGTTTGCTTGGCCGAAGGTCGTGGGTTCAATCCCCGATGGAGATTAAAAAAAACGTTTTTAATCGATTTTTTAGACAACCCATTCGTAGTAAATTCCTGTAATAATAAGTGTCGGGTCTGGAGTCTATGACGTTGGTGGATCAGCACTTGCTGCGCTTATCCATATGTAGAATGGTAAGCGTCATAGGATCCAGAGATGAAAAACTTCAGAATCGCTATCTCACCAGATACCAGCACACCTCGATCCTTTTCTCAGATCCTTTTCCTCTTTTGTCGATGGTATTGTTTTCCTAGATCCCTGTGATCTTTGACATGTGTCATATTTATATTTTTATCGCTTTCTCTATCTTTTCCTTGTGTTTTCTTCTTTTACTTTTATGTTTCATGCTTATTATATTAGGAATATCTCTGTGAATTAATAAATAAATAGATAAAATGTAATGAAAAGAAAACTGTCGTCATATAGTTGATCTAATGTGTCAAGAAAAAAACAGTGTTATTTCGAAAAACGCTTCTAATTCAAAATTTTATTCAAAGATTTATTTTTTGAATTTATTTAATTTGTTATTACAAAATGAATGTTGGTTAAATAACTGTTTGGACGTCGGGGCGCAAAGGCATTTTGTGACCACAAGGGTCAGAATTTAATGTGTCCTAAAAATTGGACGTAAAACGTCGTGAGTGAATTATTACACCGGGAACCCTCGCTTTGAAATGGGATATTAAATAACGCGGTGTCTGTAAGGGAGCATTTTAACCTAAATAATAATGTATGTAAAAAGAAAAAAAAATCATAATGAATGCAATAAGGAATTACTTTACACTGGTTAAGTATAGCAAAGTAATTAGTACGAGTACTTAACAATTGAAGTTCAGTACTTTTACATTTTTGTACCTTGTTTTGTAATTACACAAAAAAATAGTTAATTTATCTCTATTGTTCGCTCACTTCGTGCGATATACGCTCCCAGTTTTGGGGCATATGGGCACCATGCCTCCAGGAATTTCTCAGTAGACAATATCTCTATATAAGGTTTATTTTTAAAAAATATCATTAAGTCCTGTGGTCTAAAGTTCTCAGAATTATGCCGGCTCTTGCTTACTAAGTCAGATATCGTGGATTCATCAAAATAAAATAGATATTTTTAATGACTAAAATCCATTAATAATGTCTCCTTGAGACAACATCAAGAAGGTAAAATTATTCATCAGTAACACAGGTAAATGATTGGTTATAAAGTCCAAGTTGGAACTATAAGTAGTCGTTTCTCATCCATTCAGTCTATAGTTTGGTTCGAGACCCGAGTGGTACTTACTAAAATAAATAGACTGTCGGAAAGTAATAATATTAAGCTTGTGAATAAATGATGACTGATTGAATAATAAAAAATACAAAATATACATACTTTGAATATATACTATAGCGACATATATCATACGATGATAACAATGACATAAATACTAGTTTCAACGTCAGTCGGTCCAGGAATAGCAATAGCCGAGTCGGCTGAGCGGTATGAATACCTGGGCATAGTTGGTTTCCAAGGTCCGCGGTTCGCAACCCGCTTCTGCCGTTATTTTTGTGCTTGGATTGACGCGTTGAAAAAAGATTTTTTTGTATAGTATATGTATATTTAATTAATAAAAATAAGCTCTATTAATACATCTGGTTGGTGTGAAATTGATCATTCTCCTGTAAAATGGCATAGTATATCAATAAAAATGAATATTAAATATAATTCCTCCGGTTAACACATATTACGTGAACATATCACGAAAGTCCTCCTAATTACGGACAAATGTAAGAAATCCATTCTGTAATCTAAAGACGTTGGCGGATCAAGACTTCACATACAGCGCTTAGCTACCCTCAAAATGTGGCATATATTGTAGAATTCACAAAAATTCCATCACCGTTTGTCATTATTCTTATATTTATTATACTTAATGCAATAAGGATGAAGAGAGCCCTGAACTTGAAAAAAAAATGCTGGCTTGGTTAGATTCAATGGCAACATCAATGGCATTACAAACTAACGATATGCTATGACAGTCGTTTTTGTATTTCAGAACAAGGTATCATTGTAAGCCTGAAGCTTCTTCTATCATCGAAACCTGAAAAATATTTTTTATTTAAATATAATTCATAAAAAATGTATTGTTAATATAATTTGCTCCAATGACCTTAAGTTAAGCTTAAAAATCCACTTTTTTCTACTAAATATATTTGAATATTTAGCATTTAATTTTATTCAGATAATTTTTTTATTTGTTTTTAAACAAAGCGCGTTTTCTGTTAGAGAAAAAATATTTTTTTTTTTTATTTAATCAAATATAATAGGATACATTTAAGATTTAATTGACAGTATTACATTCATTTTTTTTATTGTTTTTTTTTTTGGGAAATTCGCTTTCCACGCCACTTAAAGGTAGATCTTGTGTGTGACGTGGGATTCATCCTTGATTCAAGTGTTGCATATATACATTTTTTAGAATATAAAATAATATCATTAAAATCTATTCATATGGTAAGTTGTAATTGTGTTTTCAAAATTTTGTACTAATTGGTTGAGATCTTTGATCGAGTCATGTATGAGTTCTTTTATTTGAATTTTATTGTTAATATTGTTGCATGTAAAGTCATTCATTGGTAAGCATTAATTTTGAAATTGTAAATGATGTAGGTATACTTTATATTATTAACCTAGATAGTAAATACATTACATAAATTGTAGATGATGTAGGTATGCTTTAAATTATTAACCTCGATAGTAAATACAGTACAGGAATTGTAAATGATGTAGGTATACTTTGAATAATTAACCTCGATAATAAATACAGAATTCAACCGAAATCAATCCGGCTGTTTGCGATTTTAAGCATTTTCTCTCTGATCATGCACTGGTGGCTATTGGCGTTGTGGTTAGCGGGTAAATTTGTTTTGTGAAATTTGTTTGATATATTATATATATATTTTCAAATTAACTTTTTTTTGCTTTGGTCGGTCTTGATTTACGACGCTTTGAATGAAAACTGATTCGATGGTCGACGGTAAAAGGCTTTTTTAACGATAAACCGTAAGAAACGAAAATGTTATTCATCAATTATCATCTTAACAAAACCGCATTATTACGATGAATTTTTAGATCATAAACTAAAAAGAATACGAAGTTCCATATTTATTACTAGAAATGCTTCTCTTCCAAAAAATATTTATTTATTTTCCTATAAAATACGTTTTAAAGAACGATTATGAACGAAAGAAGTATAAAAATGTTTTTTTTCTCACTCCATAGTAAGAGATTTGATTATTGCTGTGATAATACTTGTAACATTTAAAACAAATAACTTAGGGTGCAATGAAATTTTGTTTTAATATTTTTAACTGCGTTTGGCATAAGTGGTAATGCGTTGCTTACCATTTCAAAAGTCGTGAATTCGACCCCGATGAAGATTACAAATAAAATATATGTTGTAATACATTAACCGCATTAGACGAGCATGTATCACCCGTAAAAGAGTTTGATACTTTTAAATATCTCGGCTCCATGATATCCTTAGACGCTAAAACTGAATCCGACGTGGAGCATAGAATAAACACAGGATGGCTGAAATGGAGGTCTCTCTCTGGGGTTTTGTATGACAGCAAGATTCCAGTTAGAACCAAAGGTAAAATCTACATAACTGCTGTAAGGCCAGCTATGCTCTACGGATCGGAGTGTTGGACCCCGCTGAAACGTGACTTGGATAGGATTTATGTGGCAGAGATGAAGATGCTGAGGTGGGCGGGCGGTGTGTCTAGAGTGGACAGAGTTCGAAATGACCATATTCGGGGTTCATTTCGGGTGGCCCCCACACCTGAAAAGATAAGAAAAAACCACCTAAGATGGTATGGGCATGTGACACGGAGAGATGAGGACCACATGGTGAAGAAAGCCCTCAACATACCCACGCTGAAAAGAAGACCTGGAAGACCACAGGCAACCTTGACTGCAACTGAAGGGATCTGAAAACTCTGGGCTTGATCGAGAATGCAGTACTGGACAGACAGACATGGCGAATGTGCACGAGGAGAGCCGACCCCAGATGATGGGAAATGGCGAGGCTAAAGAAGAAGACGGGCATGTATTAGTGGAAAAGCGTTGCTTACCATAGCAAATTTCGTGATTTTGATCCCCGACGAAAATGATTTTTAATAAATTTCTATGCTCTATAAATCATCCTCGGTTGGTGCGAATTTGTTCTAGACCCGTTAAGTATAAGTCACAGCATAACAATTTTTTTAATATCCGTGTTTATATTATGACGGATTCTTCATAATTGACATATTTATTGTCAACGTCCTCAGATTCAGTAAGTGAAGACAAACCGGAGAGCCACTAGTTAGGATTTGTAATAACACCACGTTAAAAGAAATTATTCCATACATTTTTCAATCTTCAGTAAGTAGCTTCTGAGGAAGGTGCGGTGGTACCGAAACCGGTAAAATGATTATTTATTAAAACTCAGTGTTTACATACAAGTTTTACTTGTTTTATTCTTCGATACATTTTTGTTTAAGAGTAATTAAAAACTTTAAATTTTTAAGCTATCTCTGGAAAATGTTTTCTACTTTAGGAGAGTGTGTTCCAAATCTTTATCCCACTGTCGGATGTGGATCGTTAAAGTGAGCACATTCGAGGGATGTAGAAAGTTAAGTTATGCCCGACTAGGTACACAGTCGTACATGGTGGAAGGAAGTTGGGAGTCAGAAGTTATAGCGGTGGATAGATTAGTGACGAAAAAGTTGGGCAGAGCGGTGTTCGGGCAAAGTGGTGTGCGGTTATCTGTAATTTATGGTCCACACTCTGTACCAAGGACATTGCTCTGGTCTAGATGTTACTTCTCGCCTTGCTTTGAGGCATCAAAGTATGGTGAGACCCTGATAACATGGATTTAACCGAGATTTAAACCATGGTGGCAAAAAATATGTAACAGTTATAGGAGATATAGGATTCTCATTTGAGAATTATTTAAGGGAACTCATTGTTATTATAGATAATTTTATGAGACGGCATTTATGTACGAAAAATAAATGTCACAAAAACCTGGAAAATTAAGTTGATTTAATCGTTTTTTGCATTTGTAAATTTCTCGTACAGCTGACAATTTTCGTCACGTAAATACATTTTGCCAACGCTTTCTATTGATGTAAAAAAACCTAAAAGTTCACGTGATTTCCCTATTTTGTATACCTATTTAATTTAAATTAATTTAATACGTTTTAAATTGTTTTTTTTATATTTCTCGCTTTCAAATAGCATAATATTTACTTAAATATCGGTTAAAAAGGCATAGTGAACCGGTTGTACGTTTCTGTTCCTTTAAATGGATATTAGACGTTACGGTTTCATTGTTTATCAAACGCACAGTTGTTTTTTAAAAAGAAGCAACAGGTAATTTGAGACTCAAATCCGAAACATTAAGCTGCTTCTTAGATCAAATGGGCCAGGCCTCTGATCCATCGGGCTTATTATTCGATCTCCTATAATATGCATCATTTAGTACAGGTGCACATACAGTATGCATCGTATACTACAACAGCCGTGTCTTCAAGTCTCGGGGATTCTGCCCTCAAGGTCATCTGGAACCATAAATGTTGCCATGTGGGACGTCCAGTTACAGAGATGTATTGGAACATGGACAACTGAGAGAATCAAGTGATATGGTAAGAAGAACCAAAGGCGGCTGCCGTATTCGAGAACTAGGTCACTTTTGAGCACTGTATAGACTTCGTAGTTGCAAGTCATGTTTTAGCGAACGTAACGAGTTTTCTAGATGTAAAAACATTTTTTATTTAGAAGCATGTTATTTATAGTATGTTCTAAGCTTAAAATCTATGATTTCTACTTAGTATCTTAAATGCCGTGTCTATATGTGAAAACTTATCGAGTTCAGTTTAGTTTCCTGTTATTTAGCTAGTTTTTAGTTTACCATACTATATCCTAAAGGAAATTGGTTTTCGGATGACATGCTCCATTTATTACCCATCTGAGAACTCCTCGAGTTTTGATGCTGGAGTGAACTGTCAACAGTATGTAGCTCACTTCACGTCACAGAGGTTCGATTACTTGAGATGTGTGTCTTCCTAACATCTCAAGATGTGTGATAAACATATGTGGCGTATAATACGTAACATGTTACAATATTCGTGATCTTATATATTACATATTATATACGTTATGAGTAATTTCACTGCACCATAGTATAATGCTTAAAATTATATTCAAATCAAGAAAGAACAAAAACAAACTTATATGGCATTTCTTGGGTGAAGTTTTTTCATAGTCAACAATTGATGCATGTAAATAATCCAGTAAATGCCATCTAATGCTTCTTCTTCTTGTCAGCGACGTCAAATTATTTTTCCCAGTATCTGGCAACATCGATAGCTCGTGTGTTGCCTAGCATTAGGTCCTGAGATGTGTAGCTTGTTGGGCACATGGAGCAGGATCTTAGATGTGAGGCGGTCTGCAGGTCTCCACAGTCGCACAATAGTGTCTCTCCCTGCCGAAGCATTCCCCACCGCTCGAGGTTGTCCTTTGTTCTACCAACTCCGGTTCTTAATCTGCTGTCAAGGTTCTTGCCATTTGGGAGGCCTTCCTTTGGAGTAATGAAATCCTCTGATGCAATTTGTTGCCAGAGCTGGAGTCTCTCATTTTCAGGGCCACATGTGAGAGGTTGTGTGGATCTCAGAAAGCTGCTTCGCGAATTCAAAACTACATTTCTTTCATCAATTAACCAGATAAAATAAAGGTTGACGTGAAATTTGAACCGCAGACAGTATGCACATGTCCATTGCATTTGACACTGACCACTGACGTATTTTACCATCGAATCGAGTTAAAAAAAAATTAAAGTATATATTTTTAATAAAACCCTTTTATAACACGCCCATGAATTGCGCGCCGAGCAGAATGTTTCGGCATAATCTCCGAATTAAAAGATCTGTCGGTCAGTAAATAAGGTAAGTAAAAGTTTGAAAAAATATATGCGTATTTTTGTCAGTTTTGGATTTTCCGTGAAAAAGAACCAAACCAAATTTTTTGTATGAGATTCTCACCTCGAACTACACGATTTTCTCTACACGTTCCCGACTTTCGTGTTGTTCAAGGGCTTACTGTATTTTTGAAAGGCGAAATGAGTGATTGATGAATAAAAAATCATTTTGTAATTTATATAAATTCCTTAGCAGCTAATCCATTAAGCTAAAGATAAAAATTACAAAGCCTAAATATTAGCGCAACATTTTGATGTGTATTTTTGTGCCTGAAACCTTTCTCCAAAAATGAAAAATTGTATTTTTTGTAAACAACTGAAAAATAAACAAAAAATGTTCTTAATCAAATAAATTTAAAGCTTAAATATGAAGAACAAATAATAATTTTATTAGATTTTTTTTTATATAACTTATTTTTGCTGTCAAATAACAGTCATATGAGAAAGAGACCTTCTTGAACTATATTTTAAACTCATAAGATTATTCCACGAAGTGCCCAAAGATATAGAGTTTTTAAAATAGTCACATCCAAATTTGATGCTTTCCTTCATTCAGATCGAAGTGTATACATTGTCAGTTAACCTGGGTAGATCGTTGATTCGATTATTGATTAAGTGAGCACGTCAACGTTAAACTACTTAGTTCCTTGGTGTGGAACACCCTTCGTTCAAACGGCGCTTCCTCAGTTCCACTTCCGCCGATTCCCCCGGCGCGTAGTCTCCAAATTCCTGGTGGCAGCTCGACCGTGACCAAGCAGAGGTCAACGCTCTCCTCGAGAAGTGACTCCAAACAGATCTCGTAACTCTATGTTGACAAGTCTCTACGAAATATCACCAACACTCGCTATCTTTATCTTCATGTGTTCTTCAATATCTGATTCATAGCTGAAATATATATTTTCCATTAATTGCTCCAAATACTATGAAATTACTTCCGTCAGGCGTGACTTAGTGACACATCCTAGTGAAAGAGTTCGAACCCGTGTATGTTGCGTAATTATTATAAAATGAGACTTCCCCGGTCAACAGGTTAAAGATTTGTCAACTAACATTCTCATCATCTCGTCCCAAATCAGCTCTGCATCACGAAGCTCACCTGAGTACATTCGAAATTGTACGGCAAAATATAAGGTATCTTTAACCTCTCCTCCCCGGTGATGTCTATCGACTACACATTGCTTGTAATAACTTAAATATCTCTGTAAATATAATACACACAGGGTTCAGATTTTAGGTATTCCTCCTTAATACATTTACGTATTGAAAAAAAAAATATTTATAATAATAGGCAATCATCGGGAGCAGGAAATATTTTTCTAAAATCCGGAATAAATTCACCACTACAATCAAGACGCGTCAACTGTCATGAATCATTCGACCTGCCGGAAGCGTGTGCGAAAATAAAATTAAAAAATACCCAGATGAGGCGGCATCTATACTCCTCACTCTCGCTGACGTACTAATATAAGTGAGCGAGACGGGAAACCTCAGTTGGTCGGCTCGTTCGAAATGATATCTACGCGCGTAGGCACATCGATATATCGACAGGCTAAGTAATGTTAGTATCTCTCGGAAGTTCACGCGCGAAGGTGCGTCTGGCCGAATATTTTCATTTTTTCGAATTTCTACTCATTTTATTCACTTTAAATCAGAATGTGTAACGAGTTGACACCATCGAAACGCGCGGAAGTTTTTAGCATAGTAAAGCGAGGGTTAAGTATCCTTGGCATATTTTGGGGGTTTATTACTAAGAATTTTATGATTTTTCCGACGTTTACAAGGCCCGGGACCATTTGGTGCTAATAGGCTAAAGAAATAAACGTTAACCAAATATATTCACTTAATAAACACACGATTAGTGAATGTCGACCAAGACCTGTTGGTTTCCAAAATTATTTCCCTTATGCCACCGGCAAACTCTGGGATTCTATTCCAGTACACGTGTTTCCACCTTCATACAAGACACACTAGCAATCTCCCAAACCTGCACACAAACACAAAACATGTTGCCCGAATACAGCGTCCACCCGTCTTGCCTGAGTAACATAGATCCCACGAAATGCTCTTTCAGTAAATGTTTTTTCTCCTTCATACAATCTGAATCACTTGAAAATACAAATCAATATACATTGCAAAAAATACAAACCCAATGTATATTTCCCAAATGTAGCGTCTAACCGTCCTGGCTGAGCATCACTGATTTTCAACAGTTTGTCGTCTTCTACATGCGTTTTCATATTAAAAAAATGCTTCATCATTTTTGACTGCGATGCGAAATTTGGCTTTCCTAAATACAAAATTTGATCCATGATGATTTTGGTGCTTTGCGAACTGATCTTACAAATCACAAATCCTCCGTAGATTAGAAAAAAACATGAGCAATCAGTATTCAAAGCTATTATTCCAAATTCCATTAATTTGTTAAGTAATGTGTAATTACTATCCATGTATCAACATGTTGTGGACATCTCGTGTAGCTTCTCGTATTATACATAATCGCCCACGCCGCAGGTATGTCTTCCGTTACACATTTGTCAGGGCTGGGGGAACGCTCGTCCTCCAGCTGGAAGTAATGCGCTGGATCGTCTGATCTCCACTGGACTGATCATCATCCGGTGGAAACCTCGTCAAAGGCTGTTGGGCCCAATCAAAGAGGGTGGACCTATCCACTCACTACTAGTCGTGCTATCAGCGATCTCCAAACCTCTCATCAAATAATATAAATAAAATATTATTAAGAAATTATTACGTGTTATTTGAGGACGACGTGTATAGGCTACGTCGGATGGCCCTTGTCAAGTCAAAAGGAAGTGTATGCGTTGATATCAGCTTGATATAGCTCCTTTAGACTGATGCCGTAAAGCCTCGAAAAATGATATTTTGTTTCTTATTTTTTTTTCACTCGCCTGACATGCACATCTAATGTTAGTTTTAATTGTAGAATGTTAAACGGTGTTTGCATACGCCAAAATATTTGTTATGACAGTTGGCTCATATCCTGTTGGTACCACTTTCATCTTGAATTCGCTTTTTCTGAACGACCGTTGGCAGCGCCGAGATGTCAGAGTGCGCCGGCAGTGACAGTTGAAGTTTGACTCGCAACCGTTATAGCGCGCGCGCCTAGGGCGTTCGCTTTTTGACAAATAAACACGTATAGTGAAACAAAAACAAGTTCTTTATATTGTGAAGCTGATCTTGCATCCTGTTATCCAGTAAACCGATATCGAAATAAGAGAGGCGAATATCAGCGTTTGTATAATGCAAGGTATGCGTGATTAGGTGGGTGTAGGTTGTGAGAAAAATAAAAATATTCATCATCACCATCACCACCTCGCACAAGAGTCTCCATCGTCTTCGCTCCTCCATCTTTCGTATCCAGTATACTCGCGCTATTCTTCTGGAAGAAAAGAGAGTAACACTACTTTGACATAAAAAGTAATCAAATTAATTAAGCTGTTTGCTCACACTTTATTGCTGAGAGTAAAAATGAAAGTGCTGTATAATTCTACGAAATCTTTTGTAATTAAAGCAACATAAATACAATGACGGACAAGTTAAGAAGGAATTCACTTTCACTCCCGTCTAATATTATTATTTTGGTGCATAATATCATTATGCATTTCTTTCGAATTTGCGTGCAATTGAATTGTGTAACTGTCATTAATACCGGTATTTTTTTGTTGTCGCTGGGTTGAAAAAATTGGCCGCAGGAGGAAGTCCGAGATTCCGTTTCTAGGGGGCACCGCGTGTAGGTTCCTTTCATGCTCCCCAAAGGAAGGCCTCCCAACTGGCAAGAACCTTGACTGGCGGACCTGGAAATCGCTGAACAGATTAAGAACCGGAGTTGATAAAACAAAGGGCAACCTCGAGCGGTGGGGAATTCTTAGGCAGGAAGAGCCACTGTTGTACGACTGCGGAGACCTGCAGACCGCCTCACACCTGAGATCTGCTCCATGTGCCCAACAAGCTGCACACCTCAAGACCACATGTCAGGCAACACACGGGCTATCGATGTTGCCAGATACAGGGGCAGAAATAATTTGTCGTCGCTGACACGAGAAAGTAGAACCGGTATTTTTATTTTTTTTATTAATTAAGATAACTGCCGCATAAGCCAGCTCCTCTAACCAAATAAACACCGAATACAGTGAATATGATATCAGAAATCTTCTTCATAGTATCAATCCGGATTTTGCAGCAACAAAATCTTGCATCTCGATCTCCACTCTTCTCGATCTTCTGCAACCCTCTTTAGCTCATCATAAGAGCTGCAACTCATGACCTCAAACACTTGCTGCAAATATTCTCGTCCAAGACGTCCTCTGCCGTTTCTCTCCTCAACCATCCCTCCATCAATGTCGTGAAGAAGACTATCGTGGCGCATGATTGACCAATCCATCGGGCTCGCCTCTCTGAGATGGTTCTTACTAGGTGCCTATCTTCCTTGATTATGCTGAAAGCCTCATTGTTTGTGATGTGATCTCTCCAGAAAATTCTGAGAATTCTTCTGTATGACCACATCTCACAGGCCTCTAGTCTTTACTAATACTTTCAGATAAGCAACATGTCTCACAGCCCTACATTAAGATGCGCCATACAAATGTAATACAGATAGTATAAGGTATTTGCAGTGAATATTTGTATGTGTGTATCAGTTGCTGAAAAATTAATAGTTTCAATATTTCTTAATGTCTTTCGCGTTTAAAGACCCCTGATTTGGTCCACCCGTCGGGATGCTGAACGGTCCCTTGCGGTCCTTTTCTCCCTGAGGCGCTCATGTAAAGAATACCGTCTCAAAATTAACTAAAAGGTTCACGATTCGGATCCCTCGTGGATTACATCCCACAAAGGAGTATTTTAAGTGACCATCATCTATCTATCCCACTAACTAACTATCCTATTATCTCACTTCATAAAACCTTTTTTTTTTTAATAAACATTTTTTACTTACTTTTTGCATTTTTTCATATCAAATAATTTACAGTACTCTAGCTTTAAGATTCACAGCCGTTAAAAAGAATAGGGACGACACAGGGGCTGTAGAGTCGGCCTCTTAGTTTTGTATTGACTTGGCATCTCACCAAGAGCCTATGCAGCCGTATAACGAAATTCGATATGCTCCGGTTAGGTAGACCTTTCATTGCAGAAAGATAATCCTAATTATTTATAGTCTGCGTAAAGACGAGGTGCAATGCTATTAGATTTTATAAATACATATTAAAAAAGATATTGACATCCTCCTCATATTAGGATATCTTTTTACTGGATGACAGGATGCAGGATCAGGTGCACAATATAAAGAACATGTTTTTGTTTCACTATACGCGTTTATTTGTCAAACACTTGCTCTGTTGTCACCCATTATGGGGAACGCCCTTAGGCGTTCCCATCACGGCTGCGGGCGCGGTCTGACTGACTGCCCGCTCTGACATCTGGCGCCGTCAATCGTCGTGGCAGACAAGCGAAGTAAATATGACAGTGGCCAACACGAAATGGACCAACTGTCATAACAAACAGATGGCGCATGCAAACGCCGTGCAACAAAATACAATTAAAACTAACATTAGATGTGCATGTCAGGCGAGTGAACAAACATAAGAGACAAAAGATCGTTTTTCGGGGGCTTACGGCATTAGCCTAAAGGAGCTATATCAAGCTGATATAAATATTAAGGGAACAATTGAATCTCAAGTACGTCATTTTATTTTAAATTAACAATTGGACATTTTGTGACGACTATAAGCTCCAGCTAGAGGGCGATGAAGATTTTTATAATTTAAAATATTTACAAAAAAAAATATTATGAACATTCCTTTATAATGTACACTTAAGATATCGTCGAGATTAATCTTTTTTTGCATAATCTTTAGTATAAAATACTCTTATATTTTTATTGCCTTGGTATAATGGGCAGTCCTGGTCGTTTTAAATAAATAAATATGTATGCTAATAATTCGCAAACATCGGAATTAAACATTTAATTCAAGGGCAGCCTTTCAGTGAAAAACCTTGATCTTTCAGGAGTTGCAAAATGAACCGCCATCTTTTAACAATATTCCAATCTCTTATTCAAATTTATTGTTGTGTAATAAAATTAACAATTCTTTATGTTTTGCTGGAAGGATCAATTTTAAAATTAATTTAAGAGCAATAAATAAAATATATACTTTTAATGACTTAACCAATTTTTGGTAAATAATAATAAATTATATAACAAAATATATTATTATAAATATTCTTTATATTTAAGTCCTTTTGTAATGGGTGTCATTAATTTAATAACTGGATTGAGTCTGTATTATATGTGAAGCTGATAGACCCGTCGCTTCTAAGAGAACTTAGGAGATGTCACAATTTTAGTCAACATCAAAACATATATTATTACATTGTGACATCATCACGATGTAGCCCTTTGCCAACTTGTACCGAAAACCTCGATAAACAATCGTTCGTCTTGTATTTTTGTCGCTTGCCATACCTTTATGCTAGGGCTAGTTACATAGTTTTGCCACCTCCTCATCCTGCCTCACGCGGCGGAATAACTGCCCTCTCTTTGAGAGGAGGTTGTTAATTGATTGATTTGAATGACAGTTTTAATTATTTTTATTTTAAGAATGTTTGGAGATCGAACCTAATACCTTGATAGAAGAACGCTCTACCTCTCAGCCATGCTCTCACTCTTCATATACTCTTCGCCATACTTATGATATCAAACTTTTATGATTTCTTAAAATCGAGGAATCTTCGCTTTGGTACAATTAGATTCTAATGTTTAGACGTAATTCTAAACCAAACAGCGTGGAATTCTGCATATAAGAACTGAATGTTTTTAATTTTCTATCCTTTCTATTTTCGCTATTCGCATCCGACACCAACAATCTTCCAATAAACCTTATTAAAAAAAACAACACGAACCTCGTTTCTTTGTTCTCTTAGTCTTCTATACATCCACTGAGGATCCCCACAATGCACCGAGTTTATTGAAAAAACAAACATTTTGTCTCTGGATGTTTTTCCAACGGATATGTTCCCTTCTACCCCAGCCCCAGCTTGATGGGCTTTATGGGGTTATTCGCTCCTGAAGAATTGTCATCCCAATCTGCTGAAAGCTGTGGTCCAGAGTGCCAGACTGATATGCTTGCAATCACGGGATCAAATCTCGTCAAATCGTTTTTTAATATATAAATGTCCTTAAAAAAAAGCAATAGGAAAATCCTAATCAATTACTTTTAACGTATAGCCCGGTTCTTAATATGTTTCATATAAATTCGCTGTGTTGAACTGTTCCTTCAACAGATGTCTCTAATACTTATACTCTCCCGTTAACTTCTCTTTGTAAACTGAATTTACTTTTTTGTAATAAGGTTTAGTTTTTAATAAGTAGCTCCTGACTAAAGTGCTGTGTCACCGAAACCGGTAAAGTGATTATTAATTTATTTATTTATATATATCGAATATATCGAATAGGAAGACCTGATGATGGCCAGAAGTAACGCCATCGACGTCGCCCACTTCTGGGCAGACAGGATCTGACCCTGTTGTTTCCGACACGATTATATATATATATCGAATACAGAATCGAAATTCCATTTTTTTTTACAAATATTTAGAAACATAGAGTATACATAAATATACAATAAATAGAGAAGATAATAAAAAATTAAAATAACATAAAAGAATAAGAAGATGACACGTGTCAAAGATCACAGAGATCAAGGAGAACAATACCATCAACAAAAGAGGAAAAGGATGTAAGAAAAGGATCGAGGTGTGCTGGTAGGCCATTTAGGAGCGACATTGCCGTTGTACCAAATTGAGTGCTTGAAACTCCACAAGCATCGACTGGGATTAAAAAAATGGATGGCTACGAGCACGGGTGTACCTATCTGGAACATAGAAGTTAAAACATTCAATTATTAATTAAAGTTCAGTGCTTTCATACAGTGTTTTACTTATTTCATTCTTTAATTTTTCTTCTCTTTATTTTCGTATATGCATAATGATTATGACTATTAGTGTAGCTAGCTTTATAGATGACATCTCCCCAATCCACTTTGACTTTCGATTTAATGCTTTTATTCCCGGCTGAAAAATATTGTTCCTTTTCTGCAGAATTTGATAGTTCAATAAAAGCTTGGCTGTATTGCGATTTGTACCCGGATCAGGTAATATTGAAATATACCATGTATCTCTGCTCTTAATTTGGAGCATATATCCATCGCAAATTGTCGCTAGAAACATCTGCTGAATTGTACTCTTCACTTGAGATCCGCACGGTTTTCTAAAAATTCACTGAACGCATTCTGTAGTGAAGGAAATGTGTTGATTGAAACCTTACTAACTTTAAATAATCTTTTAATTTAGATACAATTAAAAAAATGAGAATAATCTCATCGCCGTAAAAATGGACGTCGTTTACATTTTACGAGTACGTTGTTTTTTAATATCATTCAGCTAACACAACTTATCTCAATTAAAATTGGTTTATCAATGTTTTTATCTTCTTATATTCTCTATTACTATCACATTACTCACATTCATCGTTTATTTTTTCCTGATAGTATTTGCAATATATTTGTATGTGCATCAATAGTTTTTAAAATACTTCACTGTGTGTCTTTTATAAAGCGTGATAACAAGATAACATAATGATCGATGAAATTATCGGATATGTAATCGTACTACATGAGCTACTATAAATACATTTAAACTACAAAGCATCAATGCTTAACAGACAACGAATCTAGTTGAATATTTCACTGCATCCAATTGTACGTGTTAAATTACCATATTATTTTTTTAAAGAAGCAGATATACACATATTGTACATAGTCCAAAATCTCAAATCTCTAAATATCCTTACCATATGCAGCATCCTTTCGATCATGCTGAATGGTAGAGCCCTATTTAGGTGCTCTCCTGGTTGTGCTTACATAAATAAAAACATTTTAAAAATCCCGTGCATCACGTGTTTTATGGGGTTATTCCCTCATGCGGAGTTGTCACCGCCATAGACAAGGGGTTTTTATCGACACCTACTTCTCCCCTCTATTTTTTATGTATCATGACACTCCCTTTCTTCTATTTCTTATTTCCCATCGCCGGAGGAAACTGCCGATACGTATCAGAGTATCAGATACCACCACTGTGGAGAAAAGTTGTTTTTAAATTAATTAAACATATTTTTTATTTACGTTGTGCTTTATTGTATTTCAATGACGATTTACCGTTTCGGTTGAATACATTTTTAACCCTTTCATTACGACTCGGTTTGAATACAAATTATACTGTCAATTATAAAACTAGCATTTGAAGCATAAATGTATTTATCTGGTCTATTTTTATATATCACATTGGTTCTTGTATCCTTTAGATATCAGAGGATACATAAAAAACTATTCTAATAAAGTAGCAAAACGTTATATCACGTCAAACGATGTCAAAGGTCGGGGAATCTTACGACGGCATATGCCGACAACCGATGCGGAAGGGTTAAATAATTGTCTTACAGATCCCACAATCTGTAAAAAATAAATAATCTTAATGTATTTCTAGATGTTACAGTGTTCTATTTGATTATTAAAATTCATCAATATATGCAAAAAAAAAAACGACTTATTGGCTTACAAAAAAAATATTTGTTTCAAAATTCAGCAATAAAATATAAAAGGCTTTCTTTTTCTCTTTATATATTTCTTTCACATACAACACACCTTATTTTACAGGTACTGCAAATCACGCATATCATACATTTCATGCTATAATAATAATAAGCTCGAATGAAAATCTAATTTTCCATCATAAAATGAAAACGGGACGACGTTTTAAACTTGCTGCGTCCTTTGTTCGTTGTAGACGTCTCGAAGCAGGCATATTATTATGATTTCATTATTTTTCTTTGGACGCTTTTCTTTTGTGCGCGGAAATGGAGCTTTACTTTTCCGGTCCGCGGATTTCAGGACAATTTGAAAGACGCCGAAGTAATTTCACGAGCTTTTTCAGCAACGGGCGAAATGTCACATAACTGCCTACATTTTGCGACCCCTATCGTGCACGCATATTTACACTCAAATTTCAAAGAGCCATGTATATCAGCTTATAACTAGGACAATATTCGAGAAAAACTTCTTAAAATATTTTGTTATGTAGTTCATAATATACATCAAAAGACTTTGAAGACGCAATCACTTTTTATCATACCTTATCGTCGAAAAAAAAACAATATTTTAAATAGATATTTGCCAGCAGGTATAGTTCAATAGTCAAAGCATTTGCTGAATGCTTCCTGATGGAGATTAAAATATATATATATTATTATTTTTGAGCTCTAAAATACCCACGGTTGTTGTGACTTTGATCCCTCACCCGTAAAATGACAGTCATAGCATAATAATTGAAATTGTTGGTAGACGAAAGTCGTACCGTGCATTCTCACCCATTCATGATGATGCGTGAATCTCGGGCTGTAGTCTATGACGTTGGCGGATCAACACTCTACATGCAGCTCTTAGCCATATGCAGCATGGTAAGCGTCATAGAATTCCACAAATGAGACTTCAGAATTACTATTACCATCTGTCGGTATTCTCATGTACGTGTTTACATAAATAAAATAAAAATATATAACTAAATTTAAATGCAACATATTATTGATACGAGTGCTTCGATGGCATCTAGATAAATTTCCAATGGTTTGTTTGAATCTGAAAGGCGTACCATTCAAGTGAAAAAATATCCTGACAAAAAATTAAATTTTTAGGCTCATAAAATAAAAACTAGGCTAATAAATTATATTGTTTGCTCAATATCATGATATAATATTTGTTTATTATAAAATATAATTTCATTTTCATGTAAAATTGTATTACTTGAAAATATAATTTAATTTCAGACTGAAATACCGTATTGCACTGGCAAACCAGTCATGAGGTTAGCGTATTATATTGAGAGATAGTAGGGTGTATTTATCTTTGGTTCTGTTTAATCTAACTATTTCAAGTTTTCTTATATATTTACTTTCAGAAAACGAAGTTAAACTTGCGGGAAGGTGTGCTTAGTTAATAAATATAATAGTGAGTGCATTTATACGAAACAAAAATATAACTAGAGCATGAATTTTAATTTAGTGTAAGTTTTACCTTTACTTGTCAAAAATTTCGTTAGCTCTGAAATGCTATTCCAGTATCCGTAATTCCTCTTTCATACAATTTAGACATCTTTAAGAAACACTTGCAATATCCCGAAACCATACACAACATACATTTCTCCAGTGTAAAAGAGTCCAATGGTTTCGACCAGTTGTGCTTTCATATAATTTAAAATACATATATGTTAGCTCCAAGACAACAAATTGTAAGATCGTAAGGTAGGGTGTCATTGCAATGTTATGAAACTGTGAGGTTTTATAAAAAATAAACTTTTATAATAAATATATGATAGATTAATTAAAATAATAATAATAATATAAAATAATAATAATGAATACTGAATTGAATGAATAATGTACAACAATAACAATAAATTATTTGTGATGAATTTTTAGAATATATTTTATTATTCAAATGCTTAAGTTTCAGCGTCTACCGTTTTTTTTTTCTCCGATTTATTGATTAGATAAATGTCATATAAGATTATATTTGCCGTGAATTTGTTTGTGCGTATCGTGTAACAATAAATATTCGTTTGGTCTAAATGCACCGTTGCACGGATAGTGAATCTTCCTTTGAAAGTTTTCAGTTTTGTTGCGTCTTATCGCGGCCACTCTGCAGCCACGTGTGTGGGGATGTTACAGTTGCTGGCGCCGCCCCCGATAGATAAGGGGGTCGGTGCATGTGATGAATGCGAGAGACTGCGTGATCAATCGCCATGAGATACCCCGGGAGGTCCCCCGGGAGGTTCCCCGGCGGCTGAAAAAACTTTGCAGCAAAGTGTTTTCAGCAGTGGCGTAAATGTTAACATCCTCCACTCTCAAAAAGAGGGGCGTTGTTACGTCGCGTGAGGGCAGGATCAGAAGCAGGTCAGCAGACAAAGACTTTCTTTTAGAAGCACAGATTATATTTACGTTAAAAACATTACAAGTTTGTGACCACGCGGTATGACATGCCGCGCGGCCGCGATGCGGACCTTGCTTCGCCAAAGTCATGTAAACAAAAATCATTGTACAACTTCTAAACATAGTTCATTTTTGTCAATATAAATAGTGCGCATCATCAAGTAGACTTTATTATCTTCCAGTATGATGCGGGTGTGAGGCGGGTGAGTACAGTTTTTGTTCTTGTGTAAAACATTTTCATTTTGGCATAAAAATAGGTTAGGTTTGCGAGACATCCAGTGCACGAGTTGTCCCGTGCATCAAATATCCAGTGCACCAGACGCCCAGAGCGCCCTTGAAATATGTAACTGTGTGAAATAATACAACGAAACCGCTTAAGTATTAAAAAAGGAATAAATTGAATTTACGAAATTTAAATAATTTTTCAGGACTAAAAACAAATTTTTCTTCTGAATTAAAAATAAAACTAGGCGAATGCAGCTTGAATTAGGTTAGTTTAGGTTAGGTTTGGTTAGGTTAATCCTTCCTTCGTAGTATCAATCCGGTGGATTGGCTTGCAGCAACAGAATCTTCGCCCTCTACAGTTTCTATCCTCAACCATTTCCTCCACAATGTCGTGAAGAAGACCATCGTGGCGCATGATGTGACCGATCCATCGGGCTCGCCTCTCTGAGATGGTTCTTATTAGGTGCTAATTCTTATTAGGTGCTTAGGTTAATATACCCATAAATTAATTTCATAAAATTAAATATTTCAAAAATTTACTAGTATTATTTTATATTCTGAACGGAAAATACGAGCCTTAAAAAATACAATTTAAAAAAAAAATGCGTAAAAATATTATTCAATAATAGAAAAGTCTTGCTGCAAAGACGGGAGTATTTGCAGCAAGTATTCGAGGACATGAACTGTAGCGCTTATGCTGAGCTGAAAAGGGTTGCGGAGGACCGAGAGGAATGGAGATCGAGATGCAAGATTCTGTTGCTGCAAACCAATCCACCGGATTGATACTACGAAGAAGAAGAAAAGTCTGAGTGAAGCATTTTTTTTTGTATCAAACATGAAAGATGGTGCGCCATTGTGTGCAAAGTGTTTTCAGGTTTTTCAGCGCCCTGCCCCCTTCCCCTCTCCTCGAACACTGCAAGGGGCGATTTATCGCAGCATCCGGTCAAATCTGCGACTTTGTATTCTGGGATGCATCCCAACCCATACCATCCCAAGCCATCCCGAGCCACTCTGATCCAACCTGATCCAACCCACCGGCTCTCGACTTGCAGAAGAGCTCCTATCGCCATGTTGCTTGTCTAATTTATTGAAATTGGTTCGGCGTCGAATATCCAAATGGATGTGTTTTTTAGGATTGAAATTGCGGAAAGTGCAGCATTTTCGTCGAGACTAGACAATGGAATAAATTCTTGGACATTTAGTATTTGTTAAATTTAAAAAATGTGTTTTGTCCTCAGTGTAATATATTCTACGCTATTTGAAGTAAAATGAAATTATGATTCTAAATTATAAAGACTAGATAAAACAATTCAATATTTAAATTACTTAATAAAGAAAAAAACCTATCTAATCATATCGAGTTAAGATAGAATTTTTTGTATTTGAAAAGTTTAACGTTCACTAACGTCTAAACCGTTTATCTGATGACAAAACTTAACCTTTGTTATCGTAAGGTGTAGCATTTTTTATTGTTTTTAATTTATTATTATAAATTTTTATTCCAAACCATTTTTTTCTAAAATTCAAATTAGCTTTTTTGTAGTGAATATAAAGTGATTTTAAAAAATATATTTTTGACAGTTTCTTTGATTTAAATATAATATTTAGTATAATTAGATAAAAAAACACATAGAAACATTGATAAATTTACTACAACTTATATGTTATAAGTTTTATGTTCGGGTAAACTGTTTAAGCACTAGAGAACGTTAAAATAACAACTGTAGAAATTTCCTTTACTGCAGACCATTGTAATTGCAAATTAGCCAAATATTAGTAATACGAGTACGTCAGTGACATTGTTATACATTAAAAATGTTCATTATCATATTATTTTTTCTCTAATATTAGCAACATACACATATTGATATCAGCTTGATATAACTGCTTTAGGCTCATTCCGTAAAGCCTCGAAAAACGATATTTTGTCTCTTGCACATCTAATGTTAGATTTAATTATATAATGTTAAACGGTGTTTGCATACGCCAAAATATTTGTTATAAAAGTGGGCTGTTGGTACCACTGTCATCTAGAATTCGCTTTTTTCTGCAGCGACGGTTGGCACCGCCGAGATGTCAGGGCGCGCCGTCGGTTGTTGACAGTTCGAGCTAGCTCGCTACCGTTAGGGCGCGCGCTTAATAGCGTGTGCCGCAACGGTATTTTTTGTTACGAGTGTTAGACAAACAAACCGCGTTAATATGTGAAACGAAAACGAGTTGTTTGTGTTGCAAACCTGATCCCGCATCCTTCACCGAGTAAATAGATATCTAAGTAAGAGAGCTGGATATCAATGTAATCAAATTTTGACAGCTTGATTGCCATATATGTGCTAAACAAAAAAGTCTAATTCACTCCAAAAATCCACGAAAATCTAAGAAAAATAAAATCATATGAAATAGTCCCGTTTTAAAATCAATTTTTACACATACTGAAGATTCTAAGCGAAGTCAATTATATCATTGGTTTTAGGATTCTTTTCATCGTACACTTAAGCCGATCGCATAGACACTTGAGAGTTTAAAAAAAAAGCAGGTCAAATCTCGCGTTCGAGGCAAGGCGAGACTTCGCCGTTTCGGGCAGTGAGCCTCTCTCGGGTCCCCACAAAGGAGAACCTCCGTTCGAATCCGTTACTTTGCGCATAAATCACGGAGCGGACCGTATGGACATTCGGTGTTGTTAGTATTCGGCTCGGGCGACCTCGCGCACTGCGGTCAAGTGCACCAAGACCTGACACTTACAATTGAATACAAGATTAAAATTTAGTGTGCGACTGCATGCATGCATACACGATTTTACGGATCTAATTGTACGGCAATTCGAGACTCGCTGTAGTATACTAACTTCGCAGCCTTAGACTGAGGTCTATTTGACATCTAACTGATGCACCTAGAATCACGGGAAGGCCTTCAGCCACTCTCTAACAAGTAGCTTTTTGCGTGCGTCCAGTAAAAGGTCCCCATCTGGGTCTTCAAAAACAGGACGGGACAGGGAGGGTTTTCACCAAGCGGATCTAATTGTACGATTTGTCATCATGTAGCTTAAGATCACCTGGGATGGCAGAACAAAAAGAGAAGTCAACAGTCGCATAAATCAAGCAAGGCTAGCTTTCATTAAAAAAGCAAAAATTCTTGAGTCAACGAACATTAATTTTATTAGACTCCGCAAGCAACTTGCCTTAACATTTGTTTGGAGCATCTTGATGTACGGCTGTGAGACATGGTGCTTATCTGAAAGTTATAAAAAAAGACTAGAGGCCGATGTGTTCATACAGAAGAATTATCGGAATTTCCTGGAGAGACCACATCACGAACAATGAGGTTCTCAGGGTAATCAAGGAAGATTGCATCTAATAAGAACCATCTTAGAGAGGCAAGTCCGATGGACTGGTCATATCATGCGCCACGATGTCTTCTTCGCGACATTGTGGATGGTTGAGGGTAGAAAATGTAGAGGGCGACCTAGACGGGAGTATTTGCAGCAAGTGTTCGAGGACATGAATTCTAGCTCTTATGCTGAGCTGAAGAGGGTTGCGGAGGACCGAGAGGAATGGAGATTGAGATGCAAGATTCTGTTGCTGCAAACCAGTCTACCGGATTGATACTACGAAGAATAAACTTAAGATTGGACACATTGAACACCAATCTGTGAAGCTGAAGAACCTTGTTTTTTGTCTTTCTGGCTGATGTAGACGTATTTTCCTGGTCTTTCTGGAATCAAAGACTCATTTTTAAATCGTTTTTTTTTTTCATAGAACTAGAACATACGGTCACTACAAATTACCGCCACGCAATTCTGTCATTTGGCATTGTTCATGCCTTGCCCCAAGACATATCTGAAGATCCACCTGGGAACATATATGACTCCCTACGACCTCCAAGGCAGGAAACCAGTGACATAATGAGATGGCCGCTGTTGTATCTGAAAACAATTTTGGCTTTTTTGTCAATATTTTTTTTAAGGACATCGTATGATTGTTTCGACATTTTGGCTCAACCTATTAAATGTATTTGCTTCAATTGTTGAGTGAAGACCACCCGTTCATAGTAAATTCCTGTTATAATAAGGATGATGCGTGAATGTCGGGCTGTAGTCTATGACGTTGGCGGATCAACGCACATGCAGCGCTTAGCCATATACACTATGGTAAGCGTCATAGAATTCTACAGATGAGACTTCAGAATTACTGTCACCATGTGTTTACATAAAATAAAAGTTGTGTATTATTCAAATATAATATTAAACTAGGTATGTATTAATATAAACTAGATAGTATGTAAGCTTAACTGCCCATTTGATATCACTTATAAATTTTATATCCACGATAAAACTCACAATAATACCTGACTCTATTGAGCTTCTGATCAAAGGTTTGAAAGAGTCAATAGAGTTACCGATTTTTCAAAAGGTTTTTTCAAGGGTTTTAAGAGTCTTTTAAAACCAGGCACAATAAAAAAGATCCATATATTTTAGACTCTAAAATATAGAGTATCACTGAAAGCGTATCAAAAAAAAATTAAAGCCAAAAAAATCCGCGTTAAAAAGTGACCAAAAAAACAAGTGATAAATTCTTAAATCTGAGCTCGTTCGTGGAGGTGCGGTCCCGCCGGGGTGGGGTGGGCAGGAATATTAATTCCCGGGTCCCATAATTGAACCCGGCACCTCCGGTTCCGAGCATTGTCTCCCGAAATAATGCCACAATTTGTATGGCGTTTAAATAATGCGAAAGCTATACAATATACACCCGATAACAATGGCTGAGTTCTGCTATATATTTTGTTATACGAGCGTGGAAATGACAAGCAACCCCCACCACACCTCTTCTTCCCCATTTGAAATTATTCTATACACCTGTATTATTCTGTGTATTTTGCCTAGGGGTCAAAACACTCGATTGTCCTCATACATGGTCCGTCTTCCAAGAAAAAGTTTCCTACAGTCGACAACGGAACTGGTGATACCTGAGGCCACCATGCAGCTGAACATGTGGAAAAACGCAACTGAGGCAAATATAATATAAGAGGAGGTGGAATATAAGGAGGTACCGTTACAGACTTCGCACCGGAGTATGCAAGACAAGGACACAAATGAAAGCCTGGCAGTCTTACAGCGATCCGACTGAATGTGAATGCGGCGTGGAGCAGACCCTGTCCCACCTTCTGGAGTGCGCGCTGTGTCCGAGTAGCTGCACCCAAGAGGGCCTGATGATGGCCGGGAGTAATGTGATTGACGTCGCCCACTTCTGGGCAGACAGGATCTGACCCTGATGTTTCCGCCACGATTATATATATATGAAAAGATCGTGTGCGCAAAGTTTTGCATTTCTACCGTCTTTTGAGCATCAACCAAATTGCTGACATCCTACACATGTCTACATTTGTTTTACATGGGATAGTGACCTATAGCATATGCGAAATATATGCAAGAAACTAGTGCAAAATGTGTTAAAGAAGATTAGAAGGAACTTCGAGATTCGCGTTGTCACGAATTGTTGGATTGTCCCCCAGAACCATTACAGTCCCTACTTGGCTCAGTTGATTTTTTTCTGTTTTTTCGACCGACGTAAGAGCTGAATGTTAAGGATAAGGAGACTGTGGAAAACATTCAAAATCATGTTACAACGTTCCTGAGATACATTACCGACGCCAACAGACGGAAACACAACGAAGTAAGCTACAAAATGGTGTTATGTGATTCATTTTAAACTGCTGGCGTACTTTTAGAGTGCTGGGTTACCAAGTAACAGAAAATTTAAAAAAATGCCTTTTATTCGTTTTATAATCTTTATTAAGTAAATAATTTACTGTATTTCTGCATTTTTTAAAATATTAAAAGCGTAAACATCGATAATAATGCTTATTTTTAAGATATAGCGTTATAATTAGAATTGATGATAGGTAAATTGTCCCGTAAACAACACCCATTAATTGTGAAGGTATCGAACAAATCTATATCATACACGCATGTGGACGATGCGTGATTGCCGAAAAGTAGTGTTGACGTATCAACACTACACATATAACGCTAAGCCATGTGTAAAAATGTCACTTAATTCATAGATGAGGTCTCACCGTACCGTTTGGAAGCTTCTCCGGTACGTGCCTATGCAACCTGTATTTAGAATTTGTATTTCTAAGCTAGCACCCTGAATACCGTATACACTATACAGGGCTTCACAATAGCTGGTATTGTGGCGGATAAAATTATGCAATAAATTTCGCCTTGGTTATTTTGACTAAGGAATTGTGATGCGGCCCTGCGTAGTTATGCAGAGCCGATTTAGGAATTTCACACCGGGCTTAAAAGGACCTTTCACATTTTTTATTAATTTTGTTGTAATGAATACAACGAATTTATTGTATAATTTAACTAAAAGAAACGATTGAAAAATACTTTTTTTATTTATTTACTAGCTGACCCGGCGAACTTCGTACCGCCTCGGAATCAATGTGTTCACTGTGAGGATACTAAGTTCAAATAAATTCCAAAACATATTTGAACAGAGATGGCGTTGTGTGCAATATGATAATGCATACGACTCCATCTATCGAAACCAGTACAAATCTAAAGCTGTCACATACAAAATATTTTTTTCCGTAGTTTTTATTTTTAGTTTTCTAGTCGGGATCAAAACGTATCCAACAAATCAAAGATCATGAAAATCGGTCCAGCCGTTCTTGACTTATAAATGGTGTAACTAACACGAATTTCTATCGAGAATTTTCTAAGAGTAAGTACAAAATACATTCGACATTCGTTTTAAATAAAAAGTCAATATTCCAACAATTATTACTTTTTAATCATAAGATTTTATATAAATATATTTAATTATCATCAATGCTCACTGTCTGTCCGCTATTGAACGTAGGCTTCCCACATGAGTCTCCATCCTTCTCGATCCTCAATCTTTCACATTTAGCCTACTCCTGTCATTCATCTGATGTCGTCAGTCCATCTTAACGTTTGCCAGTTCTTCGACGTCACGTATATTACAAGCCCTTGTAGTAGCCTACGTTCAATATAACACCGTTAATACGATGTATGGAATAACCTACCATGTTGAATCATTGATTTTACACAAAATATGCGTAAAACGAAATACAGTTTAATTACTTTTCTTATCCGTGCCTGTAGTACGCATACCGGGGTGTTCATTAACCTAAGACATCGTGGGAATTACGACTCCACCCACAAAATAACCCGACATCCGCTATCAACCTTGACCCTCATACACACTACACACTTTTTAATCACAGCACCTTTTATTCATGTTTCATTTCCTCCATTCTCCGTTTGCGCAAGCACATACAAATGAATACTGCCAAACGATAATTTTATCCACATTTTTTTAAAGTAATATATACAGAATACTGATACGCTGGAAAATCCAGATTTTCTCGTCCTGTATGTAGGTCTCAAACGGAGACCCATCACTGTACGCTACTGAAAACTATTTTCTAATAAGTGGCTAATGGCATTTTCGTAACTCTACAGCGAAGAATACCGTGCGATAACACATCTCTGTCTAGTTTCAATGAAGTAAGTAAACTGCGTGCGTGTCTCGAGTTACCTTCCTTAGTGATTTGTTTCTATCTCGCGGTACTGACAGAGATGGTTGCGGAAAAATGTTAGCTGTGGATTCAATGAAGCTTACTATTTTACACATCGCTTATCGCTGCACGTAGAAAAAATTATCTATCTTCCTTATAGACTACAGCCTGGCATTAACGCATCTCCCATTTTTAACTAAGGGATTCACTATGAATTTTATCACAGGACAAATTTCTTCTACTTCCAATTTTAAATAATGAATATGACTATCATTTTACCGGTGATGGAACAAATTCACACCAACTGAGAGTATTTATAGAGCTTGTAAATTAATAAAAAATGTTTTTATTTCAATCTAACCCACGACCTTCGGTACGGTAAGCAAACGATTTACCAAACGACAACTAAATCGACTCGTAACTAACGAAAAAAATTTTGCGTGCAGTTAATAGTTGACCCTTTTTTATTTAGTTTCATAATTCTTTCAAGAGTCTTTCTTATACACTTTATGATAATTGTATACAAGTAATACTATATTTGTAATTCTATATTACCTCGTATTATCAATTTTAATGCCTCCCGAGGGTTCGAGCTCGGAATTGCTCTCGTGTCAGTCGCGCGCTTAACCTTTCAGCCACACACCTGTGTTAATTATGTACCTTATTCACTTATTGATTATTTTTTTCTCATTGTTTCAGGTAATTGTGCTGTGTTTTCCCACAGCTACGGAAATTCGATGCGGCCGATAACCGGACGAGTAAATATGACATTCCTGACGTACAATACAAGATGATTTATGTGAAGCGACAATTAAAACAACAGTTTTAATAACTGCATCAACACCGTCAAGATTTTTAAATTAGAAAGGTTTTTTTGTTTCGCCAAACGCAATATTTGACAACTCATCGTTCTAGTATTCCTACTGTCATTTATGTACAGTGGAACCTCTTATAACGAGCATAATTCGTTCCAGAATCTTGCTCGTTATGTGAAACACTCGTTAAGCGAAACTAATTCTGCCATATAAATCAATGTAAAACACGATAATGCGTTCCATGCGAAACATTTTTAACGTTTATTCTAATAAAATTACATGCTTATAAATTGTTAAAGATCGTAACAACCTGGATAAAACGTTTAAAATATCGAAACTAGCTTATTATTTATTAATTCATGACAAACAGTCAATTCTTTTTTACGAGAAAGCTGTCTAGGAGACATTTGTTGTAGCCGACTCCTTAAAATTTGGTGAAAATGTGACACCTCCATACTCTCAAAAAAATATCCAAGTAATGTCTGCACATAAGTTAAGAAAAATGTGTGTTCACATGCAACACTATCGTGCTAACGGTACGATTGCTAAACACAGACTGACGCAATGACGCAGAAGTCCCGGCTCACAAGTGCGTCATACGTTATGTGATTTCCCCTTTCAGCGTTACTCGTTATGCGAAATGTCGCTCGTTAAGGGAGCAATTTTTTCACCCTTTTTGCTCGTTATACGAATTACTCGTTATGAGAGGTGCTCGTCATGAGAGGTTCCACTGTATGTGTCATTGAACGTATCGATTTATATTATAAAGTAAATTGTAAGCGTATTTAAATTCGGCGCGACTGGATGAGTTCTTTTGCCATATCCGATCAATATTTGAAACATATGGTCACCATAAATTGCCGCAACTCAATTATTTTGGAGGTCTACCTGACAACATATATAGTTCTCGATGACTTTAAGGTCAGAATCGCGGGGACTCTAGGATACGACAAGGTAGTATCCAAGATATGACGTTGGCAGATCAACACTCCACATGCAGCGCTTAGCCGTATGCAACATGGTGAGCGTCATAGAATTCCACAGATGAGACTTCAGAAATACTATCACCATCTGTCGGTATTCTCCTGTATGTGTTTACATAAAAAAAGTGTTTACTTGTCACAGAAAAAAAAATATTCCTTGATAAATGACCCCATCGTAGTTTCGATTTAAGGTAGTAGGCTGCCTACGTTAATTGTTCAAAGTGAGTGACTGATTGTGGCTAATTTCCTTAGACTTGGACTTTAATTAATAGGCGGTGTGGTCCATTTGGGCGTAAGAGGACCTTCTAATAACCATCACTTGTGGGGAGCAATTATTATTGAAAAATATGTAAAGTAACTCTACCAGTACTGTAGAGATCACTTTTAATATTTTTAATGGCCGTATTCAAAACATTAAATACTTGTTTAGTTAGATTTTAAAAATTAATCTTGCGGTGGGCGTAGTACAAGGAATAATGGATAACACGCTCGCATGGGAAGCCAGAAGCACCAGGTTCAAAATAAAAACCAGGTTTTAAATATGAAAATGTTTTTTCTGGTGATATACCGACACTTTTGTTGCCTTTGGTCCGGTGTCACGACCTATCGTCCCCAGACAATTCGTTGTACGACTCATCGGTAACGACGTGTGGCGCACTGGACGTCTTGTGCACGGTTCAATTGGTGTACTGCCCGTCTCGCTAACCTAAGGATTTGTCCAGTGATCGTTGACAAAATAACTTAGGTCAGGTTAGCGAGACATCCAATGCACCAGTTGTCCTTTGCACCAAATGTCCAGGATACCAGACATCCAGTACACCACACGTAGTAATCGATGACTCGTAGAAAGAGTTATCTGGGAACGAACTGCGGCAAACCCTTTGGTCCTGATGGGCAGCTCAATTTAAATACCCTATAAATAAACATCTGCTTACATTATACAACTAAGATAAAGTAAGAAAAAATATACAGCTAAACACTGACATCAGCATGATATAGCCCTTGCTGACTGGTACCGAAAACCTCGATATTCTATCATCCGTCTCTTATTTCTGTTCGCTTGTCGTACATGTATGTATCGCCATATTGGCATTTTGGTCACGGTTGTGACGTTAGTATGTACATGGCTTCTGTAAGTGGTACGCCATCGATTCTGTAGATCGCCACTTGCGGCGCTGGGAGACAGCCCATTTCGAGCGTGCTCAGCGCCAGTTAACTCTCGTCCGGCCCGGCACAACGGCATGTAAGGTCGGACGAGGAAATCAAGTCTTTATTCAAAATAAACGCGAATTGTGCTTCAAAAACAAGTTCATTTGCTTTGTGATCTGCTCTTGCATCCTGCCACCACGCAATTCGGTAACAAACTTAGAGAGGAGGATGTTAACACATTCTTTTTATTTGTAAAAAAAAATGATTTGTTTACACATTTTCAAGTCTAAACGTGTCATTATCATCATTAGCCTGTGTGCATCCACTGTTAAACGAGTGTCCATCCTTCTGGACCCAGCAAGATTCGTGAACGAATTATGCTCGTTATGAGAGGTTCCGCTGTATTGCGAAATGTGTTATAATTGTTTTTTTTTACTATCCTTGAATAATGGACACCCAATTTAAATGGCGTTATCTTTAACACTCTCCTATCGCTTACAAAGAATGGCGTTGAATGGCGGATTAACGATTATAAGATGGCGTCCCGAAGCCGCGATAAGTGCATCTTCTTCGTTCTCTTGCGGCCGTTACCGCGCGGTAAAGACTCCGAAAACAACTTCTAATTTATGGCCGTCATAAAAAAGCTAACAGCGTAAAAAAAACATTGTGAATTTTTAATGTTTTCTCGCCGTAAAATATCTGTCCCGAAAAGTAATTCGGTCCTAATGGACTTGTTACAAGCATGTGGCAAAAATGTTGTAAATTCGAGAAACCGATACACAGTCTTCCTCGTATTTATCAAATGTATTTATTTTATTTGCTCATTCGCGCTGTGTCATCATCATCAACATCATCATCACCATCATCAACCTGCAATCAATGGAACACAGGCGTTAGATTGGTTCACTTAGTCTTTTCTACCGTTATTACCACGGTTGCTGCTCCTCGGAACTTAAAGAACTAATTCCTCCTGCGCCCACCCATTGCCGAACATCCATTCACGGTTAATGTGTGTCGACCAAGAACTGGCAGTTTCTAAAGTTCCTTCCTTAAAGCCACCGGTAAGCTATGGAATGCTCTTCCAGCGTCTGTGTTTCCTCATTTCTACACTCTGGATCTCTTCAAGAAACAGATTGCAATCTACACTTGCAATCTCCCCAAACCACACACAAACACGAACACAACACACGTTTCCCGCATGCAGCGTCCAGCCTCCCTGGCTGGGCGTCATAGAGTGCACTGAAAAACAAAAAAAAAACATCACCATGTCCATCCACTATTGAACGTAGGCCTCCCACATGAGTCTCTAATCTTCTCGATGTTCCGCCCTATGCATCCAGGCTACTCCCGATGCCGTCAATCCATCTTTCTTGTAACTGTTGTTTGTATTAATTATTAATTTATTTCTAAATGTATTGAAATAATTTTGTAATGTTTATAAAGATAAAACAAAGGATAATAAAGGATCTTGCAGGGCGTCGCCTAACGCTCCGTTTGCCAGTTCTTGGACACTACTACAACACTTTTCTTCCCCATCGATCGTCGTCTCTTCGACAGATATGTGACATTGCCATTTGAGTGTGCTTATCGGTTAGTGTCCACTGCTTGAGTTTTTCTTCTGATATCCTCGTTTCGGATTCTGTCTTTTAGAAACACTCCTGTCATGTATCTCTCCGTGACATGTTGGGTGACCTTTATTTTATGAGTAAGACCTGCGTTAGATTCCACGTCTCTGCGCAATAATTTGACCCTGCGATAATTGGTTAAACGCCATAGTTTTATCGTAAAAAAAAGATAATATCTATGACGTTTGCGCATCCTTATTCCACATGTACTGTTTGACCATCTTACGTGAAAATGGTAAGTGTCATAAAATCTTTAAATGAGATTTCTTCACCACCATCTGTCAGTATTGTAGGTTGTTTGTGTTCACGTAAAAAAAAAAACCTAGAATTGTGAACCGCTAAATTGTTTCACGCAATTATTCTTTCAACACTGATCAGAATTAAATTTAGTTACCGGAGAATACTGTACCAGTGTTGGAGAAACATTCGTCTCCAATTCACTTGCCGTCTGAAGTGCAGGCGGAACATAACACATGTTTCAAATAAAACCAAAACGAAAACACATGCGTTCTGTAAAAAAAATCTCTCGAGTAAAATCCGCACGACATTAATATACAAAAATCCTTTCGAGGAGCTTCTCAAATAAATCATCTTTTTTTTGTTTCAAACGAAATTTGACATTTTACAACTTCACTTTTTCATCATCATCGAAAATAAACCTGTTCCAATTTTTGAATTTTTCTTTTTGAAGCGTTCGTTCCAGATGCGATGTTGCCACCGCAAAAAATGGTTTATTTATTTTGTGATGTTTGTTTATGTTTTAGGCTACCCACTGCAACTGCTCAATTTTAAATAAATTAAATAATAATATATAATATCATCTTTGTGTATCAAATGTCATATAAATTTCATTATTTTATTTTCGTACCTGGAACATATTTTTGTCCATTAATCGTAGAGTCCAGAGATCCATAGGTCTCGTTAACGAAATAACTTAGATTAGGTCAGGTTAGTTTAGCGAGACATCCAATGCACCAGTAATCCCGTGCACTAAATGTCCCTTGAACCAGACGTCCAGTGCGCCCCACGTCGTTACCGATGAGTCGTTGAATAAATTATCTAGAAACGAAATTCGGTGGAACCATGTAGATCCCATACTAAATCCAAAAATATCAAATCAATCTATATATTCATTAAACTATTATTTGAGGTGCTTCAAACTTAATCAAATCATGTCTACACATCGCTTTCGTTAGGGCATTTGTCTTAGTCTTCTTCGTAGTATCAATCCGGTGGATTGGTTTGCAGCAACAAAATCTTGCATCTCGATCTCACTCTTCTCGATCCTCTGCAACCCTCTTTGTCTTAGTATATATTAACACCCTCCTCTCTCAAAAAGAGGGGCGTTATTCCGTCGCGTGAGGCAGGATGAGGAGGAGGACAGCAGACAAAGACTTTCTTGTAAAAGCACAGATTATATTTACTTTAAAAACATTACAAGCTTTCGACCACGCGGGTTGACATGCCCGCGCGGCCGCAACGTGAACCTTACTTCGCCAAAAAGTCGGGACCAACTGCCTGTGTCCGCACTTCCGCGGCCCACCGCAGTCAGCAGCGCCGCCGGTGGCCAAACTATGTAACTAGCCCCAATGTGGCCACATACATAAAGGTATAGCAAGCTACAAAAATACAAGGTGAAAGATTGTTTATCGAGGTTTTCGGTACCAGTTAGCAAGGGCTACATCGTGCTGATGTCAACATATTACATTTATCTGGAGGAGTTATCTAATAAAATAACTAATCATATTTTAATATAAGTAACCGATTAGAAAACTAGCACTTTACTTCAAATCATTCGACGATACTTACGTAACGGTATATCCATTATTACTGCGTCTAATACAAAATGCATTACTCGGATTAAAACAATAATTTATTGATCATTATGCATTCTGTGTAATGATAATGACGTTGAATTTATTGCCGGCATTGGTCCAGAACTAATTGAACACATAAATACGTTCTGCTTAGTAACCAACTATGGCCGAAACATCCAATAATCTATGAATAATATAGCCGAGGTATCATATTTTATCAAGCGGCGTGGATAAGTGGGCTAGGTGCTTGTTTATGAAGGGGCAAGTCTCTTAATTCAAATCCCAGAAATATATTTGTGTGAAAAAATTCCGACAATTCCCCTTTACATTCAATCCTTCTTTATCTTTTTGGATTTGTAACGGAGATTTTTCCTACAATATTTGCGGCGTTTAACCAATGCGTCCTCCCTGTATTAACTTATGGCGCAGAGACGTGGAATCTGACAGCAAGTCTTACCCATAAAATAAAAGTCACCCAGCGTGCTATGGAGAGATCCATGCTCGGAGTGTCGCTAAAAGATAGAATCCGAAACGAGGAAATACGCAGAAGAACTCAAGTAGTGGATGCTACCCAACGAATAGGCACACTCAAGTGGCAATGGGCAGGACATATCTGTCGAAGAGACGACGGTCGATGGGGAAGAAAAGTATTGGAATGGCGCCCAAGAACTGGCAAACGAAGCATTGGCCGACCCCCTGCAAGATGGACTGACGACATAAGAAGAATAGCGGGAGTGACCTGGATGCGGAAGGCGGAGGATCGAAGAGGATGGAGACTCATGCGGGAGGCCTACGTTCAACAGTGGATGGACACAGGCTGATGATGATGATGATGATGATTTGCGGCGATTTTTCATATTGCGTTCTTTGTTGTTATTTTGGGTTAAACAGCCTTTTAGGACTTGGGAGTATCGGACTAATGATCTGATTTTCTGAAACATTATAGGAAGGTTGACTATATTCTTTACTACTGTGAATTTTGGCATCTCACCAAAAGCCAATGCAGCCGTGTAATGGTTACGATGGTTTGACTTTGTGAAGAATGACGAGGTGAAGAAGCGGACAAAGCAGCCTTCCATACTACAGTCGATCAAAAAACGTAGGCGGACCTGGATGGGACTTGCATTTCGGATGCTGCAGGAGAGCATAAACTATAGCTGCATTCTTTTGAAGCGCCCGATATCACTTCGTCCTTTAAGGCATCGGGATATATAATATACACAGAATGTAGTCGGCGGACTTACGGGAGGCAGAACTGACTGAATTATTTAATAACGGCGATAACTAGAGTTGCATACTTTCATATATATTATTATATTATATATAAACATTTATTAATATGAATATTAATTTAAGGCTCCGCAAGCAACTTGCCAAAACATTTGTTTGGAGCATCTTGATGTACGGCTGTGAGACTTGGTGCTTATCTGAAAGTGATAAAAAACGACTAGAGGCCTTTGAGATGTGGTCGTACAGAAGAATTCTAGTAATTTCCTGGAGAGACCACATCACGAACAATGAGGTTCTCAGGATAATCAAGGAAGATAGGCACCTAATAAGAACCATCTCAGAGAGGCGAGCCCGATGGATCGGTCACATCGTGCGCCACGATGATCTTCTTCACGACATTGTGGAGGGGATGGTTAAGGGTAGAAGCTGTAGAGGGCGCCCTAGAGTATTTGCAGCAAGTGTTCGAGGACATGAGTTGTAGCTCTTATGCTGAACTGAAGAGGGTTGCGGAGGACCGAGAGGAATGGAGATCGAGATGCAAGATTGTGTTGCTGCAAACCAATCCATCGGATTGATACTACGAAGAAGAGATATAAATATATTCCTGAATCTATGGTTTCGTATTTAGGTACCTAACCTATCCCAGGTATCCAAAATCTTGTACTTATTTGGGTAACCTTAATATACAAAATACTTTTACCCTCCATTTGGCTAGTACTATTTGTAACTTCTACCTACAATATCGATATTGTGTTCCAATAGAAAATCATTCCAAAGCCGATGCATCCATTCAAATATTCTAAAATAAGTGCAACAAAGCATTGTTGTTAGTCTTCTTCAAAATGCAGTGTTGCCGCGCGTATAAAACAGATTCCCGTTGCATTAGGGCTACCTATTAAAAATAATATTATTGTATTTTCCACCTTTTTTAAAATCAATTATTTATTACAATATTAGTTGACATTTTTATGTAAATTATTGTAAAAATATATACTCAATTATGGCTTTGCAATATATATATTTTTAACTATTTCCAATAATTTGTTTTACTTTTTGACACTTAATTATAAAGCTTTATTTTATTTATTATTTTATTATATCATCTAAATATGTGTCAATTTGATCGCACCAGTTGTCAACCCAAGACTTAATTTTATTTTGTAAAATAAAGTATTCATATATTATTAGTGACAAAAATATGTTTTATAACATATTTATATTTTTTATAATACTCTAGTAGGACTTCGTATCAATCCGGTGGATTGGTTTGCAGCAACAAAATCTTGCATCTTGATCTCACTCTTCTCGATCTTCTGCAGCCCTTTTTAGCTCAGCATAAGAGCTGCAACTAATGTCCTCAAACGATTGCTGCAAATACACCCGTCTATGGCGCTAGATTCACTAAACTATTATATTTGGTTACAATTGACATTCGTTTGCTAGATGTAAATGCTACTAAGACGAAAACTATACTTTATACAAGTCAAAGAACATTTTATCAAATGAACACGAGTACAAATATAATAAAACCTTCAGGCTTATGTGTTTATTTGCTTGGATGATTTTCTTTCGGTGTTCATTTCCTATTAATTTCTACGATTCCAATAAAAACATAATTCGACGATAAAAGCTTTTCGCTTCCGTTAAAACGTCTTCCAAAACGACGTTTATTATTTTTCTCTTAAAATAAAACGCGAACAAAACAATATTTCTAGATGCCGCCATTAGCCGAAAGATTACAGATTATTTCACAACGGCTTCCTAATAATCTTCACAATTCAGCGGCAGTATAATAGTAATAATAATGTAGCTTTATTTCCCAACTAAGGTGATTTACTCGTCCGTAATTGAATTACATAAAATAATTGTCCGTGAATTGCGTAATCGGCTGACGAGTACACCACTTATTTCGGCGTCGTCGACATTTGTAATTATTATTTTCTAAAAGTGAACGAATTAAAGACGTTTTCTTCGTTTGTTAATCTCCTATCAATTTGAAATTTTACCCTCCAGAGGCGTAAATTGAAAATTGTATTTACTCTTTCGAAGTATTCATTTTATAGAAAAAAAATTCAACCCGAAATAAAATAACTCACAGGGGTACTTGGTAACTGTTTCCGCTGCCGCGGCTGCAGAATTACTGTGATGGAGACACTTCTTAACCGAAACTGAGCGAAAGATACAATGTTCAGGTAGAAAAGAGTCCGGAGTAGGGATAAATAGACAATAGTGTTCACTGTGACCATACGGTCACGCTCGTCTCTGGAGGTTTAATTTTGCTTGTTCACTTCCATTTTAGTTTTCGTGTTATCTGTTATTTCATTGGACAGTCGTAAGTAGTATACGAGGCATATTTTCACGTTTTTTTAAAAGAACATGTTTAGTTCAACGTGTTTTTGAGCCATTAATTATTCGGACCCAATTGCGGCTCAACCCACCAACAAATCGCGATTTTTCTAGATTTTCACCCATCCAAGTGTTTCAACTTAGTCTGATCATGATACAGGGTGGGGCAGGGAAGTATCCCTAATTTTATATGGGGCATTTTTATTTTTCATTTGCTCATTCGACTAAAGCATGTCTACAACTGACGGCGGTACTAACGGAAAATTCCATGGCCACTGCGTCATTCGAGCTTACCCCCACTTCTCCAACACGTTACCAATACTCACAAAACCATCTCTAAAGTAGGGATTTTTCCTGCCTCACCCTGCACTATGTTTAAAAACTAGAAGGTAAAAAATATCGATATCAAATAATAATAATATTGCGTTTAGGTGTTTAAATTATCGAGTATTAGCTCACACAAAAGACTTTAATTTATAAAATGGGAACCGAATTAATCGATTTCATTTGGCGATCTTTATTCTTTCAATTTCGCAAATCTCCGAACCGTCATCAATCTCACTAAATATCTGCGACGTGTCCAAATAAGCAATTTTGTGTAATTGCGACACATTTATCTAATCACTCTCGTTCGTAAATAAATTATAAATCTAATTAAAAGTGTCACGTGACAAGCCGAGGTCGAGCCTTGATTGAGAAAGTAAATAACAATAAATCAACCTACGTGGGTTTTTTTTTTGTTGTATACGCATAAACAAGTGTTTTGAAATGTTTAAACCTCCATACTAGCTGTTATTGTGGCTTTTGGGTTTAGCCGTGTGTGGCGAACTTCCTTCAACCAATATTTCGACCGCCATTGCAGGGGTTCTTCTTCAGAATTGATGATTTATTTAAGCGCTGCATGTGCAGTATTTTTCCGACAACGTCATAGATAGTCCGAGATTCACGCATCATCCTTATCATTTACAGGAATTTACTATGAATGGGTGGTATTCACGGTACGACTTTCGTCTACCACCAATTTTAATTAATATGCTATGACTGGAATTTTACGAATGAGGGATCAAATTCACACCATCCGGGTATTTTAGAACTCAGAAATCGATTTAAAATCATTTTTTTAAATCTCCGTTATAGATAGAACCCACGATCTTTGGCTTGAAAAACAAAAGTTTTGACCATTGAACTATACCCGCCGGTATTTTTATATAAAAAAATTATATATTATTATATAAAGTAGTATATTTTATATATTGATGTTAAATATATGCTCGTATATGTATATCGCAATATTGAATGCTACTCAAGATCTCTGTTAGATACCAGGTGCTTCCGTGGTATCGTATGCAAAGATTGTAACGAACCGAATATTTTTATAATGTTAAGAACCTAAATTATTTCTGATTAAATTTGAAATTTATTTGTAAATGTAACAAATTAAAAAATAGTAACATAGAAACTGTTGATTTTTTTTAGTATTAGTCACATATTCTTCGAGATTTCACTTGCCCACAATTGCGAACCATGACCACATAAAATTAATAAAGTCGTATCATTAATGATCTACAAAATGATTTGTTATTTTTTTCGAAAGTGTGGTAGCCCTGAGCTAGTTAGTACATAATATTATTACTAGGTGGATGGCAACGCTGCATGATAGGTATCTATCCCTTGCACGTGCGGGTAACGCATCGCCCACACCGAGAGATGGAAATAATAATAACGTTGCCTACCTACCTGACCGCTACACATGGCCGGGTACTCGCGGCTCTAACAACCACCGATACGACCAAAGGCCGCGGCCTTGAGGCAAGAGAAGAATATTTTAAAAATAATAAAATTCGGGATGAAATAAAAATTCCCCATTTTATTTGAACAGGCATTATTTAATTGGTAGGTATAATCTTTAATATAAGATCATATTACTGATTAACTTCTTCTCCAATCTTTATTTTATTATATTAAAATTATTTTCCTGGAGAGACCACGTCACGAACAATGATGTTCTCAGGATAATCAAGGAAGATAGGCACCTAATAAGAACCATCTCAGAGTGGCGAGCCCGATGGATCGGTCACATCATGCGCCACGATAGTCTTCTTCACGACATTGTGGGGGGGATATTTGAGGGTAGAAACTGTAGAGGGCGCCCTAGACGGGAGTATTTGCAGCAAGTGTTCGAGGACATGAATTGTAGCTGTTATGCTGAGCTGAAGAGGGCTGCGGAGGACAGACAGGAATGGAGATCGAGTTGAAAGATTCTGTTGCTGCAAACCAATCCACCGGATTGATACCACGAAGAAGATAATTAATGTATTTTGACAAAAAAAAATATGTTGATTTGACACAAATTCACTACGACAATCGCGAAAGCTCCTATTAGGATATTACATATATTTTTGATACAAATTAAATTGCTTATAAATAAAAAAAGTATATCTCTTGGAATCCCCAAAAAATAAATTTTGATATAAATATCAAAATGATTTTATTTTATTTTTAATATGGTTAGAATTATAAAATTTTAAATGTATTATATAATCATTTTCAAACAGTTTAACGTCTTCTTAAGTCGGATCATTTCCGAACATGAATGGCATTGTTGATTTTTAAGTGACTCTTATACGATCGTTGTGATTCAAATTTAGAACGTTTTGAATATTTGAATATCTCCATCTCAATGTAAGAGTATTCCCAGATTATTTTCAACAAACAAAATAAAAAAGTAACGGGCGATCGATGCGTTACTTAAAAAACTGGGTACGTAGATATTTATATAAGAATCTAAATTTCCTTTTATATGTGTCCATATATATAAATAAATTGACCTCCCAGACAAGCGAGGTTGGTTTAAAAAAAATAATAATTTGAAAATGATATTTCCGATCTACGAGTATCACGTTTACACCTTCAAAAATATGCTAATTTAATATGTATGTGATTATGTATACAAATGCAAGATCCAATTATAACATACAATTGCAATTTTAAATTATTAATTTGTAACCATCGAATATTATAATGCTAATTATAATTGAATGATGAAGTACGCATTATCAGAGCCTTTGTAAAATAAATTATGATGATTTATTCAAACCTATTTAGTAAGTGTATTAATAGTAGGTATTTTATAGGTAGCTATTTTTTTAATTCGGGATGCGTTTCTCTCTCATTAAGTGCATCCCTTAATGGTGTTATTTTATTATTTATTTAAATTATTTTTATAATTATATAGTTTTATCCATAATATAGAATATATTGTTCGTTTAAAAACAAGAAATGTGTATGACCAGTATGTAACTAAACGTAAATGCTATATACTCATGAAAATATAGCATGATCCCTGAGTATTTACTATAATACTTTGTATAAGTTTAAATATATATGTAGATTGTTTAATATTTAAATTGTTTGCCCCATATAACTAAATATTTTCTACATTTATACAGCGGTTTTAAGTATTTTAACTTAAATGCAAGCTCGGATTCTAGTAAAATCAATTTATTTACTTAAAATGTCAGAGATAACCTTATATTTTTCGACTATAGCAGTCTAGTTAGTACGCTACGAAATTTTTCGTGATTGGCTGTAAAGCATTGTCACATATCGGATAGCCAATCAAAGCTAACGATTCAATAGAAATATTATTAAAATTTAAATATTAAACCATAGAAAATGATTTCAAACTGTGAGAAATAGACGCGTAATTATAACATTAAATATTTATCCGTCACGTTATCCCCTGGCGGAGGTTCCCTCAACTGACGGAGCAACTTTGTTCCGTATTATTTGAATTGTTCGCCGTGAGTTCGCGCTAATTGAAAACGCGAACTGCCGAGCAAAATATTGCACGGAACGAGTACCTACCGACTACCGAGTATGAAACTACGGTAGGTATGAAATTTTATGTTCCATCAGAGAAACCTTTGAGGGGCTCTCTGCGTGTAAGACCTAAAGACCTTGTTCCGATGTGCTATGTAAAAATAAAGATGATTTTAAATGAAATAAATGCAGTAAAAATAATAATTTTAAAAAATTATGTTATTTCTTATATAATATAAGTTTATATATATGTTGCAGCGAAATGATCAAATAGGAAATCTGATCAAATTGTAAAGGGATATAATAAATTCACGAAAGATAATCACTGAAGAAGATGATCAATTAAGAGACGATATTAAATTCCAAATTTGTGGTTTAGGTTAGGTTAGGTTTGATTAAATAACTTGCATTCTTTAGTAAAACATTCAGTAAAGGGTTTCGATCCTCTACGGACTCTATGACGGTCAACTGGGTTAGCTGGACAGTGCGTGGATACAAAATATACATTATGCGTGAAATTGTTTCCTGAAGAGATTCAGATTGTACGAATCACAGTGGAAGCTTTTCAACAACATTTGACAACCGCGTAAGAGTTTCACTGTGGAACCCCATTTTACAGGTGTGATTTTGATTAATAAATGCAGAAGGGATGAACTGAGACTATTCAAAATAGCATTGTCTACGATAGTAGCGATAAACAAAAAGCAATAACTCTTCTAAAGTGTTACATTTAGTACTTGGAGTAAACAATTTAGTTATGTATGTATTTAATATTTTTAAGCATTATGACGCCATTCTCCATATAAAAAGCGTTCTTTTATATATAATTATTAATTCCTTCATATTCCTCGCCTTCTCCCATCACCCATCACCACAGTACATCATAAGTTGATGGGGGCGCTTCTTTCCTATAAACATTTCTAAACTTTTGCACAGCCTGTCTTCACCAGCAGTTTGTTCAGATTGCACACGGTGGAATCCAAACGTCTGCTTTGCCACGAAGTAGGCCGCAAGCCGTACAAGTTCCAGGTGCTCAGCCACTAATCTGAAGTCCTTCAACTATCAGAACTTCGGGATTATAAATGCAACATGGCGAGGAAATGCAGCTAAAAGTCACGACACCAAATTGCACTCGGCCATTGCAGCGTCGAATTAATTAAATTAAACTGCACAATTGTATCGGTGACCCTAATCTGGCAATTAATACCGCGCTTGGATATTATCGTTTATTTTTATGATTTTCCTTCAGACATGCGTTTTAACAATGTAAAGGAAATCTAAATACAAGACGGCGTGGATATGAGTTTCTTAACATCCTTTGAATATTAAAGATCGCTTGAAACGATCAGCTTTTATGACACTTTTTATTAAAATTATACGGTAATTAAATTTATAGTTGGTACTTGATATCCTACTTTGTTTATATTGGCAAGATAAAATGTGTAATTATTAGTTTGCATTACAGTATGACAGTGTTTCCTTTTTTCGTAATATTTACCAGCTTATTCACTATTTATTCATATCAACGAAGTTGCTCTCCACCAAACATCACTCAAGTGATCACGTTGTTTGGAAGAACAAAATTTAAATCTTACGTATTCTGTTTGCGTGTACTCTACGTGCGGTACAGAGCGATGTTACAATACGAGCGGTACTATAATAAATACGTTATATATTTAGTTACGTCTAAAATTAGCCGAGTTATTCGCACCGCAGGTATTTACTCGCTGCGGTTAAGGCTGCCTACTTGTAACATTGTAACCGACTTTCTTATCTTTTCAAAAGCAATTTCACGGCGGCGAGGCGGTGGTTCCCCGCGCCCACCGTCCTTCCTTCACATCGCACAATCCGACACCGCATCTTACCAACTCGTACAAACGAAACAGAACACTGCAACCAACTCGCAAACTCGCAAACTTACCAACTTACTGTCACCAAAACTTTAGCGCTGCGTTTAAACAAACAGTCGGCTGGCTTCTTCTGGTGTTGAATAGCCATCTCTAGGTTCATTCAATTAGCATGTTTAGAGAAGAACTTCTTGCGGGCGGTGTGACTAGAGTGGACAGAGTTCGAAATGAGCATATTCGAGGTTCATTTCAGGTGGCCTCCATACCTGAAAAGATAAGGGAAAACCGCCTAAGATGGTATTGGCATGTGACACGGATAGATGAGGACCACATGGTTAAGAGAGCCCTCAACATACATACCCACGCTGAGAAGAAGACCTGGAAGACCACAGGTAACTTAGACTGCAACTGTAAACAAGGATCTGAAAACCCTGGGTTTGACCGAGAATGCAACGCAGGACAGACAGACATGGTGAATGTGGACAAGGAGAGCCGACCCCAGATGATGGGAAATAAATGCCTGACGGCGATACACCGGGGTCGGTAGAGGCACTGGGAGGCAATTTTTAGCGGGTATGGTCCTCCCTATGACGAGGAACGAGTCCCGCACAAACCCATCGGGCGCCTTTCTCAAGGCGCGACGCGTACTGACAAAGTACGGGCGTCCTTTTCAGAGCGTTGTTGGCTACCGTGAATAAATCATTTAAAGCCTTCCAGTATAATCAAAGAAAAAAAAAGATGATGGGAAATGGCTAGGATAAAGAAGAGAGAAGAACTTCTTAAATTCAAACGTCTTTATCGCCAGCCATTGTATACAACTACATGCAACTACGAGAATCCATCACGTAACGTTTTTTTTAATATATAGAATGACATATTTACGAAGATATCATTAACATTTACGTAAATTTCATGATCGATCAACTTTACTTTATAACTATATAATTTTTTTAACGACTGATACGCATATAAACTCATAGCATACAACGTCTTTTATGAAATTTCTCTCATCAATTAATCGGTGAAAATAAACGGCGCACGGAAGGATTCGAACCAATGGTATTGCATTAAAATACAATACTCTGTAAAACTTCGGGTGCATGGATAACTCGGAGCAAAGATGGTGGCAATACGTTATCACATTTTGCGTTTTTTAATGTAAATAACATGCGAGTGTAATTATTTACTTTATAAACTACTGCAAAACATGATATACACTTAGGTTCTCTCACTTAGAAGACTGGACGATGCGTGTGGAAACTGGAGAGGATGTGTAATTATATACTTGTAGTTTAAGTGGGTGTTAGGGTTGATGAAATTGCAAGTGTTTACCAATCCGGTTCTTGAAGATGTCCAGAATGACTTTGAGAAAGAATTCCACAGTAATAAGTAGCCGTACTTATTACCGTGAATGTACTCGTATTTATTCTTGTTTTTATATTTTTTTTATGTAAACACATACAGGAGAATACCGGCAGATGGTGATAGTAATTCTGAAGTCTCATCTGTGGAATTCTATGAAGCTTACCATGGCGTGTATGGATAAACCCTGCATGTGGAGTGTTGATCCGCCAACGTCATAAACTACAGCCCGTGATTCACGCATCATCCTTTATTATTACATGAATTTACTATGAATGGGTGGTCTTCACGGGATGATTTTCGTCTTCCGCCAATTTTAATTAATAGGCTATGACTGGCATTTTACGGGTGATGGATCAAATTCACACCAACCGGGGGTATATTAAAGCTCATAAATTTAAAAATAAAATTTATAAAAATATTGCAGCCGGTAGAGTTTAAAATTAAGGTAAATACATGTATTATTATTCTACATTGCTCGAGATAGTTTCAATTTCAGCTGAAGTATTCTGAAAACTTATTTTGTTGCATGTTTATGAAGGTATGTACTTATTTTGTGCGAGACCATTCTCAAATAATATTGTGTATTTTTTACGTTTGAGTGAGTAGAGAGTCCTATTCAAGTAATATTTTGGTAAACAAATGCAGTGTTAATCAATAGTACAAGCGGTATCTTAGATCAATAGTACAGGCACCCCATCCTTTTTTACGTGATAATTAGTTCCAGAAAATGGCGCGTAAATAACTAAATTTTCATAGACTACAATAAATCGGTTCTTACAATCAAAATATCGTTTTAATAGCAAGTAAATCGCATAAAAGGAAATCGCGTAAAAAGGACCGGATTTAAGTAGACTTTTAATTGATATTATGAACACAGAAAGTTAACACATAGAAAGTACAATCAAAGAGTTTTGTCTCTCTAATGAACTCTTTGATACGAGTATTCAGTCGGGACAGACTGCATACGGAAAAGATGTGTAATTGTTGTGTACGTAGAGGTTGAGAAGTGTTCAATAATATGTTTTATTTATTTATCTAGGGCTGTATTCTAAACCATGCTGTTTGAAAGTAGGATATATTAAATGTGAGAATATTTACGAGTCTGGCGATATACATATATATTGTTTTTAAGATTAAATTGAATGACTATTTTTCTTATTTTTTACAGGTAAGAATCTCAATCGCATTCTACACACAAAACAACAGCGTTTCCAATTGGTCGGTAAGTGATCACTTATTAAAAACACATTACCAACATTCATTAATCATTGTTCTTCCAATATCAGTTTTGAAAACACTGAACAACTAATCGCCGCTTAACATCTTACCAACATCTTACGTCACTCTTTCAAAAAAAGGCGAAAAAAAACCTTTACAATTCGTCTTTGAACGCATTTCAACAATATACACGTAGATACATCGTTTTCAGTTCCAGAACGCTTCAAGTCTTTATCAGTATATTTAACATTGCGTTCCTTTCGGTTCTCGAGTCTTGCTATGTTCAGTATTATTTTTATGTTGGTACAGTGTGCGGGCTGTCTTCTTTCAGTTTTGTGTATTCCAAGTTTCCAAGGTTAGAGACAAACGTCGGGTTGCACAATGGATCCGAGTTGAATGGCTTAGGACAGATGCCAGCGATGATCAACTGCTTTTGTGGATTGGCTCAAAGAAAGGATGGATGTGTATACGTACGTTACAGAGCACACAATACACGTGAATCTATATATAGATGGCTTTTTCGGTTGCGGCAAATCTGCAACACATCTAAAGGCAACGTATTTCACAAAAATGATTAGTTTTTTATTCATTCGATTTAATCAAACAATTATATCATACTAGCTCTCTTTAGCATAATTTTAACACATTCGTCAATGAGTAATGCTGAGTTTTGTGGTCTTCAGTAATTTTCCCATTTCCTGATCTATATCATTTTTATATAATTTTGGAACGCTGTGCTAAAATAGGATATAGTATTATTTAATCTTAGTTCTACACTACTACCCATATTCTTTCGAACGACTCTTCCGTCACAATATTTCACTGACTACCAACTACTTTTCCAGCACAATAATTGTAGTTTACCGGCAAGTTTATGAGGATCGTCTCCAACAAAGGTGTGTTTTGGATGTGGACTATGACTATGACATATCCCTGTTGGATGCAGCCAGGCGAGGCATAATGCATTAAAACATATCGCCATAAATATACGTGGCGCACAAAGGACTTATCAGCGGGGGGTGTTCACTGACAATGCTGAAGGTCCATATTGTACGACTTCCAGATGGACCAGGGGTCTTCAAACAACCACAAATGCGATCTATAAACGTTGGCACTAAGTCCGTGAATAACGATGTGATGGCGCTTTCATCATAAAACAAACATTTTCAGAGGGAATTATTTGAAAAGCAGTTTTTATTTTTTTTATATATAATGTGCATTTGACACATTATAACAGAAAATTTTATTCTCACCTCTTATATTTGTAAGACAGTCACACTGTTGATTCACTAAGTATTTCATACACAAAGAAAAATCTTTTAGACTGTTATATTTCCTTTAATTCCCTTAAGGGGAATTCCCTACTTATTTTATACTGGCATTATACTTCACTCATTATTTATCTAGCTTCATATATCAGTATGCTTGTGCACGCGAAGAACAGACGAAGCTCACATTGAAAGCTAAACCGTGGTCTTCTAGTATGTGATTAAATAGTGCTCAGTGTGATCCAAATTTAGAACAATATATTTATACATTTAAAAGTGAGTCACTTAGTCTTTCCTACACCCCGGTTACTGCACAACTGCCAGAATCAGTCTTCCTGCAACCTTTCCACAATCGACTGATAAATATCTCTTCACTCTTCCAGCATCTGTTGTACTCGTATATATCTCTTATTATATCGGGATCTCTTCAAGTAACATTAATTTCCACATTCATTTTCTCGTCCAGATGGCATGCCTGTGGTTGAGCGCAGAGCCCACTAAGTTCCACTCTTCTTCATCCGTTAAGATTCAAGTATATTTTAAATAAATATGATAACTACCTCAACCTTCGTCGTTTAATTAAACTTGGTAAACCCTGAACTGAACCATCTCGGTTGCATTCATAGCAGTTACCTGGAGTTATCAATAGATTAAAAAGAAACCAGTCACGTGACAGGGATAGAGATGAAAGATGCAGTGTGAAAAGAAAATCAGTGCATCGATAAGTCGGCATTGTGAGATGCTTACAAACTTCTCTAGATGTGTGTATCGAGTTTCAATGTTGTTCAAAAAACTGGGATATGGATTGAACCAAAATTACGGCAGGTAGCCAATTTTAAAATTTAGATCAACCTTCAGTCTCAATTGAACTCAAAATGAACCCACAAGGTGAAATTTTAAGGGTTATAACATATTATAAAGATTTTAAATCTAAATAGAAGAATAAATTGTTAGCGCAAATTGTTAAGCACATTATTCTTTAAAATCTTAGCTTTCTCTTTTGGATCAAATATCTCATAGGAATAATTTATAATTTTGTTAAATATTTAGGAGCTTTTCTTGGTAACGTTTTATCATTTAATGATTGTCATTTATTATTATTTTAAAATGAAAATAATATAATTGTCATTATTTAATATTCCACAGCATAACACAAACCCCACGTGCCGGTCCTCTGTCAACTACTGCAACATCAGAGGGCTGCACGCTAACATCAACGCAGTACACCACCACCTACAAAATTCCCGCCCTCACCTCCTTTTCCTCACAGAAACACAGATAGCCACACCTGCTGACCATAGTTACCTCAACTGTCCGCAATATACTTTGGAAGGTGCTTTTCATTACAAAGCCGGCCTTTGCCTTTTTATCAGGTCTGACATCAACTACAACCGAATCCGCTCTGTAGAACGAGCTGAGTTCCAAGTGTTGTGGGTCAGGGTCAACGACCCCGAGAGAATTAGGATTTATGCAGGACTCTACAGATCCCCTAACATGTCCAAAGCAGAAACATCTAAACTCTTCGACTATCTGGGTGAGACCATTGATGGTCTCTTGCTTTCTTACCCACAAGCGGAATTTGTTGTTCTCGGCGACTTCAACGTGCACCACACTGCATGGTTGGGGTCGGGAGAGACAAGCTCCGCTGGCAATTGTGCTGAATTATTTGCGTCTTGCTATGGCCTTGCACAGCTCGTACAAAACCCCACCCGTAAACCTGACATCGCATCACATCGTCCAGCTCTACTCGACCTATTTCTTACTTCTCAGCCAAGTGATTACGTGGTGGAGGTCGAAGCGCCACTAGGCAACTCCGACCACTGCCTTGTGAAAACAACTACAATCAGTGCTCCATTGCCACCAAAAGAACAAAACAATCGACGTGTGTGGCACTACAGGTCGGCTGACTGGAACGGATTACGTGGATTTTACGGAGGATACCCGTGGGGAGATATTTGCTTCAAAAATAAGGACCCTTCAATATGTGCCAATCTGGTGGAGGATGTAATCATCCAAGGAATGGAATGTTTTATTCCTCACTCCACGAAAACTATGGGCACCACCTTAAAAAGCTGGTTTAACCGTGACTGTGCCGAGGCCGTAAAACGCAGGAATACCGCATACAACAAACTTCGAAAAAATAACGACCCCATAAGTCGTGCAGCATACAATTTAGCCTCCAAAGAATGCAAGAAAACCATTAATGACTCCAAAGACAAGTTCAATGTACAAATTTGCAACAAGTTGTCCGCTTGCCCTGCCGGTAGTAGAGCATTCTGGTCTCTCGCTAACTCTATTGGCAGCAACTTTTGCACTTCTTCTTTTCCACCACTGACTAATGCCGATGGCTCACTGGCTCTAGCCTCCAAAGAGAAGGCTGAACTTCTTGGTTCGCTGTTTGCTTCCAATTCCACACTCGACGATGGTGGGGCCAACCCCCATCCATTCCTCACTGTGGCAAGCAGATGGGGGCTGTAAAATTCAGCCTCAAAGCCGTACGTCGAGAACTTCTCCAATTAGCAACCAACAAAGCCAGTGGCCCAGATGGCATACCAGCGGTGGTATTAAAAACTTGCGCTCCTGAACTTAGTCCTGTGCTCACCAAACTTTTCAGATTGTCCTTTAGATGTGGTATTGTTCCCCTGGGATGGAAAAAAGCCCTTGTTCACCCAGTTCCAAAAAAGGAGACCGAAGTGACCCCACAAACTATCGCCCAATAGCCATCACATCACTACTTTCCAAAGTGATGGAACGTTTAATTAACAGCCAACTTCTAAACTACTTAGAGAAGAATGATCTTCTGTGCGATCGGCAATATGGCTTCCGCCGTAGTCGATCGTGCGGCGATCTCTTGGCATATGTCACACATGTTTGGGGAAATCCGTCGAATGCTATGGAGAAACGCAAGCTGTTGCCCTGGATATCTCCAAGGCGTTCGATAGAGTCTGGCATCGCGGTCTGGTGAATAAATTACCGTCTTATGGACTAACTCCCTCCCTGTGCTCCTGGATTGAAAACTTCTTGAGTGATCGAAGCATCATCACTGTCGTAGATGGCTTTTCTTCTTCCTGCCATAAAATCAACTCAGGAGTTCCACAGGGCTCTGTGCTGTCGCCCACTCTTTTCCTTCTGCATGTGAATGATCTGCTTCAATGCGCAAACATTCACTGTTATGCCGACGACAGCACTGTCCATGAGAGTATAATCTTCCAAAAACCTCCGAAACATTCGGAACTATCTGCTGCTAGGGAATCTCTGGTGAAGAAGATGAACATGTCTCTTGAAAGGGTTTCACGATGGGGCGACCTCAACCTCGTCAGTTTCAACATTTCAAAAACCCAATCATGTACTTTCTCCACCAAGAAGACTGCTATGGATCCTGTATCTTTCAACGGTTGTTCTCTTCCGAAAGCAAGCTCCATCAACATGCTTGGATTATCAATATCGAATAATGTCAAATATTACGAGTCAATTAAGTGTAAAGCCGGTCTCGCTTCCAAAAAAACTAGGTGTATTATATAGATCACGTCGGTATTTCAACGATAAACAACTTCTTCTTCTATATAAAGGACAAATCCGACCTATCCTTGAATACGGCAGTCACCTTTGGATTGGAGCCCCAAAATACCTTCTAAACTTAATTGACTCAGTTCAAAGAAGAGCAATTCGTTTGATAAACAATGACACCCTTACGTCTAATCTACAATCAATGGAACACAGACGTAAGGTTGGTTCTCTTAGTCTTTTCTACCGTTATTACCACGGTCGCTGCTCTTCGGAACTTAAAGAACTAATTCCTCCTGCACCCACTCACAGCCGACAAACTCGTCTTACACTTGCCGAACATCCATTCACGGTTAATATATGTCGACCAAGAACTGGCAGCTTCCAAAATTCCTTCCTTAATGCCACCGGTAAGCTATGGAATGCTCTTCCAGCGTCTGTGTTTCCTCCTTCCTACAATCTGGATCTCTTCAAGAAACAGATAAATATACACTTGCAATCTCCCCAACCCACACACAAACACGAACACAACACACGTTTCCCGCATGCAGCGTCCAGCCTCCCTGGCTGAGCGTCATAGAGTGCACTGGTCTTGACCGGTTGTGCTCTCCTGCATGCGTTTACATAAAAAAATATAAAAAAAATAATAATACTCTAATGTTTATGGAATTCATAATCGGGAAATATAAATTGGAATATTTCTGGATGGATTTAAGTAAACCTGGTTATGCTCGTATGTTTATTTCGACAAATATTGCATGCAATATTTCCAGATACAATTTTTATGTCACATTTACGAACCCAATAAATGTTTTTATCTAATAATTTAGTAACTTACTTCATTCATAACGTATGTAACCATTCGTAGCATAATTTTTCATAGCTTTGTCGCTAGTAACACGAATTTTATATTGAAAATAACAGTCGTAACAAGTATTATACAAAATCAGTTGCTTTAAAATAATTCAAACGTACAATAAAGAACACTTTACTTGCAGGCGCCTTCACACATTAGCAGCAATGCTCTTTTACGCGCATTATTTCTTGTTGCAATTTCCATTCTGTTAAAATAATCTCGCAATATTTGCTAAATGCATTTTTTATTGCTGCGCAAATTCAATTATTTCGTTCAAAGTAATTTCTCTCGAAAGCACACAGCTCGCGAATTATTGCCAGACGGAAAAAATGTCGGACGGAATATTCCCGGCATTTTAGAGAAATACGTTTTTGATTGCTCCATTGGAAAATCCAATTTTTAATTATTAACCGCTTTACTTTCAGGCTATTTTATGCTTTCACTGAAAAATGTTTTACTCATTTTAAATTATACAAACGAATATTTGATAAACACTTGGATATATCGTATTTCATTTCACAGCACTTGAGAATAATTTTCTTAGAGTATATAATCGTGTCGGAAACAACAGGGTCAGATCCTGTCTGCCCAAAAGTGGGCGACGTCGATGGCGTCACCAGGTCTTCCTGGGTGCAGCTACTCGGACACAGCGCATATGACAGAAGGTGTGATAGAGTCTGCTACACGCCGCAGTCACATTCAGTCGGTCCGCTGTAAAACTGCCAGGCTTTCATTTGTGTCCTCGACTTGCATATTCCGGTCCCAAGTCTGTTTTTAGAGTGATGGCGTTCGATACATAATATATTAAATATAGGTTTTTTAAATGAAATTTTAACGTATGTATTTAATATATTCATTCTTACAGCTTGTACAAGTGTATGAAATGAGTAAATTGCAAATATTAGATGAAAAATCTAAAAACCTTACTTTTTTTTTATATTCGAACAGCCTTGGTTCAGCTTGTTGAACGGCGGATTATATTTATATAACAATCTAAAAATACGTTCCTCTCGTTACCCAAAATAAACATATTTTTTTTAGGTGGTTACCTAAAATTCAATTAATACTTTTCTCACGTAATGGAGGTATTCTCGTAACAGTAAAAATATAATCTCATCTTACGAATTTCACCAAAAATTATCAGATTTTCAGATCTACGTATTCCTCACGGATTACGTGATTTTTTTTTCTCGGCTGGAAATAAAAAATAAAATCATTGTAAAACGGTATCATTGAACTGGGAAGATGCGGCGATCACTGCGACGACTTTTTGCTCTTAAATTGAAGCATTCTTTTAAAACTAACTAACAACTTGAATCATTCGTATGTGCGAACACTTACAAGCATATATTTCATTGCACTTAACCCTTTGATTAGTGAGTTAATTTTGTTGCATACATAACGTGAGAGTGAGTTGAGATGCCTCTTCCTCTTCCAAATCTTCTTCCGAAGAATCATTCATATGAAACACCAAATCATCGAGATCTTCTGTAACCTCCTCATCCTCACTTTCCACAAATACATTATTTATTTCTTCTTCACTTAGTCTGTGCGACATTTTGAAGGGTTTGTTCACAATACACTATAAAAATCGAAATAAGTTCACAATTGTGTATATTTTAGTGACCAATAAAATCAATTGATTTGAATAGCACGATCTAATTCCGAAGAGAGCGCGGGCAGACTGACAATAGATACAAATTGTTTGGTGATGATTACAACAATAAAGATCTACATATGTATTGAAGTCATAACACCGTTGTTTAAATATTTTTTTTCGCAATGTTAACTTGTTTTTATTTATTTAAAAATATATGATGAAATTCTAATGATTTTCACTTATTATTGATAAATCTATGTAGAATTTATAAAAAAATACGTAATCAAAATTTTATTTAAAACTGAAAGCGTGGGATTTAAAACAATGTTCCAGGGTGTGAGAACGTACTTGTACGTTCATACCGCTCAAAGGGTTAATATTGTGCAATAGATAAAATAATAAATTTCCATCATTATACTCGTAAAATGCTAAGCCTATGACTAGATTGCCTGTGTTAAACATTAAAAATTAAATACTTTACAAAAGTAAATAAAATTGAATTTGTATTTTATTTACCATTCATACAATTTCTAAGAATGCATGATAAAAATACATTATTAAATTAGCATAGTATAATATAGTTTTCGAGGACATGAATTGTAGCTCTTATGCTGAGCTGAAGAGGGTTGCGGAGGACCGAGAGGAATGGAGATCGAGATGCAAGATTCTGTTGCTGCAAACCAATCCACCGGATTGATACTACGAAGAAGAATAAACTTATTTTGTCAAAAAAATTTTTTTTTTTTAATTCAAAATTTAACGTCTGCCGTTTTTTCCTAGCACCTACCTTCGACTATTATAGAGTTTGCCTTTACGCATAATAATATAGGACCGAAAAGTTACTTTTGTTTAACTTAAATCATCATAGTATATTTAACTTATTTTATATCTGAGATGAGTGAACGTTTTTTATCACTGCAATGAATATTACATTTTATACTTATAAAATGTGTTAACAGGTGGCGCCACCGTCGGTACAACTCGCACGTGCTGTGCTTCTCTTACGGGTATAAGTATAATTGAAATGCTTTACACTTTCTTCCTTGTCTTGGGGAGCATAGTAATCAGGGATCGTCAAGTGAGGTTACTGATGCTGACACCAAACTTATAACCCGTGCCCGCCCCCCACAAAGGGGCGAGTGCAATTTTTGAAACCCCTCTACTTTAACAGGGGTACTAAAAAGATTAAAATATCCATAGTCACGCTTATCGCTTACTCTATCCGTTTCATGGTATAGTGTATAGTCCATCCAATATAGGAAGAACCCTATGACACATTTATTGCCCTGTGCTAAATATCGTCCGATATAACGTTGTAAAAACGTTCGCTACCTATACTAATTTTATCAACATTAACAAAAGCCTCTCTTCTTATATATAATAAGTTATTTAGGTAAATATATTACAATAAAAACAAAATAATAAAAAATATATGCATATTGTTACAAATTAGAAAAAATACGGCAATTTATAACTATAATACTATAATATCTGACGCACGTAGAAGGCCATGTCACATTACTGCGAAAACCAGTGTTGGGGTATAAATAATCGTATTTTCGATTGTTTTTGTAAATACCTACTAAAATTAAATATTAGAATTATTATCAATTATAAGTGAATATTAACAGGTTTTAAGAGACATGTAAAACAAACTATAAATAATAATATTAGTAATATGAAAATTATGAAGAAAAGCAAGTGTAGAGATAAATATTAGCACATAACCTTAAAAACACATATTTTAGTCGGAATCCGATAAAGCAGTACATTCTAAATTGTCTTCATCACTATCGGAATCAGAACTACAACTTTCACACACATTTATAATCAGGCTCTGTTCACTTAAATTGTCAAAGCGAACATCGCGATCCCAATCTGCATAATATTCTCTTTTTGTTTTGTCCACCACTTTTTTCCAATCTGCATTGAGCCAAGTTTCGTCGAGAAAAACGACTTTCTCCCAATTCCTAATGCTCTTCATTTGCCTCAAAAAATCGCATCTTTTCAGGGAAATATCCGTGCGCTCCATTATAAACTTTCTTTTTTCACATTTTTTATATTTGAAGCCAATGTTTTTCAATACCTTACTAAGAGACGTCGCACTGCCTTGAAATAATCCGACTGACTTTAGAGAACCTAGCAGTTTAAGAAGTGTTGGTATTTCGTTGCGGTCATAGTATGCATACACGTGATTCCGAATTGCTGCCAAATCAAAGCTATCGGGTTTTGTTATTGAGCATTTCTTCTGTCGTTTCTTATTTGGTGTTAATATTTTTTTCTCTTCTAATGAAGACCGTATTTCTCCTCTGTGATCCGAGATACTGTAGATTTACTGATTCCTAGGGAATCCGCGACCCGATCTCGAATGATTTCAACAGACAGCAATGGTCCACCATTTTGTTTGTCTTGATGAAAATAATCACGCAAGCGTATGACAAATTCATGTGATTCACTGCTGAGAATAGTTCTTTTCTGTCTCTTCGGGATTGTAAAAACACAAAAATATGATTTAATGAAACAACTTTAACAATACTAACAATAAATATAATAATTACAACAACAAAAAACACGAATCGATCGAAGAACAACACGCTACTGAAAGTCAAACATTTGTACTGATCGCCATGAAGCCGCCATGCGGAAATAGAGATGTTTATATACGATTCACTTCAAATTCAAATTCGATTTTTTTTCGAAGAAGAAGAGAAAAAAAATCGACCTAATCGAAATAAATATTTTTGCCCCATCCCTTTTACAAGGGGCAATAAATGTGTCATAGGGTTCTTCATATATTGGATGGACTATAATACATTTATGAATGACTTCGTAGGTTTTCATGGCCTGATCTGATATTGTTGCTTTTGGGTTTAGCCGTGTGTTGCGAATTCTTTGCATCAATATTTCAACCGCCATTGCACGGGTCATCTTCCGGGTTGACGAGTTTGTGTTACAAAATCGGCCAAAAAAGGTTTGTCAATTTGTACTCAAATTATTTTATCATATACCAGTGTATATATGACCATATATATATACATAATAATATGCATACATACACGGGATATTTATATCCTGTAGCTATTTGCATTTATATTACTGAATCCTTATCAAACTCGCATAAAACGTAGCAATTATTTGTGGGATTATTCATAAATCTAAAGCGATATTTGAAAATAAAAATGCTTAATTATTTTGGCATAGAAATTTTCCCCGAAAAAAAAATCCCGATTTATTTTCGCGCCACTCTCGGCTGACAGCAAACTCGTCAAACAATACCCCACCGATTAGGGTTACCATGATTAAATAAATAATTACTGAAATAATAAAAAATCCAATCCGAAAATATGCAGATTGAATACCAAATTCAACACTGCTTTCAGTGTTCCGCCGAATACATTTCAGCAGAAAACGTACAACGCATTTTTTTGCACGAACCACCGAATGAATTTGTGTTAAAATTTCATGGCGATCGAATTTAGCTGTATGCAACGAAAAGAACGTTTCTTATTTCACTTTTATAGCAATGAATCCGAACTTCTGAAGTTTCGCGCAAGTGTAATCGATACGTTGACAAAGTTTTACTGCAAGCCGATAAACGGTATGGTAGCACATAAAATACGATCATTGGTTTTATATATAATACATATCATAAGCATAGTAATGGAGATTGATCCCGAAGTTAATGTTAAAAATGCAGTTTGATTAAAATGTTGTTTTTCATGTTTAAATAATCATTTAAGAATAGTTATAATAAATTTATATACACATATAAATCTACAGCAAGTATTATATCATCAGTATTGGAGAAAAAGTAACAGCAGACGCTGGGATTCGAACCGCGAACTTTGCACTTTTGTTTTATTATATAACATTAAGGTTATCAACTGACAATACTTGGTGAAACTGCATAATTATAATTTTAGAATTAATTTTAATTAAAAAAATACTAAATTTACCTTAATACTTTAAATAACGAATACCTAGTATTTTATAATATCTTTTAAAATTTGAAAGCAAAATAATTATTATTGTATAGTGTCTTATTACATTAGAATAATCACATATCCAATTATTTTTATAATTACCTTTTCAATTGTTGTACCCGCACACATAAATATGTGTGTCCTAATATAGGATCTTGTCCATACCTATATAAGCCACTGCCTGTTTTTATTTTTTCATTATTGAAGATGGTCTTCAGGAAGGCCGAAATATGTAATCATTAAAATAAATTGTGAATCAAAACTAAATATTTTAATTTATTAGTTTTTTAATTAAAATAAATTTTATTCTATACACAGCGCTGGTCCGTTTACCAAAGCTTCCACCTAACGAGTTGAGAATTAAGTTGTATTTATATTATCAATACGAATTATTTCAGATGGCGTTCGCTCCAAATTGCATGTGTATATTTTTTGTCGTATTTAATTAAATAAAGAAAGAAAATATGTGTTATTTGGATTTTGAATGAAAATGTATGACTTTTATTAGCTGCGCATGGTAACCCTTCATCCGGCTAATACAAAAAACATTATCCCCATGGGGAAAGAGCGCATTTCCCCACTTTTATTATAAATTACCCCGTGATGGATGGCGGCCGCTCTCATTGTCCTGTCACGCCATTTTCAAACCGCTAAATAATAATAATCAGCATCGGGAATTTTCCCAACATTAAGGGACTTTCACACAACGCACTTGGATACCTATCAATTAATTACATACCTATTAATCAATTCTGCAAAACATCCTATTAATTATTTACCTACCTGCCGTAATGTCATTACGTTACCAACAAACCAATGCAATATAACCTTTGTAAGATTGTGTACGTGATAGCACATCTCTCGTCAATAGATCTATGTCTAGATCTCAAGAATATATCCCTTGATCCCCAAGTATTTACTAAAATAATTGAAATATTTTATAATTTGTAATGTTTCATATATTTGTCTCAAATAACAAATACTTTGTCCTGTCAGTAATTTCAAATATCTTAACTTTTATGCTAGCCCAAATTCTAGTAAATTTAATTCAAAATTTTCTTAACCCTTTCGCATCGTTGTCGATATATGCCGTCTAAGATTCCCCTACCGTTGACATTGGTAGCCGTGATATATCGTTTTGCTACTTTCAGTACTCATTGTGACATCTACGGTAGGAACTTGGAACTGCAGTCATTCTCTTTATCAATCTACATGTATTATTACAGGAATCTGTAAAACATGTAAATAAATATCGTTAGGTTTCGTCACAGGAGCGATTTTTTCTGTAAACCACATGTCAATGCCACCACACGTATGTAGTTACATAATGAATGTTTGTTAAATATAATAGTTTTTTATGCATCATCGGATAGCTAACGGATACAAAAACCAATGTGATATATGAAAATAGGTCAGATAAGTACATTTATGCTTCAAATACTAGTTTTCACCATCATCACCATCTTTCGGTATTCTCCTGTATGTGTTTCGATAAAGATAAAAAATACTGCCATTCATTTCTCTCAGTTGTGTACGCCTTTTCCCATGACTTCTCTGAAGGTCCACCTGGGAACATAGTTATATTTTGTACAATATAATCGGCATATATGTAGATGAGTATCTTACCCTTGTTATTAAAACACAATATGTAAGAAGAAAGGTAATTGTACAATAATATTTTTACTGTAATTGCAAACTATTTGCGTCCTGGCAATAATGTTTAGAAACACATATTGTTTCAGGCATTTCTTTGCATAAATTTCCTGTTGAATGTCGGCCATTATTAAACATTTTCATATCCATTGGATTGTTTCATTCTCCGCCTGCGTAATTGTTGCTGTTTCCTCCGCAGTCACGCACCACATTTTATAATGGCGATTAATGTTGTAATAATTATTATTGCTAAAGAGAAAATTGGTAGGCGGTGTTTTATTTCACGCGAATTACCCGGCCGGCTGTTATTAAGACATTTACAATCTTAGAACAGCCATAAATTACAAAAAAAACTAATTCATAACAACATTTAATGTTGATAACATTATATTTTTGGATCGTCAAGTTTGTCAAATAATGTACAGTAAGGCCCCGCTTAACGCAAGGGATACGTTCCATCAAAGTAGAGCGTAATTCGAAACTGCGCTAAACGAGGCTGTCTTAACATATAAATAATGGGGTTAGGTATTAAATTTAATAGTTATGTTTTTTTTAATAAAAAATAAACCAAACATTTATTTCTTACAAAAATAAAAACGATATAAAGGAATATACAGGTACTTATAAAAACAAGTAAAATTCTAAGTCAGTCAGATCATTCAGTCTATTGTGTTTCCAATTTTTTGCCTTTTTGTCAAGAAGGCGTCTAATGAAGTTTGCGTTTTCTTTTTGTGTTTTGTTAGAAGTTGTTGATAAGTGGATAAAGCATCTATAACACCCTGTCTTGCTTTTGAACTCCTGTCAAAATTTGGATAATTTTCAACAAATTGGTCCATAATTTCACTTATAGTGGTCAAACTCTTTTTTACAAACGCCATCGAAAGTTCTCTTTGCTCTTCTTCGAAATCACTATATCAATTTTTGCTCAGTTAATTCCTTGAGCTCATCATTAGAAAGACTAGCTGCTGTTTCTTAAACTATTTCTTTGACGTCTTCCACATTTACCTCATCTTAACCGGTTTGTTTCGCTAATTCCACTATTTTTTCCACTATTTATGCACAATTTTGGGGAATAACCCCGGGTCGAAATAACAGAGCACTAAACTGAAACAGCGCTAAACGAGACAGCGTTAAGCGGGGCCTCACTGTATTACCCTTAGTTACTAGTCACGCTAAATTTTCTTGAGTATTATACGTTCATTATTGTAGTATCAATCCGGTGGATTGGCGTGCAGCAATAAAATAATGCATCTCGATATACGCTATAAAGAAGATATATGTTGTTATTATTTAATAGTATTATGAGTATTTAATGTAAAAAGTGTAAATATAAACATCAAAACGTTGGCTCGTGTTAACGCGCTAAACATAGACGAAATAACAATAAATAGATTAGACGGTTGATTACCTGGGGTCATTAATTCTCTACCGGCTAATTTGGGTTGACCTTTGCGGCATTGGCACGCGATACAACAATTATGTCAAATGGGAAACGTAATATTTCAATCTGGGATTTCTGTTGGCGTTCTCTTTAGATACTGGAAAAAGATAAATCGTAATGGACGTATGTATTTGAAGCGACAAGTTCCGGGTTCGAATCTCAAATTTTTAATTTAAAAAAATACTATATTTTAAGGTTTTATTTAGCTCTTAAATGGTTTTTGTAAGACTGATTGTAAACTTGTCTTTTTGCATGTAAATGCATACAACCATATGACGTATCATTTGAGCTTTACATATAATTCACATATCCGCTCGCTTATATTCAATCCACGCTTCATTATTAATCATGAGGCACCAGTATGGGGTCGATCAGCCCCTTGTAATCAAGAGGATACTGACTGCCCTGAATGATGCAAGCAGAGTCGTCGCAGGCTGCCTCAAACCAACACTCATTTCAAAACTATAACCCTTGGCTGGTATCGCACCACCAAACATATGACGCCAAGTCATATGCGCCGAAGAAATGCGTAAGGCAATCAACCAACCGTCCCACTGCTTGTATAATCAGATACCCCCAACACCCAGACTGAAGTCGCGAAGCAGCTTTCTGAGATCCACACAACCTCTCACATCTGGCCCTGAAAACCCGTGTGTTTCCCAGCATTTTGAGATGTGCAGCTTGTTGGGCACATGGAGCAGGATCTTAGGTATGAGGCAGTCTGCAGGTGTCCACTACTGCAGGTCCGCCAATCAATTCTTGCCAGTTAGGAGGCCTTCCTTTGGAGTAATTAAATCCTCTTCAGCAACTCATGTTGTCGAACACTTGCTGCAAATGCTACCGTCAAGGCGCCCTCTACAGTTTCTACCCTCAACCATCCCTTCCACAATATCGTGAAGAAGACCATCGTGGCGCATGATGTGACCGATCCATTGGGCTCGCCTCTCTGAAATGGTTCTTACTAGGTGCCTATCTTCCTCCAGGAAATTCCGAGAATTCTTCTGTATGACTACATCTCAAAGTTTCTATTTACAAGAAAAGGTTTTCAAAATATTTATGAATACTTTTTATTTTTCAGTACCATTCTGTATTTTTTCAGTAGTAAAAATATCGTAAATAAAATTGTAGACGGCATAACTTCAAAAGAATAAAAACGAAATAAAAAATGTCTCGTCGTTTAACTCGAAGGAAATCTTCAAAACTGTTATCTTCGCGAGGCTTTTATGTTTCCGGGAAAAGTTTGATAATATCTTTATTGTTTCTTTTTGTCGCGATCTAGCCTGACCCAATTTCCATCCCCGATTGACCCGGAGAAAGTGACGATTGCACGATAGCCATAAAAGTAAAAATATTCTACGCACTGGCAACTTTGGCAGTGTCGGAATTCAGAACGAGGACGTAAATACACGCATTATTTTATGTTTTTTTGGATTTCACAGAGGCTTGAACACAATTGATATCACGAGATTTTAAAGGTTTTAAATCAAAACAACGACGAAAGCCGTCAGCTTTTTTTGTCGCTCCCTGTATTGCTCGAAAATAGTATTTTTATTGCAATATTTTTCTTAATTTATTAAAATCTGGTAGTTGGCTTAGTGAAAATACGTTTGTTTACCATACCAAAGGCCGTGAGTTCGATCCTCGATGAAGCTTAAAGTAAATAATATTTTTAATCGATTTCTTAGCTGTATAAATATTCCCGGTAGTGAATTTGATTTCTCACCCGCAAAATGACCTTAGCCTATTTATTAAAATCGTATGTAATCCTTATGTTTTTTCTATTGCAATTAAATCTGTATATTGAAGTGCTTTTGCATACTTTTGCTTACTATTTACTTACCTTTGAAACTTACAGAAACTTTGAACGCAAAAACTGCAGTATGTTTCATAGCAATCGGTTGAACGGTATAGGAACGCATACATGACATTCATACTTATCAACACGCTTTTAAATCACATTGCATAAGTGATGCTTTACATATAGTAGTAAAATAAAAACGTAAAGATTTTTACACAAGACTACAAAGTATTAATGAAATAACATAATATCAAAAAAATGAAACCCATTAAAAAATTGTTTTTATCACGATTAGATATATTTTACTGCCTATCACGTTTAAGTGCTTGAACGGGCGCAGCGGAAACTGTTTTATCGGCCACTTTGACGTTTCATAACGCGACATGTCGACAAAATAAAACAAACATTAAAATGACTTTCTTGAATCAACAAATTGTAGCATACAATCTCGTTATTGTCTCGACTTCCTTTCGCAATGACTTTGCATGTTTCCCAACAGCCTTCCCGACACACATTCACAGCCGCTCGTGACTTATGGATCTCGGAAAGCGTACTTTGTACAAACAAACATACTCATTGTGGCAGCCATTGTGTGCACCGATCTAAACGTCTTTACTCTATTTCGTAAACTCTTTAAAAACTCTCTAATTTCACGTGAAAATTATTAAGCAATCTCATACCTACTAAAATATACACTTATACGAAGTAATTCTTTTTTCTACTGTACTTATCAATATTGAATATACATACTCGTATGTGTCTTGAAGAGACGGCTGCTGTAGTATTTAAAGCATATTTTAGGTGTTGAGTAACTGTTAATCACAGAAATCTTCTTCTTCTTGTCAGCGACGTCAAATTATTTTTGCCCAGCATCTGGCAATATCGATAGCCCGTGTGTTGCCCAGCATTAGATCCTGAGATGTGCAGCTTGCTGGGCACATGGAGCAGGATCTTACGTGTGAGGCGGTCTGCAGGTCTCCACAGTCACACAATAGTGACTCTCCCTGCCGAAGCATTCCCCACCGCTCGAGGTTGTCCATTGTTCTACCAACTCCAGTTCTTAATCTGTTCAGGGATTTTCAGGTCCGCCGGTCAAGCTTCTTGCCAGTTGGGAGGCCTTCCTTTGGAGTATTGAAATCCTCTGATGCAACTTGTTGCCAGAGCTGGAGTTTCTCATTTTCAGGGCTGGATGTGTGAGGTTATGTGGTTCTCAGAAAGCTGCTTCGCGACTTCAGTCTGGGTGTTGGGGGTATCTGAATATACAAGCAGTGGAACGGTTGGTTGATCGCCTTACGCAACACAGAAATGAGACCGCAGTTTCGGCACTCAGTTCGCTTTTGACCTGTACCTGTAAATAATCAACTACTTATTACTACACTGATTAATTTACAGTTGAGTTCAATTGAGTCTTTTTTCCAGTTTTTACTTTATATTACGTAAAAAAAATACTCTGAATAGTAATTGTATCAGGGAATGTTTTGTCCGAAAGCGTTTTGTCCGTTAACCAAATCGTACAACTACTAACCTTAACATGTCGTCAAACATGCCGTTTTTGTGCAGGATTGCAAAACCGTTCACGAAAGTTAATTATGTTTGGACAGCAACAAATTGGAATCATGTTAGATACGAATATCTATAAATAATATATTCAACAAATTAGTTTATATTGTTTATAAGAAACATTTGTCGTTTTTTACGATTTCAATCTAAATGTCATTCTTCCCTTGATCTAAAAAATCAAATCCTTTCACTAATGTGTTACTATATATAATTATAGTTTTAATACTAATATAATAAATCATTGTTTCTTAATGTATCGGGTGTAGTTCAATTTAAAATGAATTAACTTTGCCAATAATACTAAGATACTTCTGAAAGACTTGTACATTTAAATATGTTTAAAAATCTAGTACGTAAGATTGCGCTGAGCCGCCCCTTAGGACCAAACGATTAAAGCTTCAAAAGCATCGGGCTGATCATCCGATCACCCTATAAATTCCGAATCACAAATAATGCAAAATATGCATCTGATACTTTTTTGCCGTATCAGTTTCATATGTTCACAACAAATTGCCACCACTCAGTTCTGCCAGTTGCCATTATCTATTCCTTGTCCCAAGCCATTTCTGTTCCCGAAGGTAGTAAGTACGGTTACCGACTTGTGGGTCTTATATTTTTTAAGAGGACTGATGATTAGCCTGATGCTTTTAAGGCCTAGAATATTTGTCGTAAGAAATCTCTCAACCCGACCAGCGACACGCGTTTAGAAACAATGACCTATCTAATATTTGGTCCTAACGTAATATTGATTAACTCCTGTGATCTAACCTCGAAAGAGAAAGGCACTTAAGATGTACTAAAATCGCTGAACTGTATCTTCAAGTCCTCGGATTTTTGTCATAATTTGTTGGCGGGAATTTGTGGTAACTGTATGGAACATATAAAGAAAGAAAAAAACACTACTTAAAGCAATTGTCTTTTAAACTAACCTTTTCACCTGATACACCCACGTCTATTGTAAGTCTCACAATTCTGTCAATGACGAATTACATTCAAAGTAATTTTCATGATGGTACTTCATTAGGGCAGAGTCTACAGTTATATTTATAATATGCATTTAACAGACTCATAGGAGAAGCCACCAAAAAAAAGAAAGAAGAACAATGGCTCATTATCGGATAGGTCACCCCAGTCACGAAACAATGTTGCCAGGCGAAATAAACAAATTACCTTATTTGTCAGATCCATAATTATTGCATTATTCTCTCGCGGGATTATGAACGGAACGCGGGGCAACACCGAGCCTCGCACACACCGGGTATGTACCGGGTTTTTATATCTCACTTACGAATTAATGAAACACGAGATTCAGATTTGGGGCATCGTGTGGAAGCTTCTTTATTTTCTAAAAAAGTAATTGCGGCCGACGTCGTGGCGCCATTACTGTGGATTTAACACCCGAACGACCGAAATATAAACAGAAAATGTATTTTTTGAGTTCAATCCTTTTCGGATCTTTCTAAATGCAATGATTTATTTATTCACTAACCTTTTTACGTTTTTTTGTGTATTTGTTAATCTGCTTTTATACTATTATTATCAAATATTACACATATTATTTTTCTATTTAACAAATATATGTCCTACTATATTTGGCTCAAATGCAACAGATTATATATTCACTTAATTTCAAACTCTAAACTAAATCAATGTAATACAGAACAATGTAATACAGAACAATGTAATAATAGAAAAAAAAACTGAAATTTTTGTCTAAATCTAATGACAGCTGTAGACGTCATACGTTGTGAATTGGTTAAATAAGTTTAAGCATTTTTTTATCTTTCATATTTGATAATAATACATTTTTACCGCAGTTTAGCAGCATTAGTCGCGGACCGACAATTGAGCGGTTTATCGCATGGTTCTTACCTCGTGACGTTGGTTTGGCCTCTCTCCAGAATCAAATGGTCCAAGTCTCGCTCTGATCATCCGATCTCTTTATTTATAATCATCTTGAATTCATCTTAATTTCAAATAACAACTCGCAAAAAATAAGTCTAGAATACTACATTTACCGTTAGGTTGAGGAGTGCCACAAACGTTCCCAGCTGCAGAAATGTCGTAGTGGCAACTGACAGAACTGTGTGGCGGCAATTTGGGATAACCATGTTCTTTTATTCCAGATAAGTACAATAATATTGAACTTTGTTAAAGTATGTTCTTATATAGGGTCCGCCATCTATTGTTTTTTTTTCAACTAGTGCTTATTTCGTGAATGGTAACACTTAGCTCATGTCTGATTTGACAGATAATTAGTTTTATCCTTCCGCTAAACGAATATGGTTGTGTATACGCTTGAACAACGCTGGGAAATATTGCGACATTACTTTGAAAATCAGGCCATTTTTCTTCGAAAATGAGCAAGGAGTGGCCGTTACAGTCAATGGCGATCGTTATCGGGACATTTTTGTTCATAAAAATTGAAGAGGAGGATATTGGCAACATTTGGTTTCAACAGGACGGCGCTACGTGCCACACAGCCGAAGCTACACTCGATGGTTTGCGCCCCATTTTCAAAAAAAAAGTTATTTGGCGGACCCTTTAGTACCCATTTCAGTTAGTAATGAAGCTCATCTGGTTTTTTATGTGAAACGATTCTCATAGCATTGGAAGGCCTGCGTTATAAAATGTTCAATTATATTCTTTCAGCTCCATCCTCTCAATGTGGTCGTACCACTTATACAATTGGCATTGTTTTTCATGCCGAGCACTTTCCCACCTGTCAACTTCTTGAAGCTTCCGGGATGTTGCTGCTTGGAATGGCAAACCTCAGTGTTTTTGTGCTATTTATCTCTTTATATATCGTAAGGTTTATACACACCTACATTTATGTATACGAGATAGTGAATATATTATATTTATATAGCGCGTATGTCCCGCCGATTGAGTAAGCTGAATATTTTGAGTACTAAACAAACAATTACTTCCTACCTTACTTTAACATGGATAACAATTTTTATTCACTTGTTTTTAATAAAACTTCTTCAGCTTTACACATGTATAAGTATATTTAAATTACTTTATATCAAATCTTTTGAATAATTCATATTATTAATGTTCTTTGAAAACACAAAGATTATTATCAAATATAATACTTTTTTGTATGGGTTTGTATGGGTTACGGGTCTATGGATCACACCAGTATAGGAGCGGCATTTAATATGGGAGATTAGAGTCGAGCAAGCCTCAGCCGTGTCTGTTGTGTGTCACAGATGTCGGATTACTTTCTTCCATTTTGGGGTCGTGAATCATCTTCAGCTTCATCTCTGCCAGAGTCCCCTTTCTCGCCAACGCTGTTTTGCATCTCTACCAACTGATCTGCGACGAGCAACATAAAAACTTCACATCTAAACGTCATCGCTAATCCACTCACGTTTTTACTGTAGGTTTTTTATTCTAGTTTTTTTTTGTTGCTGTTCTTGTGAATGTGCCAACGTGAAATTTGACAAAATGACACCATTTGTGTTTAAAACTGAATGCTTCACCTACTATTTATCATATTTAGTGTCCGAGTTGTAAACGAAGCTTACAACTGCTAGATGGAATCTTCCCAGTAACATGTGCACTATTTTGCACGAAACATTTAATTGCTAATTATCATGTATCATACTTTACAAATTCAAGATTTATTTTTTATAATACCTCACTTACGTCTTAATCCAATCCTTTAAGCACATTCTAAAAATTGGTTCAATTAATCGCTCTCTTTTAATCCTCTTGCACACATTGCCAATCGTCAGATTCGTTACTATTACTGAACAATCGTAGCCCTAATTTCTACGTCCTAACGTTTTCTCTAAACGTGTTTATTAATTATGCCTGCACAGTTTTTTGGGTTAACATAAAAACGATACGAATTGTATTATTGTTCAAATTTTAAAGAGGGACTTATTTCAAACACAGTGTTATCATAACAACCAACATACTGCTAAATTTTGTAACGATACTCAAAAAGAGGAAGATATAGAGAAATAAAAGATATAGGCTTAGATATGAGTACGTTTGTACACGTTGGAACTGATGAAGCCTTCATAGATCGCGACTTCAATCTTTCAGCAAGTGAAACAGTACTCAGTGTGATCCATTTAAAAATGGTATAAAACACTTGTCTATTGAATATTGAAATTGTATAAATACATCAACTTTCGCGTATCTACAGGCAGAGAAATAGTCGTGTGGACTGCGCGGTGTAAAAGAATAGAGCAAAGATTGCAAGGCTCGTGGTTCGAATCCGCGTCTGTCGATATTTTTTCTGAATGAATTGATGCATATAATTTTTTTATGTATAATTGTATGTGTATATTTAATTACTAAGAATACGTTTGTATTTCATCGTCTCTTTTTATTCGTTGAGCAATTTTGCAATTCATATCGCTTGTGTTAAAAAAATATTGAAATTGTATTTTATTACTTTTAATGTTTTTGGCTTAATGTCAATATGTCTTTCATACGTTTTATAAGAGTGCGTAATTATTTTTACGTAATAGTTTTCCCAAAATAGTCGTTCATTTTATGCAAAAAATACTAACGTATAAACACATAGAATTTATTACGAAAATGTACGTTAAACCGCGTACGTTTTGTTTCATAATTTTATTTTGATATCAAAGAACAGCTAGTAAACAAACGACCGCATTTGAATTTGAATATTATTGGAATATTTTTCTCTCGACCGTTGCGCTACCTGGCGGCCGGCAAAGGCAACAAACACAATATGAAAGTTGAAATGTCATTATGTGTCTACAATATGAGATCACGATTTTTTCTGAATCTATTTTTGACGTGCCATAATAGACGGACCGACCAAAAAGTTATACGAGTAGATTTATTTATATTTTTTTATAATATTATTAAATTTAAGTATCAAAAATATTTTATTATGATATGGAAGTCGCCCATTATCATATTGGAATGGCACCCAAGAGCTGGCAAACGAAGCATTGGCTGACCCCCTGCAAAATGGACTGACGACATAAGAAGAATAGCGGGAGTGACCTGGATGCGAAAGGTGGAGGATCGAAGTGGATGGAGACTCTTGCGGGAGGTTTACGTTCAACAGTGGACGGATACAGGCTGATGATGAATGATGAATGGAAGTCACTTCGCCTTGTCCTTTTTTATGTAAACACGTACAAGAGAATACCGAAGGATGGTGATAGTGTTTCTAAGGTTTCATCTGTGGAATTCTATGATGCTTACCATGCTGCATGTGGCTAAACGCTGCTTGTGGAGTGTTGATTCGCCAACGTCATAGACTACAGCCCGAAATTCACGCATCATCCTTATTATTACAGGAATTTACTATGAATGGGTGGTCTTAACGGGACAACTTTCGTCTACCACATTTTTTTTATTAATAGGTTATGACTGGCATTTTACGGGTGGGGTATCAAATTCACACCAACCGGAATTTTAGAGCTCAATCGATTGAAAATCCTTTTTTTAATCTCCGTCGGGAATCGAATCAACGATCTTTGGGTTGTCAAGCTAACGCTTTAACCACTGAGCTATACCCACCGGCAATACTAATATACTTGAGAATATATATAGCGTTAAAAATATATTCTAACATCCTCCCCAATTGGTGCAAAGCAATTCGCTACCCACGGCTAAACCCAAAATCCATATGTACCAAGGTTATATGTTTTAATTTTGATAAAATAATTAAAATTTTCCGGAACATCCTTACAAAGTTGTATTAGGAGTAATTTCTGAACTGTCATAGCAATCATACTATCGGCATTATTTATGAACTATGCGTGAATACTCGTAAAGGTCTAATGATGTTGATGAACCAAAATGACGAGTGTAAATCCACACATGAGATCACTTCATCAGCGTCTGGTATGTGTTGACATAAATGAAAAAAATGTTAAACGAAAGCGCAAAATTCTAAATATTTTTAAACAATAGAATGTTGTCTATCTGGACGCTAATTGGTCGTTCCTTTCGGTGTTTTATGTTTTGCACGACCAATCACGGCTCGACATTCTCTGCTGGCTGCACAGAGCACCTCACAGACATCAAAGCAACGTTTCCCAAAACATGACCTCTATAATGTTTGAGAACACTCGACTAATAACTAATTGAATATGTTTGTATTCAACATATCTTTCTCAATAATACTATAATGAACTCTCTGATTATATATATATTTGAATTTAAAAATATAACATCAGTACGATGTAGTCCCTTGCTAACCTGGTACCGAAAACCACGATATACAATCTTTCGTCACTTAATTTTGTCGCTTGCCACACATTTGATGTGTCCGCGATGTTAGGACTAGTTATAGTTTTTGCCACCGACGGCGCTGGTGACTGACCACAGGCCGGACGCGTCAGTTATGCGTTGACGACCGAGAAGGTAGCATACGGCCGGCGGCACATATGTCATCCCGCATGGCCGGAAGCTTGTAAAGTTTTAAGTAAATATAATCAATGTGCTTCTGAAAGAAAGTCTGTGTTATCAATCTGCTCCTCATCCTGCCCTCAAGCGACGGAATAACACCCCTTTTGAGGGAGAGGAGGATGTTAAATAGTAGCGAATATAGAAGCTCTCGACGTTCAGGTTGATGCGTTGACACGCAAAAATGCGTGACTCACAGTTTTTTTAGCATATACGCTCCCATATGTGGAGCGCATGGACACCGTTAATCGCCGTTTAACAGTTCTGTATGCTCAGGTTGTATATGCCTTGTCCCAGAACACCTGCACTTGGAGGTCCACAAGGGAGCTTTACTCGATCAAAACGAAGTGCCGACATTTGCAGCGTCTCAATTGTCACCATTATTATTTGCGACTGCGAATCTTGGCATCTCAATAATAGCCAATGCAGCCGTATATTGTGTTTCAAAAGCAGATGCCTGCGTAGAATACTGTGAGTACGATGGTTTTATTTTGTTAAAAATGACGATAATAGACAGCGTACAAGGTGGCATTTCATACTACATTTGGTTAAAAAACGAAGGTGAATCTGACTAGAGCATTTCGTATCACGTATGTCGCAGGAATGCATAAACTGCAGCTCTTCAAACGCCGGGCACTTGGCGTCCTGAAAGGCCGTCGAGAACTAAACACAGAATGTGCTGTGGGAGGCAGACTTGCCATGAGATGAGGTTACGACGTTGTCAAGACCTATCTTTCACAGACAATTCGTTCAGCGATAACGACGTGGGGCCCACTAGATGTCTGGTGCACGGGATATTTGTCGCACGGGACAACTGGTGTACTGGATGTCTCGCTTACTTAACCTAACCTAACCTAAGTATTTGTTCAGTGACCGTATCGAGTCTAAATATCGATAACGATATAACTTCCTCTAAAATCGTCAGTTCGCAACATCAAATATTAATCTTATATCAGTACCGACTTTAGACCCTGCGGCGCCCCAGGGCATTTATTTTTCTGGCGCCCCATGTTGCTTATTTTTAAAAAATGTCAGCTAGCTCAGTTGCCCTCAGCGCCTCTAGCTTATTCGGCGCCCTGAGGCACGACTTACTTCGCCAGCCCCTTAAACCGGCACTGTCTTATATCTAACATTCGGTACTTCTATGTGCGCCTAATTGAAATACGTAACTTATCTTAGAGCGAAACGTGGCAAAATAATGAAGACTTTAATGAGATGCACATGCAGTAATTCAAGTACGCTTTTAGCTTTACTATAAATAGAGTCAAAGTCGTTATTCAACGAATCTTAACGATCGTCGCTGATGCCAAATCAAAAACATTCATCCATTCACGGTTAAACAAATTCTCGAAATTGCGCTGCGTTCTCGTAATCTCTTATTTGATTAATATATATATCATAGATTTCACAACATTTAGTAATAAGCGTAACGTAAAAGCAACTGTCAAAACAAATAAAATGGCGTATGCAAACGCCGTGTACTATATATAAAATTAAGACTAACATTTATTAGATGTGCATGTCAGGAGAGCGTGCAAAAATAAGCGACAAAATGTCGCTTATCGAGGGTTTTCGGCATCAGCCTAAAAGAGCCATATCAAGCTGATATCAAAATATATCAAATTCGTTCGTCATAATTCTTCATGATCACATTTCAAGATCATACAATTATAGTACTTTTCAAAAAACTTAATAATATGTCATCAAAAAATATATTTCTTTGATGTTTTGCAACAGCAAACTATACATGCTGCTAAAAGTAAGTTGTCGCGACCTAACGAGATGTATTATGCAGCTTGCACGCGCTCATTTAAAAAGTCTCTTCAAAGCGAGAATTAGTCCTATGAAGTGGTTGAACACCTACTGCTTGTGACACCATTTATATATGGGTCACAGCAGCAGGGTTGCCATGCAGCACACTCTACCTACAGCTGATCATCCGCCCCCGTCCCGGGGAAGCCCCGTTTCACTAACGACGTCCATTGTTCTCGCCCTCGTCGCCACAATGCGCTAACTTTCTGCCTATTTTGCACTAAATCCACGGAAATTATTGCCCCTACGGTGTGACTATCATTTCAACTAGAAAAACAAAAACGAAAAATGTATTCATCAATTCATATTATAATATCTATATCTATCTATATTATAATATTTAGTTTTATTGCACATTTATTTTTAAGTGATTGTACATGTTTCGGACCCCATCGGGTACATACTGAGCAATGGCTTAAATCTACTGTTAATTCATTATTATCACATATTAGTAGCATTCACTTTGAGGGCAATTTTGAATATAATATTCATCATCATCAGCCTGTGTCCGTCCACTGTTGAACGTAGGCCTCCCGCATGAGTCTCCATCCTCTTCGATCCTCCGCCTTCCGCATCCAGGTCACTCCCGCTATTCTTCTTATATCGTCAGTCCATCTTGTAGGGGGTCGGCCAATGCTTCGTTTGCCAGTTCTTGGGCGCCATTCCAATACTTTTCTTCCCCATCGACCGTCGTCTCTTCGACAGATATGACCTGCCCATTGCCACTTGAGTGTGCCTATTCGTTGGGTAGCATCCACTACTTGAGTTCTTCTGCGTATTTCCTCGTTTCGGATTCTATCTTTTAGCGACACTCCGAGCATGGATCTCTCCATGGCACGCTGGGTGACTTTTATTTTATGGGTAAGACTTGCTGTCAGATTCCACGTCTCTGCGCCATAAGTTAATACAGGGAGGACGCATTGGTTAAACGCCTTAGTTTTAAGGCATTGCGGAATTTTCGCTTTAAAAATGTACTTTAGTTTTCCAAATGCTGCCCATCCCAGTTGTATGCGCCTGTCAATTTCTTTTGAGAAGTTTTTTAGAAATTTCGCCCTAGTTGTATTAGTTGTCCCAGATAGGTATAGTCGTTTACAACCTCTATTTCTGTTCCTCCAATGGAAATAGGATCAAAGGTCTGTGAAATATGACTATTAATATAATATTAGTATTTTTAAATCTTTTCCAAATTTCTAATTATGTTGGTAGCATAGTTTAGTCTGCACACATTAATTCTCCAATTTAGTCTTTTATATTAAATAAAATCTACATTATAAGGCTGTTTTAGAGAAATTTCTGAACTGTCACAGGGATCATGTTGTAATTTCTCAAGTATATTTTTGTTAATTTTCACACATAAATCTCCTGTATGACTAATTCGTTTTTTTAATTTTGTTACAGGTAAGGATGTATTGCTATAAGCCACCTACGATATATTGGAAAATCCTTTTTGTCCAGTAACCAGGTAAATATAAAATCATATCAATTAAAAATAATACACGTGTAATACAAATGTAATTATCTCTTAACTACAAAATTTATTTTTTTTTTAACTGTATTAGAAAATCAATATTAATGCAACTGTATGAGCATAATTATACTCTGTTGTTATGTTGGAGAGAGTTCTAAATAAATTGCAGAGGTTTCGTGTAAAGACATGATGATGCTTGGATATTAAACGTGGCTATAGCCATGAGATACCCATCATATCATTCACTAGGTGTAGTGGGAAACTGGAAAATATGTCTTCGATCCACACATTTATTTCGTCTGGTGCTTGGCTTGTTCGCGATTCTTGAAACTTTTGAGATCGATAAATTCTGTGCTATTATCGTATGCTGTATTAACTCCACCATATAACTCCTAGAACCATTCCTAAACACGAAAATTCCATTTATTTATTTGAAATAAAGAATTTAAGATGAACGCCTTATTACAACTACTTCCATTAGTAGTGGGTACTTAGAAAATTTAAACTACAGCAATAAAGTACTGCAGAACGGGGTCAATCGCAACATAGACCTCGTTGCCCTCCACACTCCACACGAGTAAAGTTCACTTCACAAAATTATTACAATCGTGAACTTTGCATCGGGAATTTAATCCCCTCCAACCAAATGTACTCCCCGCTGAACCAAAGTTACTCTGCGCAGTTATTTATATCAGTTTTGGTTCACAGTTTGGTAAATCGAGTTAACCCCTTGTGCTACGCCTGTTTAGACTTTATTCATGGAGAGGATACAGTAATAATCATAAGTTCGCTTTTCCGGTCACTTTATTTTAATGCGATATATTAGCCGCACACAATTTAATTTTCAAAGTTAATTGATAACTATTTATGTGACACTTTCAAGGGTAAATGTTATTGTCAAAACGAAATGGTATTCATTGAAATGAACATCGTTTTTCTCTATTTTCGTAATAGCTCGTGGAGTCCAACAACCAGCTCCGCTTGTCGCAAATTTTCCAAAAATATTATTAATATAACAATATTCCCATTCATCTTTTTCTACAGCAACATAGATGACTTTATATTCCACAGTATTATAACCTGAGAGTAATAGCTAGGCAGTCGAATTCTTGAGTTAGGATCTTACACGTGATGTGGTTTGAAAGTTTCCACTATTTCACAACTGCGATATTCCACTCAATTGTCTTGTATTCTTCGAACATTATTTGGAAATAAAAAATATTGATTTTTTATCATTAGACAAAACACATACGTAATTTTCCAGGGCGGTTTGTTGCAAGATCTGAAATATCTGCCTTAGAATCCCACGCAATAGGTTGTAAGGATCTAATATATTATAATAATTGGTTCGTGACTAGTCTTTTTAATCTAATTACATAAAGATTGTTTCATTTGCAATTTGGAGGTAAGAGTATGATACAACAAAAGGGTATAGTATAGCTTGTAATGACCACATTAACATAAACTTTAACCTTATCTGAATTTTAAAAATCCTTCAACTTTGAACTGAATACTTGAGGTATGTTTCGCTGCTGCGTGAACATTCCCTAGCTTAAAATTCCAAAACTTAAAATATTTCAGGACACATTAAAAATAATATTACCTCTAAAATGAAATTAAAATATTTTAGTACGGATAGTGTTAGATTGATCCTTAAACAGAAATATCTAATGTAATTAATTTCAAACTAAATAGAAACTGAAGTTATCCACATGCAAAACTCGCTCATACCTTGAATTATTTCCTGTATATCCTGGATATGGCGAAAATGCTATACTTGAGTTCTGATAATAAAATGAATTAATATTCTAATTATTTTGATTTTTTCGATCGAAAATTCTTGGTGGAATTCCATAATATCAGATATAAATAAAGAATTTTTAGAATTTATCCCACAATATATTTGTAGATGACATATTTCAGCCACGTCGAATGCCAATTTTCACTTTTACTTGAAAATGGCCACTTGACGTGGCTGAAACATGTTGTCTACAAATATATTATGGGAAAAATTCTACAAATTATTTTATTTATATCTGATATCTAATATTCTTATATTTTACATACTCTTACGTTGGGATTAGTTTTTTTTTAATTTTGCTTTTTAAATTGTATTATTAAATAACTTGATTGATATTATGTTGTGTAGTTGAATAAGTCGTGCACCTGATATCCTTATTGGACCACTTCTATTAATAGCTTTTAGACATTAAACGTGTCGCATAAATTTGCGGAAAGCGACTTTGCAGAAAATTTAGCGCTTTATTCCGCGTGAAAGCGGACTCCATGCTGCAGTTCCGGGTGACCTTGGACTGGCACATGTCGTCAACAATCTTGACATTTTAATCAATTCGGTGCCATATTGGACTGTCATAAGAGAGTGTTACATAAACTAAAAGACAGTAGATACATATTAAAGGTGGAAGCCATGCTGTTTTGAGAATCAAGCCGTCATCCCTGTTGATGTTGATGGGATGTCTTTTGATTTCAATGACTCCCCTTACTAGGCGTGCATAAGCATGGCTTCCACCTCTAGCACATAACTCTAAAACCTGTACAGACAAGCAAGGACGACCACAGTCCGACATGACGTTCGTGGAGGTACAATTCTTAGAACATACCTACCGTATTCTTAGAACATACCTACGATTCTCCGGACCAATGGAACTTGAGTATGTCGTTGCCATGGAGATATAAATCAATAACGCTCGTAAAAAGATAATCTGAATAAACCAATTCGAAACTAAATAAATCATCAATCCTGAAGAAGACCCCTGCAATGGCGGTCGAAATATTGGTTGAAAGAAGTTCGCCACACACGGCTAAACCCAAAAGCCACAATATCATGTTGGATTAATATTTACATGAGGATTCTACAATGCTTGCCGCTGACACGTGGTCTACAGCTGCGTGTGGGCAGTTTTATCAAACTTTATTCAATGAAATCGGAACTTTTGGACAATAACATAGTTAACCTAGATTTTCTGTTTTGTCCTCAAATTTGTGTTACTCACTCACGGTCATTCTTAAGCGAACGAGGAAGATACAATGAATTAAATGAAATGTTTAAAATTATTCCAAAATTTTATTTTGTTTCGACATTTTTCAGCTTATTCAAGAAGGCTAAAAACATGTCGCACTTAAATTGTGGAATAATTATGTATGCATATATTCTTTCATTTACTTCATTAATACTAGTATTACGGAACACTGCCACGAGCTCGAGACTTTTCTTAATAGCATTTTTCCTTTTATCTACAAGTATGTTTGTTTCTTATCTAATGCAAATTTCTTCACAAATTACTACCACACAATTGTGTCAGATATCCTTGTCCATGCTATTTCCAACGACATATATGCACCCGGAAATTCACCTGGAAAAATATATGATTTTCGGCAGCTTATAGGATTGTAGGCATTTTTGAGAGTTTGTTAATCACAGATCGTATGATTGTTCCATAAAAGATAATGGGCGATGACCCATCATGTTTTTGTCCGCGTCCACTGTTGTTTAGCTTCAATGCAGTGATCGAACCAGAGAACCGCAGTTTTGACTGATTTTGTAATAAATGCTCATTATGTTAGGACTAATTGATGTTTAATACTAGAGTCTTAATATCTAAATGATTTGCACACTTTTTTTGATCATTGTGCTGTCGAATATCAACATTCAAAAAAATATGTTGCAAAACGTGCATCATAAGAAATAACAAGAGAGGTCCATCCATGTCCGTATCGAGTGTGGGGGGGCATCCAAATAGAGGATATATCCTAAAATATGTGATTTACAGTTAACATTTGATCTCTCTGTTGCTGAAGTTAAACAAGTTAATATTTAAATTTCTCTTCGTTGCAAAAGCTGCACCGGAAGAAATTTCAATGAGGCTGGTGGGGGCGGGGTCCATCCGAAAGAAAGATGTGTCGTTAAAGTGTTTTTTGTCGAGAGAAAGTGGCGCCAAATCCGGGGCCGGCTGACCTTGAGCTGACCTGATGGTGACCCAGTGCCGGGGCAGCGCCAGGCGGTGAGAGGAGGAAACCGAAAGTGGTCCATCGGTCCAAATGTCCAAACTCGTTTTGAGATGGACCCTCCGGTTATTGTGAGCGACCATCTTGTCATACCAGTGTTCCTCTTGTAGTGTGACTAATTTATAGCTCTACATCCGATGCCAAATAAAACACATCGCCAGTTCCGATCTGCACCAAAAAAAATCCTCCTGTAAACCTTTTCTAAAGCAAGGTTGAAATAGAATATTATTCACTGTTATTTGGACTCATAAGATTTACTTGAAAGTCTATTCTCAAATTGCACTGCTATTTAGTTCACGATTTCAGAATGCTGAAAAGCTGAAAATGAAATTCTGTCGAAAAATCTATAAATAATATACTTATTTTCCTACGCGCTACAACGTCAAATTGTGAATTTGTGACTATATATGCTTGTAGGTGCATTACACATCTCTTGAAGACTAATATTATATACCTATTGACATCAGCATGATGGTAGCCCTTGCTGACTGGCACCGAAAACCTCGATATACAATCTTTCGTCTCTTATTTCTGTTCGCTTGTCATACATTTATGTGTCCGCCATTTTTGGGACTAGTTATATAGACCGCCGCTAGTAGCGCTGGGCGAGAGCCATCACGAACATATTGTTTTGTGGCTCGGCCGAATGCTAGGTCGAGCTATAAATTTGTAAAGTTTTATCTATGTATTATATTTTTAAATATATGTCAATGTGCTTCTGAAACAGTCTGTGTTATCAATATGCTCCTAATCCTGCCATCACGTGACGGAATAACAACCTTTTTGAGAGAGAGGAGGATGTTATTATTTTTTGAAAAACCTTTGTTCTGAATGTAAGATAGCTGTCAGATGTATTTGCGCTATTAGAAATTATATATTTTGGAAACATTTATTGTAACAAATTTCCACTATGAAATATATTACAAACTGCCTTTAACTATTTCAAAACATCCCTTGTACACGTTTGGCTGAATCTTCACTCAAGATAACTCAAGATTTGCCTGCACACGGCTCAATTCAAAAGCCAAGAATTCGTTTTCTCATCTTTTCCGGGTGCATTTCCATGCGAAATCTGATTACAGAATCACCTGTGAGAGGATATTTTCCGCATGCAACGTTTGTTTAAAAAATCTGCTGCTCAAGAGCGTCGTTAGAGAAGACTCGGATATGATAAATGCATAATGCATCATGAGAATACTCGCTGAGGTGCAGGAATCGTGGAATGCAATTGTGTTATTGATGATCATGCATATTCAATCGGTGCATTTGGTTTTTCGCACACAATCAATACAAAAATCTATGTAATTTATGAATTCTACGCGTTTTCTTAATAATTTCATTGATCTATAGTGAATTTGGTTGATCTTATACGTTACATTTTCAATGCTTATTTTATGCTTTTGCTAGTTTTATGTCGTTTAATCAAATATTCTAAACACTGCATGCGGAATTATGCAGTGCTTTCTTCGAGTAAAAGTATTGGGCAGACTGTTTCGTGAAGACTTTCATATTGTATGTGTTATAAATCACTATTTATTATTCAAATTAAAAGTGATATTTTTGAAGTAATTTTGATAAATACTTGTAGTTGTTTTAAGTCAACACTACCATGCCTTTAAGATCCAAAATATGTTTTCATCTTCAGATTTCCATATGATCAGTTCATGTAATTTTGTAGATTGTCATACTTTCATCACACTCTAAGGGTAGTGGAAAAATCGGAGATTAATTTGCCTCTCACGACTTATTCCAAAAACTATGAATTTTAGCATTGGTTGATTTTGTTCCTTGTTTTTAAACTAAATCTCAGGTTATTGTCATCTACATATGCAATGAAGGCATATTTATTATATGTACACGGAAACCGTATTCAATGAAAAATCGATTGTTGTATTGAAATGCATCAATGAGGACATTAAACTCTCATTACATAAAATACATGTCTTAAAGTATTGTGTCGTGGGATGCTGACGTTCACATCGGACATCTTCACCCATAAATGGAACATTTTAGCACCAGAAGGCGTTGGATCTTCTTAGAAAATCATGTGATAATCTGTCAAAATTACACGGAACCGCCACATCTGCTGGTCGGAAGACAAAAGGCTCTAATTTGTGTCACGCTTCCATCATTAAGGCGGTGGGAAGAAAGAAAGAGTGCGAACAAAAGAAGATTTGGAAGATCAAACGCGCGATTCCGGGTTCGTTGGATTGCATGACGTATGGGTGAGCCTACGCAGATTTTCTAAACAAGTTTTTATTACCTTTTTAATATATGCCATAGCTGGAGCTTGCGATCGCCACAAACTTCCACCATATTTACCTCATCCCAAGTAATCTCTATATTGTTTTCGTATATTTTTTTCTGAGATCCACACAACCTCTCACATCCGGCCCTGAAAATGAGAGACTCCAGCTCCGGCAACAAGTCGCATCAGAGGATTTCATTACTCCAAAGGAAAGCCTACCAATTTGCAAGAACCTTGACTGGCGGACCTGGAAATCCCTGAACAGATTAAGAATCGGAGTTGGTAGAACAAAGGACAACCTCGAGCGGTGGGGAATTCTTCGGCAGGGAGAGTCACTATTGTGCGACTGCGGAGACCTGCAGACCGCCTCACACCTAAGATCCTGCTCCATGTGCCCAACAAACTGCTCACTTCAAGACCTAATGCTAGGCAACAAACGGGCTATCGATGTTGCCAGATACTGGGCAGAAATAATTTGACGTCGCTGACACGAAGAAGAAGATCTCTATATTCCACTGAATACGTATTTCTCGGCATCTCCAAAGTAAAAGCATGGAGCAAAATACATCGGCTGTTGTTTAGGAATCATAATTGAGCATTTGTTAATAATCATTTTTCAGAAGATCGGGTGATTAGTACAAAGCGACGGCTATGCAGCGCCTTTAGAGACGACTCTATTCTCTTTTTCGGCTGTGAATGTTGGGATCTCACCTAGAGCCAAATGCAGCCGTATAATAAGATTTGAGAACAGATGCCTTCGTATAATACTGGGGATATTGTGGTTTGAATTTGTGAGGATTGACGAGGTCAGAGAGCGGACAAGGCAGCCTTCCATACTACAGTTCATCAAGAGGCGAAGGTGGACCTGGCTTGGACACGTTCTGCGAATGCCGCACAAACTATAGCTGCCTTTTCTTCAAGCGTCAGTCTCGCGCCGTCCTGAAAATCAGTCGGAAACTATATATGTTATGTACTCGGCGGGGCTGTGAGAGATGGAGCTGACATGGCATGAAGTGAAGACTATGGAGGCTGAAAGATTTGTGCAAAATGCCATATGGTCCAGCTAGGGAGCTGACATGGTATAATGAAATGATGATAAACTTCATGCTGCCGAAGCCCAAATCATATTTATAATGAGGGGCTCAACTCAATTAACGCCACGCATTGGACACTAGGCGGTCACCATCCAAGTACGGCTCGCTTGTAATATTGCCCACCTTCAGTGATCGAGTGATACCCTGTGTTATAAAATGGTAAGATCATTGATTTACATGAAGTAATATCATCTGTAGACGCTATTAGACTACTGCCCCGAATTTACACATGATCCACAAATGTCTATCGATTTCCTTACTAAGAGGCTCACATTAAACTTGTGGTGTTTACAAACTAGTGTATCTTCAAATTTTATTAATAAGCTATGGCGTATATTTTTACGTATGAGGCAACATTCTTACAACAGCCGGTGATATTTATTCTTAGAAACATCAAGGATGCGATTCTCTAACTAATTATCTTTGGTACACAAACCTACATATGTTTAGTATATTCATAGTTTAGTACTTCCGACCCACTTTATTTTATTACCTTTATTGCGGACAATTTTCACCTTTGCTTTAATTACATATAAACTATAAAAGATGCCTTCATAATAAAAGCATATCGTCGGTGATATTGCAATACCACGGAATTATAAAAGACTAAACCGTATATATTATAGATGAAGGTATACCAAACCACAAGTTAACATATGTTATTTATATACTTATACACTTTGTGATACATCATCATCAGCCTGTGTCCGTCCGCTGTTGAACGTAGACTTTAGTATTCTTTAGTATTCTCGATCCTCAGCACTCCGCATTCAGGCTAGTGGCGGCTAGGCATAGAAGCTACTATTCTTTTGATACATATCTTCAATCCACTTTGCAGAGGGTCGGCCAACGGTTCGTTTGGCAGTTCTTAGACGCCACTCCAACACTTTTTGCCGTCGACCGTCGTCTCTTCGACAGATATTTCCTGCCCATTGCCACTTGAGTGTGCATATTTTTTGGGTAGCCTCCACTACTTGAGTTCTTCTTCGGATATCCTCGTTTCGAATACTATATTTTAGAAACACTCATGGATCTCACTATTTCACATGGGTGACGTTCATTTTATGGTTCTTCTTCTTCTTCGTGTCAGCGACGTCAAATTTTTTTTTCCAGTATCTGGCAACATCGATAGCTCGTGTGTTGCTCAGCATTAGGTCCTGAGATGTGCAGCTTGTTGGGCACATGGAGCAGGATCTTAGGTGTGAGGCGGTCTGTAGGTCTCCACAGTCGCACAATAGTGTCTCTCCCTGCCGAAGCATTCCCCACCGCTCGAGGTTGTCCTTTGTTCTACCAACTCCGGTTCTTAATGAATGAAAAGAACCTCCACGCGGTGGCCCCTGGAAGTGGAACTTCGGACTTCCTCCTCCGGCCAATCTTTTCAACCCAGCGACAGCAAAAACAAAATTTTATGGTTGATGCCTTCTGTTAGATTGTACGTCTCTGCGCCATAACTTAATACTGAGAGGATGCATCGATTAAACGCCTTAACCGTCCTTGCGGAATTTTCGCTTTAAAAATGTACTTTAGTTTTCCAATGCTTCCCATCCCAGTTATATACGCATGTCAATTTCTTTCGAGAAGTTATATCGTCCTAGTTTGACAACTTGTCCCTGATAAGTATATTCGTTCACAACAAATCAAAAGGATTTTTAATCGATTTATGAGCTCTAAAATACCCCCGGTTGGTGTGAATTTGATCCAACACCCGTAAAATGCCTGTCATAGCCTATTAATTAAAATTGGTGGTAGACGAAAGTCGTCCCGTGAAGACCACTCTTTCATAGTAAATTCCTGTAGTAATAAAGGATGATGCGTGAATCTTGGACTGTAGTCTATGACGTTAGCGGATCAACACTCCACATGCAGCGTTTAGCCATATACACCATGGTAAGCGTCATAGAATTCCACAGATGAGACATCAGAATTACTATCACCATCTGTCGGTATTCTCCTGTATGTGTTTACATAAAAAAAATAAAAAACCTTGATTTGTGTTCCTCCAATGGAGATCGGCTTGAAAGTTTGGGACATGTGACTTGTGAGACATGAGAAATAAATATGTATCAGTACAATCAAAGGGGAATTCCAATAGTGTAAGATAACTCTAGATGAAGGCATCTAATCTACTATAAGAAACGTACATGATGCATTTACAGACGTTCAGACAAGTTTTAAGAAAGGTTGCTCCCAGAAGAACAAAACCTTATCCATGCTGTGTACTTTCGTGCAGTCTTGGCATTTAAAATATTCATTCGTAACTTTTGGATGCCGAGCCGAGTTGGTATTCTGACGTTACTATTCCTTTGTGGTCTCGATATGCAAAGTATCAAGATGAGTGTGTACCAGTCCGTCGAACAGTAGGTTTACTAAGTGTGTCGCGTCCGCGTACTCCGCGCCCCGCACTTGCTCTTGCACCAGCTCTAACGGACCAGGAACTAGCACTACACAGCTGTAACCAACATTTTCATCTAATCTTCTGCACATACTACATACTACACGTTGATCACAAAAAAACTTAAATTGCAGAAAATCCCTTCCTCTTACCAAACGAAAATACTGAAAATAAAATATGGACAATTATCATCAAGAATTGGGGCTTTTCTTACGTGGAATAGATCGCTATATGAGGCATTTATATTTAATAGATCGACCACCTTCCCAAGAGGTATAAGTTATTTATTTATTCATTCATTTAAACGGACATTGGACTTTTACTTATACTGATACAGTGGAACCTCTCATAACGAGCATAATTCGTTCCAGAATCTTGCTCGTTATATGAAACACTCGTTATGCGAAACTAATTTTCCCATATAAATCAACACAACGTCACATGCGACACTAATGTGCTAACAGTGCAAGTGCTAAACACACACCAACCCAATGACGCGGAAGTCCCAGCTCACAAGTGCGTCAAACGTTATGTGACTTCCCTTTTCTGCGTCACTCGTTATGCGAAATGTCGCTCGTTAAGGGAGCATGTTTTTCACATTTTTTTTTGCTCGTTATGCAAATTACTCGTTATGAGAGGTGCTCGTTATGAGAGGTTCCACTATATAATAATAATGTACAAGTATTAAGGATATTTAAAAATCAATTAAATGGTTTTTTAACAGATATGGTGAAAACTAAAAAAATTGAAAAAATGACACTCATTTCCAGGACGTGTTGATGATGTAACGAAACGTGTAAAATCACTCAAAAATACACGTGAAATAAAATTTAATATGTTTAATTAAATTATGCAGTTTCTCCAAGTATTGTTATGTTATAACCTTAACTTAATTACGAGTACATTACAAAATACATCGTTTATTTTTCTTCGCCATGACACTTTTGGTAATTGGACTATTACGTATATGCATGCGGCTCTCTGATACATTTGTTATCGTGTATCTATAATAATTTGGCTCTTCTCACACGGACAATCTGTTAACCCTTGTTTTGGAATTCTACATAGCTTAAAAAGACCTGGAGCATAAATCTATCGCCATACAGAAAACCTTTATTTTACGTCCAAAAAATGCACCCAACTGTCACATTAAATACTGAATGATGCATTGCTTAAAAGCATTAGTTTTTCAGCGTTGCGAAATTATCTCATTGAATCACGAGTTTTCTAAATCTTGTTTCGCATATTTGAAGTTAAATTTTTACTACTGATGAATATTTGTACGCCGAATTATGGAGCAGACATATGACGAGGATCGGCAGTAGGGGTTCAGGTCTTTGGTCTAGACGGGAGAATGCAACCACGTCTGAGGAGGCCCCTCTCTGGACGCTGAATGTGGAATTGGTTCAAAGCAATTTCTAAGCAAACACCAACTCACCTATAAATCTTGATAACGTTCCGTCAGTATGAATTCGGCTGCGCACGGCTCAATATGCGAACTAAATTTGTTGCCTACGCCAGTAATAGCGGCTAATTGCGATATTTTTTTCTCATTTTCAGATACGTACATTACAAAAATTGTTACATTTTAACTTCAAACATAGTCAACCAAAGAAATATTTAGTAATATTCACATTCTTCCGTATCTTTAATGATATTTTCATATGGTGTAGAAAATACATATCATCGGTGCTCTCGTGTGTTTTTAGCACAGTAAGGGAAGGGTTTAAGCAATTTTATATAATAATGCCATCAAATGCCATCATCCACTATGGTTTTCGTCTCATCCCTAACAGCTTCACCTTCTGCAGCTTCCAGAGTACTTGACATGTACAATTTTCGTCAACCTACCAAAATGCCGAGATCCCGAAAAAAAAAATGCGGCTCTATGCTCATTTACGATATCCGAAAAAAAAATCCTAGCCAATTACCACCTTCGTCTTTTGACCGACTGTAGGATGTAAAGCTATCACGTCCGCAATTTGTAATATCTTACAAAGTCAAACCTGTTTTTTAAACCCATTAAACGGTTGAATCGGCTTTTGGCGAGGTTCCAATTCGCAACCGTAGATAAGGATGAAGATTGAGATGGTTGTAGATTATTTTGTGCTTTTACATAGATGAAAATCATATTTATTAACCTTTGCAAAAGGATCGAACCTGTGATCACTAGCATTACAGTGGAGCGCCTAACTCGTCTTTTCCACTCAAATTGTATCATTAATGTCATAAAATATACATAACGTATAACGCTAACGAATCGCGATGATCAACACAAAGATTTATCTCACATAATTAAATGAAACCATTAAAATGGCATATTTTTATGAATGCCATCCCCTTTTTTCGCTATTCTCCTGCACGCGTTTACATTCGAAAAAATCTAACAATGGAGACGGATACTTTTAATTTTCTTCGCGATGTTTCCGCTACTAATTATTTTCATTTAAATGCGAGCAAACACAATTTTACTGTTTGCAATCATTCATTATTAAAGCGTGAAACAGTCCGCCATGCTTTCAAAAAAATATATATAAATTTCTCAGTCCGGACAACTGGAAAGGAACACAAATAAAAATTACAAAGGACCGTAAAGATCTCAGTTCTCTAGCAAAAAAAATATTTTACATAAAAACGCCATTAGCCCGTTTTTGCAGTTGGCCCGTGCGACATTAATTAGCGTGATGTAGTTACATTGTTTTGTAATTACAGCGTGTATTTCTGGTACAGAAGCAGTAATGGCGGAGTTTTGTGTTTGGTACAACTGGAGTATCGAGCGTAAAACTGCTTTTATCGTAAACGAGTTATGACACATTCAAATTGTAACTTTTATGTATTTTTTTTAACACAGATAACGTGATTCCAATAAGCAAAGTAAACAGTATGATACTCAGTACCGGTTTTAAGGGGTGGCGAAGTGGGTCGGTGCCCCGGAGCGTCGAATAAGCTAGGGGCGCCGAGGGGAAGAATTTTTTTTTTTTATATAAACAATTTGGAGCACTAGAAAAAAATGCCCTAGGGCGCCGCAGAGTCTAAAGCCGGAACTGATGATACTCGTATGTTTTCATGATAGTAATGTTTATATGCAATGTTTGATGTGTTTGGTAAACAATTAAGGTGCATAGAGTTGTCCATAAGCTTGAATTTGGGAACATGCATACCACATAGGAAGCTAAATAATTTATAACGTTAAATACAGGAACCATTTATGTTCCCATTTGGACCTCCGTATGGGAGTGTTCTGGGACAGGGTATAGACTATCTGTGCTTACAGAACTGTTAAAACGGCAATTTACTGTGTCCGCATGCTTAAAATATGGAGCGGATATGCTAAAAAAATGGTTTGAACGCAGGTGCCTGCGTATAATACTGGCGGTAGGATGGTTTGAATTTGTCAGGTATGACAAAGTGAGGAAGCGGACAAGGCAGCTTCAGCATTTCGTGACGGCCGTATGCTTCATTTGTGTCGTATGTTATCGTTAAGGGCGGTCCGAATTAGAACGTAGTTAAGCGTAACATCAACAAGCGATCTTTTGTCTATTATTTTGGTTCGCTTGCGTGACATCTACATCGAATGTTAAGCGGTGTTTGCATACGCCAAAATAATTGTTATGACAGTTGGTCCATTGACAGTTGGTACAACTGTCCTCTTGGCGAGTGGTACCGCCGAAATGTGAGAGCGGGCAAGGAGTCGCAACTCGCCCGTCCTCGTGGTAGGACCGTCCCTAAGGGCGGCCCCTTAACGGGCGACGTTATTGACAAATAAACATGTATCGTGAAACAGAAACAAGTTGTTTATAATGTGAACCTGATCCTGCGTCCTTCATCCAGTTAATCGATGTCTTAAACGGAAGAGGAGGATATCACAATGTTTGAATAAATCTGGTCGAGAAACTGCTGTATCAATATGTATAAAAATCTCCATAATGTTATCAAGTACTCGTATTGACATCCCCCGTCTTTAAAAAGACGACGAGTCGCGTCGTTATGTGGCTGCGTGGAGGAAGGATGCAATAGCAGATTACCAAGCAAAAGAACTTGTTTACGTAGCACAATTCGCGTTTATTTTTATTAAAAACTTGATTTCCCCGTTCGATCGTAACATGACGTTATTTCCGTCTCGATCGAACTGCCCGGAACACTGAGCCGTGCAGCGCCGCCACAATGATCGCGGCAAAAAAGCAAATTAAAGACGACAGTTGCACCAACATGAAACGAAGCAACTGCCATAACAAATAAAATGGCGTATTCAAACGCCGTGTAATATCATATAATTAAAACTAACATTATTGGTGTGCATGTCAGGCGAGCGAACAAAAATAAGAGACAAAAGATCGTTTTTCGAAGCTTTAAGGCGTCAACCTAAAAGAGCTGATTTCAGTAAATATATTACAAATATTATGAAGTATATTTATACAAAATTAGTTGCAAATCGTTTCTCGTCCACACTAATTCAAGCTTTATTACGTTACGCGTGAATGTTCTAAAACGGATTCATCATTTATATTAGGTGTTAGTAAGCTTCTTTGTACTTACTGAATTTAAGCACGTTTCATGTTAAATTAAAGTATTTTTTTAACGCATTTAGCATTTTTTTTAATCAATTGGATCACGCTGCCAAATCTAGTTAATGGTCTGAACTTTCTTTACTTTTGCTGATTGGGGATGGAGGGGGGTTGTCCATGGCCGTTGTGGTGGGTACGAGGGCTGTCCAGACGGACTCCAGACTGGAGGTAAACAGATCTCATCCTCTCCCCGTGAGGAGATGCAAGTTTTGTGGACCTTTCGGCTTTTCGCCGCATCAGCTCGTTGGGAAATTTCAATAAGGAGAGAGAGTACTGTTTGAACAACTCTCCAATAAAATGGACGCTGAGTTTTATATGAACTATTAGCGTTCGCTTTGAAGCATACTTTTAAATATTAGTTACATTAAAAATATTTTGTATATATGAAATATGTAGTTATATATTAATTATAATATGTAGTAGTCTACATAAAAATAATCAGAGTAGTAAATTTTATCATTTAGAATCACTACAAAAATAAAAAGCCATCAATAGTAATAGGAAAATCTTTAAAAATCAATTACTTTAAACTTATAGCCCGGTTCTTAATATGTTTCCAGTAAATTCGCTCTGTTCAACCATTCCATCTACATAGGTCTTTCCTAACACTTTTCCTCGCCTCTCCATTTCTCTTTGTAACCTTAGTAAACTGTTCTGTATTAAGTTTAGTTTTGAATAGCTCCTGACGATGGTAACAGGTGGAGTGATTAATAAATTAAACCAGTCAGTTAAAAATTTACTCAGTGGTTTCATACTAAGTTTTAATTGTTTTATTCTTCAAATATGACGAACCACAAAGATTCTGCGTTCTACGAGTATGTAAAAAAAGGATAATCATCATTTTTGAGATGATTAGGTTGGACGACGAGTGCTATTTAGCCATAGGAGACTGTAAAACAATCAAGAACACAAAGAAACCAGGTGGTGACCCATCCAAGTACGGTACGCTTAAAATATTGCTGAACTTTGATGAACAAACGAGAACTACGTTTACGACATGCTATCGTCGTTTCTAAAACATTAATCTGTATTAAATTGAAATCTTATTATTATTGCTTATTTTTAGATTTGAAATTTGATAAACATACTCGTTTCAATTCCCCGCACTTTTGTTACCATACATACACACACGAGCATTATAGTAATAATCGATTTCTACCTACCGGTAAATGATATCGCCGCTTTGTTCTCGACAATGCAGGTTTGAAGGAGTACTGAAGCGTCAATCCCGCAGGACGTCACCGGAAGGCGATAGCTGGTAACCGGGTAGTCCCGGATGCTCTCCCTCATCAGGAAGCCCAGATCCTCGGGACGACTGCAGCTAACACGGTCTATAGGAGAAACAAACCAGGCACATCAAGGAGTGTCGTCGCTTATCTAATTCAGCGTCAATACACACTGCACGTGAATGTATTAATACGTAACTTGTAAGGTATGACCAAGAGATGTCCAACCTTTTAGATCTACGAGTATTAGGCGATATTTTATTCTTCTACTTTCATATCTGAACGTATTGTTGCCACAATTTATATGAATACTATTTGTTTTGAATGACTAAATTACCATTAGAAAAATACTTAGTATTTGATTGTTTGGGTTGTAGTAGGTTCAGTATACCTGGTTTAACTTCTCTAGGGAGCAATGCATTACAAGTTGCGCCCAGTTTAAGCATATTTGATGCTTACATTTTAATTAGAAATTGTCGCCCTAAACACGCAACTAAGTTATCTATAGATATCTAATAGAGATTATTACGTAATCCATGTGAAAACAAGGTAAATAAATAAATATTTATAATTTATAATGGATCTCAAAATGAATGCTGAAAACATTGAAAATATTATCTATAGAGTTCATCTTGAAGTTGACACTTATTATTTCATCTACCTAGTTAAATTGTTTGTACTGTGCTAATGTTTAAAAAAATCTGGTACTAATGTATTTTCCCTTTTTGACTTCATATGTTTTAGAAACGTGGAAAACAACTAAAAAAACAACTAGAATAATTCTAGAGAGCGAAATCTTTGTCCCTATTTATATTGTGGGGTGTGTTCCGCAGTATGTATTGTAATTTTTTAAATTATATATCAATTGTTGCACATTATTTATTACATAGGATTCAATTTATTAGTTCATTTGAATTAGAAACACTAGTGTTATATACAAATATAGTCAAATTAAGCCGCCATGGTCTTTGCCCATCTCAGCTCTGTTTTAACCAGAGTTATATATATTATATGCTGACATCAGCATGATGTAGTCCTTGCTTAATTTTACCGAAAACCTCGATATACGATCTTTCGTCTCTTATTTCGGGTCGCTTGTCGTGCATTTAGGTGCGCCGTGTTGTGATTTTGGACGGTTCCGCTAAGGGTTGTGTTAGTTAAAAATACCACCGCTCGTGGCGCTAGCAGAAGCCGGGACAGCGCGGAGATCGGCAGTCGGTCCCCACCCTTTTGCGAGGCAAGATTGCATTGCGGCCGCGCGACATTTCATCCTGCGTGGTCGAAAGCTTGTAATGTTTTTAACGTAAATATAATGTATATATATAAATAACATGTGCTTCAAAAAGAAAGTGTTTGTTTGCTGACCTGCTACTCCTCCTGCCCTCACGCGACGTAATAACTCCTATTTTTGAAAGAGGATGATTTCTCGGTTGATTTCTAGGACGGCGACAAAAAGACATTGTAGTTAATACTCTTCGAAGTACATGTCCCAGTCGGGTCTACCTTCGTCTCTTGACCCACTGTAGTATGGAAGATTACCTTGTCCGGTCGCTCACATCGTCATTCCTGAAAAATTCCTACCATCGTAGCCCCGGTATTCAACAGGCATCTGCCTTCAACACCTTTATTAACACGTAATACTATTGTAATAAGCATTTATTTCATGTATACTAACTCTTTACTTTCGATTAAACTATTAGCAATAAAGAGTTGTAAGTATAACAACAGCTGACAAGAAAAACCATTCGTCATTTGACTCCCAGAAAGAACACATAAAAAATGTGCGACAGTTGGACATCCATGTCGCAGAAACTGGTTCCGTGTAATAACATGACGTAAAAGAAATAAAGAAAAATGATGTAGAAGATGAAGAAGAAAAAGAGGAAGAATAAGAAGAAATAGCAGTAGAATAATAATTTTTTCAATGTTTTGAGCATTCACTTTGAGATCCATAATAAATTATAAATATTTATTTATTTATTTACCTTGTTTTCACATGGATCACGTAACAAAAGTTCTCTATTAGGAGACTGCAGTTTCGACTAACTCGTAGTCTTTGTCAATCCTTCTCTAGTTAAGAGATAACTGAGCTGCGTTGTACTTTATAAGTGGTGTAACACCTTTTTGTAGGGGAGGGGTGGGGGTGTGTCTATCAGGAAAGGAGGGAGATAGGTAGTGTTGCAAGGATGAAGGAAGAGATACATACATAAAAGTGGTTTAGGTATAAATTTATTTTTATTTTCTATTTTATTTTTATTTATTTTATTTTTTTTAATTATTATTAATATTATTCTTATATGTCGTATATATAATTTTTAAACTTATTTATTTATTTAACGGAAACAATTTTAATACCTTTTACCAATTTTAAATACCTTAAGTAATTCACCAATTTTAAAATTGTTTCCGTTAAATAAATAAATAAGTTTAAAAATTATATATACGACATATAAGAATAATATTAATAATAATTAAAAAAATAAAAAAATAAAAAATAAAATAGAAAATAAAAATAAATTTATACCTAAACCACTTTTATGTATGTATCTCTTCCTTCATCCTTGCAACACTACCTATCTCCCTCCTTTCCTGATAGACACACCCCCACCCCTCCCCTACAAAAAGGTGTTACACCACTTATAAAGTACAACGCAGCTCAGTTATCTCTTAACTAGAGAAGGATTGACAAAGACTACGAGTTAGTCGAAACTGCAGTCTCCTAATAGAGAACTTTTGTTACGTGATCCATGTGAAAACAAGGTAAATAAATAAATAAATATTTAGAATAATAATTGATTATAGGACGTAATCCTAGAGAAAGCAGAAGAAGAAGTAGAAAAAAGAGAAGAAGATATAGAATCAGGAGAAGAAGAGGAAGAAGAATTCAAATCAACACTTGTCTTTTAGTACCACTGTTTAAAGAAGCATATCGTCCACGTGCCCACACTCCTTATCTTGCATGTGTCTGCATAAAAACTACAAGAAATTTACATTATGTAAACGAGAGCATCGCCCCATCTTTACGTAAATATGTGATCAGTGGCCCGTGACGTGTATGCACGTCAGCCCGTGCAGGATATGGCGGTGGGCGCGTGTGCACGTCCAGCCAGGATGCGGAAGGAGCGTGACGGTCCCGGTGGATGCCTCTGACGGTCGACAGCATATCGGATGACCGTCGAACCGGTCGACAAGCGAGAGAGTGGTTCGCACTACAAAGAACCATACCGGTTACGTAGATATTGATCGTGCCTACCTCAATACTAAACTATATGCCTATACTAGACTGTATAGTATTGATTCAATAGTGAAATACATAATTATACGCCTATACTAGACTGAAGTTTTTTCGCAACATATTCGCGGCATATTCCAGTGGTGAAAAAGTTTGTTTGTCATTCAAACGCCGTCGGTTCAAAACCAGGTCAAACTTGATTTTTATAAATTGTTTTAATGAAATCTAAGCTCTATACGTGTCCTCTGTAGGGTTGAGCCACCCCTTAACACTATCCAGTCTGCTCGTTACGCGATTAAAATTACGCTGGAGGCCGACTGTTTTTTTTTTAAGAATTGCTAAATTTATCGTCATGTGTTCAAATAAAATTAAATATGACCCTCACTGAAAAGGTTTGAGATCTTTGAATTATGGTCGAAAGTAAAAACAACACATATGTTGTGTGATCGGCCACTAATGTTTGAAAAACATCACAAGCTGTGTATAGTGTTGGCAGAACGATCACACACAAGTTTTGTGACCCGCTAACGTTCGGCCTGGTGATAGCACACATATTGTGTAATCGGACTGGATAGTGTTAAGAATAAAAAAATGACTAGACCTTGGGGGCGTCGGACTTATCATCCGATCTCCTTAAAAAAACGCTGATTATTGAACACCCAAATATTTGTCTGGTACTACAGTCGCAATCTATGCAAGTTCACGGGCTCTTGCACTGGAGGTTCCCGGGAACCATATGCTACCACTTGGACCTCCGAGTGTATTCTTCTCTGCGCCAAGGCATAGACAATTTGAGCTTACAGAACTGTAATACAGCAATTAGTGGTGTCCATATTCGCCATTATGGAGCGGATATATAGGGTCCGCCATCTAACGTTTTTTTTTCAACTAGTGCTTATTTCGTGAATGGTAACACTTAGCTCATGTCTGATTTGACAGATAATTAGTTTTATCCTTCCGCTGAACGAATATGGTTGTGTATACGCTTGAACAACGCTGGGAAATATTGCGACATTACTTTGAAAATTATGGTAATGTTGCAGAATGTGTGCGAAAATTGCGTACGGATTTTGGAAGAAGAGAATCACCGTCAGCTCCGTATGTTTGTTATCTTGTGAAAAAAGTGAAAGAAACTGGCATCGTCATCGATAAACCAAAGCGTGAAAAGCCAAAAACAGTGCATACACCCGAGAATATTGCTGCTGTGGCAGAAAGTGTGCGTGAAGCGCCATCAACATCAATTCACCGTCGTTCTCAACAATTGAACGATTTTTTGTTCACAAAAATTGAAGAGGAGGATATTGGCAACATTTGGTTTAGACAAGACGGCACTACGTGCCACACAGCCGAAGCTACACTCGATGTTTTGCGCCCATTTTCAAAAAAAAAAGTTATTTGGCGGACCCTTTATATAATTTTTTTGTCCTAACAGGCGGCTCTACCCAAGAAATATTAACATTAATTAATTAATGGTAATTATTACAAAATATCATTAAAAACCGTATACTTTCCTTGAATAAGTAAGTGAAATATTACACAATTATTCAATCAGGATGTTAATAATTGACTATTATGATTGTACCAATTATTGTATGTCTGTTTTGTTTTCATTTTAACACCCATTTTTCCATCAAACAGTGTTTAATTGATTATTGTTTTAAATTTTCCACGGTCGTCTCGACCTTCCTTCAAAAATCAGAACAATGTTTCGGAATAATGGCGCCAGATGTCCGTGGCACAATTTAAATCCAATTAAATTCGATGATAAGCAAACATTATTTTCATATAAATTTATATTTTACAGTTGCTTTTGTAAAATTGATAATATTGTAACACTTTTACAATGCACGAGTGAACCTTATGATATCGCTGAAGATAAACCTTAGTGTACGTACAATCGCTTGATCGAAAACGCAAATAATTGTTTAACAGCCTCCGTAATGTACTTTAAGATAAGATTTTTAAAATATGTTAATACTTATACCAAAAAGTATCAGAGAATAAAAATGTGTAGGTGAGAATTGAACCTTAAAAATCAATGTATAATTTCATGAATTAAAAAAATCTTGATCTAAATGTTACACTGTAATGGGTGCGAAACGCAAGATCCATGAGTATTGCATTTTGCCTACAGTTACATACAAACGAAACTAAATATATATAATTAAACTACTATACACTATTAAATAAAATATATTCTATTTGAAAAATGATTTTTCTTAATATCTTTACTCGTCATATTTTACCATTAGAAATACTGTTTTCACATAATAAAGTTGCTTCTGATAGTGTGGCTTTTGGGTTTAGGCGTGTGGCGAATTACTAATTTCCAATATTTCGACCGCCATTGCAGGGGTCTTCTTCAAGGTTGATGACTTGGTCACCACTAAGTCATCAACCCTGACGAAGACCCCCGCAATGGCGGTCGAAATATTGGAAATTAGTAATTCGCCACACACGGCTAAACCCAGAAGCCACAATATCAAATCTGGCCGTGAAAACCTAAGAAGTTATTAACTTCTGATAGTTCTACCGACACGGTATCGTAAGTTTTTTATGAAACATATTCTTGTCGTAAATAGATGTTTTAGTCACTGTGCTGGTTGAATTCAACATAACCTAACTAATTGTTTTTGTATTAGATCAAACACTCTAAGACGTCTAATTACACGTACAGTGAGGCCCCGCTTAGCGCTGTCTCGTTTAGCGCTGTTTCGATTTAGCGCTCTTATATTTCAAACCGGGGTTATTCCCCAAATTTGTGCATAAATAGTGGATAAAATAGCTAGGATATAAGCTAAACAAACCGGTTTAGATGAGGTAAATGTGGAAGATGTCGAAGAAATAGTTCAAGAAACAACAGCTAGTCTTTCTAATGATGAGCTCAAGGAATTAACTGAGCAAGAAGAAAATACAGGGATATGGATATTTTTTGAGAAATAATACATAGTATATGCAGCGTCCAAGCTTCATAAACAGTGCTCTTTGTAATGCACGTTAAAACAAGTTAGATAGTATGTATTTATTTAATATTCCTGTTAATAATAATAATAATCGTGTCGGAAACAACAGGGTCAGATCCTGTCTGCCCAGAAGTGGGCGACGTCGATGGCGTTACTTCTGGCCATCATCAGGTCTTCCTGGGTGCAGCCACTCGGGCACAGCGCACACTCCAGAAGGTGTGACAGGGTCTGCTCCACGCCGCAGTCACATTCAGTCGGTCCGCTGTAAAACTGCCAGGCCCTCATTTGTGTCCTCGTCTTGCATACTCCGGTCCGAAGTCTGTTAAGGGACCTCCATATATTCCACCCTTGGTCATGTCCAGGGGCTAGGTCCTCTTTCGGGGCAATCCAAGTATTCCCCTCAGTTGCGCTTCTCCACATGTTCAGCCGCAGGGTGGCCTCAGGTATCTCCAGTTCCGTTGTCGACTGTAGGAAACATCTTCTTGATTTGAGCCGTGTAGTTATCTTTTGGTACCCAAACATAGGGTGGAGTGCGTCGTGGGTTGCTTTGGTGAGTTCCTTCTTGGTAGTAACTTCTCGCCGTATGTTTGGTGGGGCAATGCCCGAGAGTTGATATAGCTTTGATATTGGGGTAGGTTTTAGGCACCCCGTAACCACCCGGCACGTTTCATTCAGAGCAATATCCACTTTCTTGGTATGGGCAGACCTCGCCCATACTGGCGCAGCATACTCGCCAGCAGAGAAACAGAGAGCTAGAGCACTTGTGCGGATCAGGTTTGGTTGGGCTCCCCACTTCGTACCTGCCACTTTTCGGAGTAGGTTGTTTCTGGTGGACACCTTTTGCTTAACAGACTGACAGTGTTTCTGATAAGTGAGGGTCCTATCCAGCTTGACCCCTAGGTATTTAGGTGTGTCGCAGTGCTCTAACACCAAGTTGTTCCAGGTAATGTGCAGCTTTCTCTTGGCAAGTCTGTTATTAAGATGAAAGGCGCAGACTTGGGTCTTGCTTGGGTTTGGCTGTAGTCGGTTTTGGTGGTATATTATATATTCCTGTTGAACGTCATAGAGCCCACTACAGTGTTATAACATTACCCGCTTCACTTGCATTCATGCATAAAATGCGTTCACACATCCTAATATAATATACTTTATTTTATTTTTTATTTTTAACATAGCATAAAATCATAAACCATCTAGAAGAGAATGCCTTGTAAATTGTAACAATACGTGGTAATAAAATAGATTGTCCGCCAAAATAATTAACTTGCAAATTTTCAGCAGTTTCCCTTTGTTGGCTGCACTCTGTAATTGCACGTTGCATTAAATTCTCCGTGTATCGCATAATACCATTATCTCTACGGCGGGCCGATTCATTAAACGCTGTCAAATTGGCAAAGTTTCATTGAATTAATGTCCGATTCCGGGCGGTTTCAGCGCCGTGTTCAGTTAAATGCTCTCAATTACGGTAATACTCCTGAAAATCGCGCTGAAATGGAGTTGTTTCAGACAGATTTCAGCCAACGAACGGCACGCGTTCTGAAACGTTTTTCAGTAATAATGGTGTTTCTGGACTTTACTCACGCATCACATACTAAAAAAATTAAGTATTCTTAACCTTTAAATGCCCAGTGGTTTCCTTACGGGACCGCAGATTTGCGTCGTTCAATGCCCTACGTGTTATAGTTCATTTCACAATCGGATTATATTAATTTGTAATAGTATTAAAGTAAGTTCATAGAAGAATCTATTGTGCGACGAAACATTACAAACATTGGCCTGCTAGGGCATTGAACGACCCAAATTTGCCGTCCCGTATGGGAACACTGGGCGTCTAAAGGTTAATGTGCGCTCATTCAGATTATTTCTCTGTACAATTGTAGCTACTGCACAGAAGTGCTTAAAAAAAGTGAAAGAGCAAACGGACGAAAATGGTAAATGCATGGATTTATTTAGTGGCGCAAAGTCTGCATGTCCGATAGGGCTGATGCACTTTCCTCGAATTGCATTGAAAAGAAAGTATGGAGTGTCTACTCGTATCTACAATATGTTCAGCGAAAATGGCACATCATACACGTAAGCATGGCTCTCATTAGGTTAGCGAAGTTAAGCAAGATTGGACACGAACTAAAACTTGGATGAGTCGCAATCCTCGTGTCATTGGTCGGGTTAGGCCGCACCTTAAGACCAACTATTCCGGGTCTCGGAAGCGATGAGCTAATCATCAAACCTCTTAAAAAAAACAATCTAAAATATGCCTTGTATACTACAACTGCCGTCTTCTGCCTTCGAGGCATCTGGAACCGTATAAGTTTCCAGGTGGATCTTCGGGTGTAGTAATGCCTGGGGACGCGGCATGGACAGCGGAAACTGACATAACTGAGTGACTCCCATTAGTGGTGACCATATCGTCTCGATATGTAACAAATATGGGTTGAAGTAAAATATCACAACATTCAAAAAGGTTGCCCTTGGCTGTTATAGGAGCTGGCCAGGGGTAGGTGAATGGATTATGCGTTAACCATTTAATCAATCACTGCGGTTATGAGTTGCCGTGAAATTTGTTTCATTAATATCAAATGTGATGAATTTACGTTATGTCGTTTGCGGTGCTTTACACAAATAAGACCAATATTAATTGATGTACTAGTATTTTCGGACACATTCAGATGCATTTAGAACATTTTTAATAGTTTGAAAAATAATTTAATCATTTGTCCGTGATTTCGTAAAAACAGAATTGTCCCCACCACAGCAGCTTCTGATAGCACATGCTTAGTTAATGTGATAAATACCGCGACGATTGATGTTATCAAATAAGGAGTGATTGCTGCAATAGTGCATAAACTATAGATGATGACTATAGTGCATAAACTATAGATAAACTATACCTTCATACTGCTTACATTTTTATCAAAAAGTACAGATGTTTTCTTCTTAGTATTTTTATACGGAAACACATGCAGGAGAGCACAACAGGTCGAAAACGCTGTATGCGAGAAAGATGTGTTGTGTTTATGTGCTTTTTGGTAATATCGAAAGTGCATTGATCCTGATTGTATAAAGGAGGAAACACAAATACTACTGGAATGACATTTCAGAGCTTTCCGGTGGCTTTTATGAAGAAATTTTCCAAACTGAAAGTTCTGGATGGATGTACATTAACACTTTATGAATGCTTAGTCTTTCGCTTGAGTCTATCGATTGAGGGTGCATCTAGGAGGTATTTTTTGGGTTAAAAAAGAGCACCGGTCATGTATAATAACGGTAGTAAAGACTAAGTGATCCAATCTTAAGTAAGTGTTGGAAGTCTGCTGAATGGAATTCGAGCAAATCTATCAATTCAATATTGTTCATAAAGCTTCGTAATTGTTGAGATCTTTTGGGTTCATATTGCTTATTATTATTCTGAATTATCATAATTAAATGGACATATAAAAAAAGCGACACTGACGAATAACAAGTTAATCCTTGAGCACACTGGTTTACTTTACCGGAAGGGTTATTTACTGGCGAAAAACAAACTCGCATGACATTTTTTTTACGCGACAAAAAGATGACGTGAGGTTTCTTTGACAAAAAATAGCCCGCGTCATTTTCGCGCGCGAAAGTAAAATGGGCGCGACATTCAAAAAGGGAACACACGACATCTGTCGGCGAAGTTTCAAAATAAAAAAGGAAAATTTTAAAATATAAATTCAACGGCCTAGTGCTGTCATATTTTTATAGTATTTTCCGCGTTTTATGTGAACTCATGCAAAAAAAATTATCCAATAATGTCTGCGAGTCCTAGTTATATAAACTTTTGATGTAATGTCATTAATGTACTGTATTATTATAATAATGTCTAAGAGTGACGAAAATTATATTTAATGAAGTTGTATGATTCGTATTTTTGATTGATGTACTTTTATGGTGTCTTACGGTGCTCACGGGATGGCTTTCCTCAAAATCAAATACATTCAACCCTCCTATAACGCACGTAATTTATAAATGTGTAACGCAGATTTTTCTTATAGTTTTGATCTTTCATATTGGTCGCGATTCCGAAATTACAGCATCAGCTTATATGGTGATGCTGGAATACCAAGTATTTAAATTATTAGGATGGTCCATGCTCCATTTCGATGCGTAAGCATTCCTTATTAATATTATTAATACATAGAATTTCGTACACCGCAAATTCCTCGATACTTGTTGTTTTGGACTTTGATCCCTGACTGTATGAATTGACAGATTCCATCTAAGATAGAGAGTTGATTATAACAATTACTTTGGAGGTTGAATACAAATAGTTATGTTTAAAATAACGTTTTGAACACATATAATGCTACCTTCTATGTTGTTATTTTTTATAGTTTTGAACCATCTCTTGATACTAAGTGTTCCAAGCCTTGGGAGCATCGTCTTAATCATCCCATCGTATAAAAACATTATCGGAGCGTTGACTGCAGAGGCAATTTTATGGGTGAGACACTAGTCTCAAACCAACCGGAATTGCTTAAAAAATATATCTAAATAATTGTAGAGTTTATAAATCATTGTAGAAAAATGATATTTCTTTAAGAATTGGATTCGAACTCTCGATATTTCGCACGGTGGGCGAATGATTTACTTCTATACCAAAAATAAATAAATTTATTTATTTTAATACTTTAATGGGATTCGAACATGACAGTCGAAGATTATACATATTTCTAAATATAGATGCTTTTTTTTAAACACATACTCGTATATGTTTTATAATTTCAATTTCCATTTCCGTTTCAGGCTTTCCAGTTTTGTAATTTCCCAATTTTTTCCCCCAAAACAAATAGGGAAACTTTTGAGAGTGGGTATTGCTGCGTGCTCGTGTATCATGTACTGGAAAATATTAAATTTATTTTGTTGAATTTGTTTGTTGAGTCAATATTATATAAACGCTCCGGAGTTATTTTCTGCCCTTTTGAGTTACTTCGTTTTAAACCGTTTTTTTCCATTTTTCACCAATGCTTCATGTTTGTTTTACTATTTTTAATAGTTGTAATTCATATTTTGTATCGCGTAGTAATTAAAACGACTCATAAATGTTGTTTTTGTTTGTGTAACATTAAATAACGTTAATATTCCATTTTAAATACTCGTATATTCATTTACATATCATGTATCTACACACTTATGTAATTCAATTCTTGCTTTCCGCCTTGTGGATGCTGGAGTACCTTTTTCTAACTCCATACGTAATATTCTTTCCCCAATATCTGGAGAATCATCATCATCATCAGCCTGTATCCGTCCACTGTTGAACGTAAGCCTCCCGCATGAGTCTCCATCCTCTTCGATCTTCCGCCTTCCGAATCCAGGTCACTTCCGCTATTCTTCTTATGTCATCAGCCCATCTTGCAGGGGGTCGGCCAATGCTTCGTATACCAGTTCTTGGGCCCCATTCCAATACTTTTCTTCCCCATCGACCGTCGTCTCTTCGACAGATATGTCCTGCCCATTGCCACTTGATTGTGCCTATTCGTTGGGTATACGGAATAAGGAATAAGGAAATACGCAGAAGAACTCAAGTAGTGGAGGCCCACTACTTGAGTTATTCTGCGTATTTCCTCGTTTCGTATTCTATCTTTTAGCGACACTCCGAGCGTGGATCTCTCCATAACACGCTGGGTGATCTATATTTTATGGGTAAGACTTGCTGTCAGATTCCACGTCTCTGCGCCATAAGTTAATACAGGGAGGATGCATTGGTTAAACGCCTTAGTTTTTCAGATATGTTCACCATAAATTGGCGCCTCTTTGTTCTACTCATCACTTGCCATTGGCTCTCATCTTTTATCAAACCCAAAAAGTGCTGTCTCTACGTTGCTCGTGTTGCCCCTATATGAAAGCCTGCGAATCCTGGCATTTCGACAAAAGCCAATGCAGCCGTATGATGATTTTTAAAAACCAGTGTCTTTTTAGAATATTAAGTGTGCGATGGCTTGAGTTTGTGATGAATGACGAATAATTTGTGAGGAGGGTAAGGGAACGAATCTTTGGAATGTAATGTTTGAAAATACAGCTGCCTTTTCTCTAGGCCCTTGGACACCGTCGACAACTATACGCGAGTCAAAGCTGATAAGAGATGAGGTGAAGATGGCAGCTGATGAAAAACGTATATAGCGGTCATTTGTGGCGACCGTATGCTACAGTTAGGAACCAGATATTTAATAATGTATAATAAAATTTGGTTAAGCTCCCCCGTAAGACCAATTAGTCCAAGTTTCGGTAGCGTTGTTGGGCTTATCAAATGATCTCCTTAAAAAAAACGATTGTCGATACCGTCTTTTCCGTGGTTTTCTTCGCATGGGACAAGGCATGATCAATGGAAACTGAATAAAGGTAACTTAGTTATACCATCAATATTTAGTACATTTTCACAATTTACAGAATGGTGAATAAACAAAAAATATATTACATAAAACCACATATTTTACCTCTAAATCGTCATAACTCTTTCAGAGCTAACGCGACCTGAAACATTAAGACGAATTTCACCTTTTATAAGTGTCTCCAGACAGATAGCCGGCCACTTTTAGCCAAACTATAAATCCGCCATTATGGCGGTCCTCAGGTTTTCGCGGTCTTTTTGCCGGCGCCATAAATATTTGGCGGGAAGTCGCCATGCTGTAAAAATGGCGTCGAGAGGGAGGATTTACGAGCGGGCCGCGGCCGCCCCGGGGACCCGCGGGGACCGAATTCCTAAATCACTGGCAACACCTTGAATCAGGCGCATCCAACTGCGAATCGCGGACCAATTATGTTTATTTATATATTAACATCCTCCTCTCGCAAAGAGGGGCGTTAATACGTCACGTGAGGCAGCATGAGGAGCAGGTCAGCAGACAAAGACTTTCTTTTAAAAGCACAGATTATATTTACGTTAAAAACATTACAAGTTTGTGACCACGCGGTATGACATGCCGCGCGGCCGCGACGCGGACCTTGCCTTGCCAAAGGTTGGGGATCAACTGCCACTTCCGCGGCCCGCGTTCGGTCACCAGCGCCGCCGGTGGCAAAACTATGTAACTAGTCCCAATGTTGCCATGCATAAAGGTATGGCAAGCGACAAAAATACAAGACGAAAGATTATCTATCGAGGTTTTCGGTACCAGTTAGCAAGGGCTACATCGTGCTGATGTTAATATACCTGTATATATATTTAATCAGTCCTTAGAATTACATGGCTTAATGCGTACATGAATATTGTGCTTGTTGAAATACACCTAAATCAATGAATTTGAGGTTTGTTATATTTGAATCAAGCTGAGGCCCCATTACATCTAAAGATTCAGATCTCAGGAGCGTCGCAATAATCATTACATTTCCGTCTTATATCCAATCCTCTCAAAGTTATTGCTCTGAATACTGTCGGAAACTATGCGTACATTACACATAGTTTCCGATGACGGTGACTTGGGACGAGGCAGATAGTTGCAGCTATTTTTTATGTATACACATACAGGAGAAACCGACAGACGACAATTCGGAAATCACACTTTTTTTTACAATTGCTATTATTAAAGAAAGCTCAGCGCTAAATATGCAGTATTGATCCGCAACGTCATAAGACTATATCGCGGTATTCACGCATCGTCAATTTTTACGTGTTCACGGAATGATTTTTTTCTAGTAATCATTTAGATTAATAGGCAACGAAGATATAATTATGTACAGGTATACCTTATAATTTGATTGTAAACCATTTTATTTTGGCTTTTTAGTGTTCGAATCCGCGACCACTGGAATGGCAGGTGAACGCCGTGCCTCTGAGGTATAATAAATATTTAGGTCAAACGAATATTCGCTCATTCTGTTCACACACGTTAAAATTCGTTTGGTATAAACGGTAAATTTCTATTCAAAAGATGATAGTAATTGTGAAGTCTCATCTATGGAATTTTATTACGCTTACCATGGTGTGCATATGGCTAAGCGCTGCATGTGGAGTGTTGATCCGCCAACGTCATAGACTGCAGCCCGAGATTCACGCATCATCCTTATTATTACAGGAATTTACTATGAATGGGTGGTCTTCACGGGACGGTATCGTCTACCACCTATTTTAATTAATAGGCTATGACTGGCATTTTACGGGCGAAGGATCAAATTCACACCAACCGGGGGTATTTTAGAGCTCAGAAATCGATTAAAATCCTTTTTTTTTTAATCTCCGTTGGGAATCGAACCTACGACCTTTGGCTTGCAAAGCAAACGTTTCGACCATTGAGCTATACCCGCCGGTTATCTAAAAGTATTTTAATCCATACCCGTCGATAAAGTTGCTGACAGAAGTGTGTGGTGGCTATTTGTGTCGACTTAGTTTTTCTAGCCATCAAGCGTATTTACTAGAATAAGTAAAAAATCGCATACAAAGATCAAAGCTTGTTTATGGTTGCTGTGCGTAAAAAAATCGTGACATCTTTGTGGTGTTATGATGTCGGGTTATTAGGGCAACGCCGGCTCTGGGGTGCTCCGAAGGGGCGGGATGGAAAAGGCATGTTAGTTCCCCTTTCAGGCGGGAGAGCGCCCCCCTTCAGGAGGGGCTGCGCGACCCCCTTTCAGGTGAAAATCTCGCCCTGGGGAGACCGCGAACCTGCGCCCAGGTGCCGTCCCTCAAAACTTACAAGCATCGAGTCGACAAGCCACAAGCAAAGGCCCTTTGATGTTAAAGCATTTACGGTAGCACAAGTTATACAAATAACCTCACATGTACAATAATTATTGAGAAGATAATTATTTAGAATATATACACAATGTGGTTATCATTCGAGAGATGTTCAAAAAATAAGGTAACTTGAGATATTTTTTTTTGAAAACCATTGATATCCTCCTCTCAATGTTCCATATCGATGGGCTGGATGAAGAATGCAGGATTAGGTTCACAGTATAAAGAACTTGTTTTAGTTTCACAATCCGCGTTTATTTGTCAAACACTTGCAACAAAAAGACCATTGTGGCACACGCCATTTAGGCGTGCCCATCAAGGTCGCGAGCGTTGTTCGACTGCCAGCTCACGGCGCGCTCTCACATCTCGGCGCTGCCAGCTGTCACTGCAGAAAAAAGCGAATTCAAGATGAGAGTGGTACCAACAGGAAATGGGCCCACTGCCATAACAAATATTTTGGCGTATGCAAACACCGTTTAACATTATAAAATTAAAACTAACATTATATGTGCATGTCAGGCGAGCGAACAAAAATAAGAGACAAAAGATCGTTTTTCGAGGCTTTACGGCATCAGTCTAAAGGAGCTATATCAAGCTGATATCACCATTTATATACTCATCAATTTCTATTTTGCCTCTTCAAAGGAAATCATCCTCTTATATAATACACACATATGTTACAGATATGGAACTTATATTCAAAGTTTTTTTTTTTAGTGATTATGATTTCCATACAAAATCACCATTCAACCGCTGCTACAAGTGTATCACTGCTGAAAAATAATTATCTATGTGAACGTATGCAGCGTTGAGCCTCCCTTAATGACTAAATGGTCCAGGCCTCGAGAGCGACGAGCTTATTATCCGATCTGCTTAAAAAATATATTTAAAAAACACCCAAAATACGCCTTCGGATTCTACATCTTCCGTCTCAGCAAGTGCCCTGAAAGTCTATATGTTAACAGGTGGACTTTTGGGTGCAAGATATCAAGGGACAAGGCATGAACAAAGGGACCTCACAGATCTGAGTAGAGGCAATTAGTGTTGACCATGTGGAACGGAGTTACATGAAGAAACGTATGAGATTTTTTTTCAAATTTGTTAGTATATAATATATTTTTAGAATTATAATATGTGATATTAACTAACCGTGAATAATGTAAATGTACAATAAAAGTTAACAATCCAATTATTGGCACCTTACAACCCAATTAAGCATATAATTCAGTTTCTGGTTTGCTGTTATTTTCTCTAAAATTTAGTTTTCCCAAACGTATATCAAGGACCACGCTAAAAACACGTACAGCAATATATTCACAGTATAAAATTAGAACTTAAAATAACAGTGTTCAAATAACATACTTAGTTACCGTGCAAATTATAATAATCCAAACTTCCTATAATAATAAAACATAACACACGTGTGTTGCCAGGAGTGAGGCAGTCTCTTCCTCTATTATTAACCCTTGGTCGGACATTAGTTATAATTTCCCTGGCGTCGCACCTCGCTTGGGGACGCATTCCTGCCACAGCTCGCGTTAATTAGGGACCGTCCCTTCAGGTGTGTCAGCCATACAGTCCAGGTGCGAAACTGACAATGGCGATACACCCTTTCGTGCAAAATATGAGTGACACACCTCGTTTCGGGCGCTGCGTGTTTGGGCCTCATTATATGTTTATCTGTATTATGTATATTATGCGAAAATTTGACATTTTAAGCGATACCTGTGCACAGCGATCTCACACCGGTGCTTTGTGAGGAAGTTCCAGGTGCTACACAAAGACATATTCTAAATTAAAATAAATTTAAAAAAATCCAAAAACTATGTCCTTGATTTCATTGTAACATTCCAATGGGCATTTTGTAAACTAATCGATAGAATTTATTAAAAGTAAATTTCATTAAATATTCATTTTAAATATGAGAATCCAATTTAAATAGTTAAGAATTTGCACAAAAAATAAATATCTATCAATAGTAGGCTTTATACTCAAGAAAATGTAAATCATCTCTGAGTATTTTCCTAAGTAATTGATATTTATTGGAATATTTACTGTTTTACGTGTTTGCTCAAAATAACTAATAGCTTGTAGGTACTTTCAGTGACTTGAAGTATTTAAACTTTTGTATTAGTCTGGATTCTAATATACACACTTTATTCAGTCAAATAGTCAGGCATCGTGCTAAATGTTCGCGAGTGTCATAAATGATTTTTGTTCGTAGAGTAGGTAGTTTGAAAGCTTGCAAGATTGACAATACTCTGAAAAAAGCTTTTAAAATAGTTTTATTTACTCAGTATCATAATTTTAACTCTTATTAAAGTTTGGAGCAGATAAATGAAATAATTTCGGTCCCATTATCCGTTAGCTCTAATGTTATCACCACTAAACTAAATGCATTAATTATCATAATTAAGCGATCACCATGAATGAATTATTATGTTTATATATAATTATTATTTTGTATATACTATATAAATATATATGTATATAAAAATATGGCAGATTGGGTATTGCACAACCCACCCAATCCTCCTGGAATAAAAGCTTATTATTATTATTAATTTACAAGTAACCAAACAAAAAATCATTCCTTACTTCCTCTTAATTGTTTTCACTTAAATTACACGAGAAATATTTCTGAAAATATATTTGAAAATCACTTTCTTACCATAGATGCGTAGTAAAAGGTTTGTTAAGAGGTGTATTGAAAGAGATACACCTGTAGAGGTTATTCTAAACTATTCACAATTGCAGCAAGAGATGTCACACAATATCAATAAAATAATCGACCTTTTTTACTTTTTAATTCGAATCGTGCTTATTCGGCTGTTGCTCGAACTAACCACAGAATCACAAGTTCTTCAAAAAGGTCGAGAATCACTACCCTCTTCTAAAATGTCATATTCTAATTATGTTAATACTAATAATTAGTTATGGCAAGGTTCGCTTTATAACATTTGCGTAGTAAACCTTTTCCTTTATTTATTTAATATCAAACAAACAGGTCGTCGTTCTGTAAGTTTATTAAAGAAATTAACCGAGGGTAAAACAGTATAATGTTCCTGGAGCGTTTATTTCGTAATAAATCTATTCAAACGTAACATTTTACCCAATGCCAAATAAGGATCTCAAAGTGAATGCTAAAAATATAAAGAGCCTTATATTTTATTCAAATTTCTATTCTTCGTAGTATCAATCCAGTGGATTGGCTTGCAGCAACAAAATCTTGCATATTGCATTTGGATCTCAACTCCTCTCGATCCTCTGCAACCCCCTTCAGCTCAGCATAACAGCTACAACTCATGTCCTCGAACACTTGCTTCAAATACTCCCGTCTAGGGGGTCCACTACAGTTTCTACCCTCAACCATCCCTTCCACAATGTCGTGAAGGAGACCATCGTGGCGCATGATGTGACCGATCGCTTCTCTGAGATGGTTCTTACTAGGTGCCTATCTTCCTTGATTAAGCTGAGAACCTCATTGCTTGTGACGTGGTCTCTCTAGGAAATTCCGAGAATTCTTCTGTATGACCACATCTCAAAGCCCTTAGTATTTTTTATCACTTTCAGATAAGCACCATGTCGCACAGCCGAATTTCTATTTATTTTGGTTTATTTTTCATATTTTTCACATTTCTATTTATTTCCTCGTCAGCTGTATGGATGTATGCATGGTATGGATGTATGTATATATGGATGTATGCACCATTGCAAACGCAATGGTGCATACATCCATATATATATATTTGCATTTCGATACAATTTGCCAAATTGTAAATCATCCTATTGTGCCAAGTAGCAAAATCGGTACAGTCGCGATTTTGTTTAACCACTAAGTCTGCATGCCCGATACAGCCGAGGTACTTTCCTCGAATATCATCCAAAATATTTTTTAATTTTTATAGTTTAATTCCTTACAATAGCCAATTCAACAACAAAAAATCGTGAATAACTCTCGTTTACAGAGAGTTCCCTTTAAAAATGGACGATGCGCGAAATTTGAGCGACAGTCTAATTTTCTTCTTCTTGTCAGCTTATTAGTCTTCATCATCAGCCTGTATCCGTCCACTGTTGATCGTAGGCCTCCCGCATGAGTCTCCATCCTCTGCGATCGTCCGTCGTCCGCATCCAGGCTACTTTCGCTATTCTTGTGACGTCGTCAGTCCATCTTGTAGGGGGCGGCCTATGCTCCGTTTGCCAGTTCTTGGACGCTATTTTTACACTTTTCATCCCTATCGACCGTCGTCTCTTCGACAGATATGTCATATCCATCGCAACTTGAGTCTGTCTATTCGTTAGGTAGCCTTCACTACTTGTTTTTTTTTTCGAATATTCTCGTTTCTAATTCTATCTTTTAGAGACATTTCGAGAATGGATCTCTCCATGGCACGTTTGGTGACCTTTATTCTATGGGTAAGACTTGTTAGATTCCACGTCTCTGCGTGTATCATAAATTATTATTGCGAGGATGCATTGGTTAAACGTCTTAATTTTAAGACATTACGGATTTTTTGTTTAATAATGTACTAGTTTTTCAACTGTCTTCACGAAGAAAAAACATGTACAAGCTTCGTCGCGTTCAACACTTTTCCTGTCTATTAATTATAATAAAACATCACTCCATCTTGTTCTCTTCGGCGCTAATTCGTCATAAAAAAGCTCTTAAATCCAGATTAGCAGCCTCCCCGGGGCCCGCTATCAATGTTTCATCAAAGCAGAAACGGTGAAAGATGATGGAGAGCAACGAAGCCTGTTAATTAGAGAAAGGAGAGACTACACTTCAAACAAATTACACGGGATTCTTATCCATCTGTTTTGTCTCTTCTCGACTCGTTACGTCTCTTCACTTCTTTTCTCCGCTGGGATTAAGCAAATTCTGGCTTCGTACGCAAACCTCATTTTTTTCAGCTCATAAAACTGACAATGGCGAGCTTCTTTCTCGTATTTCATTAAGCAACAGTTGTGCTGAAAGAAAACTGTAAAGCTTTTCTTTTAACGTTTCATTTTTACTCATTTTAACGTTAATGACAAAATGTTAAATAGGCGAGTATTATATTGTGAATAGCAAAAGTCAAAACGTAAAAATGACAAATATAAATAAAAGTGTATTATATTTTAATCATTTGTGTGAATCATTTTAAAACGCTTAACTTGCGATTGGGGTGTTAATAAAAAACCTTGAAAATTAATATTTAGCGTTTAGTATTAAAGATTGAATTTCAGTCATATTTAAGTATGTATTAGAATACTCGTTGTTTCTTAGAATACAAGTACAGAATAAAATACGACACAAAAATCTATTTGATTATTCTTGTAACATCATAATTAGTCAGCTATATTTTTTATTATCTGCGTTTTCATTATAAATTCCTACATCATATTATGCCGCCCCATCAGTCTCCGGCCTCCTGCGCTGTAGTTTGTCGGGAACTTTATATGTTCCCAGGGGACCTTCAGGTACAGAGATGACTTTCGACCTGGTGTGGACAGTAGAAAGTGACAAAACCGAATAATGGCAATTTGTGGTGACAATATTCGATATCTTCCTGATAAAGAATTTAAAAAAAAACATTGTTAGATTGCTTCTTTAGCGATCATTGATGCCTTTTTTACTGCTAAATCACATATATAATCGTATTATCGATTTAAAAAACTAACTCACTACTATAATTATCTAGTAGTAAAAGTTAGAACTCGTATGTCTAGTATCCATCCAAGTCATCGGAGGATATGAAATGAAAAAATGTTTTTTTTGTTATACTACAGGCATTTGTTTCTTCTGCGATCATTATTGCTCATTTAATACTAAATCACACGTTTAATTACAATTTAAGAATCTAACATACCTAGTATTATCTCTAGAGTTACACGCACCTGACATTAATTCACGTTAGTATGTCCTGTATTCACACAGGTGCCTAGAGGACATAAAAATAAAAGAAAAACGTATTTTGTTTGATAACTTGTTGGTTATTCTGCGATCATTATTGCGCTTTTTACTGCTTTATTACACATATAATTACGATTTAAATAGCTGCCATACCGAACATTATTTGCTCCAGTTATGCTCACCTGGTATTAGTTCACGTTAGTATGTCCAGTATTTACTCTGGTCCCCGGAGGAAGGTTCCAGTGTGGATTAGCAGGAGCCATTTTTCAGTGTGCAGGTGCCTCAGAGAGGGGCGGCAAATTGCCGGGGGCTCCAGATAATTCACGCAGATATGGCTACTACGAGTATATTCACTTTAAAAGTGCTCAGAATGGACCACAAACTTTTTATTTTTTATTTAATCCATTATAATTTTTTAACTAGTTTGTACACTTTTGAGCCGTCTCGCCTATAACATATTATATGATATATAATACAAGAGGTTTTGTTGTTAAAGAGTCTGCTAATTGTTAAAAATGGACCTGAATTGATTCGAAATGAGTACAATCACTTAATTTATAATAATGTGAAATTAAACTTATTACTTTAAATAAAGCTAACAATGCGTAAAGCTTAAGGACTTATTAGACTTTAAACAGATAATTGTTATTATAATATATATTATTTCTTACAAAGTTAGTAATGGTCGATATGAAATGTCATATTTGTAGTGTCAGTCTCTGACAGATGATGCAGACTGATCATTATATATTTAGAAAAAATCTCATACATGTCGTCAGTCCATCTTCCAGAGGGTCGGCTAATGCTTCATTTGCCAAAAAATATATATTTGTAAAAAAACATATTTTAAAGTACAATAACATTAAATTAAATTCGTATTAAAACGAGATTCGTAAACTTATTTTCACGCATTAAAAAACATAATATATTTTTAAAGTACAGAGGCAGATTTTAGAATGCTTTAACAGAATCGGTGTTTCCATATTCATAAAATATTGATCCATTTATGAAACAGATACATTAGTGATATAACAGCTACACAAAAGCTATAAATATTTCCAAATGCTTCGATCATCTGTATTAGTTGCATATAGCTAAATTGTAGCAACATACTTTTATACTCTTTTGTGTGATTTTAAATAAAATATTAATTTCATGGAGTATTGTGTGATGTTGTGTTATGGAACATTCCCCGCCCTGGGATATACGTTCTCAAATGTGTATAATATGCAGAGCTGGTCCCTGCGGGCGGATTTACAGCCGGCGCACCTGAGTGACACATCAAGCCAAGGTTGAGGATCCCTGGAAACTGACAAAAAACACGAATATACGTAGCAAGAAAATGCTGTATCAAGAAAAGACTGAAGTCGCAAAAATAAAAATATTATTTCTTTCCATATGCCTTCCATATGTCGAACAATGGTCACTACCAATCATTTGCCATTTTCTTCGTCTTGTCTTAAGACTTCTCTGCACCCGAAGGTCATCCACCTAGGAACATATATGGTTCCCGATGACTTCCAGGGCAAAAGCAGGATAACAGCTATTTTGTGTGATTTCGCTAAACGCAATTAAATTTTTTTTACGGAATAAAAGGAGTAACAAATCTGAAAAATACAACTATTCACAAGATAATATAGTATGGTCCCTGATTATTTACATAAATATTTTTTAGAATATGTAATGCTTTACGTGTTTGCCTCAAATAGCTAATACTTTAAACCTATTCGTATTTTCCGCCTGAATTCAAGTAAATATAATTTATTTATAATATTTAAATTGTCAGGGACCAAGCTTTATTTTCTTGATTTAAGAATAATATGTTAATTCAAAATAAAAATCTCTAATGTAAACCGATTTATGAAACTAATAAATAAAAGTCATCAATCGTCAAACAAGGACACTTATACACCTTCAAAAATGGCGTATAAAATGAAAAATAACTGCTGCATTTTTTTTATATGAACAGATATTTAATTTATTATTATTTTTAATACATTAAATAGCATTGACGGAAAGACCTTCAAAAGGATTAAGTGTGTTATTTGTACATAAAATAAATTGGATTAACTTGTATTCATATTGTGACAAGATTAATTTTAGTGGAATATAGTGTCATCATTATTCAAGGTAAAACAGTTATTTTCAATTTAACAATCAAAAAAGAATGTTTTCGAATTTGAAAAAAATAGACATTAAAACGTTATATTTTTTATTAGGTATAATGTGATATTATTTTTTGCGTTAGTGGTATGGCAGCCCTGGTTCCCAACGTATGCAAAATGCCTCTCATTTTCGGCTTTGTGACAAATTGCGTTTTTTAATAAAATTATAATATCCGGCCACTCGGTCGGCCATTTTAGCTGTCGCCCGAGCTGATTTCGGAAAACTAAAATGGCTATAAATTAAACAGATTTTCGCCCTTGTCGCCATTTTATTACACTACGACTCGCAGTTTAGGTACCCAGTGTTCACACATTAACATTTTTATATCCCATTTACAGTTATTTTATACGAAAAGGACGACATTGATTCAGACAAATGTTTGATTTATTCTGCACTCACATTTTATTCTTGTTTAGTAAATCACTATTATTTAATGACTTACTGAGTATTTATTTACCTTATAATTTATGTTTATTAGAACTTATGTTTAAAATTTTTGCTCTTAAATAACAAATACCTTTTACCTACTTTCAATAATTTTAAGTATTTTACTTTTTATTTTAGTCCGGATTTTTAGTTAATATAATTTATTTAGTTAAATAGTCAAGGATCATGCTAGAGCTTTCTTGGTTATTGTGGATAGTATACATATGAAAAATACTTGATGCTGATGTTACTCCTATGATAACTTATTTTTTTAAACGCCCATGTATGTACAGGTAATATACAATATATGTAAGTATAATATGTAAGAATTTATGGTCACCATAAAATTCCGCCACACAATTTATATCAGCTTTTGCTGTCGATACTTACATGTCCGCACTCGGATATTCATTTGGTAACACATTTATATGTGTTATATGTATCGTTGACTGGCAGAACAGGGAACTAGAAGAAACTGCTGCTGTAGTAATTAAGATGTTTTAGGATTTTTTAAGGATAGTGATGATTAGTCCGACTATATTGTTGACGAAAAAGCGGATCGAGCCATCGTTATACCAACCTCATAAGAAAAAAACATCGAAATGTGCTCGAAACCTGTTTAGAAGCGTTCTTGCAGTTAGACTTAATTAAGTACACGAAACACTGTAAATTTATATAAACATTAAAAACATATTAATGATTACGAGCACGGGTATATGTATCTGCAACGCAAAGCTTATGTTGTTTGATATTGTGGCTTTTGGGTTTAGCCGTGTGTGGCGAATTTATTATCTCCGATATTTCGACCGCCATTGCAGGGGTCTTGTTTAGGGTTGATGACTTTGTTGAGAGTTGGTGTCAATAAGTAGTTTAGCCGTCAGCCTAACGTACCTCCACGAGCGTCATGTCGGGTAATCGTGTACGTTTGGTATGTTCTAAGGAGAGTGCCTCCACGAACGTCATGTCGGACTTGCTGTCCTTGCTTGTCTGTATAGGTTTTTGAGTATGTGCTAGAGGCGTAAGCCATGCTGTTTTTAGAATCAAGCCGTCATCCCCGTTGATGGGATGTTTTTTGATTTCAATGGCTTCCATTAGTAGGCGTGCATGTTTTCCTTGCGTTCGAGCCACGATTTCGGGTTCGAATGAAAACTTATGTCCCGTGTCAGCCAGATGCTCTGCCAGTGCTGACGCCATTGGGTGGCCTAGTCTGCACGATCTTTCATGTTCGCTTACTCTTTTCGCAATGGTTCGTGATGTTTGTCCGATGTAAACTCATGTTGTTTGTTCTTTTGCAGATGTCAATATGGCGATGACTCTGAGCGACCCAAGGCGTGCTGTTGGGGTGCAGGAAGGCGCGCGCTGAGCCTGAGGTGGCTCGTAGTGATGGTCGCGCTGTCTGGCGTGTGCTGCGTGCTGGTGGGCACGGTGCTGGGGGCCGTGCGCGCCCACGGCAAGGTCCACGTCACCGTGCTGCTGCTCATGATAGGTGAGCGATCTATTTCAAAAATTCCTTCTCTTCAGCACTTCTGCGCAGTGAATTTCTTAAATATTTACCGGCCATTAATTGAATTAAATACAACGTTATTTTATAATCGAATGACAAAATAATTAGTTGCCTATCGTTCACGAAGTACAGTGCACTTACCCAATTGTCAACACAAAATACTTTCTTTATCTAATAACGCCATTGAAATCACATGTACAGGCGTCGACGCATATGCATGAATTACAGTAAACAAATATAGAATGACATTCATATCAAAGGTCATATCAAAGGTCACATCATATCACTACACGTTTTGGTGTCATTCAACCTAACAGACTCATGAACGTGAATATTTTTAAAAATTTAAACACATACAGGAGAATACCGACAGATGGTGATAGTAATTCTGAAGACTCGTCTGTGGAATTGTATGATGATCACCATGGTGCATACAGTGCCGGCTCTAGACCCTGCGGCGCTCTAGGGCATTTTTTTTCCTGGCGATCCATATTGTATATATTTAAAATATATATATGAGATAGATTGCCCTCGGCGCCCCTAGTTCATTCGATCCCCTGGGCCACCCTCTAAAACCGGCACTGGGCGCATATGGCTAAGCGCTGCATTTGGAGTGTTGATCCGCCAACGTCATAGACTACAGCCCGAGATTCACGCATCATCCTCATTATTTCGGGAATTTACTATGAGTGGGTGGTCTTCACGGGACGACTTTCGTCTACTACCAATTTTTAATTAATAGGCTATGACTGGAATTTTACGGGTGAGGGATCAAATTCACACCAACCTGGAATATTTTAGAACTCGGAAATCGATTAAAAATCTTTTTTTTAAATCTCCGTCGGGTATCGAACCCACGACCTTTGGCTTGCAAAGCATACGCTTTAACCATCGAGCTATACCCGCCGGCAAAATATTATAATATCATTCTGTCGAATGGTATTGTAATCTACGTCTCTATCGAATGCTTCTTCCGAAGTTATAACTTCTAAGTATTTTGTGCGAGTAAAATGTTATAATATCATTGGATAGGATAATTTTAATTATGTAGATATTTCTGTCAGTTAAATTTAGGTGGTTTTTTTTGTGTCATGACCTGTTGTCCCCAGACAACGTTTAACGACTCATCGGTAACGACGTGGGCCGCACTGGTGCACAGAACATTTGGCGCACGGGACAACTGGTGCACTGGATGCCTCGCTAACCTTACCTAATCTAACCTAACGATTTTTCCAGTGATCGTAAGAGTCCAGAGATCCATAGGTCTCGTTAACGAAATAACTTATGTTAGGTTAGGTTAGCGAGACATCCAGTGCACCAATTGTCCCGTGCACCAGACGTCCAGTGTGCCCCACGTCCTTACCGATGAGTCGTTAACTGAATTGTCTGGGGACGAAATGCGGCGGAACCGTTTTATTTATACAAATTTTATATCTTATTTACGATACACTCAAGTATTTATCTAGCAAATATTATAAATGACTAAAACCGACATTGTAAAATGGTGTTTTGTAATTAAAAAAAAAGGGTTTTTTGGTGGATATTTAATTTTTCTGTTTCAAATTTACTGACGCTGGATTTCGGCGCAAGTACGTGTCGGGGTGGAGTTTGGCTCTTTGTTAAAATTTTAATAGTTGAGTTCGTTCATTATTTATAGATTTGGAATCGATAACTTGAACTTTCGACCCGAGAAGCGAATTCCGAAAGGGACCGACCCTTGACTTAATAATGCCGGGCAATCAGGGCGGATATCAGATATTATGCCGGCCATTTTGGAATAACTTTTTAGCCTAGTAATGGTTTCGCTTTAGAGGTTTCGGCTATATAATGTTTTCCAAAAATGCTTTACGTTCAATTTCGAATCCCTGTAATTTTCAATGCTGAAGAAAATTCAGCATGATCCCGACTGCTTAAATAAATAAATTTTAATTACTTGAATCCGGGCATAATATATATTTAGCATTCATTTTGAGATGCATTTCAAATATTAAATGGATAAATAATTTATACATTGTTTTTAATTTTAAAAAAATTCCGGCGGGTATAGCTCCATGCTCTAAGCGTTTGCTTTGCAAGCCAAAGGTCGTAGGTTCGATCCCCAACGGAGATTTAAAAAAAAAAGCATTTTAATCAATTTCTGAGCTCTAAAATACCCTCGGTTGGTGTGAATTTGATCCCTCGCCCGTAAAATGCCAGTCATAGCCTATTAATTAAAATTGGTGGTATACGAAAGTCGTCCTGTGAAGACCACCCATTCATAGTAAATTCATGTAATAATAAGGATGATACGTGAATCTCGGGCTGTAGTTTATAACGTTGGCGGATCAACACTCCACATGCAGCGCTTAGCTAGATGCACTATGGTAAGCGTCATTAAATTGCACAGATGAGACTACAGAATAACAATCACCATCTGTCCGTATTCTCCTGTATGTGCTTACATAAAAAATAATTTAAAAAAAACATGGATCATACAGAGCACAGTTTATTCACTTGCTGAAATACTACAGTTCCGCCTTTAATGAAAGCTTCATCAGTTTCTAACGCATATAAACATACTGATGTACGAATTATAGTAATCGATCTCCAAAATACGAGAATATTAACAATAGCAAGTTATGTAGGGAAATAAGAAAGGGGGAGTGTGTTAGTAGGACATTTGGCGCACGAGACAACTGGTGCACTGGATGTCTCGCTAATCTATCGTAACCTAACCTAACTTTAGGATTTAGAGTCCAAAGATCCATATGTCTCGTTAACGAAATGGCGATGAACTATTTGTACAGTTAGCAGGAGTGCACCAGTTGTGCCGTGCACCAGACGTCCAGTGCGCCCCACGTCATTACCGTTGAGTCGCTGAACTAATTGTCTTTGAACGATAGGTTGTGACACCGTTAAAACAAGAAAGGAAGTATTTATCTAATTAATAAAAGTTAAAATACTCGGATTGGTAATATACTCTTTGAGTTTGGTTTCGCTTAATATGATTATTTTATTGAATGTGGAGGTTTGTATTGTGTGACGGTCTTTGTGTGACTTTGTTGACGGGAACAATGGCCGCTCAGCTGATGACATAAAACCTCAAAGTCTCCAAAATGTCACTGGGAATAAATTCATAATTTTCCTACGCGCCTCACTCGGGGGACTGAGAACGCCGTAACCGTTAATAACCCGTAAATAACAAAAAAAAGCAACAACAAACAACAAAAAAAATATATACATACTTTGAATATATACTATAGCGACATCTATCGTACGATGATAACAATGATATAAATACTAGTTTCAACGCGAGTCAGTCTAGGCATAGCAATGGCGCAGTTCGCCGAGCGGTATGAATACCTGGGCATAGTTGGTTTCCAAGGTCCGCGGTTCGCATCCCGCTTCTGCCGTTATTTTTGTGCTTGGATTGACGCGTTGAAAAAAGAATTTTATGTATAGTATATGTATATTTAAGTAATAACAACAACAATCATTTGTGCCCATAATTATGAAAGTGGCTTAAGACAAAAATTAAAAAAGAAAGTGTTATTCATTTAATTCAGTTCACATTATCGTGAATTAATATAATCTTAATCCAACATAAATTTGCGAAATCTTTATATGGCATTTTATGTAACCATGAAGTTGTCACTTTCGTCGATTTTCAACCCGCATCGAAACACAAACCTTTAAATGTGTCAGAAAGAATGAAACATGCCTTTCATAATCTTGTGTGTACAAGGTTGTAATTTTTTCCCAGCAGAGTAGTTTATATTTACATACCTATTTTTCACAACCAACTTCGCACTTTTTTCTATCCATATCCGTTTCGTTTCTGAAACATTCAGTCACCACAATTTGACGCCACTTAGCTCTGTCAGTTGCTTATATTTTTTTCTAATTAATGCCTTCTATATTCATTTGTATTGTTATATTATGAAGATTTAATTTACGTATGAATTTTTTAATTTTTATTAGAATATTATTTTATTATTTCAATATTCTAATCTACTTTTATAGATCATTGACTATATTACAATATTATTACTAATTAAATATACATATACTATACATAAAATTCTTTTTTCAACGCGTCAATCCAAGCACAAAAATAACGGCAGAAGCGGGATGCGAACCGCGGACCTTGGAAACCAACTATGCCCAGGTATTCATACCGCTCGGCAAACTGCGCCATTGCTATGCCTAGACTGACTCGCGTTAAAACTAGTATTTATATCATTGTTATCATCGTACGATAGATGTCGCTATAGTATATATTCAAATAATATTATTAAGCTTGTGAATAAATGATGACTGATTGAATAATAAAAAATAAAATTATACATAGTTTGAATATATACTATAGCGACATCTATCGTACGATGATAACAATGATATAAATACTAGTTTCAACGCGAGTCGGTCTAGGCATAGCAATGGCCCAGTTGGCTGAGCGGTATGAATACCTGGGCATGAGTAGTTTATATTTATATACTATTTTTCACAACCAACTTCGCACTTTTTTCTATCCATATCCGTTTCGTTTCTGAAACATTCAGTCACCACAATTTGACGCCACTTAGCTCTGTCAGTTGCTTATATTTTTTTTAATTAATGCATATTTTATTCATTTGTATTGTTATATTATGAAGATTTAATTTACGACATAAATACAAAAATGAAAATACAATTTCAAATCGATTGTGATTATTAAATTAACTCATACCGCCATGTTGGGGTTATCTTTGATACATACATTATGGAGGCGCGCCCAACTTGTTGTTTACCCAAACGTCACTCTGGCGTCGTCGCCATGGCGACGCGTCGGTTGCCATGGCGACGTCTCGAAGCTGTTGCTATGGCAACCTCAGCCGGCCTCGTACAGTCTGGATACATCAGTGCGTCTGTGATAATGTAAATATGTACACATATTTGAATTTTATTTTTATCATGCGATCACTGATAATTTTTTACTACATATCAAACACAGTCAAATATTTCTGTAACTTATTATTTTATCATGAGTGCAAAAATTTGTCTATATGACCATTATGTTTAATATAAAAATTAGATGATTAGATTGTAATGACCTATTTTGACAGGGAATGTCTGTTTTTTCTAAGAAAGCAATATTGGTTTGTTCTGAACCTTAGAACCAAATGGTCCAGGCCCATCGGGAACGTCGTGCTAATCATTCGATCGTGTTTAAAAATCAAATTAACAAATCACGAAAAGTATAACTCTTGATACTAAATCTGCCGTGTCACAACGTTCTCTAGCTTCTACCCCGGAGATCGTCGGGAACTGTATATGTGCTAGACCTTCGGGTGCAGCTGACAGAACTGAGTGGCGGCAATTTACATAGACATCAATAAGATACAATACGAATTATAAACTTTTGTTATCATTTTTGTAAAAATTAAAAAAGAACGTAAAATCATTTTTTTATAAATATAAAATTAAAAAATGCTTATTTATTTTCAAAGGAGTATAAAATAACGTATTTTTTCGTTATTTACTTACAAAAACACAACAAATTTTACTAATTATCCAATGTCATTCAAAATATAATTTAAAAAAAAAATCTACCAACGTAACCAGATAAGTATATAAAATTGCGGCTCTTGAGTTGAGCCGTGTGTGGCCAATTTCTTCTTCTCTCCGATATTTCGACACAAAAGACACGATTCCAAATCATGCCGTGAAATCCTACAAAACTATTGGTTTTTTTATTTTTTTAAATTTGCCAAAAAACTTATTGTTCTAAAACAGAAAGTTCGAAAGTCAAAGGATTACTTGTATCTTGTAATGACCATTTCCCATACAAACATTTACCCATTTATATATACTTTTGCAAATTCTCGCATTCGGTCTGTGCATATTTGTGCAGATTCTTCGCGAGCATTGCGAATAGCATCGCAATTGTTCCTCTGCATTTCCCCGCAGCTGGTTGGTGCATCTGCAGTCGGCATTATGCACTTATAGATTTATAGCACATAATAACATTATTATAATATTGGCTCGGTCGTAAAGTTTGCCCATTCGGAGGTTATGCTCGGTCTCGCTACAGTGACATCAATTTTGCCGTCTCGGCTGCATTTGTATGCAAGCGATAGAGTTCACGGCGAACAGAATGTTACCCTAAACCCGTGCGATACTGTGGTGAAGAAAAACTCGATCAAATAGGACTTTTTGTTATTGTGGCTTTTGGGTTTAGCCGTGTGTTGCGAACTTCCTTCAACCAATATTTCGACCGCCATTGCAGGGGTCTTCTTCAGGATTGATGATTTATTTAGTTGTGAGTTGAAATTAATGGAACTTGAGTATGTAATTGCCATGGAGATATAAATTAAAAAACTCTCGTAAAAAAAAGATAATATTAATAAACCAACTCGCAACTAAATATATAATACGACTATGTACTTGATGGAGTTTCAGGAGGCAAGGTATTCAAGATGCTTAAACGAGGCAAGGTATTCGAGAAAAGGAAGTCAAAATATAATTTTTCAGCTGTTGGTCACTTAGGTACGAGTAGTTTGGGTTGCAAATGGTTGTTTCTAATTGAATCACAATGAAGTATTTTGAATTCATCACGTTATTTATGGTTTTAATATTATTGCTATACAATGGCGTCTCCATGTTTTATTTGGCTCGAAGAATTCGCCGGGATTGGAAAATTCTTTGAAGCGAAACTGTAACCCGCTCTGATGGAGAGTAAAATGTGAGGATTGGAAGTTGGAGGAGGATGAAGAAGAGGAAGAGGAAGTGGTGCAACGCATCGGTGGCCAAGAGCGCAGATGCGGATAAATTTCAGCAGGAATTTTTCATGTTTATGGGAATTCAAAATATAAAATTCGAAATTTTTATTCTGAATTCAAGCATTGTAAAATTTGTAGCCATTTTTTATTAATTTTATTCAATGGATTAAATAATAATATATTCTTATGCTTGCATATATTTAACATCCTAGCCTTTAAAAAAAAGTAAAAATAAAAAAAATAATCATCCAATATTAACACCAAACAGAAAACGTATTCTGAATAATTGCATTCTCGGAGTTTAACTTATTCGAAGAATGCAGGTACCCAATAAAACAGTCAATTAAATTACATTATTACATCAAGGAAGATAGGCACGGATCGGTCACATCATGCGCCGCGATGGTCTTATTGTGGAGAGGATGTTTGAGGGTAAAAACTGTAGAGGGCGCCCCAGACCGGAATATTTGCAGCAAGCGTTCGAGGACATGAGTTGTAGCTCTTATGTTGAGCTGAAGAGGGTTGCGGAGGACTGAGAGGCATGGAGATCAAGATGCAAGATTCTGTTGCTGCAAACCAATCCACCGGATTGATACTACGAAGAAGATTACATTACACTTTATTTCTTCAGCAATACAAGTTAACATCTGAGTTACAATTGTTTAATACTTGACCGTTTTCGTTTCAATTATTACATCGACGTGATTTAGGAAAATTCCGTTCGAATTATCGCTCATCTACGGATGTTTACAGAGAAATTCGAGTGTGAACGCATTCGTCCTGGCAATCTCAACAAACTAATTTGTTTCTCGTACTAAACAAACTTAAAACATTCAAATGCGTGAAGAAAATTCTAATTACGAGTATTTTCAGGCTACCAAGCAGCCAGGGTTAAGCACCTTATTGCAGTTTTTATTATCCATGTACAAATGCACTGAGAGTAATCCTGTTAAATGTAAAAACAAACTTGTTTGTGATAATATTAAAGTATGAGTTCCCTACTTTTTTCCAATTGTTATTTGAGGAATACACGTTGATGCTTGATTTTACTGTGTCGGAATGTGGAAGTGTAGCGGAAGTGTTGTAATCTGTGGATTGCTGAGAAGGAATCGTAATGCGTGTTGGGAAGAGATCAATGGAAATACACGGACATTCCGAACATGAAAAGAAAATTTAAAAAACACGGTATAATGCCACGGTGAATGTCAGTAAGTAAACTTAATTTTTAAACAAGGCATAGATACCGAAATTGGTATAATTGATAAAACTGAAGTCCGCCACAACTGTAATGACATAGGCAATATACATATGAGCATCAAATTACAAGGAAATAATTACAATTACTGATGATAAAAATGTGTTATCTGATTATTAGCTTTTAACCCTTTCAACGCGGCAAGCGAAATTAAAAAGTTGATTGAATCATGCTAATTTTCCGTGAAAAATAAAGTATTCTGTAAAATTATTTTTACTTCTATTTTGAGAATATCATGATTAAATACACCAAAAAATAGTCGTCAGGTTATATTTTGGGGGCAGGGGGGCTCAAAAAATGAAATTTAAATATAAAAAAATAAAAATAATAAAAAATCGATAGTGATTATACAATTATTAGTCATTATTTATTATTTCGAATGGAGGTAATGTCATAATACCCAACCCTTGCTATGTTTATGACATAACAGGGTTGTCAAAAAAAGATGAAAAAGCAAAAAAGTTGAAAAAAAAAAAACTATAATCATATTTACTACTAACAAAATTGTATTAATTTTACTAAAATATGCTTTAAAAAACTTTTAAACTAATGTATAAAAATCTTTTATGGAAATATTATAAAAATAACAGAAAAAACTGAAAAGTATGACATGGAGTATATGTCATATATTATAGTCATGAAATAATGCTTATATGTGGAGTGTCGATCCATTCCATCAAATGTGATAACTGAATGTTCAGCGTCAACAAATAAACATATTATAAAAAATAATATTGCCCTCTATAATGATGAAAAGAGAGACATGTTTGGCCTCTTTTTCCCCCACCCCTGCGCAATAATTGGATAGCAAAAAAAGGTTTGTATATTACAGACGATGTCGTTGATGCTGGGCGACAAAAATCAACTACCGCGTCCAAAGGGAACGTTTTTTACAAGCCATGAACTATAGGACTATATATAGAAGCGGAATAAAATTCGGGCGACTATAGTCGCTTTCCGCGTCCAAAGGGTTAAACCATTATCTTTATATAAAACTCTTCGATTTCGAATTCATTGAGTTTAAATGAGTAAGTGCATTATTTTTATGTGTTCGAGGATTCCCCGAGAGAACAAATTTATCGCTTTATTTTTAGTCCAACTTTACGACGAATATGTTTAGAACGGTAGTAAAGTCGTATGAAGCAACAATGAGAGAAATCGGCGAGCCTTGAATAAAATCTCCAAGCAGCCAAACGAGAAGAACAAAGAACGCTTATTTTCTATACTTTTAGGATTTACTGCGGGGAATTCGTATCATTAAATTTCGCACACAATACGCCGGCTACCTGTTTTATATTCGCAATTCTATTTAGATAATACAAACTCAATAAGATATCGCGTTAATTGCTGTGAAAAAATCTTTAGAGAAACTGATGCTCGTCGAATCCATAGAAAGTATACTTATAGAAAATTAAGCAAAAATGATGGTTTCAATGTGCATCTACTGTCTCACTTTGTGCAACTAAATTCGTCGCTTTACTGACACAGAATCGTCATTAAAATATTTAGAATTGGTAATCTTCAGTTAGTTTAAGATCTGAAAATTGTCTTTAATTTAATGAAGCCACTTTCAAGAAATACTATTAAACATAATTAACTTTTAATCTTCATTCCGTTGAACAAGCAATCAAAGCTCGGCTCTGTCATTATAGAGAGTAGTATGCTATATGTCTAACTAATTATGGCCACCTAGTTATGCCGAAATTCAAAAGACCTTTTGTTCTATTATTTAACCTAATGATTTTAATATTGAATACTTATTTTCAACAAATTTCGTATTTAATCATTTATTGTTAATTAAGATTATCATCTATAACAAACGAAGCATTGGTCGACTCTCTGCAAGATGGACTAAGGGCATCACAAAAATTGCAGGAGCCTGGATACGGAGGGCAGAGGATCTAAGAGGATGGAAACTCATGCGGGAGGCCTTCGTTCAACAGTGGTCGGACACTAGCTGATGATGATGATGATTAAGAATAATTGTATATATTTCAGGGATCGCAGACAAGAATCGCGAGATTTGAGTAAGAGCATACATTGTGGAGAGCAAATCAATAAACAATTATACTAGTGCAATATATAAAAGAAAGATGGGATCACCTTCTTTGCGTACTGAGGAACTAACTGTTATCAACATCATATTTAGACAATCTCTGCAGCGTTTGCAATAAAAAAGCCTCCATTAATGAGTACGTATTCCAAACTATAAAACTAAATAACAATTAAAAGCGTTATATATAAAATCATGTCGGAAACAACAGGGTCAGATCCTGTCTGCCCAGAAGTGGGCGACGTCGATGGCGTTACTCCCGGCCATCATCAGATCTTCCTGGGTGCAGCTACTCGGACACAGCGCACACTCCAGAAGGTGTGACAGGGTCTGCTCCGCGCCGCAGTCACATTCAGTCGGTCCGTTGTAAAACTGTCAGGCTTTCATTTGTGCCCTCGTCTTGCATACTCCGGTCCGAAGTCTGTTAATAGACATCCATATATATATTTCACCCGTAGTCGTGTCCAGGGGCTACTACGGAAACAACAACATTAAAAGCGTTAATTTAACAAAACTATCATATATATAATGTAATTATATATTCTAAAATATACATTCTTTTGTATCGCGTTTGATGATATGAGTGAGTTGAAAAAGTGTTTAAATGTGCGTGTCATATGATGCAAAAACATTGGTTTTATTTTCCAAAGTTATACGAAACCATCGATCAAGTTATTAAACATACCAATTTCAATGATATATATGAAATATTAATATTAAAACATACGTCCTTGACTGCGCCACATTACAGAGACACGAAGAGTGCTTCACGGTACATTACAAGTGATGCCAAGACATCAGATGTCGCTTGTCACGTCGTTTGGATGCCGTCGGATTACATTCCATCCTCCTGTTGACAAATGGCCGGGGCCCGACTCCCGCCTCCTGGGGCTCCGCTAATCCTGACGCATATTTCCGACGTCAGATCCCCTTCAGCAGATTCCCTTTGGCAAATAACCTCGCAGCAGCAGCATCCTATGGGTGCGATTACAGAGCAAGGAATGCGACAAAATAATACTTGACGACTCTACAATTTTTATGATTAATACTTTTTCACTAAAGATACGAGTATAATGATCATTTTGCATCTAATTGCAATACGCATAAAAAATAATACAAAAATTCACATAAACGCACTCTCCTACAGCGAAGATGTTTGCATACTTGTGCATACATAAACGATTAGATGGCTGTTAGCTTCATTTTTATCTACTCCAATCTGCTCCCAGCGGAGTGCAATATGACAGTCATTGTTTTTTATAGGATATTATTTTTATAGAAATTTATAGAAAAAATTCCTATAAAATCCATGTTATCCAAAGTTGTGTCTGAATATGTAAAGTCTGGAAGGCACATTTGCAAACCATTTCCGTGAGAAAAGTATGGATTCTTAAGTCTTTGTTTTCGGTATTGTTTACTTTTATGCGAGTAGTTTTGTATTTATACAATTTAATTATTTGTATTGGCTTACAAAAATATATTTCTTTTTAAAACGTGAAAGTTATATTTGAAGAAATTCATACAAGACATATAAAATGCGATATTTATTGTATTTCAATACTTTTTGTTTGAACTTTTTCTTATATTCGTTTAGTATAAACAATGAACATAAGTATTGAATAATAAAATTATCAAAATTTATCAAACATTTTTGTATACGTTTTAATAGTAAAACTATAAATATCGATCAAGAAAATATGTTAGATTTCATAATTTTTTCACATTAAATTGATTCTGAAATTATGTATCAGAATACTTTAGTAGAATACTAGTACTCCCTGGACATCAACAGTTTTAGTCCAGCGTGAGTATCCTTTGCTTCTTTATCGCAGGACTCCCATATCTTTACCATTAGACTCATAATATTGATGTTGAACATTGTATTAATAAGTAGTTTTCAGAAAAAAAGAAAATTTTCATTTTAAATAGACTTCGTCACTTGCGTCACAAACAGAAAAAATGTGAAATCAATTATAGTACATATTTAAAAAAGTTATTAAATAATCTGAATCCCCAACTAAATACCATCAAGACAAATACTAATGTCTTTGGCAAGAAGACGATTTGTTTTACAGAGCTCAAGGCCAAGACCTTTGTAATGCAGAATGTTCGTACATCCAATGCTTTCTAGTGTAATCATTGTGCTGTACTTGTAAATCTACATGGTTTAGTCTCGGTCTGGCCCTTGCTTCTGAAGGGTCAGCTCGATACTAGTTCTGCGGTCGACGTGCGGCAAGTTCCCAGCAACCCTCGCGGATTATCCCTGGGCGGGCTCTTCAGGGGAGGTCATTTATCAGGATTCTGAGGGTCGGACACTGTCCTCTGGTGTTTGGAACTTTGATCAAATATAATGGCAAATACTATAAACTTTTATTTAATAATCAATATACCAGTACACCTGTGTATATATGGTGAAGCTACTTATGCATTATAATACTTTTTCAAAAATCGCATAATCCTTGACTATTGGTCGAAATAAATTATACTAACTAGAATCCGAGCTCATATAAAAATACTTTTAATTAAAATCACCGTAGTTGTAGGTGTAGTACCTACTTAAGTAGATACAACCTTTTAGTAATAAAGTCCAAACGTAAATTTGGAACATTACTAATTTTAATGAATATCAATTACTTTGTCAAATACTCAAGGATCGTGCTATATTGTCTTGAGTATATTCAAATTATTAACCCTTTCGCATCGGTTGTCGGCATATGCCGTCATAAGATTCCCCGACCGTTGACATCGGTTGACGTTATATATCGCTTTGCTAAGAGAGCTTAGAATAGTTTTTTATGCATCATCTGATAGCTAAAGGATACAAGAACCAATGTGATATATGGAAATAGACCTTTAAAATTAAAAAAATATATATATAATTGACAGTATAATTTGTATTCAAACCGAGCCGTAATGAAAGGGTTAATAACAAAAGTACATGATTACAAATATATTTTTTCGTCGTCTAGTTTGTATTGCTGAATGCTGAAGTATTTTATAGAGATTTTACTGTTTTCAACGTTATCATTTCATAGGTTTTTTTTGGGATAGTAATTTTCTATTCCCTATGCCTTTTTATACAGTTATGTTGATACACATCACACGCAGTAGGGTTCACTCAATATAAAACTGAAAGAAATAGATTTGTAACATTTCTTGTAATATTTAAATTAATACATTTTTCCCTTATTTCACGATTTCTACAAAACAAGTTCGCAATCTATGATTTTTCAGAAAAAATGTGTAACGTTCATTTTAAATGAGAGCCTACAATTACCACCGCTAACAGAACCTGTCAGCAGCCAGATCTTTTGTCTTTTATCAACTCTGCAATATATTTTGGTTATTACGAATATTGAATATATACTTACAAAAAATGGAAATTAATATTTTTAAACATTCACGAGTTATCTAAATTGTAAAGCAGACAGGGTCGTTCCTTACTGTGTTGTGTATTTAGACCAAATGAACATAGTACTAGAACACTATTCTATAGTGTAATTGATTTTACTTTGATCTGTTAAACCTGCGCGTTTGGACTGAATTCGTAAGAAATTTTCAACTACAATAGATGAAGCAACGCTAGAGTACGAATTTACTTTTTTCACTAAGCAATTTTAAGAGTGGATATAAAATGTTTGAATGCTTGTTAGGTCTAAATACGCTCTTAGAATTACTTCGTAAACGTTGTTATCCATTAATTTCTCTCATTGAAATCATGAATAAAAAACACGTGTAACACGTCAAACATTACACAACTCATTACATCTTGATCTTAGATAGCATGCCTTTGTTTTTCATCAATCATTTATCTTTGCGCAATAGCCGTCAATTGACATGCTGCCTTGACACTTGACGCCGCGCTTATTACAGACAATAAGACAATACTACACCACTAATGTAGTCCTTGCCATCGCCCACGTTTGTCGTTGACAACTCTGATCTGATTATTACATTCGATTGGCTCCATGACCGCCAATGTAAATGCTAATTCTGCATTGTTTCACAGGTCGGCCAACGTGACGCCACCAATGATACGACGCCACAGAGCTTGGCCAATTTGACACAGATCTTGTCATTCGATTATTTATTATTTTTTATGGTCATTCAATAATTTTGTTGTTGTCAAATAATGCGGTTTTGTGTGACCAACTTAAACAAAAATGATTTATTTGGCATAATTTATTTTCTCTAGTCATTGCCTCGTAATTATAACAGATTATCATGACCGTTAATGTCCTTGGCGATCTTTTACATCGATTTCTCCAATTTTACGATCATTTTTGACACTTATTTAATACATTTTGACTTATATGTACATAATTATATACACACATAAACTATGGCATGTTCTATTCATGTTATAATAATATACCAAGAACAATATATTTATTGAATTTATACTTAATTTCTACTGCCGAATGACGCGTGAATCTCCGCGCTTTTGGGGTTTCCCTTTAACAGCTAATTATAATTATTTTTTTGTAAAAAAATATTTACAAGAAAAAATTAATACTATTTTAATTCTAAGAATTGTTAGTCTTTTAGTTCGTAGTGTTTTATATAGGCAATGACAAGTGGTGGCGTTCAAGAACTAGCAAACGGAGCGTGGGCTGACCTTCTGCAAGATAGACTGACGACATCAGAAGAATCGCGGGAGTAGCCTGGATGCGGAAGACGGAGGATCGAAGAGGATGGAGACTCATGCAGGAGGCCTTCGTTTAACAGGGGATGGACACAGGCTGATGATGATGAGTGTTTTATGATACGTGTGTTGTTGTTTCAGGAATCGGCCTGATCCTTGTGACTGTGAGCGGAGTGGCGTGGCGCGCTGTGGGACGCCGGGCACGCGGAGAGGCGCGCGGAGGCTCCCCAGCCCTGGGGGGCGCCGGGGCGCCGGGCCCCGCGCGGCCCCCGCGGCCTGCGCCAGAGCTCACCATCCTTACGCGGCCATGTTGTACCCGGAGTTCCACTGCCGCCCTCCACCGCCCTCCTACCAGGCGTCTATGCACGAGTACAGGATGAGGTGAGAAACATCATCATCTCCAACATTCGTTACCGCTACCTAGCTTTGATATAGATTCTATGTCTTCCATCAATGGTAGAACAAACTTTCTGTTTTACTTCACTCACTGCTTAGTGGATAATCCCTGGTCACTGGTCTACCCAACTAATGACTGGACACGGCCCTTTAAATGATAAAGTCATTTAAATTAGATTAATTAATGAGTGCATCACAATGTATACTTAATTGTCCTCCAATGTGATAAGAGTGTGAGGCGGGTAAAACCCCAGCACATAGGTTCTTTCTATTTAACACTTCTTTGCAATGGCCACAATTTTTCTTAGAGGACTCCAACTGGACTTCTTGGAGACTTAATTCCTGCATATAAAGTCCTGCAGTGTTACGTTGGTAAAATCCACTTTGACTTGAGCATATACTGGTTGTTATAAACTACGCCACAAAGCTCTGTCTTGATTGCAAAATTTGATGAAAGGGCAGCTATAATTTATACTGACATGCATTATATGGAGTATCCGAAAATGTCCTACCAGGGGCTAGCATCATCTCTTAACCGACTATAGGATAGTTGCCTGCATCCTTACCTCATCATTTCTCACATCTTATCCTCTTTGTGGTCAAATTCAACACGTGGTTTTAACGGTTCCACGCAAGTATCGGCAACGGCCGACACAACCTCTTCGTGAGACAGGCCAAACTCAACTGACGCCTGTTTGCGCGCCAAAACATCTCCATGATATTTTCATGTCGCCTCATTTCAGCGAAACCGATGGTATTGCCCACTGCACTCTTCTTATCCAAATATTCTTCCTCTATTCTTGACGAGTATCCTTTCATTTGTGATTTTTTTCTATTTACATTGTTCTTACGGTATTACGTAATCACAGTGTAGGAAAGTCAACATTTATAAATGTTTATCCATGAAGTATTTTGACAATCGAGGTCAAATACAAATGTCAAAAGAAAACTAAGTAATGGAAACTCATAATTCAGATCTAATGAACGGAATATAAACATTCTTAAATGTATTAACAATTGTTCCTCTTTTCAGGTTACTATTGATGGATAGAGCAGCTTCTCCTCCCATGGCATGTCCACCTCCAGCGTACCGACCACGGTCTAGGTAAATATAGACATTATTAAATCTAATTCCATTAAGTCTCATTATATAAGTATTGTTTTACTTACAAATATTCCGAACATTACCCAACTCTTTTTCTTCTAGGGATGCTTTCTTTCCATTCGCTAGAGTCCCGGAGGAAAATTGCTGCACTCAAACATTCATTCCTTCTTCTTCGCGGTTCAATTCACAACCCTGGGATTCTTGAATGTTTTAACTTCTATGTTCCAGATAGGTACACCCGTGCTCGTAGCCATCCATTGTTTTTGATCCCAGTCGATGCTTGTGGAGCTTCAAGCACCCAATTTGGTACAACGGCAATGTCGCTCCTAAATGGCCTACCAGCACACCTCGATCCTTTTCTTACATCCTTTTCCTCTTTTGTCGATGGTATTGTTCTCCTTGATCTCTGTGATCTTTGACACGTGTCATCTTCTTATTATTTTGTGTTATTTTTATTTTTTATTATTTTCTCTATTTATTGTATATTTATGTATACTCTATGTTTCTAAATATTTGTAAAAAAAAAATGGAATTTAGATTCTGTATATAAATAAATAAATAAATATAAAATGAGCATAGTTTATTACATTACAGCTAGAATAACCATGTGTAAATTTGACGTCATTATTGTTAATGGTTTGATTCATACAGAATGACGGCCACATCTATTTTCTGCTTATAAATATCTATATCCATTCAACCCTCCTACACATTATTTTTTTTGGATTTGTAAGAGATTTTTCCTATTATATTTGTGTTAATTTTTCATGTAACGGTCCCTTCTATGTTATCTAGGGTTGAACCACTTCTCTGGGCTAAATATTCCAGGGCTCTAATGCATTGGATTAATCATTTGATCTTATAACGTTATAGGAGAGTTGACTGCATGTTAAACAAAGTTGTATTAGTTACACTGCTTATAACTCAAGAATGGCTTGACAGATTTTTATGATCATTGATTTTTAAGATTAGACTCAGTCGAATAACTATTAAAAAAAACGAAAAATCTCAGAAAAAAATACAAAAATTCATTTTATCATGGATTTTTATATGATATATGAAGAACTGAGTTTCAGCCTTGAGAAGTTGTCTTCAAGTCATAATAAAAAACTGAATTCAATTCAGCTGATGTGTGGACACAACATTTATTGACTCTGAGGCGGGGCGAAGTTCTCCGAGTCAGCTACAAATATACAAGTCTTATTTTCTTTTGTATTCATCTTTTTTTCCAATGTTGTGATTTAATACATTTAATATTCACATTGAATATATCATTTCAGGTGTATAAGCGGTGCAGGGCCACCGTACATGGGTGGAAGAGGAGCTCGCGGAAGGCGACGACCCGACCCTCGACAACCTCCAGCGCTGTCAGCTGTTGTCATTCAAAACGAGGCGCTCCGGCCCTACGACGAGCTCAAGCTGGGCCCAGAAGAGGGAGACCAGCAGCTCGACAAGGATCCAGAGATGCGCCAGGAAGCCAAGGAAGGAAATCTGGTCACCATCGTGCAGACCGGAGAAGATGACGCACCGAGTGTCATCGTCACGGTCTCAGGATCGATGCCGGAAGAAAGAACCGCGGCTCAGACGCATACGGCAACAGAGATGGATATTCTGGCGCACTTATAAAAGTTGTTATATAGTCTTGAAAGGATGTTTATAAAGTGCATGATTTTTAAGAGTAAATAATTTTGTTTGCAGATGTGATCAGTACAGGATTTTGGATCCACATAAATGAATACCACTGGGGATGAGAACACGCTACTAAAAGATTAAGAAATGTACTTCATGTTATTCTCTTTAATCTTGTTTTTATTTGTGACCGGTCCAATAATCTTTAGGAACTGTGAGACCATCCTGTTGGGAACTGATAGATCTTAAAACAATTGTCTTGTTTATGAATGATGATGTATCATACAAGAGGCTCAAGAACGAAATTTGGAATATGGGATAAAGAAATTAAATATCGGAATCATATTTAAATGTGGAGCATTACATCCAATTATTAAAACCATCAGAATGGACTTTATTGCAGTCTCTTATTGTGAAGTGTCGTCTATGAAAGTGCTTATTGTAAATATAAATACATCTGGGTTGTTTTCTTGTTTTAAATATATTATAATATTGTGTTATGAACTTAATAATATATTTGATGGATCTACCCCAGTGCTGTGCTGCCAAATATACAATTGTTTGGAAAACGTGGACCATCTTTGCAACGTGAAGAGTTTGTGAAGTGTTTTTTTTTTGTTGTCGAGCAAATTAACCTAAAATATAACATGACTAATCATTATTTCAAAAAAATATCTACTAGTTGTTCATGTTTTTCAATGGATAATAAATTGTTTATCATTAAATAATATGAACAATTCTCACAAATTACCTTTCTAAAAACAATGTAAAATTGTTTTTAAAAGAAAATTGTGTATAAAGAATAATCAAAAAGAAAAAAAATCAACCATTTAAATTATAAGTCACTTAAGAAATAGAAAATTTTAAGTATTACTCTTAAGTTGGTATGAAATTTTATTTTAAATGATTTGCAGGAGGCTGTCCACATTCGTGAAATGTATAATCATTTTCCTTGATAGAGAAATATCTTTTTTTTTAAATTAGGTTAGGTGTAATTCAATATTATCAAAGAACAAAAGGAAAATGTCACATGACATAAAACGATTAAACTTAACTTACAATATAAACCTTTTTTAAACAATCAATTATAAATATTTTCATTAACAATATCAGAAATTGTGGGAAAATTAATAATTGTTTACATTACTGATATTATTTATATCAGACAGACGATTTACTTTTTTGTTACTATTTTTAGAATGTTGAGTAGGCAGCTCATAAAACAATACTAATTTATAATTATATTAATGTAATAATATTGATATTCATTCAATTCAGCATAGAGCTTGTGATTTACCATATTATTTTTAAATAGCAGATAATTTATTTAGCATTTTGTTTTTATTAGAGAGAAGAAAACCTTAGACAAAGACTACATTAATATTCTCTCTTATCTATTCTCTAACAAGAAAACCAATTTTAATGAATTAATTATTAATTTGTAATTTCACATTTTATCTTGAATTACTTATTTCAGTTCAACATAATTCGAAATGGAATAGTTTTTCAATAATGTACCTTTATACTGCTCTAGGTATACATTTACCTAACTATTAACAACATAAAAGGAAAAAAAAATTGTAGGAACTGGTGGGTTCTTAACTTTTTTTAAATCAATAAATATTTTTCCAAATTTTATTGTTTACTACTGAAAAAAACATTATCTCCTAAATAACACTTGTAAATGGTTGTTCAGCATGACTACTTATGATCATCAATACTCATGGACCCCTTCATTGGGCTGAAGAAAATCAATGTAGAAAACATCAAAATTCCAAGAAATAATATTTTAAATTTATTGAACGTTATTGAATCTATCTTATCAGAAAATATACAAAAAAATTAAGAATATTCTTGCAAAAAAATCAATTAAATTTCCTATAAATGTCTTTATTCGTGTATATAATATGTAAATATTTTTAATAACAGTTAATAATGATAAAAACTATTTAGTTTTTTATAAAATAAAAAACAGCGTTTATGATTTTTTTATTATAATATTAGTAATAATGATTGTTTTTTGTTGTAGTTTTTGTGTCATAGTCAATGATGGTTTTAATTAATCCAGGAGGAAAGATTATTTTAAATAAAAATTAATGATGGTCGTTGAAGAACAGCCATAAATAATTAAAAAGAATGAAATCGTCTCAACTGGACATGTGCCTGTATAAAAAATATATAATTTAAGTACCTACCTAATATGCTATGTAAATTGAATGTGTAATCATTATGTTTATGAATAAACAACAACGTTTGGACACTTAAAATTATTATTATAACCTTAAAAATAATCATTTTGTCATACACACCATCATTAAGATATAATTCATTATTTACTTGTATATGGCAACCCGATCATAATGATGTCATTATATTTTTAACTTTATAACTATCTCGAAAAACTTCCAAAAATGCTGCTTGAAGATAAATAAAATAACATCTTGTAAAAAGGTTTTCGTTTAAATATATTGTCATTATTCTTGCTGGGGTGTAATATTAAAATCATACTTATAATTATTAAGGATTCAAAAATGTAAAAATGTACATAAACCATAACAGGAATTGACCATCCCATATTAGAAATTTAAAATTTTACCGATACTGACATCGGTTTCAGTTAATTAGAAAAATAAAATGGGTTGTTCATTCTCTGTAACACCAAGGTACAAAATCCTACATGAACTTTTTACTTGCTTTTAACAAAGTGTCTTATAATGTCGATGAATTGACAGAATTGTGTATCTTGTATAGGTGGAAAAATATTAATATAAAGGAAGTTTATTTTAAATGTGGCAATGTTCTTGATAATATTTACAAACAATTTAGTTAATAATAAAAAAACTTGAAATACTCCACTTAAAACAAGCTTTCTCATAGTAAATTGTGGATCCATTATTCATATAGGGTTATATCTCAAAATCAACTTTATGAATAATGGATATTGTTTTAAAAAGTTTTTTTTTTAAATAGGTGGAATTTTTTTAGTTTCTTATTTTCAACATAGGAACAATAATGTTGCCCTTTTAAAATAGGCTATAGTATAGCCTTCACTGATAGGATCATTCACAAATATTGCATAATTTTACTACTACAAGTAAATAGAAAAGAACACTAAGACAATATCGCCTGTAGATTCCTATTGAGAAATTTTATTTGTCAATTATTGTATTAATATTAATAAAATGTTCATCTGGATAAAAGATTCTCTTATATTAGGTATTTATGTATGTCAATCTGGATACCTTCATAGTATTATTAATTGATAAAAAAAAAATGGTTTATCAATACCATTAACTCTAAACCAAAATAATTATTTTTAATGGTATTTTTCTTACCAGTGTTGCCACTTATATTTCAGCTCTGAAATCCAATAAGCTATTATTTAATTCACATTTGATTCAAAGGCATTTTGAATTGCTTAGTCTTTAAAATAACCTAAAAATATTGTATTATCAAATCATTAATACTTTCTTCTAGTAAATTATATGGAAAAAACATCATAGACCACTTACAACACATACATCATTTTAATGAGTGAGAGTAGTGACAAATAAAGTTTTTTTGTGATTTCAAATATTTTCCCATTGGTATTATTATTTATGGGTGGCAACACCGGTTTATATGAAAACATATTATATTAACATTAAACATCACTGCTGTTTGATATTTTGTTGTTTATAAATGAGGATTAAAATATATTTATAAAAATACTTACGCCTTTTATTTTTCTCCATTATTATTCTCTTATACCTATTACTTCTATTAGTAGGTATATTCAAATGTTGTCTTCAGCAAAAAGGAATATTCCATAGAAGAGCACTTGATGATGGTAGGTAAATAAGATTAAATAAAAATATTTCATTTATTCTTTTTTATTACAACAATTATGTATTTTTATTTATTACAAAGATTTATTTCGAAGCATTATACATAGGTATATTATTTTATCATTTTTTACATACAATATTGTTACTATGATTTTTTAAATATTACTATAGCAATCCCACACAGCTGTCTGTTAAGCTCATCCAAATATATCGTTCTATTCAACATTTCAATAAATAAATTCGTCAAAAATATTAAATAATTTATTTAACTTACAAGAGATTTCTTATTAGTGACATACAATTGAATTCATAACCAAAAATATCGAGAACCACAAATAATAAATGGCACAACAAATATTAGGCAACATCGATTGATGTAAAAAGAAAAACATTGTTTAAAGTACAAAAATATATTTAAATGGAATTTTGACAGAATTAAAATTAAGGTAAATTATAATCGTATCACAATTATAACTCAATTACTATTGGGTCAATGTTTAGGTGAGTGGATTTAAACATATGGTATTTGTATAAGATCAGTGATCATAAAACAGTACATCCTTAGTTATTAATTTATATGAGATGTTGTTAGAAGAGATTATTAAGGATTCTAGGGATGATGTGTAATTTTTATAAGTATAAAACGAAAAAAGAAAAACAAGTCAATGTATCATTTAGATAAAATTATTTGCTTAAAGCTGCCAAGTAAAAAAATAAAAAATAAATATTGCGTAATTAAAAAGGTAAAGGATTTCCTAGTTTCATTTAATAATCATGTTAATCACAGTCTTAAAAAAAACTGCAACTTATTCTTCAACCACAGCAACTTCAGACACCTGACCTCATGTGTCTTATAGATTGCAGCAATCAAACCTTCCTGTTACTGCTAGAGTATAATTCATAATGAAATTTATTCCAGCTTTCTGAATGTAATTGCCAGAAAGAAAAACCAGCATTACAATATATCCAGTGGAACTTCAAGTGCTGAGGACTTAGAGATAAATGATGTTGATTTGTGTTATCCATAAGCTCCATTTTAAGCAGTCAATATGGTTAAAAAAAAAAGTATTTTTATGTAAAAAAAATAAAGAATCGTATCTTTGCTTTGCAGCTTTTTGAAGTAATTGAAGTAATAAAAAAATGTTTTTTTGGCATTCATTCAAAAAATTCTAGAGAAATTCTATAGTAAAAAAATCTAGCCTTTCAATAATAATTAAACTCGAGTTATAAAGAAGTGTCCACAAAAATTGTTAAGAGGACTCGATATTTTGTTCAAAAATCAAATATATTGATTTTGTCAGCGATAATCTGATGCACATTGCCCGTAAACTTATTGCTAGAAACTTGGCGCTCGCATCAAATTGACAACAACCCTCTGTATAAAGACTGTAAACATTCAATTAAGAGACAACACTCGGCAGTGATCAATCGAGGACAGGTAGTGGTGGAAGGTGATCCATCCATCCACAAGGTTAACCATTTAAAAAGTCACAAAATTAAACAGCTTAATTTATTCAGAAACTAATATACAACAATAGTTTTGATGAACGGAAAGAAGTGAATTTTTAACCTGTCCATGGAAAGTATTAACTAAGATGAACTAAATCGCTCACCTTATTATTCATTGTTAAATGTCATACATTTTTAGATATATTGACATGAAAATTAACTTGTTTGTGAAAGATTGACACATTTTAGTTAAAGATAATCTCAAACTTTAATAACCGATTAAAATGACAGTGAATTCGGTTTTTTAAGGGACTTTTAAATGAGCATCACAATTGCAATATTGCTGGATGGAGAGAAAGAGGCCCAGCTGGAATTAAAAGTAACAAAAAATATCCAAAAATACACCATACATGATAGCGTATGCGAATAATAGTTGCATGGAATATTTCCAGCATAATGCAATTTTTATTTAATTACATTATTGCCTTTTTACGGGCCCCTTGATGTGTAACAAACATTGCCATTACTGAATAGCGAGCATAAACATGAACCAACAAAAATAATCTGTCATTATCGAAGAGTAATTATGTTTTCTATGCGAAAACATTACTTTCAGATAACTGATAATGAACATCAAAAGTGAAATTATTTGTATGCATGAACAGTCAAGAGTATTACATATCCATTTGTAAATAGAAATTAATAAAAAAAAATGGTTTCTATTACATGACATGTTTTAATACATAATGTTTTAGTACGAATATTTAAATAATTTACTAAATCAATGAAAATTTAAAGACAAATTCAACAATTGATACACAATTCGAATCCTCGCGTCTATGCTTATTTTTTCTTTGACCAACTGATGATAGAATTGTCATGTAATTTGGTATTTGCTATCAATTTTTACGTGTATCATCGATGATTTTCAATGTTTACTTCGCATTGTTTAGATGTTCAGATAACCGAAATGTTGTTGAAATGTTTTTTTTTGTGTGCAGAAAAATTTGCATGTTTGATGTTTTGTATTGTGTCATTTTTGATGAAATAAAAACTGGTTTGTAGGATGTGATGTGGTCTCGATGGCCTACCGGGCGGCGGGCTTGGCCTTGCCTTGCTTCTCCTGCTCGCGGCGCTTGGCGGCTTCCTCCCTCTGCTGGCGGACCAGAGCCAGCCTGGCCAGGTCGGCGCGAGCTTCTTCTGTAGCGCCGGCCGCGTGCAGCTTCTGGTAAGCCGCCGCTCCACGCTGCCGAGCCAGCTCTTCACGCTCCCGCCTGAAGCAATACAAACATAATTATTATTATAAAATATGACAAATAATAAATTATTTGTTCAAAGCAAATGTATTTTTTTATTTGAACTTTTCTTTCTATGGCTCAACACTACAGGGGGCTTTTATTTGAACTTTTCTTTCTATGGCTCAACACTACAGGGGGCGCATATGAGCATATGATACTCTATGCATAGAGCTCGAGTAAATCAATCTAAAAATACAAGATTAAGGACAAATTAAAAGTGTCCAGGCCTCGGGAGTCGGGCTTATAATCCCATCTCCTTAAAAATCCTGATAATTAAACAACCAAAATATTTCTATACTATCGCCGCAGTCTATGCAAGTTCGTGGGCTCTTGCCCTGGAAGCTTCCGGGAACTATCTATGTTTCCATGTGGACTTCCGTGTATACAGGTGTTCTGAGACAAGGTATAAGACAATCTAAGCTAAAAGAACTGTGAAACGGCAATTTGCGTTGTTGAGTTATATTGAATAAAAATAATTTACCAAGGTTAAGGTACAATGCTTTGACTTTGTGAGTAATAACAAGGTAGGAAGGAAACAAACATGACATTCTTTCATCCTATAACCTTGCTAGGACATGTTATTTGGATGCTGGAGGACAGCATAAACAATATCTGCCTTTTGGCTCTCGCTTTCTGGAACTATGTGTGGTCATGATAATGAAAGTGGTGGTTGATGTTGATTGAAAACCGATGAAAGTGACAACTTCACGTTGCATAAAGTGGTATATTAAGATTTTTTAAATTTATGTTGGATAAAGATTATATTAATTCACAAAAATGTGAACTGAAATAAATGAATAACACTTAAATTTTTCGACTTACACCACTTTCATAATTATGGGCATATATATAGAATGTACTTAGTGGACCTTCGGGAGGCAGAGCCGACATGGAATGAAGCGAGGACCATGGCGGCTGACAAGAGCTTTGTGTCGGCATTATGCGACAACCATTTGCTCCAGCTAGGGAGCAGATATGGAGTAATGTTATTATTTTAAAGCATAATATTGTAGTAAAATATATTACCTTGATAATTCTGGTTTAGGAGCATCGCCTACAGTTTCATTAAGAGTGCTAAGTTTTTTAGTCTTCTTTACAATCCTGTTTGGATTCTCCACCTCGATTAATCCTGAAACTCCCTTCGCCTTTCCTGGCTGAAAACAAAACACACCAACATTATAAATCAGAAAAAATCACCCGAGACCTATTTCCTACATTTCTTTTAAACTAACATTCAACTCTAGTGAATATGGGAGAAGCGTAGCTGTTCTCTGCATCCCTCAATTGCGAAGATGGGCGCCACTCGGGTATCCCTTCCGAGATTGCCAATGATGAACCGAATATTTGAAAGAGTCAATTATTGGGTTACTCCTTTTTGTGATAAGAAATGGAGAATGCCTTAAAAATACATCCTTATAGAGCTGTCATAAAACTAAATGCTACCAAAGAATGGTGGTCAATATCCTTAGCATCTAGGAATAGGAGAAGAGATGTGTAAATAGGAAGCTTGCATTCATACCTCTTCATCTGAGGATGATTCATCATCAGATCCAGAGCCGCTTCCCTTGGCCGCAGCTTCTTCTTCACCGGAGCTCTCACCACCATGCTCTGCGCGCCATCTATACAAAATAAAACAATTGTACCAATATTAATTTCACTAAAAGCTTACATATAAAGATTGGCAGATATATAATATTTTATGGTCAATATAAATGACTAGTGTGGTACTTTTTAAATGAACCTTTTTTGCATTTTTTGTAGTTCAAATCAGCAAACATAGTTTTATTTACATTTTTTGATAAAACTTGGTTTCCATAAATAAATATCAGGCTTTTTTGATCCCCGGCTGTGACAAGCTCACATTGGTTTATAATATAAAGCAATCAAATATTACTGCAAATTATAAATGATACAATATTCAAAATAATTAATAAAAAATGACAATAAACTATTATAAATAAGCAATGTAACTCATTTTTTATCACTTAGTAAAAGTATATTTAATAACTTTATTATTAACTATGTATTTTCATATTGATTCTCAAATGCATATATTACATGTAATAAAAAATTAAAGGGAACACTAATCCTAATCAAATAACATTTGTTTAAAATGATAAATTGATGATTTTAATAATAAACTAGGGTTGAACTTACAGATTACTCACACAGGTGTGTGTTAATCACAGTTTAAAATAAAATGAAATCTCATTCGGCGAAATATAACAGGATTATTCAACGATTTGCCAAATAATCTAATTACAAAGAAATGTTTAGGTTAGTCATTTATAATCTGACTATTTCAAGTTTACCAACTACAGTAGAATCGTAATTTACAAACAACTCTGTTTATAAACATTATTTTAAGTATTTAAAGAGATTTTTCAATTTCGCTTGTCAGCTTATGGAGAAGTGAGGCTTTTTTTTTTTTGAACCGCTTTAAAATGTGCCGACTATCAAGATGTTTTTTTTTATATTTGGAAATGGGCAAAACCTTAGATAGACCCATCGAAGAATGGTTAAAAACAGGTTAGATTACTATATGAGTGCGTTATCTTTATTAAACGCACTTTTCAATACATCATCAATTGTATAGATATCTGTAAATGACATTGAGACAAATTTGCTGAACTTCTGGCAGTGATCAGTGATCACTAAACTGCGATCTGCAGGCTACACACCATCCGCAATCGATGTTTTTGCCGACAAATTTTTTAGGCGAATAATATGCAAAAAAAATTAACTTAAATCCGCCTCGCTTCTTGAAAAGTTTAGTGACCGCTGTACAACACCCACACAATATTTAAATATAACATACGCTTCATTTAAATTGATAATATATGTAATCGAGATACTCGTTTTATACAAGTCACATTTTGAATGTGACTTTCAAAGTGAGGACAAATTATTGCACAAGGGTAAATATTTCTTGGCATGTGATTTTTTTTTTTTTTTTTCATTCTCACCTGCGCTTTTCCTCTTCTTCTTTCCTTTGCTCCTCTAGCTCGTCGGGGTTCGTGAACCTCCGGTTCCTGCCCTTGTGGTTGAGGAACTTTCCTGAAAAATAGAAAATAAAAAAATCCAAATGAAACAATAAAAAATATTTTTGGACTCGGATTTCGGTTTCCTGCCTATCATATACAAATACATTTTCCATGTGTTTCCTAGCAGGAGCATATGGTCACCACAAAGCTCTACCAGTTACAATGATCCTTGCCTCATCTAAGTCTTTTCTTTATCCAGAATGAGTCTATGGTAATCAACTTTTTTACGGAGATCGGATGATGAGTCCGATGCTCCCGAGGCCTGTACCATTTGATTTTAAGAGGTGGCTTAACCCAAATGCTGTTTATTAGTGTATGTTTAAATATACTAAAAAAATAAGCAAATGGGCTGTTTTCGACAGTTTTTTTGATGACCAATATTTTCAGCAATATGGCATCTGACAGGTTTATTGAATTTAATATGCTTCAAATTGACATATAAACAAGAGGACAATGAGAAAACCTTGTAATATATACTGATTTTGACACTTTATTTATGGCTGCAATAAGTAGGCGTGACTATATAAAAACTATGTGATTTTTATAATATACTGGACTGTGAGTGTTGCCTATCATCTATTCTTGTTTTTAGGAAATGGTTTTGTTTTTCCACTGCAGAAATCAGCTGGCTAGTTGAAGTAATAACCTTGCTAATTGTGCCATGTATTGATTCCCTATAACAATAATATTAAATCTAAAGAATCTCATAATTGCAAAGTGTACATCAGAAGTAGGAGACATACATTTGTATACATAATGTAGACAAACTTGAAAATTAATCAAATATTCTCAACATATCGCCAACATCATAAGGGCGTATCTTGTTCTGAACTCAGTTGGAGATACGCTTCTACAGCATTAACAACATTATATTTTCTTTATAATTATCAATAATATTTAATTCTGGCCACTCTTTGAAACAAAACGTTCGAAATATAAATACATGCGTTTGGCGAGCGCGCCTTTTTCATGATGCAATGTTTTCAATGGCGTCTTTGTCGGTTTTTGGGTGTTGTTATTTGCGACGTTGGGCTCACCCTTTGGCATGGTTGTTTGTGTTTTTGTGTCCCACGATAACTCGTAGCGACCGTGATGGGGCGCAAAGTGTGGTGTGAGCTGCACGCGACGCGCAAGCCGCAGGTTTTAACAATGACGTTTCACGCTAGCTGTTGTTTCGTTGCCGAACGAAAATAATAATTCCCCTATATTCAATTTTCACACTTTTGTTTTTGTGAGCACATTTTTTTTATACAACTGGCTACTTTATTTGAGTGTTGATTAATCCTTTCGCATCGGTTGTCGGCATATGCCGTCATAAGATTCCCCGACCGTTGACATCGGTTGACGTGATATATCGGTTTGCTAGTTTCTTAGAATAGTTTTTTATGGATCATCTGATAGCTAAAGGATACAAGAACCGATGTGATATATGAAAATAGACCAGATAAGTACATTTATGCTTCAAATATTAGTTTTATAATTGAAAGTATAATTTGTGTTTAAACCGAGCCGTAATGAAATGGTTAAGCAAGTATGTACTATTTTATATTTTAGTTTTCTTCTTGCTAATTCAACAAAAAACGAAAATATTCAACCGTAAATTATTAAATTAAATTAGTTACATATTTCAATAGTAAAAACAGCTACCGTCGCAACAAATAGAGTGATCTTCTAGAACCTACTTCTAAAACCTACTTCTAGAACCTAAAACACTTAGTGAAAAAAAGCGTTCCGTAAACACGAAAATGTAAATCTATATGTTTTGTCCACACAAAAATAATATATTTATTTATAATATCATCAATATTACGATGTTTTCGCAACTAGTAGATAATTTGTATAATTAATTAAGCATTGCATTTTCAATGTCATATGAAATAAATAAAAACATTTGATTACAGAAATGTAGATAGTTTTTTAACACAATGTTTTTTTTTTAATATTTAGAAAGCTGAGGATTCACTATTAAACAGAAAACTTAAATTTATGTCTATATAAATGATATAATCACAATAAAATTCCCTCCTGAATCATTATGATCATGTGTTAATTTTATGTGATATTTTTTTCATCATAAAACTTACCATTTTAGTTTTCTTTGTCAAACAAAAATATTATGATAAACACTCGCTCTATGGTTAGTCACAGCTGTCAATTGTTGTTCTATACATCGCGATAACCTAAAACTCTGAATTACTATTTATTTTAAAATGCATAAATTAAGCATTATACGAAAGAGTTCTGCATTTTACTATCAATTTTTTAATAACTAATAGTATTAAATGTGTTAATAGCGAAGAATACGCAAAGTAATTGCACGATGGAGCAATCAAAAAAGTTAATTGTCTTAGGTCTTGTTGTATTATCATTTGTATGTTTATCCTCTGCAGAGTATATTGTAGACTGTAGCACTTTAAAACTGGGACAGTATATTTGTCCAGACCCTAATATTCCCCACATTGACCCAAAAACTCAGCAGTTAACAGGATGTACCAAGCAAAACAAAGCAGAAGGCAAACAATATTTTTTAATGCGTTAGTGAACTATTCATAACATTATTCAACTATAATTACAATATCATAACTATATAATCGGATTATTTACTTTTTAGTATATTGCTTAGCTGCCGATGGAATAACATGCGAGCAAACAAAAAATTCCACATTCAAGAAAGAAATGCCATGTAAATACACGTAAGTATTCAAAAATATATTACAACAACAATAATGTGTTAGTGTTTAATTAGTGTATCAAGCTTATGTTGTAAAATATCCTTTGTTAAATCAAAAACATGTTATAAGCGATAGATAATAGTCTTATGTAGTGTTGTTTGATAACTGTCAGATTTACCATTTTATGATTAAAATATGTTTTTTTTTACATTTTTTTGTTTATGTTTGATAATTATATACAGATGAATCGACACTATAATATTCTTTTAGAATTGCAAAATGCTCAGGTCTATCATGTAGATGTTTACAAGCTGTTGATAATGATTATAATAGTAATTATTTGATTGGTTCCAGGAATGGATATTCCCTGGAAGTAGCCCTCCTTCTGTCTGTGTTCCTTGGGATGTTTGGCCTCGACAGGTTCTACCTGGGCTACCCCGCCCTGGGCCTCGCTAAGCTTTGCACACTTGGGTTCATGTTCATCGGGCAGTTACTGGACATCATCCTGATTGCATCACAGGTGAGGAAAAATATATCCTCTCAGTATTAAATTCATTTTGAAGTCACTAAAAACATAAATACAATATGCCCCCACTTCTCATGGAAGAATAGTGTAAGGAGGTCTGGTTTCTTCTGTTAAACACACAAATTAAATTATATTTAAAAAAATCATTATGTCAGCAATTCGTAAGTTATTTCGTAAACATATTTCATTTTTAAAATGTGTCCAGGTGGTGGGTCCAGCAGATGGTTCAGCCTACATCATTCCATATTTTGGAGCCGGAGTCCAAGTTATCAGAAGTGATAATAACACTTACCGACTTCCGCAAGATGATTGGAATAACTTGTTGTGAATTAAAGTAAATTGTGGCTGTATTGTGATTAATTTTATCCAACAGTAAATAAATGACAACATGTGTGAGTTGGGTGAATGATTACAAACATTAAAGTTATTGTATATTGTAAATATTTTTTCCCAACAAGAATGTGAAAACCTAAGAAATTATTTAAGAATGTGAAAGTCACCATTAGTTTAATTTGGAGGTTAGATAGTTAACCGCTATGTATGAAGTGTTGAACTTCAATTAATAAATTGATTAAAAGCAATTTTTATTTTAATCGTCAGGAACCAACCCATGACATATGTCGAGGTAGGCAAGTTATACCTGCTGCCACATATTCCCTTATATAATTACTTTAATTGTGATTATGAATGGTTTATTTTATTTTTAAGCAGCTATACTTTTTATCAAATAATGAATACCAAATCAATTTATGTAATATTGCATTTAACTAATATAAACTCTTTATCTGTGCCGAGTGTTTGGCATTATTAAAAACCATTATCCAATTATTACATGGCTTCCGAGATATCAAATTAATATTATTTTTACAATGAAATTGTGATAATTACGTTAATGAAAAAGTTAGCTAATAGTTGCATAAAAAAATATGTATTCCTTGTAAATATTTTTCACCATTTTTTATTTTGTATTATTAACTATAGTTTTACCTTTACTATTGACTAAAAGTGTTTTTTTCTTCAATTAAGTAAAGTATACTTTATACTATGTATATATATAATATTGTAAAAATAAATAAAATGAGAATTAAAAACAAATTTGTAACTTTTGTGTATTTCATTTATTTATAAATGTATTTTTTACAAAATATGTGATATTTTATAAATTATTATTACTTGACTCATAAGGCACTCAAGTACCAAGACTCTGTATAATAATACTATAATAAGGCCTCTAGTAATAAAAATAATTATCAATTTGTACTTAGATATTATTATGCTTCAAGATATTTCATAATTATTTTTGAGTTTCTGCTTTGATACGCTTTGATATAATTTCAATTTGATATTGGTGTAACCAGAGATAGGAAAAACTGTTACAAGGTAAATACTTAAAAATATTTTACATCAAATAAAACAAATAAAAACAATAGTCATATTATACATTATTATGGAATATTCCACACTTGATTAATATAAATCTCTAAATGAGAAATTAACTTTATTTAACTTATTGATCATATCACAAATACTTCTACGAGAATTGATCAACATGTTAAATATTAGAATGAATATGTATAATTTCTTGGTGATAAAAAAAATAGATAAAATGGACGGCTTTATGACAAAATATTAAAATATTTTGTTTAACTCAAAAAAGTGAAAGCAATAAAAAAATATGGTGATTTTTGATACATACAAAGAAAATATCAAAAACGATATCCATTACAAAAAGAATAATGGAATGTTTTTAAATTACCATAGAGATTTGCACTTTTTCATTAAAACTAAGAAAATATAAACAAAGCTAATACTTCTATCCAGTTGTCCCTCGCACTTATAAAATTACCAAACAAACTTCTAAGGCTTATATATTATCATTATCAAATTTATATTCATCATGATTTGTTATTAACTTTAAGCAGTTATTTTTCAATTTATTTTCAACATGTGGTCAAAAAACCTAAAAATAATAATAAAAATAATTCTTAGAAATTTGAAATTGTGGATAGAATTTATACAAATTTGGTCCAAAATTGATCATAAATAGGTTTTTTTTTTATATAATTCTATAATTAAAGTGTGTTCACATTTATATAATGATGTATAAAAAAATCTATAAAATAAATAGTTTTAAGGACGGAATTCATAAGTTCAATTTAAAAATCTAATCTTAAATATGGAATTACTAAAGATTCACAATCACTCAATATACAAATATATCCTGTAAATTCAATACAACATCTGAGCTAATCGTTTTTTAAAAATCATTTTTAATTGATTAGCCAAAGCCCAAAATTTGTGCATTCAGACATAAATAGTGGTTTTCATTCAAAAGATCATAATCATTTAATGTTTATAAAATGATTATGAACATTACAATATGATTATATTTTTAACATCAATAATTGTATACTTATATATTTTTTATATACATAATTAAAATAATATCAATATACGAGAGAGTACAGTGTAAAAGACGGATTTTTTTCAGACAAAACTTAATCTATAAAAATGTGCAATAATAGACTAAGAGATTCACATTTTTTTTAAATATTAATAATATCTGTGAGATAGTTTAACTATTTTGTTTGTATATTCATATTTCATCAACTTAACTTCATTCAACCACTTCAGGCACATTAAAACAATCTATTAGTGGAATTCTCTGTATGTAAAATTAATTACTTAGTACAGATCAATGATTTTTAGTATTCTTGGAGTATTATTCCAAAAACAAATATTCACAGTCAGTGTATAAAAAACATAATATAAAAATGACACTATCTTTTAAAGAATTTTTGTTAAGTTAACAATACAAATGTGAATTTCTACTAATACATTTTCGTCAGCGGGAATTGATAAATCTTATTCTCACTTTAGAAATGGACTTTTAAGGCGATCTTGCGATCATTTTATAACATTAGAAGATTGTTAAATCATCACATATATTGTCAAATTCTTAAGTAATCAAGAATAACATATTCAGTACTATAGTCATAGATAGCAATAATATTACCCAAGATAGGTATATCAAAGGTTTTACATCGATATGAAATAAATAGGTTGTCCTGCGAGAATTGTCAATATTTAGTATTTTTTACAACAGTAAACATAACCTAATACAGAAAACCCCTTCTCTGTTGTTATTTTCGATTGAACCGCCTCTCAGGACTTAATAATCCAGGCCTCTTAAGCATCAGGCTAATCACCCGATTTTATGAAAACATTATAGGAGGGTTGACTATATGTTAGCTGTTTGCAGAACATGTCATATCCAAAAAGGTTGGACACTATTTTCTAAGCAGATTAAAAAAACAAGTAATAAAACCATACTTATTTTTTTGAGATTTCAGTGCTCAATATGTCATTTGTATGATGGGTAACATATTGTTAAAATCTTGCATGGCTTGAATCAACATCTTAGATATGTATTTTTTATATAAAAATGCTGCTCTTTTGTAATTAATAAAAACAACATGCAGGCTTCTGATAAATAGATATAGAAAGGCACAATCATCTTTAACATTTCAACTTCAGGAGCATGGAGTACGTGGATATGGCCAGGAATATTCCGGAGAGCAGAACAATAGGTTCTGTTGGACTTGGCCTGGGCGCCGGGGAGGTGGAAGGCGAGCAGTCTGTCATCTTGTGCGCTCTCATGAAGATCCGCCCGAGGTAGTGCGAGGCGCTGCGGTCGGCGCCGCTCAGCGGCCGCAGCTGCCGCGCTGCGTCGGAGAAGATCAGATCCGAGTACGGGGACGGAGACATAAACATACTGAAGCTGTAAAATCAAATGCAAACAAAATATGAGAATACTTTTCTCAAAGTGAGGAGAACATACAACAGCTCCTGAAATATTTTATTTAGTTGTTAATTAAAATATTATTGATGTTTGTTAGTAAATGTGGTAACTCGGATGCTATTTTTTGTAACATTTTTTAACAATTGCTTTACGATTTTTTTGAACCCCAAACACTCAAACAGTATAGAGTTTATCTGAGATGTGGGAACTACACTAATTGTCGTTTATATATGTATGTAATTAACTGTATTAGTGTGTTGGGACTAATCGAAAAATTAAATATTTGAGTTTGATTAGTCCAGCATATTGATTGATACATTTTTTAACAACAAACTGCTTTCTCTAAATACCTATCAATGCTTCGGGAGAGGATATCAAAGGTGAAGAATTACCTGTATTCATCAGTGTTCGTTGCTCCATAAAACTGTTGTGCGTACAGGAAAAGGTTGGTGAAAGCTGATATCTCTGTCTCGTTGTGTCCCTCCCCGCCACGTGTGACCATGGCATTAGCCGGCACCAGACCCAAGTTGCAGCTTTTAAACTCGCTCACATGCGCACGGGTACCTGAAAAAACATTCATGTAGACATCTCCGTGTCACTGGGTTTGTGGAGGGGTGAAGAACAGGTCACCAACAAAAAGATTTTTTCTCAAAGCACATTGTAATTTATATACAGCAAAAGATTGACAATCTTCGGTATTCGGTCCGGGCCACAAACAATCAACGATCTACTTCCATCAAGACCCGAGCCGAAAGTGACTTCCATCGTGCTGTAACACTCGCGGCGCCCTCCGATTACATGTCGGCCATTTATCTAACAATGGCGCCCAATGACAGGACTTGTCAAACAAACAAAATGGCGACGCAACACCTTATGTTATATTACTAACATCTTTATATATCTGTGTCAGACGAGCGAACGATAAATAAAATTTTGAGGGTCAAGATAATTACCGTCTGGGCAGAGAAGTTGAAAGTCGTCCCGCAGAGTGTTCCTCGCCCACCATTCCTTGCGGCGGCCCCCGGACATCTCCGCCACAGCAGAATGTCTCACAAAGGCGACGTCTCCACCGCCTTCCACCAAGCAACGCAGCGCACCTGGTGAGACAGCAAATCAAACAATCATTGCTGTGTTTTGGAACCCTAAAATACTTTCTAGATTTTAATGACTCAAACATATGGTTCAACGAAGAGCAGTTAGTTTCTTAATCAATGACTCTTACGCCTAACCTGCAGTCAATGGAACACAGGTGTAAGATTGGTTGTCCCAGAACACCTGTACATGTGGAGGTTCACATGGGAATATACTGTAGATGGTTACTGGAAACCTCCAAAACAAGAGCTCGCGAACATGTATTAACTGCGGCTGTAGTACTAGATAAAAAAATTGGTGTTTAATAATCTTTTTTTTCTTTAAGAAGATCGAATATCTCTATCGCTCCCGAAGTTTGGACATTTTCTTTGTCCTTAACCTTTGATTCAACCTGCGGGGGACATGTATAGAGCTTAGATTTGATTAAACCGATTGTAAAAAATCAAGCTCGGTCCAATTTTGAACCGACGGCGTCTGAATGACAAACAACTGCTTTACCACTGGACTATATCACCCACCTAAATTACAGATAACAATAAAAAGTAGTACGAAGAAAGGGCAGGATATGTATTTATAAGGATTATACCGATGTTTCCATAGTAGGGTTCACTGGCGTCCCGCCGGCAGTGTCTGTAGGAGGCCCCGTTGCAGAGCCGGCACAGCGGCGTGTGCGGCAGCCCCGTGTTGTACTCGGGGGAGACGGCCCCCGGGACGCACGAGCGGGAGAACCATTGCGCGGCAGCTCGGGGGGCGTCACAGCCGTACGGTCTGAAAATAAAAACACAACAATTGTATATTAAAAAATATGAAATAATTTATTGCAATATTCACCCGATTCGGCTACAATAAAGAAATACAGTGGAAACCTCTTATTTCATTCTCGCTTTTTTCGTTTTTCCGCAAATTTATTCATTTTTAATGGTCCTGGCAAACAACCATAAGAAACAATGTTAAATAATCCCGCATAAACTGTTCCCCGATTCATTATTTTCTGCGATCTACCATCTAAATACATAATATTATTTAGGGTCCCTTGAAAAACGTAATAACGAGGTTTTACTGTAATTTTACTTTACGTTTATTTATATTGGAAAATTTGTGACAAAAATGAAAAAAGGTTTAGTTTTGTAGAGGCATTATATACCTTGATAAACTTTTATAAATGTTTTCGAAGTTTTTTATATCAGATATCACAAAATCAACTGACCTGATCCAGGAGTTGGATATGAGATAAGCCAGTGGATACACCCATCCAGCTGCTGTGCCAATTCCAGAATGACAAGTGTTCTTTCCTAGAAGACAAAAAAATACACTGAATAACACTGGTTTTGACATTTTTAACATTGCATTTAACTTCTTTGATCATGAACAAGCGTGGAGGCATAATATACCCCAATGAATATGATATGAATGTCTTCTTATCCTCGTCATCAGCACTCTCTATTGAAGGATAAATGTAGACTTCCTAAATTCCACCACACCGTAGTCTATTAACTCGTAAATGTACATATCCTGTTTTCAAGACAGATTTACATAATATTCCAGATAATCACTAACACACTTTCAAATAAAATATTACATACAACACTAATATTTACAATTAGCTGTTGGTAAACCATTATTTAATTTTTCAGGTTTGGTGAAGAGTTCTTCAATCCACGAAAGGTTATAAGACAAAGTATTGTCGGTACCTCTTAGGAAGGTGATCTCCGTGTCAGCGTCCTGCTCCTTGGCAACGGCCACCGCATAGTAGTTGGGTTTGCCGAGACCGTAGACTTCGGCCAGGAATGGTTCCAGCTCATAGTGCCGAGCTCCCTCCCACACATCAGCCGCATCCAACATTGTCACATCGGCCAAACCTGATCTGATAGCCTGCAAAATTAATTGATCAAATTTTGAAAAAATAAGTAATAGTGATTAAAAAAAATTTTTTTTTTAACATATCTGCTATATATTTGGAGCATATGTACTAAAATATTCCTCTCTTTAAAAGGCCATTATTCAGTCGCGTGGTGGGAGGATGCAGGTGCAGATTAACAACACAAAGAACTTGTTTTTTTTTAAAACGGGGGATGTCAGTACATTGCAAATTGCCATTTCACAATTCTGTAAACTCAGATTTTTGTCAATAATGCGTAGCTCATCTCTACCGAAGGCATGTAGAGTTAAGATTTAATAAAATCAATTTTAAAAAAACAAGCTTGGTTAGGTTTTGAACCGAAGGCGCCTGAATGTCAAACAAAGCCTTTTTATCACTGAACACTCGCCTGGCGGTTAATACATTATTATATAAGTACTCTATTTATTATTATATTAATTTAAAAATCCTTATGTGAAACACTGGTTGTTTTTTTAAATTTATTTTGTTTCTTATGAGAATTAATAATTAATAAATAAAACATGATATGCTTTAATTGATGCATAAAACAATATTTCACCTGCATGCAGTTGATGTGGGAGTGTCCCTTGTAGCAGTTCATTTCTGGTTTCAGCAACTGCGCTTTGACGGCCGTCTGAAAAGAATTATTTATAAATCACAAATATCAACATTCAATAATCAACTAGAAATATTTATAAAAAGAACACACATCAGGCAGGTGTGAGAGCTTGCTCCATTTGTAGAAAAAATTGTAAGTTTTAAGGAATTACTAGTTTAAACAAGCTAGTAAAAATTAAACATAAAAATACTAAATATGTTAAGATTCCAAAAATAATTAAATTGTCATTATGCTTTACAGTTCATAAAAAATATATGCATTACGTAAGAAAATCTCAAATTATAACAATGTGAAAAATCTCAATTTTTTACATTGTTAGATGGAAGCAATTTTCAGGCCAACCATACGAATGAAACATGTGTTTCTTACCCTCATCTTGACGCATTTGTCCATCTCTGGCTCCGATGTGACGCAGAGTGTAAGTCGGTTGACAGGACAAGCTCTGATGGCCAGCACGGCGTCCTCCGCCCGCCCCAGGAAGCCGACCAGCTGCTGCTGTTCCTCAGCCAGGGAGGTGAAGCCTCGGGTGGAATCCTAGAAACCAAACACAACTTACAAACTCCTGATGATTTTAAGTCTCCCATCGTTATGTCAATATATATATATGTAAGGAAAAGTCATACCTACATTGAAGGATTTAAAAAAAAAAACTTTAGTGCAGTCCCTCCCAATGTATATAAAAATTTAAATAAATGTTAATTCCAAAAAAAGAACTTAAAAAATTATGCTTCTAATGAAAATTAAGTCTGTGCCAACATAAGAAACGATCTTACAACATCACAAGAGCCAGGGTGTTTAAATGAAATGCTATTTTGATTTATCTATAATATTCAATGAATATATGAGTATTCCATATAGGTGCATTTACAGGTAGCATTTGTAGTGCAGCCAAACAAATATTTTGGTAAAAGACAAGAATCAATGTTTTGCAGATAGACATCTTGCAGTAGTCTCATCAAAATAAATAAATCCACATGTCTTAATATAACATCTTGCACAAGACATTAGATGCTAATTGATTACCTCGAACATGAGATCGGTCCTTGCTCCATATCTGATGGACTCGAACAAGTCAAACTTCTCGTATTGCTGAGATCCATCGGCTGCCAGAGAGCTTTCTGTGCTTCCACCGTACCTGGAAAATAACACCAATAACATATTCATTTCAGTATTATTTATTTCCATACCCTTTCCAAGGGTACATAGTGTCTATAAAATTCTGTCAGCCGCCATGGTCAAAACTCGTCCAAAGTCATCTCTAGTGCTATTATGTATAGTTGCGAACATTCATGGAACTTCAATATTAGTTTATCCACATTGAAAATATAACAAAATTTGCTGAATCCGACATTAGTTGTAATGTATTCTGTTCATTTCTGTAATATTACGAGATGTAAAATAAGCCCAGGCGACCCATAGACGAAACTGTCAGCTGGACTGGCGCCACTCTAATGGCACGTGAAGCACGCGCTGTAATGCCACTTATTTCAGTTTTTCCGATCCTGTTTTTGGGAGGTTTTTTTTACAGAAACCTTAGCGGGCATACATTCAACAACTCCGAGACCGACATAAATTCACAAAATCATTGATTCATGTTTATTTATAATAGAAAATGAGAAGAGAAATTAGGCCATAGATCGAGTATTACAAGTAAAAATATATATTTGAAGATATGCATGTATTTTTACATAAAATTGTTTACCTTGAGCTATCATTCCACCCCTGTCTGCCATAATCGTTATCAATCCGATTGCCAAATTGGTCCCTTCCCGAGATGGTGTTGCCATACTGATCCCTAGTGTTCATGACGGGGTTGCCGTACTGGTCAACAATAGGATTCCCGTACTGGTCTTTTTCCCCGATAGAGTTTCCGTACTGGTCTCTGTCAGAAATGGGATTGCCATATTGGTCTTTATCCGCAATGATGTTGCCGTATTGATCTCGGGAGACGGTATTTCTTCCTTGGCCGTATTGCTCGGTGGAGTTGGAGCGACTGGGGTACAGCTGAATCCACTTTTGCAAGAAACGCTGATATCTGTACAAACACATAATTCGTGATATCAATTTGATTTCTCTATACTGAACAGTAATTGAAGACATAGACGGATAATAAATTCACTTTGTCACTAATGATATTTTTTTAATGAATTATATTCTGTTTACGTTGTTCTGTTGAAAAAGTACAAATAAACCTCTTTAAATCACTCACAATGTGGACTTTTTTAACCTTTTGAACGCACCGCCTTTTTGGTGGAGTTGTTAACTGATTTATAGGCTATTCATATAAATTGTAATAACATATTTACTAAGTGTAGCTTTCTATTGGAATCCAATAGATTTTAATTTTAGTAATACAGGATGGCGCAAAATTAATCACCTTATCGAAAATGTTATAATTGTTTGCAAATGGTGTCGTATATCAATCATATTTGACATTTGTGAACTAGACAGCTAAACTTTACAACTGTTTTTCAAATTTAAAAATTGTATATTCAGCTAAATTTGAGCATTACAACAAAATAAAAAAGTGAATTACATAACAGCATTATCACCCGTATATTCTAATTGAATGGCACCAGCATCCATAATTATGAAAGTGGTGTAATTCAAGAAATTAAAAAAAAAATGTTATTCATTTATTTAAGTTCACATTGTTGTGAATTGATAATAGTCTTCATCCAACATGAATTTAAAAAATTTAAATACAGCATTTTATGCAACATGAAGTTATCACTTTCATCGGTTTTTAACCATCATCAAAACACAAACCTTTAAATATCTCCGAACGAATTAAACATGAATAACACCACTTAAATAATCATAGGCGCATATATTACATTAATGTCTAAATATCTAGTGTTAGGTATTTTGGAGATACCTTTTTCTTTTGACATCATCCTTGGCGCTGGAAGTTACAAGAGCCCCAGTGGGCGCCTGCCCCCAGTGACAGTTGAGATGCTCCGTGATGGGACGCCGGGATCCATCTTTGCAGAGCAGTTCAAACTTGTCCGGTGACAAGGAACCTGGAAATACAAAATTATCATCAAGATCCATTTGAGTGTTAATTTGTGGACCCCTCGTGTATTGAGGCATGGATATCATTGAACAAACTGAGGACTGGAGTTAGAATAATATGAGATAAATTGAATCAATAGGGAATACTGCAACAAGGAGTCCCATCTGTGCGATTATGGGAACCTACAAACTAAATTACATAAAATCCTGCCCTATGCGTTTGACAGACAGAGCTATGTGGCAGCAGCAAACATGATAATGATGTTGATGTGTTTGAATGGCTGTTTCTTCCAGGGTCTTATGGGTAGAAGATAGGCCATCGATGTTGCCACATACTTAATAATATATATTATATTTTCAATGTTTTGAGCATTCACTTTGAGATCCATAATAAATTATAAATATTTATTTATTTATTTACCTTGTTTTCACATGGATCACGTAACAAAACCTCTCCTTTCCTGATAGACACACCCCCACCCCCTCCCCTACAAAAATGTGTTACACCACTTATAAGTACAACGCAGCTCAGTTATCTCTTAACTAGAGAAGGATTGAGAAAGACTACGAGTTAGTCGAAACTGCAGTCTCATAATAGAGAACTTTTGTTACGTGATCCATGTGAAAACAAGGTAAATAAATAAATAAATATTTATAATATATATTAAATTTTGCAGAAAGAATAATATAGCATTGCTTAAACAAGTAGTTTATGGAAATAGCTAGTTTTTGTAATACAACACCATATGGAAGTAATAAGTAAAATTATATTAGATAAGAGATTTAAAACAAACAAAAAAATGTTTAACCCTTAATTAGTCGCATGGGGTCAAAACAAGTTCGTATTCAAAAATGAAGCACTTGCCGCTTCTCGAAATTCTTTTAATTTAGCTTGTATTTGTTTAATTAGATATTAAGTTAGTGTTATTTCTTTTAAATATAATAGTAATAATAAAGCACTTTAATAATAAACACGTTTTATTTACTTATATATTTAATAAATAAAAATAAAAAATCATACAATTTGGGGTCACCTGTGACCCCATGCGAGCAGTTGTGTAATTTTCTCCGTGCGACTAATTAAGGGTTAAAACCCTTAAAATATAGTAAAAGTTTAGCAGGTGATGTTGTTCAATAATAATAAATTAAATAATCTGTTCATACAACAGAAAAGCTTTTAACTTTTTGGAAAATTGGTAAATATTAAGTGAAATGATAAACTAACTGAACTCCGGATGTGTGGCCAGGATGTGTGGCACGGTGGTGTGCTTGACGAAGGCCACGTCCCCGGCCTCCAGCAGGCAGCGCACGGCCCCCATGTAGCCAGCGTAGGGGTCGGCCAGGTAGCAGTTAGTCCCAGTCTTTCCCGTGCAAAGACTGCATAACCTAAAATTTTAAATTTAGAACATCAGTGATAATATTACTTTATTCGTTGTAACTTGATTACAATGTGGCGGTTCAGAAAATCACACAATTCAATAAATTCGTTTATTAAAGTTGACTATTTATTACTTTAGTCTAAGCAAAATTTCTAGCAACGAATTCATGAACGATCATATGGCAATTAAACGTTTCAAATTCTCAGTTTTAACCTTCAGCGAATAGTTTATTGAAAAGGGGAACAAATTGGACATGAGAAGTCACTAGAAGGCGAGTTCATATACGCTGAACCGAGCAATGAACCCACTGGATTGTTTCTGGACACTATGTCTTATACAAGATCATTGGGGCAACTACACTGTCATAAGCAACCTTCCCTCAAAAGGAAAGGACCGGGATGAGATACATAACAAATATGGCACTCACTTGTAAGAGTTGTCTCCAATCGGATTGTACTTCTCGACCAGTGAGTTGGGGGCGCAGGACGGGCCGAAGAAGTTGATGACCGACTTCACGTGGTTGTTGCAATCGATGATCTCCATCCCGCCTTCCTTCATCAACTGGAATATAAATAATAAAATATGTATCAATCGATCATCAGTAAAATGCTACAAGTCAGTAAATCATGGAGTTTATTCACACTGACAAAACTGAGCCAGTTGGGATAGTTCTTGATTCAACTTGTTATTTAGTGACAAGCACAAATCTTATTTAAGTAGATCTTGTTTTAAGTTGTCGGTAGTGTTTTTATCAAGTGAAATGTTTGCTTTTATAATTCGGATGGTTCCGATATTGATAGCTTTTCATAGTTTCTCACTTACGTTAAGAAGTCAAACATGCTTTTAAAAGAAATATAATGCAACCCAGAGAACTTAAATGTATCAGAATATTTATTGAGAATATCTAAAAAAATATATATTTAAGAACTAGTTTCTTAAAAGAGAACGAGGAATTCACAAGACCACAAGTAAAATTAAAACCAAAATCAATGTACACTTACAGAAGTTTTAAATAATCAGGTCAGCTTTGCTACCCATAAAATGACTAACCATGTAACAGAATGTGAAAATTAGATCTTTTGTATCATCATTTAGCTGAATTCTTTTGTCTTCTTTCTAAACAAGTACCTAGGTAACCGAGTTCTGTATCTGAACAACAGCAGTCCTATAGTTTATTTGATTTGATCGGTCCAACACATTAGAGCACTTCCTCTTGTGCATCTTCCTTCCACGATGCGATTTGTCATATTCTAAATCTCCTTTCCTAGGTTTCCAATCTATAATAATAAAACCACATCTTGTGTGAGTTTACGTACCGTGTTGATGGGCAAAACCCAACCGGCGTAGGTTCCGACGGCAGGAAAGCAAGCCTTGGCTCCTCGCAGTCCCCGGGCCCCCATCCCGGAGCCCACGCTACTGCCTCGCTTCACCACGGCCACCGCGTAAGAGTGGCGGAATCCACCTGAATGCGTCTCCTGCAATTCGCAGAACAAAATTAAATTAAAAAGTGTATTTACTAAATTATCCATTAGCAAATTAGAAAACCAAAATCAATTTAATAAATAATAAAAAAATGTAGTTTAAGTAGAGGTAGATAATGACTTCAACCCAATTGTCAATCACATTTCTAAAAAACTCATATTTCCCCAATACAAAAACTTATTCAAATATATCTGGGCTAATCATCACCTTGAGGTAATCAATCACAACACACCTTACGGCAGAAGAGCCTAGATGACATAGGTTATCCAAATTGATGTAATCATATTATGTTTCTACTGGGAAACTGTTGCCACAGGAGAGAGGTTAGTAAATATATAAAATAAATACTCTAAAAATATGTAGTTACCTGCATGATGGGTGCGAGGGAGTGGAATCTTCCGGCAACAAACACTTCCCCAGAATCCAATGAGGTTATGTCGGCATCCTCATCGTCAACCAATCTCATGCACTCATCTTTGTCGAATGCCTGCAAAATAAATAATTAAAATATAAAAATCACATTAAAATCTACGCAAATATGGTGATTTTTTATCTTTTATATTGAAACGTACAGGAGAATACAGTTAAATTGTGATCACGAGATTTCAACACTGAATTTTATGAAGACTACCTATCAAAAGATGTTTTAATTAATCAACGACAATATTCTACAGTCCAGCATTCATGCATCATTCATAATATACAGAAAACTGAGTCATATGCGCTTGGACAAAGTGATAATTTCCTTGCATTTTTCTTATGCTCTGGTAGCCAAGAACTATTTATTTAATATTTAATTATTATTTTATTCATTGTAACCTTTGCTTTTGTGAATAAAAAAAAGGCACGGAACAGAGAAAAAATGCATTATTTTTCAAGTTTGCTAGTTTTTCTTACATGAGAAGCTGATGAACAGCTGTTGCAATGTCTTGCCAACCTAAAAGCTATTTTTCATCCGGTCCCAACAAGAATGGGTGGAATACACTATTTCTGATTCTTAATATCATAATCATTCGAGACTAGTAAAGATAATATTTTGTTAAGTACCTGCTTGCATGTCAGGTTAAGGAAAATGTCCCCGATGATCTGGCGGTCCCTCTCCAGCGCTTTGGACAGGTTACCACATTTGTACTGCTCCTCGAGGTTCACAGTGCACCAGACCAGCTTCTCCACTTCATTTTCTTGACTGAATACTTGATCTGAAAGCAAACAAATGTTTGTATGTCATGCAAATTTACAATACAATTATTTCATGCCATATTTACTCCCAATTTGGATTATGTGGTTACTTAAACTCGCCACCATAAGCCTTTGTCAGCACTCAGATTTATCTTCTAGTATACATTAAGAAAACACCCATCAAAATGGGCAGACCATATAAAGACTAAGTAGCATTTCACTTAAGTGTACTAAGCTTTACAAAATCAAAATTATGACATAACTCGTCATATGAATCATTGCTCATTGTTTGATTATCATTTCAACAGTAAAAATGCTGTTTTTTACAATTTTTCTGCTTTATTGAATAATTTCGTAACAACTTCAATGTAAACGAATAATTTTCGAAAATTACTCGCCGCGCAAATTTGTTTGAACCTAACCTAACTCAAACAATAAATTTTTCAAAAACAGCATATTTAACTATATAATGATAAATTTGGAAAAGAGGAACTCTACTTATGACCACTAACCATCATTTAAAACATATTATGTGTTGATTTTATATAGCTTTATACATTTAAGTGAAGTGTTAAAAATACTATTTTGTTTGTAAATCTTGAAGGGGGCGTCACCTAAAGTACACAAAGGTGCAAATATTTTTAATTATTGTTCAAAATGTTCCATGGCAGAAAACAACATCTGGTCCTAACAGAAATATCATAGACGTTGATATCTTCATACATTTAATAAATTAATTATAAGTGATTCACCACAAGGCGTTCAATTGTATGAGGATCATAACCGCTCTTTTGGGTTGGTTAAGATGTTTCGATTAATGTAAAATGGTCAGTGACGTTATTTGGTGTGTGACTTACTTTGGAGGCTGTATGAGAAGCCGCAGAATATTGCAGAGAAAATAATGTACCGCCACAGCACAGGCATTTTGGGTTTATTTAGTTACTTCAACAAAACATCGCACACGCCCTAAAATGACATACAAACAACTTCGTTATTATTAGTATTGCCTGACTCTAAAATATTGCTTTCTTCTTCTTTTCATCATGTTTCGTAGATGTAATCACTTGAAATAATTTCAACAGGTAGAAATTACTTTTTGGGTGTCGGATTAATTCCCAGTCATCCTTAAAATAGTTTGTTTGGGTTGTAGGGGTAGGTACACACCGTCACGAATCATTACAGTAGAATTCTAGTCCTTATTGATTGTAATTAAAAAAAAATGTTGTATATTATTTAACGTATTCATTATAATATAATATCGCTTTGCCGCCTCTGGGCGCAAAAATCGGTATCACTCACACGTCCATGACGTCCGGAGGTCAAATTTTTTATATGAAAATTTTCAATCATTTATTAAATAGTTGTGACATTTATCCTGCATCAAGAAATATGAATTTAATTTTTACTTATAGGTAAATTAAATATTATAACTACTTTAGCATAAGGCAATAGGTTCCATAGAAAATTGTCAATTTTTTTTAAAACAAGGAATGTACCAGTTTAATGCTTATTGAGCCGCAAGATAACTACTCCAGTGGTTTCAAATGATAATAAGTAAAGTATGTATTAGTTAATGATAAGTTAATAGTTAATATTATTATATAGTATGTGGTTTCGGAATGCAGAACTAATGACTCGGGGCAAAGTAAGTATCACAGGAACAGATCTTTACGGCGAATCTTTGGTGACCATATGACCAGCTAGGGATCGAACGTAGGTTTTTTTTTTAAGTACATATAAATATTATTAAATATTTTTCAACAACACCAATAAACTCGTTTTATTAAAGTTGGTCACACACATAATAAAAAACTATGTTGTAGTTTTTTATTATATACTTATATTTATAAAGACATTTTTTCTACAAATAAAGGGATAAAAAAGTGACGATATGCCGTGAGTCCTATTCATAAAATTAAATTTTTGTAAGCGTCATCAAAAGTTGCTGTTATTTTTTTTATCAAATTAAATGCTGTAGAGATAATATTCATACACCGATTTTACAATACAATTAATAATTTTACTTTAATTGCTTACTAGGCATCATTATCACACTCCACTACATATATTTTTTCTCATTGATAAACAATGCTCGCAAATAAAAATAACAGTCAAACTCTTATTATATTTTTTAAAATACTAAACAGTTATATCAGTAATCATTCTCTTTTCGTTGATTTTTATTGTTTCTCAGGATGCAACATGGATCGTGATTCATGTTTACATTACAACAGCTGTATCCGGAATTTTTCAAAGCGGAAACACTATTTAGTACCTGTTCATTTCGCGTCGAGGTTCAAACGCGATCGATTTGTAGCGCGCGCATTGCTTAGGGCGACACAACGCACAGCTAAAATTAATTTGCCGAAAAATACAGCCGTTTGTGTCGAAAACAACCCTCGCCCTACCACAGCAAACATAAATATAAGCTATCTATTATAATCACATCGAAAAATAATGTGATTTGAAAATAATAAGCCGATCAATTTGACACCGTCTTAGAAACTAAGTGGTTCATTCCTTTTGTGTATACTCAAGATACTTAAAACGTTACTCGTTTAACGACAGAAAAATATACAAATTTGTAAGTATTACAAAATGATTTACATTTAATTTATCATTTAAATAAGCTTTTTATCATTATTTAATTGAAATAACATACATTCGGTAAATGATAACATATAAAATACATTTAATTGGTTCGTTATTATTTTTAAGAAATTTAACCTATTTTTTAAATTGTATAATTATGTATTTTATTAAATTACATTATTTATATAAGATAGATAATTTTCAACTCATATTTTAGTAAATAATATTATTTTGCAACGGAAATGTAATTTTACGTTTCCGTGGTGATAAAGAATGTATTTTTATCTCTAACTTGTCAAAAAATAGCAAAATACGAGTATATTATGGTCATGTCGACAATACATGTGTATTCCTCATTTGCCACTCTTATTTCTACAATATAAAAGATATAGAGTAAAATTGATTTTCAAATGTACGATAATTTTATTAATACATTAAATTAATTCGTGGTTTATGGCCACAAATTATCATAAACGGTCAGAATGTAAATAAATTTCTGGTCAGAATTTAAATAAATTTCTGGTCCGAATTTAAATCAACTCTTTGTCAGAATACAAAATGTATTATTTTTAATTTAATAAGGTTAATTCATTTGGTTTAGGTTAGGTTGGGCCGAGTTTATAGATATGTGGAATATGAAACAACACAAAATGATATATTTTTATTTCATATTTACACGAAAAAATAATTTATTATGTACGGAAAAATACGAGCCGTCGTTTATAATTTGTATTATAAAAACACACATAGGTGCGGTAAAGTAGGTTTCAAAAAAAAAAGTATTTTCTACATCTATAATACTAACATGTATATTTTCTAAATTATATGAACTTAAGGCAAACATTGAGCTTATGTAAAATATAAGTACACACTGTGTATAACCTTATAAAAGTACATTATGCTTGTGTTTTATCAATGTTCTGCGGTTGAGGAAGTACAATATTACAAGCAATAAAAATTAAACCGCCATTAATTTTTCACATTTTTCTTAAATTAAATATTTTAAACCAACTCGTTTACTTAATGAATAATCCAATTGGAATCGTTTTGAATTGAACATCATACATTTTCAACGCAAAAATAGTTCACAACAGTAGCCTTCGCACACCATTCGAAATATCGCATTTTTAATCTTGCATATTTATATACTCGTAATTTAAGTGATATGTGTACAGCAATTTTCGATAATGCACTTTAATTACTTTAGCTAGGTTCCACTATGTCTTGTCGTTTTATTCAACAATCTACATCAGGTCGGGCAAACTTTACGAATGACGGCCGCATAAAAAACTTTACGAGCGAAAAAATAACAGCGATCCCACCTACAAAACTGATAAGTAAAAATACATGAGAGCGAAAAATAAGGTCCAACCTCCACAAATTGTTTTTTCTTTAAAAACCACTCACGGGCCGCACCAAAGAAGCTTGAGTTCTCCCATGTAGTTACTAACTGTGACGGTATTTTTCAGGATCTAATAATCCTTAAATATTTTATGATATGTCGGGATTCTTGCTGTAATTAAGATTTCGAAATAAATATATTTTACGTATCATTTTCATGCCATATTTTGTAAGCATTTAATACACAAATGTGTAACATTATATGGGGCGTTTCATTACCATGACATATGTTAATGTGAGATGATAACAATCGATCACTATTATTAGGTGTAAGTATTCACATTGTCATAGTGTATGGATCTATATTATGGATCTAATATAAATGGAAAGGAAATCCTTTTTTAAGTCACGTAATTTTGCAATTATTTCTAAAAATAAAAGAAACCATTCATTATATTATAACCTGTAAACAGATCAGATTACAATGTAAAAAAATGAAAAAAATGTTATTTAACAACGTTTCTTTGAAATAAATGTTTATGTTATTTTTAACGCTTATTTCTCAGTAGTGATGACATTAAGTTTGATACATGAATGTAATATTTTATGCCCGTAATATTTTAATGGAAAGCTACATTTTACAAATTCGGTTATTATTTATTATTCTTATCGGGAATTTTAAAACGGAGCTCGCGGCCATTTTTCAGTAAATAATTTAGCAAAAACAAACATTATAGCTAAATTTTTTACGAAAATTAATAATAAAAGCATTCTGAATGTTAACCAGCTACGAACGCGAAGTGTGTATGGAACTAGTATTATTCTTCGTAAAAAACGAGGGATATGAGAGGTACATACATTTTTAAAATGTATTGATAGAATATTCAAATTTAGAACACAATTTGAATTATTTTGTTTTTCGTGTATCTTTGTTTTTTTTTCAGTTTTGTCAAATTGTTTTTGAACCTTTGGGCAGTGTGTCGCCAACCGTCACTTCTTGTCCGTCGAATAACTTAAATGAATTTCATTAACGCATGTCGTAGTTTTAAGTTAAGTCATGTATTTTTTTTTATTTTCAAATAGATAATAGAAACCTTCAGTGCCGTGGCGTCTTTTAATTTACACATTGGTATCAGAATATTCGTTTGAATGGTTTCTTCTTCGAATTACGTGACATCTGTGAAGTAAATCTCAAGATGAAAAAATAAATTATGAATTTGAGTGTGACTGAATTTGCATCTTAATATGAATTCCGATTGAGTGAATCTTTTTCATTAAGACGAAATCCACATAAATATAATTTGATGTTTATAATGCTGCGTTGAGGACCTCGCCATAGTCTTATTAGAAGAATATGACCTACTAGGTCACAGTTTTTTTTAATCATATCCGCTTCGTATTTGGATCATATACTTGTATACAACTCAAATTGCCGTTCCATAGTCCTGCAAGGTCAGATTATCTAAACCTTGTCCCCGAACACCTATATACTCGGAGGTTCATATGGAAACATATATGGTTCCCGGAGGCATCCAGGGCAAGAGCCTGCGAACTTGCATAGACTGCGGCTGTAGTACCAGAGAAATATTTTGGTGTGTAATCGTAAAGCGTTTTTTTAAGGATATTGGATGATAAGCCTGATGCTCCTGAAGCCTGGTCACTTTTTTGTCATTAATAGGTGGCTAACCCTACTGGGGGCATACTTGTAGATAGAACTTAGATTTGATTAAATCAATTTTTAAAAAATGAAGCATGGTCAGGTTTTGAATCGACGGCGTCTGGATGACAAACAAACGCTTTACCACTAGACTATGCCGCCTAAGTCACAGATAGAGATGTTTTACTTGAAAACAATATAATTACGTTCACATGCAATTATATATTTTACATACACGCACACATGTAAGGATTTCATATTTATAATGATAAAAAGCTGTATTTGAATATCCTCACCAAGTTGTATACTCATACTACAAACTGAGAGAGTGAAGCTACTCCAAAAAAACGCTTTGCTTTAATGAAATATGTGATTATATGTAAAATATGATTATTTAAGAAATTGTGTATCGCGATACTGGTATTTAATAGACTATAAGGTGAGATTACCTAATAATAAGCTTTCTTCCTCAGTCACTAATCTGTGAAAGCTTCCTCATCGCGGTCAGCTTCTTTATTATCTGTTTCATTACTTATAGTTATTGTCATTCTTTTAGTGACCTTTTTCACGTACACTTACCAGCAATGGCTTGCTTGTGAATGGTTACCTTATTCATTAACTGACTACTTACTTATTACCATTCTCATGATGGCGCCCTAGTACATCTACTTGCCGAGAATAAATTAATAATGAATAGGCCTTGTGTACTATGTTTGCTGCTGGCTTTCCAGCCTTATCCACCTTCTTACTTGCTTGTGGCTGATGTTTCAGCATGTTCTGGCGGCGCTGGTAATGCCTGATGTAGGCCTTGTGTAGGTTCTTCTTTCCTTGGTGCTAGTTTCTCACTTAATTGTGTTGCAGCGTGTTCTGGCTGAGTTAGTAATGCCCGATGGACCGATGCAAGCCTTGTGAACTAGGTTTCGTACAAGCTCCCTCCTATGACCACCTTCTCAACTGCTTGTGGCTACTGTTCCAGCATGTTCTAATTGCGCTGGTAATGCCCGACGGTCCAATACAGGTCTTGTATACTAGGCTTCGCGCAGGCTCCCTCCTATGACTACCTTCTCGGCTGCTTGTGGCTAGTGTTCCTGGATGCCCTGAGTGCGCTAGTAATGCCCGACGGTCCGAGGCAGGTCTTGATACTGGTTTCTCACTTGCTCGCTGGTATTGTAGCATGTGCCGGTCGCGCCTGTGATGCCCGATGGGGGCGCGGCGGGCAGCGGGCGGGGCGGCGCGCGCCCGGCAGCGCGCCCGCGCGAGCTTCCTCATCGTGGTCACCTTCTTCGCCGTGTTCGGGCTCATCGTGCTCACCGAGCTGCTGCTGGTGGAGCCGCGCGAGCCAGTTGTCCGCGATCGCCCGGACTACGAACAGTTCCAGGTAATTTTCATTGATTATCCCTACATGTGCCTATCCCCAATATACAAACAGATGCCTGCGGAGAATATTGGGGGTGCGATGATTCGCCTTTGTTAGGAATGACAAAGTGAGGGAACGGACAAGGCAGCCTTCTATACTACAGTCGGTCAAGAGATGATGGTGTATCTGGTTGAGATATATAATCGAATGCCACAGGAGAGCATAAAGTAAAGTTGCATTTTCTTCAAGACCCTAGGCTCGTGTTGTACTGGAAGGCGTCGGAAACTATACGGGAATGTATATCTTGGTAGATCTACAGGAAGCAGAACTAACATGGGATGAATTGAGGACTCTGGCAGCTGACAAAGCTTTGTGATGGCAGTTATATATAGTACTTACAAGACATAACCCCTCCGTAAAACGGGCCAAGCCCGACTGAAGCCTTGATGCTCGCGAAAAGTTCACTATGACATTCCTGTTGCGTCATCTCAGCGAAGAGTTAGCAACAGTTGGTGTTGCACAACACATCTTGTTATGATTGCTGAAGTAAAACAATCTGATATCCGTTCCAGGGTGAAGACTACGCCGGTGTGCGCTCTGGCGTGGGCGTGGGCGGGGGCGGAGGCGCGGAGTCGGGGGCGGGGCGCCCGCGGGCGCGGGGCCGCTGCCGCCCGCCGTGGAGGAGCGCCTGCCGCCCCCGCCCTCTAACGCCACTCCGCCAGACGCGCAATGGCAACCCGTGGGAGGAACCAGGTAAGAGGGTTTATCCCACATATTAATTTATTGGTTTTACAAAAAACAAATCGTTAACAGAGATGTAGCGTCGTGGTTTGTGAACGGTTCTTGGGGGAATTTTCTTGTCGAGGTCTGGATCGTGTCCTGGAGACCGTTTGCTAACTGATCACAATCTGTATGAGCGCGTCACCAAGGAAATTTAATTGTTCTCCGGAGTGATGAGGGTGTAGGCAGGTTAACTAGTCCAGTATTATGGATATTGAGAAAGAACGGGCTGAACAGGTGCTTGCATAAAATACTGGCATGATATACGCGTATTTCAAATGCACAAATAAGATGCAGCTACTATATAATTATTATTTATACATTATCATCTCCGATTATCATCTTAAAGAAGTGGTTGAAAGTATCAGAGCAATAATTCATATGCAAGCATCAAACTTACAATGTTAAAAGTGCCAAGACAATCTCTGGAGAATTCTAGTAAGCTAGTCCCTTCATGCTAATACGCCAATGATCTGCCAGAATGTAATGTTTATCCGTTGAAAGTTTTCTTTATTGTATTTATTTTGTAGGTTCAAATTCCTGGTTTACTCAGCGTACTTCGAGCAACGAGGGGGGCGCTCGGTGCGGCTGATCGGCGCCACGAAGACCCGAGGGGCAGAGCGCGTGTGGTGCCGGCTCTGGTACTCCACCAACCACTCGGCCACCGTGCTGGCTAAAGTTAAGGTATGAATATGAAGCTAAAAACTTCCCTCAGATCTGACGAAAGATGCAGACAATACAGCTGGCAGGGCAGCCAAACAACATAACCAAAAAACAGTAATTTCTTGGTTGCGTTGAGTCAAGTCGCACTTCGTGAATAAGAATGGCTGACAGATCTGTGATTGGAATGACTCCAATACACCTTAACGTGAATTAGGAAGCTACTATGTTTGCCCTGCATCTGAACAGGAGGTGATACTAGATTATTTTTTTATTTCTTCTGCTTTTTGACCCCCACGTTTTGTAAGGTTTGTCTTCTCCACAGTTTTACCGAGATTTGTCAAACAAAAATTTAAATGTTGAAAAAAAAATGCTTTACAATAGTTTAATGTCGTTATTGGGTGTTACACAAACATTGTGAAAATTATTTATGTTTGCCAGCATGACACGTCAAAAAAGTTTGCTTTCATGACAATCAAGTAATTTTACGCGTCAGATAAGATATCGCGGTCAGAAATCAACCTTTATGTTCAATGCACTTATAGAAATACTAAAATTATATGTATTTTTCAGATGATCCGCGAAAATTGGAATCTGAAATACAGCGCCTGCTTCGTGGTGTGCCCGCTTAGGCGCAACCAAACTGCTCCAGCGCGAGTCTCGGTGGTTGTCCGTCCGCGAGCACCGCCTGCCAATCTCTTGAGGGTGATAGGCGTACCAACCAATGTGGTGGACCAGATCGGAAGTCCCACGGACCTGCTAGTAGCTGCCGGAGAGTATTCAGGTCCTATTGACTTCCAGGGAAGCCAAGATTACCCGAAAGGTCCCAGAGACGTGCGGCAAGGTGTCGGAGGGTTCCCCAGAGACTTTCCGCCGATCGTCGAGGACCAGAGCACGCTTGAAGGGCTCGTCGTTTGCGTCAAGCCGCTGCACTTCTCGTACAACCGGCCGGTGCAGCTGATAGAGTTCCTGGAGCTGAACACGCTGCTGGGCGCGACACATTTCGTGATGTACAACCACACCGTGGGGAAGCAGGCCGCCTGCGTGCTTCAGCATTATCGTGCAAAGGGGATATTGTCGCTGTTACCATGGCAACTCAACATGCTGTCGCAAAAAGAAATAAGGTATTTTATAATGCGCACGATTTTCATAATCTTATCAATTTTGCTAAAAATATTAAATGAACAGTAAAATCGCTTCTCTTTTTACCTTCAAAATTTTATGCAATTTATGAGCAAAAAACAACCATGCTGGATTAGGCTTTAGAAGAAGAATTTATAAAAAAATTCTGACAGTAAAATTGTAGCCTTATTCCTATGAGGTACCAATCGTCAGTGTTCCTATTACAAAATTTATGAGTGTTCTCGTATGTTCGTTTAAAGGTATTCATTTTTACGAACACCATTAAACGAACGAGGAAGTTTGATTCAGCATCACTTACTACGTATAGCTAGAAGTTTGGTTCATGGATTTTATTTATATGTGTACTTTTCGTTACATCTTTGATTTTGTACCAAGGGTGGAGTTCAGACATTAAGAAGTTATATTTCTCAATATTGCCTTTCATATCTATGGTCTTTGTCTAATTGTGTACATTGATGTATAGGACCGAGGGACTGTTCGCCGCGCTGAACGACTGCCTCTACCGGAGCATGTACCGCTTCGCCCACGCCGCCCTTATCGACCTGGACGAGTTCATCATCCCCCGCCGCGCGTCCACCTTGCCCGCCCTGCTGACCGCCCTCAGCGCGCGCTCGGACTCGCGGGCGGCCGGCGCCTTCTCCTTCCAGAACGCCTTCTTCTACCTGCAGTGGGCGGACCAGCGCGTGCAGCCAGGAGACGAAACGGAACCAGGTAAAAACACCTTCAATCTATTTATTATATTCCTTCTGCTACTATTAAGAGACTCATCCAGGAGGCTGGAGATCAGAGGAGGAGGAGATCAGAACACCTTCAGTCTATTTATTATATTCCTTCTGCTACTATTAAGAGACTTATGCGGGAGGCCTAGTGTCTTTTGTCGAGTGTTATTCTATTTTTTTCTATTCTCTTTATTTTCACTGATTTCCTTATGTTTTTTTGTTTATATTCTCTTATTTTTGAGGTATTATGGCTTTTGGGTTTAGCCGTGTGCGGCGTATTTCCCTGCAATGGCGGTCTAAATATCGTTGCAAAGAAATTCGCCGCACACGGCTAAACCCAAAAGCTACAATACCAAATCTGGCCTTGAAAATCTGCAAAATTACTTATTTTTGAGTTTTACCTTATTTTAGACTATTTTATTTGATACCTATTTTATCAATTGTATAAAACTTTTTTGTAGATTTTTTTATTTCTGTGAAATAAATAAATTATTATTATGCACACTGCTTCTAATAACTTAATATATACAGGTACATATTTATAAAGGAAAATTGTGTTATAGTAACGACGTTTATAATTCAAGAACGGCTGCACCGATTTTAATGATCTATGATTTGTTGAATTTGTCTCGAGCAAGGTAAGGAGAATAATATGATAAAAAATCGCGGGAAAAAATCTCCTAGGGTGAGGATGCTGTCATACAATTTTATTCGCTTATAATGTTTTCAAGATTTGATGATTAACCCGATGCTTCCAATACTTGTATTATTTAATCCTAAAAGGCGGTCCAATCGATAACTATAATATAGAAGGTACTGTTATATGAAAAAATTGGCACAAACGCCATAGGAAAAATCTCCGTTACACATTAAAAAAGCGTGCATAGGAAAGTTGACTGTATGTATTCGTTTTTTGGGGCAAACATGTGAAGGATTACAAGTTATAATCAATTTTAATTATTTATGTAATTACTTAGAGATCGTGCTATTATTATCATTTACTAAAGCTAATGAAGGGTTATTTTAATAGTTTCGGTGGAAAAGTGAGCGTTGTTGTCACATAAATGAAATAAATGAATGTTTGAGATCTGTAGTTATTGCTAAACATTGTACGAGTATAATAGGTTCCCTCCGTGATTTCTGATTTATTGTATTTTGTTCCCAGGAAGCAGAGTGGCCGCGGCGCTGGTGACACAGAGGAAGACTCGGCGGAGGCAGAAGCTCCACCCTCACAAGCAGCGCAGCAAGTACATATGCCGGCCCGAGCGCGTGCTGGAGGCCGGGAACCACTTCGTGTGGGAGTTCGTGCCCGGCAGCGGCGCGCTCAGCGTGCCGCCCGACCAGGCCATCCTGCACCACTACAGGGTGAGCACAGCTTACCGCCATCATACCATGTCCACTCCCCCATGTGATCGTCACAAACAGCCGCCACAAAGCTCTGGCAACCACCATGGTTCTCGCCTCTTCCCACGTCAGCTCCGCCAAGTATATGCATGTATGAAGCAAATGTGATATATTTGATTGAGTCGCGTAATACTAAAAGTACTCGATGGTTTTGAACCAGTACTCCATGGAGCCTCCACGTTAGTATCAATATTTGAACTGCACTGGACATTACCTGCCTCACACTGGGGGGCAATCAAGTCAATTGATGATGCGCTTATGATCAGTTAGCAACTGATAAGTGGGAAGTCCCCTCTGAACAATTGTGGCCACTGCACAGATGTGCAAAAGTGAAAAAACCTGTGAAAGTGATTAGATTTGCAGTCACGAGTTAAAATGAGGGCCACATGTCTGCATTCCCGATTGGGTCCAAAAATTTTCCTCGAATTACGTCGAAAAGGACCCAACCCCTCTTTCTAGCTAGAGAAACAGAGTCCCAGAGAATAAGCTGTGAGGTCTGGAAGGGGGCGCCATAAGGGCTATATTTGGTATTGTGGGTTTTGGGTTTAGCTGTGTGGCGAATATCATTGCACCAATATTTCGAAGTCACCTTCAAGGTTGACCCCTGCAGTGGCAAAAGCCACAATACCGTGAAAATCTACGAATTTACACATGTTATGTATAAGGGCTACATTTGTTATGTTATATTTTTAGGTTTGCGAGTTTGGCGGTGACGACTGCGTGAAGACGCCTTCGTTCGTGGACAAGACGGCGCTGAAGTACCGCGCGGAGCTGGTGGAGCGCGTGGGGGCGCAGTACGAGGCGCTGCGGGAGACTTGCTCCCTGCCGCAGCTGCCGCCCGCCCCCGCGGCCCCCTCCGCGCCTCCGCCACTGCCGCTGTCGCCGCCAGTTTGACAGGCCGTCACGGAACGCATAGCTACCAAACTGACAGACTCACTTAATCAAACTTATGCGACAAACCCGCCGACGATAATAACACCCGCGCAAAAGCCACCACGCAGCGATACTTCTCAAACTCTGTCACCAGATAAGAGTACCTAGGCATTTTCAACATGCAACACCAACAGACATTTACAATTTTGATGTAATCCATTAATAATATTTTTTATACAGGATATATCGATGCCGCATTAACACCTAAATCGAAAAAGATGGTCACAATCGCTACCAGATCATTCGCCTGTTAAAAAACAACTCCCAACATCCCTAAGTTATGCTAAACGCAAGGATAAGCGCAGTACCGGCTTTAGACCCTGTGGCGCCCTAGGGCATTTTCTTCTAGCGCCCCATATTGTTTATATTTAAAACTATATCAGAATGACTGGTTGCCCTCGACGTCCCTAGCTTATTCGACGCCCTGGGGCACCGACCCACTTCGCCATCCCCTAAAACCGGCACTGGATAAGCGGTTTAGTCAATGGACCTACAAGATGACACGCTATGGGTCTTAGATAAAAAGCGGCTTAGGTTTAATGTGCTCTCCTATATTAGTTGTTGTCTAACGCAGTAAATGATCAGCACAAAAAGAATATATTTCTTATTAAGCAGATAGTTCAATAGACAACTTTCTTCTTCGTAGTATCAATCCGGTGGATTGGTTTGCAGCAACAGAATCTTGCATCTCGATCGCCATTCCTCTCGGTCCTCCGCAACCCTCTTCAGCTCAGCATAAGAGCTAGAACTCATGTCCACGAACACTTGCTGTAAATACTCCCGTCTATGGCACCCTCTAGAGTTTCTACCCACAACCATCCCCTCCACAATGTCGTGAAGAAGACCATCGTGGCGCATGATGTGACCGATCCATCGGGCTCGCCTCTCTGAGATGATTCTTATTAGGTGCCTATCTTCCTTGATTATCCTGAGAACCTCATTGTTCATGACGTGGTCTCTCCAGGAAATTCTGAGAATTCTTCTGTATGACCACATCTCAAAGGCCTCTAGTCTTTTTTTATCACTTTCAGATAAGCACCATGTCTCACAGCTGTACATCAAGATGCCCCAAACAAATGTTTTGGCAAGTTGCTTGCGGAGCCTTAAATTAATATACAACTTTATAACTCCCCAATTTGTCAGGGTGTGGAACACAAATATTTGTTAAACAGTCTTAGATTTTGTATTTATATTCAACTTGACCATCTATCTCATCCATTTTACATGAACAAAACTCTGTGTACTGAGTTGTGCCAGTAATGTTATCAGCGAAAAGTAAGATTCATTGGTTAGAATAAATTTTTAGTTCAAGTGTTACTATTGCGCTTTGGAGTAAATAGTTTTAAAAAATACACATTTAGGGTGCTCTTTAAGAATAAAGTGAGTTTTCCTTTCAATATACCGGATCAACAAAACTCTTAACACCTTGAGGTCCTTCACGTCATAGCCACTAATGTGTCAGTTCAAAGATGAAACAATTTTAGTAGGTTGTGATGTCAAGGTTGTGACAATTATACAATTTGGTAATTCTGGTGTAAATACAACTAATTTTCTCTAAATACAATAATATATTGAAGCTTAAAATTATTAAATAGTAACGGTGTTTTTTTTTAATATTGACTATAACACACCACACAACAGACACTCGTGGAAAGCTATCCTTGGCATATGCTCTTACGTAGTAAACTCTCCTTGGATAGCAAGATCGTATATATATGAATCAGCAATGGAGACTTCATAATTTCATTTTGCAATTTCGAAATACAGTGAGAGATGATTTTATGATGCATATTAACACTGTAGGTGCAGCTGTGTACTCTAATTTGACGAATAACTATTGATGCCATCGAGAAACCATAAAAGCACAATATTCATGACATTAGAAATCATAACACATCAAAAATAATGACAACACAAATCGTGACAGTTAGTTCAAAAAAGGATTTTAATCGTAAACAATCTAGCATTACAACAGTTATATATATGTACTACCACATAAAAGGCTTGATTGCTTATTTACAAAACTTTTGATTTAAAAAAAATGATTTAGCATTTATTCCTGAATGTTATTTTTAAGGTTGGAAAGGTATCATGAATGTGCTATAAAGATTATTTTAATATATATATATTGTATTACCTACTAACCGAGCAACTGCTTATTCCTATCCCACCTCATACTAAATGTCACTTAAGATTATTACACAACTATTTTTATATGTTATAGTCCATCCAAAATAGGAAGAACCCTATGACACATTTATTGCCCCTTGTAAAAGGGATGGGGCAAAAATATTTATTTCGATTAGGTCGATTTTTTTTCTCTTCTTCTTCGAAAAAAAATGGAATTTGAATTCGAAGTGAATCGTATATAAACATCTCTATTTCCGCATGGCGGCTTCATGGCGGATCAGTACAAATGTTTGACTTTCAGTAGCGTGTTGTTCTTCGATCGATTCGTGTTTTTTGTTGTTGTAATTATTATATTTATTGTTAGTATTGTTAAAGTTGTTTAATTGAATCATATTTTTGTGTTTTTACAATGCCGAAGAGACAGGAAAAAACTGTTCTCAGGAGTGAATCACGTGAATTTGTCGTACGCTTGCGAGATTATTTTCATCAAGAAAAACAAAATGGTGGACCATTGCTGTCTGTTGAAAACATTCGAGATCGGGTCGCGGATTCCCTAGGAATCAGTAAATCTACAGTGTCTCGGATCACAGAGGAGAAATACGGTGAATCTTCATTAGAAGAGAAAAATTATTAACACCAAATAAGAAACGACAGAAGAAATGCTCAATAACAAAACCCGATAGCTTTGATTTGGCAGCAATTAGGAATCACGTGTATGCATACTATGACCGCAACGAAATACCAACACTTTTAAACTGGTAAAATATGTGTTTTTAAGGTTATGTGCTAATATTTATCTCTACACTTGCTTTTCTTCATAATTTTCATATTACTAATATTATTATTTATAGTTTGTTTTACATGTCTCTTAAAACCTGTTAATATTCACTTATAATTGATAATAATTCTAATATTTAATTTTAGTAGGTATTTACAAAAACAATCGAAATTACGATTATTTATACCCCAACACTGGTTTTCGCAGTAATGTGACATGGCCTTCTACGTGCGTCAGATATTATAGTATTATAGTTACAAATTGCCGTATTTTTTCTAATTTGTAACAATATATTTATGCATATATTTTTTATTATTTTGTTTTTATTGTGATATATTTACCTAAATAACTTATTATATATAAGAAGAAAGGCTTTTGTTTATGTTGATAAAATTAGTATAGGTAGCGAACGTTTTTACAACGTTATATCGGACGATATTTAGCACAGGGCAATAAATGTGTCATAGGGTTCTTCCTATTTTGGATGGACTATAGTGGAACAGTATTAAACATTATAAAAATCATGTTGACAAAGTCAATTTACGTATCTAGAACTCCATTAAAATCAGATATAGCTAACCATAATATAGAAAAGTGTTCACATAATTTAAATATGATAATAATGATCGGTCTACTTTAGTGGTAAGCTCTGGGAAGCTATTTATTAGGTATCATGTTATTCTATCACGGGGGCAACATTATGCAATGGCTCTAAAATTTTACACATTTCATCAAATATTTAGTAGTTCATCTCAAAAACATAAAAGTAACTATAATCTAATTTGAATAAAGCACTACTGATATACGAAGTTCAGTTACAGTAAGCTGGTTAACACGAAAACATTGAAATCGAAATATTTTTTCATAAAATTTATGTGTTTAAAAAATCATATAAAAAATATATTTTGTCAGGCCTAGATAATATTTCATGTTAATTGTTTTCGTGTTAAGCAATTTACGCTTTAAATGTAAATAATTAGGTACTATCTAAAGAATTTAACAAATGATCTGTATTTTTTTTATTTGCAAATTTTTATTGTCCTCGTTTAAATTGTTCAATTCATTGTACTCCCCCTGTCCATATTATTTTAAAATGCTAAAAAGAGTAATGGAAAAATGTCACAACTTTGGACTCATTTAATTTGAGCACATATTTACACAAAAAACGTAAATAGAAAAATCTTATGTGTGGATTATATTATTCTCTTGTATGTAGCCTGCCATTTTTTGAGGATAGCAGAGCGCTTTATGTGGAGTGCTGATCCCAAAACAATTGCATAATGTTTTTGTAAGCACAATAAACTTTTACAGCATTTCAAAATCTACAGTATTATTTAATACAACGAGGTAAAAGAAAATATATTTTATAGTAATATCTGTTTTCAATGACTGAATTGTTTTCAAAAAATCATGAAAACCATTAATTTTTTGCATTATAATATGTATTGGTATTATTATTTTGAAATATTGTATTTTGTCACAAAAAAATATATAACAGTAAAATGTAATTAACAATTTTTTTTCCTACAATTGTAGATTTATTTTTATATCTAGGCATTGACAGAAACACATTCATTAAAAAATAAGTGACTATCTCATATTTTATTTGAAAAAAGGAAAATTATTTGTGTCTTTTAAGAAAATGTGGGAAATCATTGAAATCTTCATAAACTCACTAAACAATCATTCAAAAAAGTAGTAATGCATCTTCAGTGTAAAATCTCAAATCTTATGAAAGTAGAAAAAACATATATTATAGATTTTTTTATTTTTAAATATTGGCTAAAAAAATACTCTTTGTAATGTACATAATAATTTTATTTACGTAAAGAAATATACAGATTATATTAATAATATTTAATTTCATTGCAACATGATATCCATTAATGTTAAAAAATTATACTTAATATCCTTTGTACAGTGTTCATTTTTACAATTGCCAGTACAAACTTTGCAATATTTGAGGTGTTTATCTGCATGAGGTCATAATAATAATAAATATTATCTCTTTTGATTAAGACACTTGCTGCAGAGCACTTACACGGGATGTTAGCCCCCAATTCGTCTCTCTGACCCAGAAAGTCTAGATATTTACTTGCCTACAAATTTATAGTCGAAATTATTGCATTGTTTGTACTCATCTAATATCTCCATAGTCTCGTAAAAATTACAGATAATATTATAATAGTATGGCTGACATTTATTTATTTGTTATAATAATTTTATTTGCAAGGTAGTTTAGATACATAGATTATGGCACAAAACTGTTTTAAATGTTGACACACAAGGGTAAAAAATACCCTTAAATAATATTGTACCAAATAGATGTGGTTTCGTTGTAAAGTAATAGTGGTGGGTTCATTTTTTTAAAATTAATAGTCAAACGGATATACTACTTGATACAAGGTATACATCATTCATTATTATACAGTCAACCATCATATAATGCAGGTTTTTTTTATTTGTAACATAGATTTTAATGCCCCCATTGATGTTGTTATTTTGGGTTGAATCGCCTCTTAGGACAAAATGGTTCAGCTCCCGTGGGCTCGGAAGCATTGGGCTAATGATGCAATGTTATTAAAACGTTGACTGAAATGCAATATACTTGCCCGGTAATTATGAGGGTCCTAAATAGGCAATAAAAATGTATCCCCCTGGAAATATATACATAATACACCTGTATAGGTGACTCCGTTTCACTCGGTGTACATCTCTGTCGCTACCCAGGAATACTACAATTTTTATTGTCTGTTTAAAATGCCCTTAAATTAATATTCTATGAACATACAAATAATGTTATCTAAAAAATACATTTTTATTATTAAAAAACTATTATTCATTACAAACATACAACTGTTGTTTTTATCCATGATAAAAAGTCAAAAATAAATAAACAAATATCAAATTTATAGCCACACTATCAACAAACTACTTAATTATTATGAAAAAAGAGCATGAGTGCCATTTTTGCGATCAGTTTTTAGCACGGCTAAAAGCTAAAATATAATATAACTTTTAAAAATGCCACTAATGCACTTTTTTATTTTCAATTTACATATTTTGTTAATTTAATCACAATCTTTATAAAATAATTATTATAATATGAAATTTATAAATCTCACTTCTACATATCATCCACACTTTTCAATTATATTATTTGGTTTCTTCATTATTTATTTTTATGATGAATTAAATTGTGTTCTAAAGAACTATGTCATTTTGAAAGATGCTAAATAAAATAATCCAAACGTTCTTCGCAGATGAAATATATAAAAAAATATTATGAAAATAAAATGTATAAATTAAAGTCTCTATTAGACTTCAGAAGAATCAGTCTTCTGCATAATTTGGTTACCGTATAAAAAATAATTATATCTTTTCATGTGATATTATAATATTCCACTTGTGAATTAATTTATTTTTGCTGGCAATTTAATTCAAAAGATAATAACTGCCAAAACTATGCAGTATTTAATTGTAAACAATAATTTATCAAATTTAATAATACTCTATGTAATATTTATTTCTAAAATGATCATAAAAATTAAATGTTTTAAAATGTAAAACATTTTGAGTTTGCCAAAAACTAATAAAGTGACTAAAGAAAAAATTCTAGAAAAAATAAATTTTTGACATCGGAATGAGGCTTCTAAATAAGTATTTATTTTATTTTATTATAGTATTAATAAAAATAAATAAGTCATAAGGAACTGTTGAAAATATACACGATATAAAAATAAAAAGAACCTTCTTTATGACTCTTCCAATTTGTATCGGAGCTTTTCGATTTTTGTAAATATATTTTTTTATATAAATTAAGAGATGACTTTCTCGCCGTATACATTTAATTTATAAAAATTGTAGGTTAAGGGCTGTAATGCAAATAAAAGAATATTGTCAAAAATTTGAAAATAAATGTAATTCATTATTATCTAAATGTAATTATTCTATTTGAATACGACCCACGTCCTCCCTTTCTACAAACAGTTATTCAAGTCTAGAAAAGAATATCTCACTTAATCATTAAGATTACATAAAATATTGCCTAAGTAATCATCGACAATTATGACTAGTCATTTTAAAAACTAAACTATATCCACTTTCGGACTGAGAAGTGGTTCTTTGGTGACCGTGTAAGGAAGGGTCTGTTTCCTTCTGAACGTGACGTAAGTATAGAATACACTACCTAACACACTTATGTTGAGTCCGACAAAATTAATCCAACTGAATATATAATCACCGCCTATGACCATCCCCAAATAGGTGACGGAAATATTCTTAAGGCAGCCGATTATCGTAGTCGTCAGAGCTCCGTTGTAAAGAGTGCACTGCATTATGGAATAAGACAGAAAAAAACCCATGATGCAGGACATAGAGAACTGTATGACGAACAGGGTGTCAGTCCAACCTTTGAAGTCGTACGAGCTGTCGAGGTCTCCCATCTGCCAGGCGATCAGAAGGGCGGGGAAAAACATGAACAGACAATTGTAATACATCAAACCGTACTTTCCCAATTCTTTAGAGTCGAGCTTCTTTTTCATGAAGACGCCGTTGGATGCCGTGAAAAGATCGTTCAGCAGCACTAGAGCGTAGCCGGAGAGATTAAACGTGACGTCATCTGCGGCAGCGATCAACGCCCCTCCCACCATTGCGGCAACACTCATTTGCACAGAGAACGTCGCTTTAACTCCCAACACGAGTCGTTCCCCAATCATTGTCATGAGAATGCTGAATCTCCTCAGCGCCGTAAACATTGGTAGACTTAACTCTTTAGTTCCGCCGAGTCCTGTTGCCATATTTCCCAAGTAGATAACCGGGAGAGGCCATATTTTCCGAAACGTGCCGAGCTCCAAAGAAGGATACTGCACGGTTCCCAGCTGTCGAGCGACTGCCAGGACTAAGATAGTCGCCGCCATCTGCCCCAGGCCTAGCACTTGATATGAAGGAAAGCCGTACCCCGTTAGGACAGTTTTATTAACCACCGTTATCATAAATGAGGCGACTCCATAAAACACGGCGCTGAAAACTTTCTTACACATGACACCATCGTCTGTTGCCAGGCCATCTTCAGACTCTGCGGTTAATTGTCTGATCTTTTTTACGAGAGCGAGAGTTCTTGAGCACAATTTGACAGCCGACATGATGGACAGAGGGAGGTCGTCGCTCCTTAAGTCTCTGTCTCGATAGCCTCTGAAAAGTGTCTCTAAATCTCTTCACTTAGACCGTTGAAATAATTTCTGCACGTCTGTGTCATAATTTTTATTTTGACTTTCGATTTCTTATCTTTGGCTGCGCGTTTTGTTGTTTGATCTTTAATCAATATTTTTTTTATTTTATTATCGATCTGCAAATAAAAAAGGTCCATTATCACTTACAATATCTACACCTTTTTTTGTTTGTAAACATGCATTAAATTGAAATAGAAGAAAAGCATTAAAAATTATATATAAATTTGCCTATACACTATAAACATTAAAATAATTTTCCCAATGAAATATTATTGAAGCTACATACCTTTGAATATTATTTTTCACAAGCATATTTGTCTCATAATGATAAATCACTATACCGCTTTAAATGATTCAATTATTTATTTTTACTTGTTCAAGTTTACAAAATAATTATTCTCATGAAACACCATTCTAACAAATGTAGTAGGTATAAAAACACTACAGAGATAATCTGCGATGTCATTATTTTAATAAGCATTGTTATGACAAAGTCTGCATGCCATCAAGCGAGTCATTATTTACTTAAATATACACAGAGACATAATTAAGTTATTTTCGAATGTGTTTACTCACCTGTATTTAGGCAAATAACGAATTTATTTGAATGCACGAAAAAGAATAGCTGTCATTTTAAGTGTTATGTGATATATTGGAGGTCTTACCATGCTGTCTTTCACTCATAAAACGAGTATTGTTTACGCAAAGCGACCGATAGCGGTCACTCTGATTTCATAGCTCTATATCGCATACGCCAGATACTTCTCGACAACATTATTCATCAAAATGAAAAGCCCTAAGACAATTAATCGTCTACATTGAATATTTACTTAATATACAAATCACTTAAATATAATTATAAATACACTTTGCGGAGTTTATAATAGATAAGGTTAGACTCGCTGTCAAGAGTCAAGTGTCAAAGCAATCTTGTCTGGTGCTGCCAGAATATTATTATCATATTCCTAACAAAATATATTTTATTTTATCATAAAATATACATATGCCTACCCCCATAGACCATTTTCTCTGCAAATCGAACATTAGAGCATAAAAGAACAATACAAATAGAATATAAAATGACAAAGAAATTCAATTTAAATAAAAAATATTCATAAAAAAACAAAGTTTATTTCCATATATTTGGCATCTCTTTTTTTTATTACTTCTTCAATCTCAGAAAAAATCATGTCTACAGTTGCAACTTTTAGAACCTCTGTAAGATACTGATCACCGATTTTACTTACCGAGTAGTAGTTTTCTTTTAAAGTTGAGAATTCTGCACACACCGATAAATACTCCCAAACATTAAAATGATTTCATACGCCATTTATATTATTAGTTACTTAAAGTCAACATGGAAATATTTACATAACTTAGGCAGGCCGACTTCATTAAATTTTGGCCTCATTTGACAATTACATTGGGTATCAATAATCTCCATCTGCAATTACAGGCACTTATTCTATGTAAAAATTACAATAAATAAAAGAGCCTGTCTTTTAAATATTCAAATTCAGTAAATCTTTTTTCAAATTTAGTTGTCACAATACATTTGAATTTTTATTTCCGTATTTTTTATATGAGACATTATTTTGAGAACACGACATATTAAACTCTCTGCATATTGTAAAATGGGTTAATTTGGTTGAGAACTAACATTTGAATACTTTGATGTGGTCAAACATAAGAGTGATTATCTGATCTCGTTCTTGCAATTTCAAATTTAAATCTCTAAAATTATTTGTTATGTTCATAATGAAGGATACGAAGATATTTTGCAGCCTCACTGAGTCGATGAACATGCTTGTTTGTATCTTGACTTTTACATGTTGAAAATATGTATATATTTATATTTTTAATTTAAAAGTACTAGGAAACACGATATCAAACGTACTTTACTACGAAACCAACCATCTCAAACCTAACCCATCAAAGACACAAGTCTGCTGTTTCCACCTTAGAAACAGGGAAGCTAACAGAAAGCTTCGTGTCACGTGGGAAGGTAGAGTACTGGAACATAGCGACCATCCAAAATACCTCGGAGTCACTCTAGATCGCACCGTCACCTTCAGGCGTCATTGCAGCAACACCAAACAGAAAGTTGCAACAAGGAACAACCTCATCCGCAAACTGACCAACACTCACTGGGGAGCCCAACCACCCCTTCTTCGTACCTCAGCTTTAGCACTTTGTTTCTCAGCTGGAGAATATGCGGCACCAGTGTGGGGTCGATCAGCCCACTGTAATCAAGTGGATACTGCCCTGAATGATGCATGCAGAGTCGTCACAGGCTGCCTCAAACCAACACCCATTTCTAAACTATACCCTTTGGCTGGTATCGCACCACCGAACATAAGACGCAAAGTCATATGCGCCGAAGAAATGCGTAAGGCAATCAACCAACCGTCCCACTGCTTGTATAATCAGATACCCCCAACACCAAGATTGAAGTCTCGAAGCAGCTTTCTGAAATCCACACAACCTCTCACATCCGGCCCTGAAAATGAGAGACTCCAACTCTGGCAACAAATCGCACCAGAGGATTTCATTACTCCAAAGGAAGGCCTCCCAACTGGCAAGAGCCTTGACTGGCCGACCTGGAAATCCCTAAACAGATTAAGAACCGGAGTTGGTAGAACAAAGGACAACCTCGAGCGGTGGGGAATGCTTCGGCAGGGAGAGACACTATTGTGCGACTGTGGAGACCTGCAGACCGCCTCACACCTACGATGCTGCTCCATGTGCCCAACAAGTTGCACATCTCAGGACCTAATGCTGGGCAACACACGAGCTATCGATGTTGCCAGATATTGGGAAAAAAATAATTTGACGTCGCTGACACGAAGAAGAAGAAGAAACGTACTTTTATAATATATTTTTATTATAAATATTTTTTTATTTTATATATTAAGTATAGTACGATAATCGTGAATATTTACTACTTAAATCACTCTGCCTCGAGGTCTAAAGAAGTATTTTCCATTTCTATAATTTGTACGCATATAAAATGTCTCTTGATGCTCAATACAATATGTATGACTTTTTGATAAAGGATAAGTTATGGATATTTTATTCGATAATAATGACACAAAACCATTTTTCCCGGCATCGATGGTGCACCACCAGTTACTAGGAAAGGTAATTTTGAGATCGGCAAAATTTTATTTTTATTCAAGATTAAGGACACAATACAAAATATCTTGCTCTAAACATCGACACATTACCTAATAATTCCTAAAAGCGTTGAAATTCGTGCTGCAAGCACGAAAAAACACACTCAACTAAGCTGTTCCTTCGATGTCTGTACTTCCATCACATGCAATCAAAAAGCTTCCATTTTACCTCTTAATTATTTTATTTATTTCTCTACTGTACTCTTAGTACAATCTGTGACTTTGTTTAGTATTCCTACTCAGAGAGATAGCTTGGAAAATTTTGAACTCTTCAGAACAGACTATGTCCGTGGATTTATCCAATGATTCGTCTATGAAAGATCAACAGTAAAAGGTTTAGAATGTTTATCTTTTAACTGCGATGAAAAATAAATTGCACACAATGATGTTTCATTTTCTTGTGATAATTATGAAAATACTGGCTTTTTTTTTTTTTTTTTGGGGCCTTAGGCCCTCGGGACGGTCGCCTTGTACCTGCGCTCCTTGGGAGCACTTACCAAGGCATTGTTTTCAGAGTACATTCTCGTTATACAAGTAACTGGTTTTGGTGAGCAACACCACACAAAATACTGGCTGTTGTTTTTTCAAACCAAGATTCAGCGCTTTAAATTTTTCATTCCTCACCAATCCTTCGTATTTATCATATTTCGATTTGTGATGCTGAATTAATTTACTTAATATCATTATATGAGGAAGTTAAGTTTTTCTTTAAAAATATCCGGTCAGTTTCTACCTACAATTTAGACTGACTATAAATTTTAATTGATGCTATTGAGTTGAAATAAAAAATTAATTATTATTGTACAATAGATAAATGTAAAATTTGTTTCTACATAATATAAAATAAAAAATATATAGAGATTTTCAATGTGGTTAACAATTAGTTAACTTTTCCTATGTTTTGTATTTAGGAGAGTCCATAACAATATTAGCTACGCTAGTACGAGTGCCAACAATATTAGCTACGCTGATGACATGGTCATTCTATCGCCATCAATAAATGCACTGCGATGCCTTCTTCACCTTAGTGAAAAGTATGCTAAATCCCATGACCTCAAATATAACCCCACAAAATCAGTCGTTTGTGTCTTCAAACACAATAATGAACCACTGATCATACCCACAGTGAGTCTTGAGGGCAGGGATCTAGCGACAGTGTCTTCAATACAATACTTGGGCCACATCCTCACAGATGACCTACGTGACATTGAAGACATAGAGCGGCAAAGAAGAGCAATAAGCTTCGGAGCGGTATGCTTTCTCGGAGGTTCTACCATTGTAGTAATGCTGTCAGGAAAGTGCTATTCAAAGCACACTGTATGGCACTGTATACCTCAGAGCTCTGGTCTAACTATCCTAAACGAGAGTGGGAGAAGCTCAAAGTTGCGTATAATAACTCATACCGCCAACTTATGCAACTCCCTAGATTTTGTAGCGCATTTGACATGTTTGCGGAGGGCGGAGTCCATTCATTCGCAGCATTATTGCGACACCGTGTTGCCAGCTTCTGGAGCAGGATAAGGAGGTCCAACAACATCATCATCCTGGCTGCTTCTGAATGGCTCAACTCCTCCCTGAGCCATCGATGGATGGAGATGGTGCACCAACCACCATGAAATACTATTTTATTTTATTTTAATTTTTATTTTATCTTCACTTAATTAAAACTTTGTTCAATGCTATGTATTTAAAAATATGGCAGATTGGGTATTGCACAACCCACCCAATCCTGCTGGAATAAAAACTTTATTATTATTATTATTATAAGCGTTTTTTTATTGTCTCGTTGAATTTCAAGGACAAAAAACTTCTGAAGACCAAAAAATTTGAAAAGCTATTTTGCTCACCGAAATTCTTGGGGTCAATTTTGGAAGAGCTTTTTTTTCAGATTTTTTTTTCGCTCGACGGTCCAGTTTATATTTAATGCGACTAATATTTTGTATTTTAAAAAAATCTATATATACTACTCTCCATATTACGTTGTTATTCAAACTGTAGTGATATGTTGTATGGCGAATATTTTTTATATTGATCAATTTTATTATCTCTTTTCCTTAAGCATTCTCTATTGAGAATTAGAATATAATTAATCATTGAAATACACCTTTGTTCACGCAATCTGCAACTGGTATTTCAAATTAATTTAAATGTAAATTAATATAATAGTAGATAATACTTGACGTGATAAATACTATGGAATAATAACAGTCATTCACTCGAGGGAAGTGAATCAGTGAAGTGATGATCAAAATACTAAATTGAATTCAGGAAAATTATTTTGAATAAAACCGACTGAAGTTGACTTTCAGGTATGTATGACATTTATCAATTTTATTTATGGAAAAATTATAAAGTCAGCCAGGTATATCTAATTATAGTATCGAATATGGATTTTTTCGAAATTAAGATGGTTAATTGACCTGCTTGAAAAAAACTGTGTTTATAAAATACGATATACTTACGATCATCTTTTGGAAGGTTATTATTTGTGTATTTTTTAAGTGTGATATTTTTTTGTTCTTATTATTTTTGAGCACTATTTTTTTGTCTCTTCCTAGACATTTGCTTCAGGACTGAGTATTTTGGCACCAATGATTTTATTCAATTCTTGTAGTCTCCTTTATCGGGTAAGTCCAGTGCATTTATTCCCTTTGTGTGCTCTGCTTTCTATGCTAACAGTGACTATCAGATTTTCGAGAGTATCCTTTTCTAAACAAATAATTATTTAGAACTTTTGACAAATAAGAGTAAAAGGAGTATTTTGATCTTCAATTTATTCAAAGTGTACAGTTTTTCACGTTTCTCTAACCACGTTAATAATGTCTTAGCTTAACACTCTTTTTATAAGTAAAAAAAAAAATATCTGTGAATTTAATGTACATAATAAATTAAATTTATTCAAAAGGTACTATACTTTTCAATCAAATTTTAATTTTAAATTTTAACATGAACTTCTATTTGTATTAAATATATTGGAGTCTCCCGAACAAAAATTTTAGGTTCAAAGAATATTTTTTTTTAGTAGATTTGAAGTAATAAAACATATCATATAACATTTGTATATGTGCGCTTACTTTTTGTACGTTTTTTCGATATGTCAGTTAAGGGTACACATAAATGTCATTTACATTTATTAAATTTCATTTCATTAACAATGATCACAGCATTGGAAGGAATAAATTTTTTTGGGCTAATTGATAGTTGATTTGGATATACACAAATATTTGCATTGTATGCATTATAAATCGAGCGAATAAGGTAGAAAATGAAGGATCAATATAAGTGCATAATAATTAGATGTGAAGCTTACGTTCTGTAGTGAACGAACACAGGATAATGAGAATGATAACGATATATATTATTTCATTCATTAAGACATTAAATTACCCGAGAGTATATCTTCTTTGCTAATTCCAGTTTATCAGACTTAATCTCAAATCTGTCATTTTTACTTTGCTCGATTGATATAACTATGTTTATATTTCATAATTTCAATTAATTCAAATCATTAATTGCAAAACATACACAATCGTTGCCTTGGGACAACACAATTGATTTTGTAACAGTGAAGCGGTTTGCTATGTAATGGTATTATCCGATCATTACTACACACGCGGCGTTGAGCCATCTTTGAAAGTCAGGCGTCGTACAATCTGTTGATAAAAAAATCTTATCGTTTATGGTTAATAAAGTGTTTTTGGATTTAATGTTAAATGCCATGGCAAATGGTCATTTGTATTCGAACATAGGATTTTTTTAATTACTTAAATTCGACCAATTATATACTCATAAATCAAATGAATATGCTTGGGTATACGAGTACGTATACCAAATACAGTCATGCATTAACTTTTCCACGTTGGTTCCTGAATACGTTTCCAAAGACTAAAATATTCTGAAATTGTAATTAAAAAAGTAATAACATACATATTTTAATGTAAAAGTGAATCCTCAATACTACTTATTAAGAAAAGTGTATTAACACAATATTATTGTAGAGTCACCGCAAATCATCGTCATAAAGTTCAGTTACCTGACATGATTCTTGAAAAAATTAAGAAATATGTTCATAAAGTTTATCCCTAGGCATATTGAATGCCAACGTAATAATCTATCGAAATATCCAATTGTTATTATGATTAGGACATGATTTTTTCTTTCAAGTCACAGTTGATAATTATTTTAATTTAAGCTTATGTATTTTATAATAATCACCCATTTAAATAAAATTAATTACGTTAACCGCAACCACAAAATATTATCAATTTGTGTACAATAGAGTAAAAATTTATATTTATAGTTTTCTTAACACTTTTATGTGGTATATTACTAATATTATTTAATTGTATTTGCATTGTTTGTGTGACATGTTGTCAATTTATTTTTCTCCCGTATTGTCGAAATATTTGTGTAAGTAATTTATTTGCTTAAACAGATATAAGATTTTATCCAAATATTTTAGATTTTTTTTGTATTGAAGTACAATTTTGACGTTTTTGGTGTTAGTAAAGTATAATTTAATAATTTAAATTATTTTCATCTAAGCTATTAAATAATATAAATAAATGTTTATCTCGACATTAAATTTCGTAAAAATACATGAGTTGTGTAAGCCGATTTTTTTTTTGTCAAGATTACTTTGATTGGCCTAAATCAGCTGAAGGACCGTAAATAAAAAATTGACCTTAAACTAAAGGTTTTCTTAAAACGTATATAATTACATTATTTATACATTCACACCGTGTATTTCTTAATTTTATTTTAGTATATGAAAAATATGTTATCATTGAAGAAAAATTCGAATAGTTATTACGAAAAAAGTTTCAGCTTATAATTAGTCATAATTTAAATACTATTTTAGATTCGAATAAAATATAAAATCATGATATTTTTTCTAATTTCAGATCCATAAAAAAAAACTTGTAAAACCTATTATGGACAGATTTCTAAAAAGATCAACATTATTATTCGTTCTTATAAGTTTTATAGGTGAGTACTATAGTACTATACGAACTCATTTATTTAAACGTTTACTAACCATCAATTTCACACAAAATATATACAAGTACATATTTTTAAATAATTACAATAATTTAAAAAAATATTGTCTATTTGAATATTTAATGTAATTATTTTCAGGTAAAGAGGCTAAATGTTGTCCGAATGTCAATGGTGAGTGAAATTTATTTCAAAATTAATTTATACATACTAAAATATCTATCTAATCATAAGTACCTTATGTATTTCTTGGGGTACGTCCTCCTCAAGTTACAACATTACGCGTTTACGATTTTTAAGGGCATAATTATAAAACTATTTTCATGAGTTTTAAATACATCAACATAAAACAATTCACAATATAGTCAAATTATATCCCGTTATTTGGATTAAACTATATGTAGAAATATACTATAAAGAAATTCATTAAGAATTTACATTTTACATAGATTACATTTTTTAGATCATAAATTATTACTCTTTAAAATAAATTATTACTAAGAACATAAATTAATTTCAATTTAAAGAAGGAAAATTCCGCAAGTTTTCTGAAAAATTCTGGAATTTTATTACATAAATAATTTTAAATGTGTAATTCAAACAAGATCAATCAAAAATATCGAACAAAAGTAATCAAATTCTTCCGTGCTACAGAAACGTTAAGCTAAAGCTGCTAATGTACGCAAAATGTTCACGTAGTGTGAACACTAGTTGATAATACATACATATGTACTCGTACATTATAAATTATTATTTTAGATCAAGGAGGTCCTCTCTCCAAAGCTGATGAATCCTTACGAGAATATTATGGATGTGAGTAATTCAGTTACACTTTTCTTGCTCCCAATTTGGACCATATATGTACATTATTCGGCAGGCATTCGTCGCTCGACACTCAAACCGGGCGGACGTGTCTAGTCATCCTACCTACAGGATGGCGAACTGTTGCGATTGTGATATCGCGCAAATAAATCGTCGCTTAGACGATCACCGTTTGCTGCTGGAGAGGCTCTTAAAGGCTGTTGGATGCGGGATGGATGATGCTCTGACATCCGTTGGTGTGGACCCTCCACCCAACCCGACAAGTCTGCCGACTTCCCGCAGAAGGCGCTTACCTCGAGCGTGCAAATCAATTCCGGCCACCTACGCTGAAGCTGTCAACATTCCTGTGTCGATGTCGCTTAACTGTGACAGCAGAGACTCCGAACCTGCCGTCAAAGAATCCGCTTCGAGTGAGGCCACCGAAGATGACTCCTCGGAAGATACTATCGAAGGAGCCCCTGCTGCTTCGAGCAAGGCTCCCAAGGACTCCCGTTCTAAGCCGGGACGAATCATCGTTCGAGGAACTGGAGGACCTGAGTGCTTTCTCCGTGGATGTCCTCTCCCTCCCCCGAGCAATCTTTCCGGAGAAGTTCAACGTTCTAAGTTGAGTCGCGCCTCTCCGCATGGGGAAAGGCAACAACATTCAGCACGTCTGATGATCCGTGGTTCAGCAGCTCCTTCAAAAAACGTTACTGGAGTGAAGATGGCGTATCTTCACGCCAAGGGCCTTCACCCAGATACATCGGCTGAGGACTTGCAGAGCTTCTTGGCAGCGACCGCTGCATTCAATCCTTCTTGGATGACCATCAGGAGAATTGTCAGCAGGCGGACGCTGTCAACTTCTTTCAAAGTCGGGGTCATCGCAACTTCGCTGGAGTCTCTCATGGAGCCTCAAGTGTGGCCTGAAAGGACCATAGTTCAACCCTGGATACGCATAAGACGAAAGAATCGCAGTGAACAGTGGTTGAAACCAACTTGAGTGAAGATATTGACATATTTAGTGTTATATTGCTTTAAATTCAGTACTGGTGTTTATGGAGGCGAAATGTTACACGTTTTGTTTTGTGACAATAATGCCTTGTTATTTGTGAGTCAATCATGATATACTTATGACAGGGTTTTTGTTGTTACAAGTCAAACTGTTTATCTTGAGTCTCCTGACGCTAGTTCTGAGTGTGAGATCAGTGATACTAAATGTGTCAATAAATTTACATCACCACATTTATGTTACCTATTGTATTTTAATTTTATATTACATTAGTGTATTTATATTATTGTACTTCAGAAATGCATTGAATTGATAAAATTTGTAATGTTTCTGCAAGGAAAAAAATAAAATTGAAATTGAAATTGAAATTGAAATTATCAGTATATTTCTCTATGCCATAACCAACCAACATAACCAACGTGTCGCTTGTCCCAAGTCAACCCCGCATCCAAAAATTCTGTGAAACACATGCAATGTGACAGATGGTACTCCAGTTAGAATATTATTGCTTGAATAAATTTATGCTTTCTTGCGGCAACCACCCCACAGATGGTGAATATTAATATTTTTTTTCGATATTCAGGTCCGAGATCTTTGAGGATTACAGAATGGAATTATCGAGGTATGTATTTTAATTTAAAATAATAAATATTTTCACTCAATTTGCTGAAAATTTGGATGATATATGTAATCAGTCATCCTGAATACATTAGTACATAGTTCTCAAAATAATTATATATTATTAGTTGGTTTAAAACTAATGCAATACACAATACACGGTAGTTACAAAATAGTATAAAACATACAAATTAAAGAAGTTTTATGTAAATAAAATAGGTATAAACATTGATACCAGACATCTTATAAATCTCATTCAACAAAGAACAAAAAGACCTGAAAAATATCATAATATTAAGATTCAAATTTAGAACAAAATTTGAATCTTGTTTTTCGAATATCTTTATTTTTCAGTTGTGTTAAATTGTTTCCAACGTTTAAAAGTGTTTAATGCCAACCTTCTTGATCATGGTCTAACCTCAAGGGCAATTTCACTAATGCAATTCGCAGTTTCAAATCAATTATTATATTTTTTCATTTATTTTTTTACAATAAATAAGAGTTACCTGAGTGCCGTGCCTTCTTATTTCTACATTTTAGTATCAACACGTAAAGCTTCTATACGAGTATTAAAATATTTGTTGATGGTGTGATTTACAGAACAAGATCAATGGGCGAATGCTAATTATGAATGTGGACTCTCGAAACAGTCTCCCATTGACATCTCAACCTTCTCAGTTAAGAAGAAGAAAGCACCGAGTTGCCTCCAGTGGGTTGGATACCATCAATGCCACCCTAACATACGCTTCGTCAACGTTGGACATACAGGTAGTAGACATATACATAGTAATATCTTAGAACTACCCATCTCCATTTCTACCATTAGCCTTATCAACTTCCTATTTGGAGCAACACTAGTTAAGTACCAGCCATAAGGTGTGTGACATTGGCATCGAACCTCTGATTCAAAGGGAATGAAAAGCCCTGAAAACGCACTATGTAATATTGAATAAATAATGTTATTGTAGTTAAAATTAAAATATCGCCATCGATAGCCAGAAATCTACTGAATTGATTATGTTATTGATTATGTGAACACAATTTTAAAACGCTTTAAAGAAGATTTAAATTTGGTACAAAATTTGAATATTTGTTTAAGAATATCTTAGTTTTTTAGTTATATTGAATTGTTTGTCAAAGTTTAGACAGTGTGACGCCAACCTCATTGGACAATAGTCGGGACCAAGAGTTATTCTCTTGAACCGCTCTTCTTATCCGTGGAATATCCTCAAGATCGTTTCACTAGCTCATATCTTAGATTTTAAATTAACTACATACTAGTAAAACTCGTTATCACGTTTTTGAAGGGACCCAAAAAAAACCGATAAGTGCGGGAAACGAGAAAAACGAGAACCCTTCAAATACGTGATAAGAATAAAATAACTTAAAAAACGTTTATTTATATATCGTACAAATATATAAAAGTCCGTAATGCTAAGATGCTTTTTTGCAGTTTGTCATTTAAATTTTAATAAATCCTCATCACACTCGCATAATACACACGACGTACGCTGACGTCATAAGGGTTTTATCTTTTTTAGTGAATGTTGATGCTCTTTGGAGCAATGGCGAAGCTCCCTATATCAAAGGGGGTCCCCTGGCCACTCGTTACGAGCTGGCTCACATCCACTGGCACTGGGGTTCAGATCCCTTCACGGGCTCCGAGCACACCATCAACAACAAAGCCTACGCATTGGAAATGCATATGGTTCATTACAGTACTGAATACAGGCAAGTAACAATTCATAAATTTTAATTTGCTAGCAATATAAAATCATCGTTATTTCAAGCCAAATATTTGGTACCGGTTCAAAGAGCGGTCCACTGACGAAATGCGGTAATTTTCCTTTATTTACAACAACCAACCTAACATAAAGTAACCTGATCTAACCTAATAGTAATCCTTAACACTATCCTGTCCGGTTACACCGCATGTGTGTGATCGCCAGGTCGAACGTTAAAGGCGGGTCACACAACATGTGTGCGATCGTTCCGCCAACGCTTAGTGGCCGACTATATACACAGCTTGTGTTATGTTTTTTCAAACGTTAGTGCCCTATCACACAACATATATATTGTTTTTACTTTCGACCATAATTCAAAGATCTCAAACCTTTTCAGTGAGGGTCATATTTAATTTTATTTGAACACATGACATTGATTAAGGCAGTTGTATTTAAAGTTGATGAGCATTTTTTGTAAAAAAAAAAATTAACGTGAGATTAGACTTTATCTCGCTTGTTATAATTACAATATTTTTAAATTGGGAAAACGTTGATCATTTTTCTCGATCAATACTCGATTGTATGCATTTAAATTTTATATGTTTGTTAGCAAAATAAGTATTTCCCAAAATATAAACAGTGTTTTTTTATTTTATTTTATATTCCAATGCATTATAATTTTGGTTAAAATTAGTTGACGATATACGCTGATGCTTTGTCCGATATTCCCGATGATGCGGAGGAGATCGAAAACAGCGACGATGATGGGGGATGGCTACATATATACAAATAAATATATGCTTTTTTTTTGTAAGTAATTCTTTAAACAAACAGTCGTAACAGGCGCAAGTTTAAGCGCGTACCGCGCGGACTGCATAGTGTTAATAGTGATGCTAAGCTAAGACAGTTCATTGAATGATTATCGTTAAATGAATGGGTTTTTTTTATTCCAAATGGAATTATGTAACCATTCCATTTAGAAAAAAATCACATTACCTATTAGAAACCATTTCGCCGAATTAGGGATTGATTCCCTAATTGGGTACATATTATTTTATGCACGTTTGATTGTATCTTATCCCAAGTATTATATTGGGTTAGTGTGTTTTATATTTATTGTTTTTTTATGTATCGTTAGAGATTATTGACCGCATATCGAAACAGTGAGCGGGCGGTAGACCGCACGTTCATACGTAACAGGGGTATGAAAAGCGTACGATTTGCAAGAAAAAAATCTCTCTCGGGGAATTCTTCGTTTTTTCCGATATCTAATTTTTAATTTGGTGATTTTGGTGCTCCACGGACTGTCCTCATAATCAAAAATACTCCGTGGCTCTAAAATGGTTAAGAAACACCCATTTTTTCTTTCCGTATCCAAATCGGCTTGAATAAAATGCAGCAATAGCTTATGCTCTCATTTGACATCTGGAACATGTCCCAACTAGGCCGTATTTACGATAGAGGGCTGCCGTGTCCGCTCCCCTCTTTGGCATTCCTCACAGTCAAATTATCTTTGGTCAAAATACCAGTATTCGCAGCCGTGCAAAAGAATGGGTAAAATACAGGCGCTGTATAGACGAGTGCAAGACATAGCGTATATAGTTGAAAAAGGCCCCAATGTTCCCAAGGCGGGAAGCGAGCTCTCTGTAGGTTACTGTACTCACTGCTCTCAGTGACCTTTACGCAAAGATATCTAAAACTCTCGATACTCTTAATAGTCTCACCCCGGCTGTTGAATGAGTACCTTATAACAGTGCCCTGCTACCTTTTCTCACCTACGGCACACCAAAGTTCTTCCTTAAATTCCGTGGCACACCAAAGTTCTGTATAAAATTAAGGCGGCACACCGAAAGCCAAATGACCAAGACAAAAAAGGAAAACCTTCAGCCAACAAGATATGCCACCTGGAATGTTCGAACATTGCTGCAGAACAGCAAACTAGATAACCTAAAATTAGAAATGCAGAAAATGAAACTGAACATTCTAGGGATAGCAGAAATGAGATGGCCAAATTGCGGAGACTTTTGGAGTGGAGAATATAGGATAATACACACAGGATGTATTGAAAACAAACCTGGCCAAGGCGGAGTAGGTATTGCACTGTACAAGGAATGGGGAAAGCGTGTGAAGGGATATGTGCAATATAATGGAAGAATTATTTTAGTCAAACTTGAAACAAAACCTGTTGATACTGTGCTACTCCAAGTATACATGCCCACCTCAAGCCACGATGACCAGGAAGTGGAAGACGTGTACACGATACTAGACAAACTACTGATAGATGTTAAGGCTGGAGAAAACCTGATTATATTAGGAGATTGGAACGCTGTATTGGGAGAAGGACGGGAGGGAACATGTGTTGGACCTTTCGGGCTAGGTACAAGAAATATGAGAGGCGACCGACTGACAGAATTCTGTGCCAAACATAAGCTTATAGTCGCAAACACCTGCTTTGAACACCATCCAAGGCAAAGATACACATGGAAGGCTCCAGGAGACCGACTCAGACTTCAGATCGACTATATAATTGTAAGAGAGCGATTTAAGAATCAAATTAAAGATTGCAGAAGCTACTCCAGCCCAGATATCGACAGTGACCATAATATAGTTATTGCTAAAAGTTCTCTGAAACTAAAAAAAAAAAATATAAAAGTAACTATAAATGGAACACTAAAGCTTTAAAAACAAAGATGTCAAAGAAGAATACACGAAAAAAAACACAAGATTGCGCCACAAAAATTTGACAAATGTTAATGAAATATGGGAGGAAATAAAAAAAAAATTAAAGATGTAGCAGAAGAAGTCATTGGCAAAAGATAAGCCTAAGGCAAGGAAAGAATGGATAACAGAGGAAATCGTTAACATGATAGAAAAAAGGAGACTACTCAAAAATAACCCCAATGACAAGGCCCAGAGTGAATATAGAGCACTGAGAAACAGAATAAACAGAGAGTCACGAATCGCTAAGGAAGCATTCTTACAGAGAAAATGCAAAGAAATCAATGACAACATGAAAAAAGGAAATATTGAAACTGCATATGCGTCAGTAAAGGATTTCTTTGGCATGAAAATTGGAAAAGGCAAAGCGATAGAAGCAGAGAACGGGAAAATACTGTTTGAGGATACACAAATAGGGGAGAGATGGAAACAGTACCTGGAAACACTATACAACGGAAGTAATGATACCAGCTTTGAGAGTGTGATAGAAAACGAAACTGATGTGGACGCCGATGATTTGGGAGACCCAATTATCCGAGAGGAATTTGACTTCGCATTAAAAAAGCTCAAAGATGGAAAAACACCAGGGATTGATGACCTACCAGCTGAACTAATAAAGTCGGCAGGAACCGGAACTCTAGATGCTCTGTTCACAATGACTCAGATGATTTATAATACAGGAATAGCGCCAGAAGACTTCAAAAAGTGTCTAATTGTAACTCTGCCAAAGAAGCCCGGAACAACAAAATGTGAACAACACCGAACACTCAGTATTCTATCCCATGCATCCAAAATACTGACCAACATAATCCTACATAGAATTGAACCAAAAATAGAAAATAGTCTCACTAGCGATCAATTTGGATTCAGAAAAAGAATGGGAACCAGAGAAGCAATCTTATCCCTGCGTATGATCTTGGAAAAGAGGATAAAAGTAGACCAAGATACATATATTGCCTTCGTGGACATTGAAAAAAGCATTTGATAAAGTAGATTGGGAGAAGCTCTTCGATATTATGAAAGAAATTGGAGTCAAATACAAAGAACGAAGACTCATATTTTCACTTTACAAAGAAGAAGCTGCCATAATATCACTTGGAAATGTCAAAAAGGAAGCAAAAATACGTCAAGGGGTGAGACAAGGATGCTCTCTGTCGCCTGTACTGTTCAACGTATACATACAAAATGCAATTAATAACATCAGGAAAAAATGGGCCATAGAGGGGGTTAAAATACATGGCCAAAAGATTGATATGATAAGGTTTGCTGACGACATTGCTCTGATTGCTGAAACTGAAGATGAACTCACTGAAGCGCTGACATCCATGGAAAACATATTTAATTCCAACTACAATATGAAGATAAACAGCACAAAAACCAAAGTCATGAGAGTAAGCCGCAATGAGCAGCAGAAAATTAACATATCAATGCTAGGAGTACCCCTAAAAGATGCAAAAGAATTTGTATACCTTGGAAGTACGATTACCTGGGATGCCAGAACAAAAGAGAAGTCAACAGTCGAATACATCAAGCAAGGCTAGCTTTCAATAAAAAAGCCAAAATTCTTGAGTCAAAGAATATTACTTTAGGGCTCCGCAAGCAACTTGCCAAAACACTTGTTTGGAGCATCTTAATGTACGGCTGTGAGACATGGTGCTTATCTGAAAGTGATAAAAAAAGACTAGAGGCCTTTGAGATGTGGTCGTACAGAAGAATTCTCGGAATTTCCTGGAGAGACCACGTCACGAACAATGAGGTTCTCAGGATAATCAAGGAAGATAGGCACCTAATAAGAACCATCTCAGAGAGGCGAGCCCGATGGATTGGTCACATCATGCGCCACGATGGTCTTCTTCACGATATTGTGGAGGGGATGGTTGAGGGTAGAAACTGTAGAGGGCGCCCTAGACGGGAGTATTTACAGCAAGTATTCGAGGACATGAATTGTAGCGCTTATGCTGAGCTGAAAAGGGTTGCGGAGGACCGAGAGGAATGGAGATCGAGATGCAAGATTCTGTTGCTGCAAACCAATCCACCAGATTGATACTACGAAGAAGACCGAAAGCCAATATAATATATAATAATTTGATAAATTATATGACTTCGTACATTTTTATTTCATGTGGATCGTGTACATAGCATACTATTCAGTCGCCAGTCTACATTAGTAGGTGATAAACGCAGAAAGACCATTATAAAGTTAACGACGGTTGCGGAGCTCTGACTTATAATACAGGGAGCGGCAAAAAAGCTGATGGTTTTAAATTAAAAAAACGACGAAAACCGTCAGCTTTTTTTGCCGCTCCCTGTGTATATATTTATATATACATATACGACTACGTGCATCTACAGGTGATGTTGTATAGCAACTTTTCTTGACTGTTAATTTTCTTACTCAGCCGCTGAATTACATATTAAATAAAATATATAATATACTAACTAAATTATGTATAACGAAACATATATTTACAAATAAGTTACGAATAATAAGATGTACAGTAGGGTGTCCCAAATTATTTTTTTCGTTTTTTTTTCAAGGCTCACCCCCTTGTTTTGTGTGAATGGTGTCCAAATAATTGTGAAAAAAGTTTCACGCCATTAAAACCACGGTAAAAGATAGTGACTTGCATCGGAACATGTCAATACTATATAGAATTCTAAGGCGCGCGAAAGCTAAACCCTGATTATAAAAAGAAATATATTTTTTTTATTTTCTGTAATAGATAATAATATTTACATAATATTTACTTAATATTTGTAAGAAAAAAGATAAAACAGCGTTTTATTTGCTGAATAAACAATAAGTTTTCAAAAGCTCCTTTTGGCCTTCATACAAAAATTTATATTAAAACTTCAACATCAAGTCGCTATCAGAAAACATTGTCCGATAGCAATCAAATTTATTATGTGAGTTACTAGGACCAAACCACATAAAAATATAGGGTGAGCCGATTTCATTTCGAAAAAAATAAAAAAAAATTACCATACATAGCCTGGGACACCCTAATGTACAGTTATGATGTTCACTATTTTAAATAAATTATTTATTTCAGAAATATCACTGAGGCTTTAAGGTCAAAACAACCCGACGCTTTAGCTGTTGTGGCAATTTTATACAAGGTACCGTAATTACTTGTAATATTTTATTTCAAAAAATTGTAGGGTGGTAAGGACATACAAGAGTAGAATATCAAACATTCATTATTATGCCCCAACTACACCAGCCTTTAATACCATAGAAGTGTTAGGTAATAATATAGATTGTCGGTTCTTCGCAGGCCATCTATTTGTATACTGATTGGGGCCATATTGCAACAATTTGAACAATTTAATAAGATTATGTTTAGCAGTGGTTTCTGTACTATGTATATGTACTAAAACTTTGAACTACGAACCTTTAAAACATGGTGAAAATTAACAAAACATTAAATTGTCTTGATTTTTGTTTCTTTATTTTAAACCTAGTTAAGGTAAAAATGCTGATTTTGTAAAATAAAAATATATCAACGCTGAAAATTGAGGCACTAATAATCTTGTATGTATTATTATTTTCGTATATGAAGGGAAGAAAAATCGATATAATTGATTAAAAAATGTTCCCCATCCCTTTTACACATTGCAATAAAAGTGCCATACGTATCAAGCTAAAATATCCCAAGTATAATATTCGATTCACTTTAAATTCGATTATTTTTTAAAAAAAGATGCATATATACAATTCACTTCGAATTCGAATTCGATTTTTTGGTAGAGAGAAAAGGCGACATAATCGTATAAAATATTTTTGCCCCACCCCTCTTAATCAGAACAAAAAATGTGTCATAGAGATCTTCCTAAAATTAATGAACTATATATAGTATACAAATATATATATATAGTATACAAAAGTCCTTCACTTGATTGATGTTCTGGAATGAAGGAAAATCAGTGCGAATTTTTTCCCTAGCCTTTTACTCGTACATAGCAGTAGTCGGTTTAGTTGTGTTTGTTTCATATCTTTTTCACACAATCCTTTTTATGTTGTTTTTTCAGGCTGTAAAATTTCTACCCGACCCCGGCATGATGCAGATGATGGCTAATCTCCAGTACTTCCTCATAACAGGCGCATCTCCCCCGGGAGCTTGCCTGCCTCTAAGCATGCTGGGTTTGGGTTTCCCCAAAAATTACTTCACCTATCTGGGTTCACTAACTACACCTGCATGCAACCAGGTTGTGAGATGGATCGTTTACAACAAAATTTTCCGGATAACACTGGAACAGGTAGCAAAAATATATTTATTTATGCTCAGTACATAATTATTTACCATTGGATACGATTATACATTAAAAAAATTACTTATAAATTAAAAATGGATCTGAACATTTAATTTGAAAGAATATTTCATGACGTTTAGTACAACATCAATTTATGAGCCGTCAAATCTTAACTAATTGAAAACCCATTGATATTTCAACAAGAACAACAAAAATAGTGAAAAATAAACTCAATACAAAGTAGTGTGGCTCATATTAATAACGAAGGCAAACCTCAAAATATGTGCTTAACAAACATATAAGAAAACAGGCTATTAATAGTGAAGATGAACCCTGCAATGGCAATCTTAATATCTGAGAAGGAATTCGATACACTGCTCAGAAAATATTTATCTCACAGTTTGTTTCTCAACAATTTAGTAATATTTAAATATTATTTTATCTACTTTATTCCGTTGTTTTGCATATTAAGTTTCCTCAAATGTATTGCTTTATTTTCCACAGCTGGACATTTTCAGGTCATTGAATGGATCAGATGGAGATCCAGTTCTCAGCAATCTCAGAGACCGTCAGGTGATGAATCACAGAAGTATTTTTGAATATGGTGTTTGTTGATTCATTCAGAGTTGGTAGTCTAGGTACATTATACTACAGCGATCAGTCAAGAAAACTGGGCAAAGGACGAAAATTACAAAATCATGTGCATCTCTTCATATCCGCTCTACGAGTATACATATACAGCTGAAAGCATCGTCATCGAACAACAAATTGTCGTCGAAATTTAATAAAATCACGAGTATCTGCTCAAAATATTTTGTTTTATTTTACATTATATGTTTAGGAATAAAGTAATAACATTAAGGTTATCGACTGACAATACACACTTGGTGAAACTGCATATTCATAATTTTAAATTAATTAAAATTCAAATATATATATTTAGTTTTGATTCACATTTATTTTAAATGATTACATGTTTCGGCCCTCCCTGGAGACCATCTTCAATTATTGAAGAATTCAAATTAATTTAAATGTAGAATAAAATAACGAAAACACAAAATAATGAGAATATAAAAATGCGTAGATAATTATGAAGAAACAATGTATGCACTTAGTATCGCTAGTAAATTGGAGAAATCACCCAATGTCATCAAATCACTCATTCTATATATAATATAAGGAGCTAAAAAGGTATTTAGTAAGTAACTTCCGAGGAAGGTGTGGCAGCACCGAAACTGGTAGTAATTTATTAAAACTTGGTGGTCTCTTACAAAGTTTTATTATTTAGCTAAAATAGGATTTATTTGGATGTGCGATGATTCCATACATTTTTCGTTCAACCCGTGCCAGTCTTGCACTGCAGGAAAAAAAAATGTCTATGGTACGTAAACCATAATAGTAGGTAGGTATAAACTTAGTGCCTAATGTTATCATTTTTTTCTTTTCAAAACCTTCTCATACCGTTTCGTATGTGGAACATATGGTCACAACAAATTACCGCCACTTGATTCAGTCAAACACATACACTTGATGGTTGGAGTAGTTTTGATTTATTTTACATGTTTCAGTTATTGAATTTTTATAAACCAATACATATTATCAACCCAAATAAATAGTAGTTTTTAAAATTTAGATCTATACCTGCAGTGCACTACAAACCTTTTTCTATTTAGTGTGAGAAATCCTTTACCAATCAATGAAAGATCATTTTGAAGCACATTTTAAGGCGAAACACATCTTTATATTATTTTTATTGACTTTTACATGACAACATTTTCAGTTTATTTATAATTAATTTCAGCTATTTGACTTAAAAACTTGCCTTCTGTTTAATTAAAGAAGCCGGTGGCGACTTTAGAAAAGACTACGGTGTGGGGCATGGTATAAGGAAGGTTGGGAACCCATTTATTTTACAAAAGCTGGAGGAACAGGTTACTTTATTTGTAAATTTCAAATTATAGGCGTTTCGACTCTCAAGTCTCATCAGGTAGGTTAGATTACCTACGACGCCAAGCAACATAAATTATAGTAGAATTATAAATTAATTTTATAAAAAGGCGTCATCTTGACAGGTCAGCGTCAAAATTAGTTATTTTAATTTTCAGAAACTTATAGGACGTTTCGACTCCTAAGTCTCATCAGGCAGGTTCGATTACCTGCGACGCCTTGCAGGTAGACGTCTGTTTAATTTTTTTATCAGTTATTAGATATAATTAAAAAGTCAATCGATAATATAGCCCCTAAGTGCAGTAAGTTTTCTTTTGTTATTATGTCTTACAAAGACATTTAGATAATAATTTTATAAAATATTAAGATCTTTTCAAACTTTCTATTCCTTCCAATGGAATATATTCCTTCCAATGGAATATATTCTGGAAAATTGATATTAAACTCAGTTAATTGCAAATTTATTACTAATGTGCAGGCCACCATCTGAAACAATAGAAAAAAGCAATTAGTTAAATTAGAATTTTGTATTGGCAATCATTGTTTGTATTTTTATATTGTCAGACCTATCATTTAGTATCATTTGTGTATCAAACTACATAATATTGGCTCTATGTTCGTTTCATCATAAAATGGTAAAGTTATCTCAAATTTTACTAAAAGCAAAAAAATGAGGAATTTATTTAAAGATAATGCAAAAATTTACTCACCAGTATTAATAATAGGGCCAGCCAGTTGTGGAGCACTCCCACACGAACAAATATATGCAATTTAAAAAGACAGTAGCAAAAGTAAACAGACATCTCCTTATATAACAGTAAATATGTAATTCGCTTTGTAAAATAATCACTAATACTAAAATACAATAAGTCGAAAATGACTCATGTATCTATCTACAACAATTTCTCTGCAAACGAGAATATCAGTCCATTCTGGAAACCACAGTGCAAGAGAACTTTTGATACTTACCTATAATAATCCAAAATATCCTTCATGAGGTATACATTACCATAGTCCACAATACAATTTACTTAACAATTATGGATATCCTTTTTTACCTCTAATAATTAATCTCAATGCACTATGGTCCGATGGTATATTAATATTAAATACAAGAATTGACCACAAAAATGTAATAAAATCGCGCGAATCTCCTTCATCTGACATCTGAAGGAGGGTTATCGAATGGTGGCCCCTAAAGTGTTTTTTCACCATATTATTTTTATTTTGCCATTACTAGATAACTTCTACGCGCACATGAGTAAATTAATACCTTGGCTTTCAATTTTATTACTTGCAAGTTTATTTTTTGTAGATAAAAATACAGTTTAAAAACTGAAAGCAAACGTATTCAAATATTTAAAGAACTGAATTTAAAAACTAAAAAGAAAAATGGTTTACAGATTATCTGGAAATTTCTCACTAGTGATGTATAGTTTTGCTTAGTGCAACGATTTAAAAAAAGTTTTCGGACTGGCATAAGATCAGAATAAAGGCACTGTACCGAAATATAAAATAAAGCAATAAAGAGATACAAAGTTAATCCAAAATATGGCCATCAATACCTTAAAAAAAGGTTCCTTAAGAATGGAAGCATTTTGTGTAATAGGCAACTATTACTGAATAAATCACAGTGAAAAATGCCCAAAGATAAACTGTACGAAAAAAAATCGCCTTGCAATAGATAACATGATAAAGTGGCATTATTAAATAAAAATGGTGAAACAAAAAGAAAGAAACCAACATCATTCGATTATATAAATAAAACACAAGTTACCTATTATGTCATGTTGTGATCCATGTCTTCATCCTAGGAACATTATTGCTCAACCATGATCCCAGATTAATGTTATTTTCCAAATTATCACGTTCAATCATCATCATCCGTATACGGCGCTGTCTGGTCTCCAGTTGTCCCAGGCCACTCCTGAAAGTACCGAGATACTTAACATTTGTCCGCCTAATTTCATAATCACATTTTGAATGTAAAAACATCAGACCGCTGTAGTAATATTTCGTCAACATGAAATTTCAGTGCTAACCATAGAATATTTTGTATTCATCATTTAAAATAAAGAAATAAAACAACCTAAGAACATTGCTTTACAATTCTGGGTGTGGCCGCGTCAAAATTTGGCTACTATAAACGTGGCCTAGATATACATAGAGTTCAAGGCGTTGTCTTTAAGTTATTCTGGGATACGAAAGGTCAATAAAATATAACCGCATGTATATTGAAACCTTTACAGGGCATTAATATGACTTAATTTATAACTATGCATTACAAACTGTAATGAATATGAAGAAGTGAAAACAAACTTCTCGCGTACGACGCAGGGTCATAGAAAAATACGACGCGCAGTACTCGAGGTCACAAAGTCGTTTATCGTAATATAAAAACTAATAATAAAATCTAAGCTGTTAATTCATTCACTATTAATAAAAAATATTTTAAACGTTCCAAATTTTCATCTAAATATTGGTCGATATTCTTTTGTTTCGTAGAGACTGACAAGAAACAAAATGGCGTCCTCGCATAAATTCAAATATATTCCGTCGAAATTTCATTTCTCTTCTACAATAAGTTTGTATCGGCTTAACCGCGACAATAATTTTAATATTCTACTGTTTACAGTAGAAAGTGTAAAATCAATATCTAAAACCTATTATGAACACGCACGGCCAAGTAGGTGCGGCGTCGTCGCAACCAACAAAATGGCGGCGGAAATTTCTAGAAGTACGTAATAGACTATTCCGAAGGAGTTAGAGAACGTCGATTAAAAAATTTATATAATGTTCATTTTACATTTAAATCAGAACATTAAAAGAAAATGGAACCCATCGGTATACAGAAAGGGCGTTTTTGCCGGAATATGTCGATTTCAGAATTGGGGGAATTTGGGGAAGTGGTAAATAACGTAAGAAAATTATTCTAGTGATGACTGGAAAGACCTCGGAGCCAAAATGTTTCAAACGTTGAATTTCGAGAATACAAAAATCAAAGTGCGGCGGTGGCGTCATGAAAACCGATAAAGGAAAACTAGATAAGTAAGAGGTAAATACACCCATAACAAAATCGTGGGGTGAAAGGTCCCATTTTATGTTCCAATTTATTTTAAAATGGCCCAAAGTAGTGTAATCTAAAATACTGTGTAGAAACTTGCGTGCGTGCAACAATGGCGTCTAAAAAAATCGATAATTTGAAAAATAGAAAAGAGCGAAGTTTACTTATAAAACTATCCAAATATTAATTGTTGCAAGTCATCCAGACTAATGCATGAAACTGAGCAGTAAAACCTGAGTAAAGGTAGTCGAGGGTGTAGAAAAATATGTACAGAGTACAATGGCGTCTCTAAATTCGATGCAGGTAAGAATACGATAAAAATGGCGTTGAAATGCCAAAAAAACCTAGAGAATGAACTCCTAATGGTAATATTTTTACTTGGAAATATGAAAACATAGAAAAGGTTACAGGATGGGCAAGATTGCAACGGATTTTTGGTTGGGTGAACTTACCTTGAAGTGCGTCGTAGGGAGCTCTGCTAGGCTTGTGCGCGTCCATCCTCGAAGACATCTCGCAGGAAAGTGAAGTTACAGCGTCACGTCGATTTTATTTTTGGACTAATTTGTGCTGCCAGTCCATAAAATTTAATTCTACAATCTAGGTATAACTATAAAAGCGTAATGAGGAATAATGTGGTTTTTTGGAATAAATATATTTTTTATGTGATGTTCTTTTTTTTGTAATTTTACACCATTTATGATCGTCATAAAATTTAAATCACGTTCTAAAAGATTTAAAAATATAGAATTTCCAATTTTATTATGCAATTTAAAATTTAATTTTATCTACCAAACCCACCGTTTAACTACGGACAAAATATTACACGATGCTTGTTAATCAGCCTCAGCTAAAGAATTCAAGGTTCCTGATGCCCCCAAAACTTAGGGAGAATATTTGGTCATAAAGGGCGACTCAACCCAATCATAAGTATAAACAAACGGCTCAACTCCTTTATATTTTTGATTTCAAAATCCAATACTTCATAGCTTGGTGACAGTTCGATGTAGTATATCCAATTTAATAAAATAACATCAATGTTATAAATGACAGGTCGTTATTTTGCCATGAACTTATTTTTTTAAATTATCCACTTTCCCACTAAAAATATCATTAATCAAAAATCAATACAAAATTGATTTGCTTAATTTAGTTTTTAAAAAGTTATGTATTTGTTAAGTGCTTGACTTAGTTACGTAATGTTAAATTTAGTTAAATCAACAAGGTGACTGGTTTTTTCAAATTATTCACTTAGGTTAAAACATTTTTTAAGTGGTTATAATTACTCTCAATATGGCAGGAAAATTAGCATTTTTACTCTTGACATTGTAAATCTATAAATGAGAAATGAATCTTCTTCGTAGTATCAATCCGGTGGATTGGTTTGGAGCAACAGAATCTTGCATCTCGATCTCCATTCCTCTCGGTCCTCCGCAACCCTTTTCAGCTCAGCATAAGCGCTACAATTCATGTCCTCGAATACTTGCTGTAAATACTCCCGTCTAGGGCGCCCTCTACAGTTTCTGCCCTCAACCATCCCCTCCACAATATCGTGAAGAAGACCATCGTGGCGCATGATGTGACCAATCCATCGGGCTCGCCTCTCTGAGATGGTTCTTATTAGGTGCCTATCTTCCTTGATTATCCTGAGAACCTCATTGTTCATGACGTGGTCTCTCCAGGAAATTCCGAGAATTCTTCTGTACGACCACATCTCAGAAATGAATATTAAAGCTATTATCCAACAGTTGAATTGTAATTTTGATTATATACAATATGTATTGATATTATAAAGAGTTTTATGGCTTGATACACTACATTAAAGCATTAGTCAAGTCTGTATATATTTTTCATTCTAACCTAAGACCTAACCCTTCATTGCAATTGGTTTAAGATTCCCTCGTTGACATAAATTGTGATATATCGTTTTGCTACTTTCTTAGAATAATATTTTCAATGTTTTGAGCATTCACGTTCTGCTATTTTCTTAGAATAGTTTTTTATGCATCATCTAATAGCTAAAGCATAAAAGAACCAATTTTATGTATGAAAATGGACCAGATAAGTACATTTATGCTTCAAATACTAGATTTATAATTGACAGTATAATTTTTTCCATGTGCGTTTACAATACCTACTTGAGAAATGAGTATTTTATTTGTGCTTGGTAGCCTTGTGACAGTTCTTTATTTTCCTCAGGTTCTAACTTTGCCTCTGGCACATCTGACTTTAGTGTAAAAACTAAAATTGTGCCGAGGGGATTTTGCAAACGGGGATCTTACAATGCCAGAGTCAAACCAAACTACCTTTGGTGGCTTCATCGAGGCTGTAGTCAACGTCCTGGACGCGCCGGTAGTGTGGTTTAGAGGCAAGTACTTTACACACAGCTCAAAATTTATATCTGTCACTAATAATTCGCCATAAGAAACATGCACATTATCACACAATAAAAATATCATTACATTATTTGCTTGTTTCCTGAAAAATGATTAAGTACTGCAATCGCATATTTTTAATGATTTCGTCTAAATATATAACATTTCATCAATTGTAAACATATATTGTTGGTTATGTAACTTAGTACAGTTGAGTTCATACTAAGCAATCATAATTGTAATAGGTATTATGATTTCGCTAATCGTACAGAAAATCCATTTGAAGATTGAGTTGTATGATATATAATAGATAATAATCTTGTGAATAAATAAATGTATATTTTATCATTGTCTTTAACAATTTTAACCTACAATCAATGTTGTGATCAAATGTCAAATCTTGATGGTGTATATATAAATTTCTTCAGTTAGTTTACACAATATACCATTGAAAATAGAACCAGCTATACAGATCATTATGGCTGTCAATTGGATCCAAAGTTGTACACATGTTGAAAAATCAGTCAACAAAAGAAAATGAAGCATAATAATATGGTAAATTTCAAAGGATAGGTATAAGTCAAATAAAACTGTATTCATACACTTATAGGAAAATAAAGGAACTATTATTTCCTCAGACATTATATTTCAGAAGTAAATTTTTCATACATTTCTGCACAAAGTAGTATATCATATTTAATGTTTTTTGCTCAACATGGTCAATTGGACATTGCGTGTGGGAAGAATATGTAGTGGTTTTGTGTGTTTAAGGATTGATGACAATGCAAGTGTTTATTAGATATACGGATTGTATGAGAAACGAAATGGATATGCTGAGAGAGCATTCTAAAGCTTACTTCTGGTGGTGAAGAAGAAGCTGAAGAAACTGTTTACCCCGAGTCGAGAAATGGAGAGTTAAAAATGGACTCAACACCCATCTTTTTACCTAGAGGCAAACAAGCTCTTTTGGAATGACTATTTATTCATAAAAACGTACTATATAAATGCTGATATAATAATTATAATAAATTTCAACCCTGTAAAAATGTGCTTTTGTATTATATTATATACATCGGCTTAATAATATATGTTGTATTTGTCAGAATGAATATTAATTTTATAAACTTAATTTAAATAAAAATAACATTGTTTGGTAATTAATTGCAGAATCTGTGGTGGTACCCAACCAAAAGCAGTACCCCTGGTACCACAGGCAGTTCCGCCGCGTTCCCACAATCGACCAGTGTTATACTGATGACCCGGTCTGTGACTTCGAGGCCAACATGCAGTTCAAGAGAGACAGGTAAATCCCCGCATTTGAAATCTAAACATTTGTCAGAGTTTCACCAAATCATCAAACAATATTTTTTCGACAATCTCACATGTTGATATTGTGGTCTTTTGAATGTCCTAAGACTACTTCATTAGTTTCCTCTGACCCTCCAAGCTGATCGCTGCATAAAATAAGGATAAAGTTATCTCTTTCATTTAGAAACTATAGACTATATCTTTTACAGATTGCTTAATTTATATTTATAAAAAAAATAAAATAGTACGTCAAATAATAGTTTTTTTTTTTATAAATTATATGGTTTAATTTGGCAGCATCCCATGTTAGACTACATGGCCACCATATTGTGAAGCCAATTAGCAGCTATACTCTACGCCTTGTTCTAGGTCGAAATAATATCCTTATTACCATTGAACACATTATATATATATATTTATTTTTTATGTACCCAGGAGCATTAAGTTTCTAACTCAGCCAGGGATGCACTTTTAGGGAAGAATTTTGTGTTCAACTACTTGTGTTAATAGATTTATCTGTTTCTTGAAGACATCCAGATTGTAGGAAGGAGGAAACACAGACGCTGGAAGAGCATTCCATGTACAGCATTAAGGAAGGAACTTTGGAAGATGTAAGGAATTAATTTTTAAGTTCAAGAGCAGCGACCGTAGATAACGGTAGAAAAGATAACCAACCTTATATGTTCCATTGATTGTAGATTAAGTTTTATCAAACGAATTGCTCTTCTTTGAACTGAGTCAATTAAGTTTAGAAGGTATTTTGGGGCTCCAATCCAAAGGTGACTGCCGTATTCAAGGATAGGTCGGATTTGTCCTTTATATAGAAGAAGAAGTTGTTTATCGTTGAAATACCGACGTGATCTATATAATACACCTAGTTTTTGGCCGTTTAGAATTGTTTGAGATAATCCAAGCATATTGATGCAGGATCCATATGGATATGTATCATAGTCGATGTTACTCCAGGAGCATTAAGTTTCTAACCGCGAATGGGATGCACTTTTTAGGAAGAATTTTGTCTAGCAACTTCATCAGTTAATAGACAATGTTTACATTAATAACTGAGTGAAACTGTTTCATCATTATAATATAGAAGTAAATTAATTTGTATATTTAGATATTACCGATATTTATATTCAGTATTAAATTATCAACATTGCTGTTTGCTTGCAGAGCTGTGGACACAGAGATCCTGAACGTCCTCCGTCAGAGGTTTGAGGACTGCGTCATGTACGAGTCTCCGGATATCAATCGGTGCCAGCCCGTACTGGCCCAGTACCAAGATGCCGAGGAAAACTGGTTCATCAAGTGTAAGAATACACACTATATACATTATTATAATACATACTTTTACTTAGTTTGCTTTGTCCGTCTGTGAATGACCGCATTTGTGGCGTTGAATGCAGCCAAGTTTATATTGGCCAAGCAATATAAGCTTTATAATATAATTATTACCCATCATTTACTGAACCTTGGCCACATTTACACCCAATATAGAGTATTCAGCCTCCAGAAGCCGCTACCAGGCGTTTAAGGGAATTACAATATCTTTTAACTTGTTCTGAAACACTTCTAAATCTTAAATACAATTGAAACTCTTCTAACTTTTTCTTTACTCGTTCCATTCTGCCTTCTGCATGAATGAATTACCGGCACAAATGCATGGCAGTAATTTATCTTTGCTTCGTCGCTACTCATAACGATCTCTTTAAAAGAAAGCTTCTGTAGTATTCAAGGTTTATTTAGGCATTTGGTAATAAGTATATTTTTTAAATTAGAAGATTAACCCCACTCCTGAGGTTTGAACTGTTTCAGCTGAATTGATCCCCAGGCGGTTTTTCATTCAAGCATATTCATAATATTGCTTCACTAAGGTGATCAGACAACAACCAGAGTTGCAACATGTTAAGGTTGTAGGTCAACAATGTTATAAAGATACCGCATATGTTTAATTTTTGAGATATTTAAAGGTTTGTATTTTGATGTTGGTTAAAAACCGATGATAGACCAACTTCATGTTGCATAAAATGCTATATTTACATTTTTTAAATTTATATTTGATGAAGATTATATTTATTCCAAAAAATGTGAAGTGAAATAAATGAATAACTCTTTTTTTTTCAATTTCTTGACTTACACTACTTATATAATTATGGGCACAAATAATACAAGAGGTTGATTCAAAATAAATTGTTTTTGTTAACATGTAATAAGAAATGGCTCATGAGAATCGACCTTATACTTTTTAAATTTATATATCATAATATATAATAATGTTAAGGCTTGCGTGTTTGTTTATATAGATGGAGATTTGGGTGGGTACGCAGAGGCCAGCAGGGCGCATATGAAGCAGAAGCACCGAATGATTTGGGAGCGTCGCCATGGACCTGTCGGCTCAGGAATGAAGCAGACGGCAGAGTAAGGGGCGACACCTCGATGCCTCTGAGATCCACAGGAACTCTGTAACACCCGCCATTGAAAAAACGCCAATTTGATTTGCATCTTCTCGAAAATTACCAAAAATATTTAACATTCTAGCAAAAGAAGGGAAATGATAATTTATATCAGTCTATGAAGATATAAAACCACTTTATGAGAATGCTTAAAACAATTACAATACTTTGACATCTGGTTTAATGGATATGAATGTTCTTCTCTTTTCTTTTTTTTTTCAAACTGAATATTTTTATCAAAATATTCAGTTTGAAAATACATTTTTTGACACTAATTACATTTAATCGCTTTTGATTTAAGTACAAATGGAGCTGCATTTATGTTTTGAAGAAAAACAGAATAAATGTTGCATTGTTATCAATCAATTTTGTCACTCAAAAATAATGTCATCAATCAACTACCTACTAATATAGGTAAATCAAAACACATCAGGATTCGAGGGTAGCTTACGAGTTCTGGTTTTATGTTTTTGGTTTTTTGTTTGTTGTTGTTAAAACGGACATTTATAAAATTTGTTATTTAATAATTATTGTATATAAATAGAATGACTTAAAAAATAATAAGTATTTTTCAATGACTATTTTACCTCTTTACCCGTATTTGGATTTTTTAAAAGATTTTTATGTAAAAGGAAATCACGATGCACAGCAGAAAGAAATAGAGTTGAAGGTTCTTCTTCGTAGTATAAATCCGGTGGATTGGTTTGCAGCAACAAAAACTTGCATCTCAATCTCAATCGTTGAAGGTTAAGGTGGGTTTATTAAAATGTAAATAATATATTTCTTATTAAAACTGATTTTATTTTTTTGGCCAGTGTGAAACTGTGCAAAGTAGTATTAGGGAGTACAAAAAATATCATTTGTAGTTTAATGGATAAAAAAATCTCACGAGGTGTCTTAAAATGGCTCCAATAATCCAACAAATAAAACTTAAATAGAATGGGACAACATGCGACAACATGGGACAGGATATAATAGATTAAGATTTTCCTTAAATTAAACATTCACGTTCATAGAATCATAGCGATAAAACATATTAAAGAACAACAGATCACAAATGCTTCAAATCGATGCAATACATTTCAAATTGGAAATGTCTTCTTTTACATTACAGTACAAACATTGCAAATATTCTCCAACGGCTAATACTGTCAAAACTCAATTTGATGCGTACTTAACACTCGGAATCATACATAAATAGTTATGCCCTAACACTTACTAAGATCGGGAAATACAACTTTGCCAGTATGCCTCTCGCAACAATAGATATGTGCCAGTATTACAAATGAAAAGTTAATTTAAAAATACTTTTTACATATGAATTTAGAATGCCGATAAAATGATAAATGCGATTTTACAATTTGACAATATCCTTTTTTTATAAAACATTAATCAACAAACAAGAGGACGACAACTGCACCGACATCTCCCATCACCAGATATTACACAACATAACATTATATTAGCACACACAAATTTTACTTTTGGTTTGTTTTTGCTTATTTCAAACATCGTAACAATTAATTGATAATCTTTCATTCTGTCAAAATGAATTTTGATTTGGCGTAGTGGTAAGCAATGGTAACTCGAGGACTGATGATGGCAGCATTATATATTATTCATGCAATGGACGCTTTAATAATACTTCTTTAAGCCATATATAATGTTAAGATTTAACACGGGCCGCATCATTCTTATGGATACCCTGCATATTATATATCAGAAGGAAGACTCGGTTCCGATAAATTTTAACTTCAATATGAAGTAAACATTACAATACTTTGGTTAATTCGTGTTTAAAGTACAATTAAAATTAAATTATTTAATTTGTAATTATTATAGGGAGGCTCGTTTTGGTGTCGACAGTTTTATTTTCTTGGTCGATATTTTGAATATTATTTAATATTATCAATTCCAAATCAACAATTAACTACGCCTTAGAATTTATGCCTTCAAAAACACTAATATTTATTGCCTCGAATTGTTAATCTGCCCCAGAACAGTTGGTGAGTAAAGGCAAGGTGTGAGACGAGACATTGTAAGAAGTATAATTTAATTGACAAGCCAATCACAAAATGTTCATATTTGTAAAAATAATAGTTAATTTGTAATGTTATAAATTATACAAACTATACAGAGTACACTTCAAATATGCTATTCAGTAATTCCTCTATTATTCTCAAGACTCTTAAGACAGCAATATTTAATTACACCTAGTCATCTATGCAGTTGTATTATGGGGATGAGAATTTCCCATCTCTATAGTGGTGGTTACATCCCTAGTGGCTATCTTGCTATGTATACTTTGGTCGTATAGTTGAGAAGTATTTTTCTGTAATTTATAGCCAATAACTTACAGACAGTGAAAGATAAAAAGTAATTGCATAGTGTTATCAAAATTTTCAATTTTAACCTTGTTTTGCAGCTTTATTACGGATGTAATTATTGCTAACTTTTTCCAAACACTATAAACTTAGCTGATTTATAGTAAAATGTGAAATAAGTTTAGATCTATAAGGTTTTTTCTTAAGAATAAGCTACATTTAAATTAAGTCTATTATAGAATCTTTCGATTTTTTACATGTATTTTTTAATACTTAATACATATTTAATACAAAATAATAAGGTGGTATTTCACTGTTAAGAGCAATTCACATGAGTGATATGAATTGCAAAATTGCTCATAAAGGGGGCAACATGTCTATAACTCTATTCTATTTATATGAATAATATTTTAAAATAATGAAGTAATCTTTTATTATCAATGCTGCATTTGGAAATATATAGACCTGTACATATAATTATGTTAGTATGACTCTGTCCCTCTTTAAAAGTTGAGCAATTTAGCAATTCGTGTCTCTTGTGTGAATAACTCTTAAGTCTATGACAGAAGTGTAAAACTAATTTAAATATATTAAGTTTCATACTTATTAATTAATTGGCAGTCAAAATATGTAAACGTCATTAAAAGATTCTTTCCCAGTAAAAATAGTTTTAGATTTTAATAGAGAAATCACTGTAATACGTAAATAAGAAAGATCCAAATTTAAGTACAACTGACAGTAAAGTTATCCTAATTGTTGCCTGCCTCATTTATTAACATAATTATATTTATAATAATTTGAAGCATTTTTTTACAATTTTACGCTAAAGTCGGGTAAAGCCCTATCCCTAGGATCACAGAGAGACATTAAATATACTTGGAATACGGTGGCTAAAAACAATATAAGGAATGTAGTAACAATATAAAATCATATCTAATAGTTACGAATCTATCGGACAACAACTCTCAACATCGGACTGGGTTATAAACAATCAGCAGCTGAGCCGATAACCGATGCACAAGAAAATAACAATTTGTGTACAGGTGAGTTTCAAATACATTGAGCTCATTTGTTTTTGTGCTACGGTGAACTATGTCACAAAGATTAAAATTTAAGTTTCTTTGTGTGCGGTTGTAATAATTTATAATTCTTTTTACACAAAATTTATTACAATTGCATTCGAGTTTTATTATAAGTTTCACTTCTGGCAATGATACACAACAGGAATCTTTGCACGGTTGAAAGATATTTCAAAAATTAATTGTGTACATAATATTAGAAACGTTTCGTAAAATATAACAAAGAATAGTCTTTGCACACGCCCTCCCCCCGCCGCCGCCGTTTTGGAATCTTAAATAATAAAATTGAACTACATAGTATACATTACAACAACAATAATTAGGGATTTCCATCCATTGTATTTGCGCGGCGTCTGGATTTGTGCAAAAACTATAATTTCTTCTTTTGCTTTCTCTTAATAATTATAAGAACACATTCATTCATTTGCACGTAATAAAATGATTAGACTAGTTACTGGCCGGTCCCACAAAGCCTGAATAGCCACCATGTAAATTCAAAACAAATATACGATTTACAAAATGGCCGCCTCTTTTAATTCCGCTGCAGATTTGATCACGTTTCCTTTGCAAAAAAATATATCAAAAACGTTACAGATACAAAAATATTTTCTCGAGTATTCTCGATTGCGCCAGGCATTTGGCTTTCGATGATCGGTCCATCACACTCTTCAGGCTTTGCGGGGTCGGGAATAAATAAATAAAAATTAATTCACTTTGTAAAAGTAGAAGATGGATTTTTCTCAGAGGAACATAACCTAAGATCATGGACAGGCCCCGTGTAGTTGACCCGAGAGTGTGGCGTTGTCCACTGAAGTGGAGATCATTGGAGACTTCTAGAGCGGGGAGTCGAATTGTGCTGCCAGACGGACCCTCCCTGTAAAATTCATTATTTTACTTTACAATTTACTAAACAAAAGTAAAAAAAAATTAATACTAAAACACCGTTGTGTTTTAAAGTATCATTTTCTTTTTTTTTTAATTTCCTTTGTGTTCATTTTCCTTTTTATTTATTTTTATTTGTATATTTCTGTAAAAATATTAAATAATATTTAATTAGAACATTTGATCTGTTGATAAATAAATAATATACAGCACATAAATCAGCAAAATCAATCTACGATATATTTTTATTATTATATTAAGAGTATTAATTATTATTATAAAAATATTATTACAAAGAATTATTGCACTTATTAATTGTGTATGTGTGTGTTATTGAAATGAGAATGTTTGACTTTCATAGAAAAAAATATGTTTGATCAAAAAGTTATAATTATGATATTTAATAATATAAACAAACTATTGAATAGTTACTTTTGCAGGCGCTATTGTTGGAGAGCAGCTCGGGTGCTGGGAAGGGCAACATGCAGGGGGCCGGGGGCGCTGGGGCCTCCGCAGGCGGCTGCTAGGGTCCGCCCGCCACAGCCGGGGGCGTGCACCAGACACCACTCGACTGCAACACAACAACCACCAACAATCAGCTTAATCAGATTAATTCCAGCCTCACTTTTGCCATATAAAGGATTAATGCCTAGAGGTAAATTGACTAAAGTCATGACTTTTATGTTCATTCTTATTTATTTATAGCAGTAAAATAAAAAAAATGTTTTTAGAAATATGGCACGCGTTAATGCAGATGCCGTAAGTTGAGCCATAGCCAGGTCGTAAGAGGGGGTGACGCAAAACTTGACAAGCTGCAAAGTGCTAGACCGACTGTGTTGTCATCAGTGGCACCACAGAGAACCGCACGGTTCTCTTGACTGCCACTAATTGTAGGCGGCGCTACCGGTCAGCTTTTGGTTGGATCGAGATGTACAATGTCGATCGATGCACATGTGACAAACGGTATCAGAATAATAAATAGATAGTATAAATACATAATTTTATGATATGTATCGTAGAGAGCAGAAGACCTAAGAGGTTGAAGATATGGAATCACCCAGGGATTTAGTGTAATGATATTGAGAGAAATGCAATGGATGATGAGAGACTGACCTTCTGTCCCGGTGGGGTGCTGGGCAGCAGCTCCAGGCGCTGCTTGCAGGCGGGAGACAGCAGCGGCAGCAGCGCCGGGCGCACCCGCACCAGCCAGCCTTGCTGCTCCCACACGTCACTACAGAACTCCAGCAGACCTGCTACGGATGAGAACCCTAGAAAGAATGTACATTATTGTCATACATTTTCGAGCACTTATATTTTGGGATATATTTTAAATCACAATTGCAGCAAAATGATAATTCATGTTCATGACTATTTCATTGAATATGCCAAAATATATAAATTCAGCCTAGTCAATTATAGGAATGTAACTGGAGCTGTAAAATTGTTCAATCCATAAATATTCATACAGTCAATCGGTGTTACAGAACTACACTTTGCACCAGGTTGAAATCAAAATAGTATCTTCCACAGTAACTATAGAGCTGTGTAGCTGTATGAGAAGGAATTACAAAAGGCTGTACACCAAAAGCAAAGACCTAGAAGGTTTTTTTTTATTACTTTTTTAAGCATAAAAATGTTGAAAAAAAATTGCATATGGTACCCTGCAGATTACATACAAGGTTAGATCAAGCAAAAAGACAAAAATTTAAAAAAAAACATAGGACTCTATTCCATATCTGCCAAGTTAATTACGTGGATCTGAGCAGTTAGAGACTCAGGGGGAGATGAATTAGAGAGAGCAAAGAGAAGCGCTAAGCAACTCATACAACCAACTCAGGTAAGAGTCAGCCATTACTATTTGATGTAAATGTTAGATAGAAGGAGATCAAATAATTGATTTACCGAGCCTATCGCAGGGCAGAGGATGCTGGTAGTGTCTCTGATAAGCCTCAGCAAGAGCGGCCGCCGTCATCTGCTGTTCGCGTTGTTCCGAGGCGAAGCGGCCGAGGCAGCGCCACAGGAGAGTCAGCACAACTCCACCGTAGCCGACCTGTAATATTTATTAAACGAAAAATATCACCATGAAGCCTTTTTGAATAAACATCCATGCAATGAATACTTTCTGTGCAGTTACAGCAAGCAAATTTAGGACTTTAGTACAGTAGGTGTTAACATATTTTGAGACACTTTTGCGAGACGAGGCATTACAGTTGAACTATTTTAGAGCGAAAAATTGAAACGTACATACAAATCTTCATTAAATATCATCTTTTATGACATTTCTCTCATTAATATCGATAAAAAACGAAACGGCAGACGCTGGAATTCGAACCGCAAACTATGCATCTTAGTTCTATTCTATACACAGCGTGGTCTACTAAGACCATTACTTCTACTAAGATTCGCATTTCGAATCCCAGCGTCTGCCTTCTTGATATTTGATGTAGATTTGTATGTGTGTATCAATTTATTAAGAATACTGATATAGATCAAGGGTCATCAACCTGATCCGTACCGCCCATTAGTGGGCGATACGGGCTTCCGTGGTGGGCGGTGGGCGATTTTTGTAGATTTTCAAATCTCCTACATTCCTTCTAGATTTTTTCCACCCATATACTGAATCGAAATATAGCAACGTTGGTGGGCGAGTAGGAAATTTTACCATGAAAAATAGGCAAAAGTGGGCGCTAGGCATAAAAAGGTTGACGACCCCTGATATAGATCAATAATCTACAAAGTATATTAGAATATATTCTAAAATATAATAATCAGTTTTTTTTTTTAATATTTAACCTTTGAACTATAGAATTTTATAATCAAAATCATATTTTACATAAAAATAGATGAATTTTGTTTCTTTTTTACAGCAAATGTCTTTTATATGACATTCTATTCATTGATTAATCAGAAAACAGAATTGAAGTGAAATTACAGAAGTGCACGGTACTAACCTTGATGCAGTCGACTTGACGCAGCAGCTGCAGTGGAGCATCATACCCGGCCAGAGCTCTAAAGTCCTGACAGAAGCGCTCCAGTGGCGTGCCCCCACTCGACACGCATCGGTCCCCAGCTAGAACTCTGTACGCGATCAGCATGGGGGCCGCGCTCTGTGTGAGTGCGCCTTCCAGGAGCTCTTTCTGCTGCGCCCCAGGAGACTTTCGCTGCGGGGTCTGGCCGTGTGGGGCGCCCCCGTGCGGCGGTGAAGGGGCCGGCGGGACGTAGTTGTCTGCACGGTACACCATAGCGCCACCTTCACCCTGACCCTCGACCAGCTGTAGAAAATAAAATGATTCAAATTGTGGCGAGTAGATTCTAGTCGGGCTAATCATTCTATCTCTTTAAAAAAAACTCTAATTATTGAATACCCAAATATTTCTCTGATACTACAGCAGCAGTCTAAATAAGTTTGCAAACTCTTGCCCTGGAGGCGCTCCCAGGAATCATCTATGATCCCATTTAAAAAAAAAAAGTAAACATGTATAGGAGAATATCGACAGATGGTGATAGTGAATCTGATGTTTCATCTGTGGATTCAATGACGCTTACCAATCTACACATGGGTAGGCACTGCATGTGGAGTGTTGATCCGCGAACGTTATAGACTATAGGCCGACATTCATCCATCATCCTTATTACTACAGGAATTCACTATGAATGGGTGGCCTTCACAAAATGATTTTCGTCTACCACCGATTTTGAATAATAGGCTATGACTGGCATTTTACGGGTGAGGGATCAAATTCACACCAATCGGGGATATTTATACAGCTTAACAATTGATTCAAATCCTTTTTTTTATCTCCGTCGGGTATCGTACCCGCGACCTTTGGTTTGGCAAGCAAACGCTTTAACCACTAAGCTATGCCCGCTGGCAAATGTGGACCTCTATGTATACAGGTGTTCTGAGACAAGGCATATACAATCTGAGCTTACAGAACTCCAGTCTTATAGAGTCCCTCTCCAAATATTCCATATTTTTTCTATTGACAGGCTATTGTGTTCATTCCCATGCCTTTTCATTCCTCACAAAGTCAAATCATAAGATAATGCAAATAGAAGCAATATGTAAATATAGGTACTTATCATTAAGTACTAAAGAAAAACAAAGCGACAAGCAACAGAAAGTCCCAATGCTCATCCAAACAGACTCCAACAAAGTACTCTTCCAAACAAAGTGGAGTTCGTGCCTGAACTGGGCCTTCCCTACGTGGAGTATATCAACATCTAAGAGGTGATGTAGTTGAACAGTCTGATCCCTCTCCCGAGAGGCATAGTTTCTATCTCTTTAAGTCAGACCCACCTGCACAGATGGCAATATCTTGAGTAGTGACAGCAAGTCGGGGCAGCCGTAAGCTGTGGGCAATAAAGCGTGTCCGTGCACAGAGCGATAGACGTGAGGGAGAGCAGCGAACGACTGCGGCAGCGGCAGAGAAAACAGCTGACCGGCAGCTACCTGCTGAGCCGCGTCCTTGCACAGTCCCACCACGCGTTCACCATCTTCATTAGTCCACATCTGCAACAACACATTATTTATTATGTTTTCCAACTCAAAGGAATTTAAGCAAATTGATACTAACATACAAATATAATCTTTTGATGTTGATATATTGATATTTTATTGGAATAATATTTTTTTTTTTTTTAGAATATGTTACCTCAACAGTCTGAGGGATGGCATGGAAGAGGTCCTGCACCTTGGGCAGGCCGTAGTGAGCGACCTTCAGCTGACGACCGAAGTGAGTGTGATAAGCCGGTACAAAGCGGGAGACCTCCAAACGGCAGTTTGGTGCATGCCGCAACAACTCCATAGCCTAAACAAACGGATAATTCATTAGTTCTAGTGTAAAAATATAATTGACAACTTTTGAAATTGATCGGATATTAGTATTCCTATTTGTCCTTTCACTTTATGCGAAATATCTAGGACTTGTAGCTCTACTCGATCGAAACAAGTGCCGAATCTACAGCGCCTGTATCATCCCTATCCTTCTTTACGCCCATGAATCTTGGCATCTCACCAAGAGCCAATGCAGCCGTATAATAGGATTAGCCTGCGTAGAATACTGGGGGTACAATGGTTTGCTGAGGTGAGAGAGCAGACGAGGCAGCCTCTTTTAATACAATCGGTCAAAAGGCGAAGGTGAACCTGGCTGGGACATATAATAAGGATACTGCAGGAGAGCATAAACTATAGCTGCTTTTTCTTCAAGCCCCCAGGCTTGCGCCGTCCTGGAAGACCTATATATAGAATGTAATCGGCGCAGCTGACTTGGAATGAGGCGAAGACTGTGGCGTCTGACAGAGCTTTGTGGCAGCGTTTTGTGAATGCTATATGTTCCAGTTAGGGGAGCGGACACGATATGATGATGATGATTTGTATTCCAGATTTGTATTGGTTTGCCATGTTTCATCGTCTGCGGGATGGAACTCACTTCTGATGCGAAGTGCCTGATCCGAGCGGCTTCCTCCGCTGTCTGGTGATGTCTGGGCAGACTGATGCGCCCCTCCTCGGGTCCCTGAGCCACGCAGAACCATGAGACTCCGCCCATCAGATCTTCAGCGCGACAAGCCCCGTACTCCACGGGATCAAACTCACGACCTGAAAAATTAATAAATAATAAATAATGATGAGTAAAAAATGTAATAAGTAATATGATTCAGATTTGAGCTCAATGGATATGTTTGGAGAACACATTTGTTTCCAATTCAAAGGATTTCTTGTATAAGGTTATATTTGCATTTTTCCTTAGAAAAATTTAACCTCAATGAAATTGGCGTTATTATCCTGGCAATAAGAAATATGATTCCCTGTACATTTACGACCTGAAAAATTAATAAATGATGAGTAATGGAGTCCCTACAAAGAAGATGCCTGTAAAGTGTAACCAGTTGCCTGATGCAGATTTGTGCACAATTGACTTGCTTAGAGAACTAATTTGCTGGAGTTTTTTAGGGACTTGTACTTGTTCAAAAATTACTTGTCTTCCATGTTTTAATTTAATTATCCAGTGGTACCTTGACATACGAGCAATCGGCTTAGCGGGACAGCCGATTGCACACGAATCGAGCATCACGCTTTTTCGCGTGAATGGGGGATTTCTCAGCCGGGGGGGCCACTGTCAGATAATCAGTTATCAGTGTACTCTCATTGTCAAAGCATCTTTGATAAGCTGTACAGATTAATGGCAGTTTAATTAATTTCAATAGGGAAACTTTCTTTGAGATACAAGTAATTTGAAATACGAGCAATGTTGCGGAACGAATGAAACTCGTATGTCGAGGTACCACTTTACTTGTATTTATTTGTATTACACTGTACTTATTTATTTGTGTTATGTTACATAATGGTACTTAATTTTAAGTACTCTCATTTACACTCATTATATTAAAATGTTTTCTCTGTTGAAGTTTGTTATTTTTGTAGTTAAGCATTTACTTTTGTATAAAATTACCTTCCGCCCATATTTTATTGTACTTATTAGACGCCATGTTTTTTAAACATTAGCAATTAATTTAAAGTACATTTTAATGATGGGGTTAACCCATTAGTGGCACAGGTGTCCACATGGACACACAATTTTTCTTCTTTTTGTGACACGATTTTTTTTTTGTTTTAAAAATAATTTCTTTTCTTTTCATATGTTCAGCATGGTAAATGAACACAATATCTGAACTTTAAATTAAAATATTACTTTTACTTTCTTAGAAAACAGCCATGTCCAAATGGACACGCTTGCCACTTAAGGTATGATTTAAATTTTTGCCCTAAATCATTAAAATATAATAAAACGTTGTTATATTAATTTTTAAAAAATTTTAAATTTTAAATTAATTAGTATTATAATTACCCAGTGTGTTTTGGTAGAGTCTCGGAAGGTGTCGGAGCATGAGCGACTTGTCTGGCTGGGCGCGCAGCACCTTCAGGAGGTCCGTCGTGAAGCGCTTTATCTGCGCCGCGTGACTCAGCGTTATGACACGTCCAGAACCCTCTCCCATAACCTAAAAATAAATTATACTATCAAACCTGCCCGCCGTAGACATCTCACAGGAAGATAGCTTAATCATAATGAATGAAATATACTAAGATATAAAATGTAGAAACCCAGATATGTACTGAATATATGCCCATAATTATGAAAAAGGTGTAAGTCATGATTCATTCGTTCTGAGATAGTGTCTTTGTGTTTGAAAGTGACAACTTCACGTTGCATAAAATCCTATATTTAGATTTTCTATATTTATGTCGGATGAAGAATATATTAATTCACAAGGATGTGAACTGAAATAAATAAATAACATTTTTTTTTCAATTTCTTGACTTACATCACTTTCATAAAATATTATTAATTATCTGCCCTTCCTTGTATTCACTGTTAATATGAAATGTAATACAATTTATACTTCATGGAACACCTTGGCCAAGCTTTTGCAGCATCACTACATTAGGGAGCATCGCTTAAAAGCAGCTCTACATATATCATCATACATCCAAGAAAAATATCCAATGCGGTTGAGACTGGAGGTGATCATCATCATCATCAGCCTGTGTCCGTCCACTGTTGAACGTAGGCCTCCCGCATGAGTCTCCATCCTCTTCGATCCTCCGCCTTCCGCATCCAGGTCACTCCCGCTATTCTTCTTATATCGTCAGTCCATCTTGTAGGGGGTCGGCCAATGCTTCGTTTGCCAGTTCTTGGGCGTCATTCCAATACTTTTCTTCCCCATCGACCGTCGTCTCTTCGACAGATATGACCTGCCCATTGCCACTTGAGTGTGCCTATTCGTTGGGTAGTATCCACTACTTGAGTTCTTCTGCGTATTTCCTCGTTTCGGATTCTATCTTTTAGCGACACTCCGAGCATGGATCTCTCCATAGCACGCTGGGTGACTTTTATTTTATGGGTAAGACTTGCTGTCAGATTCCACGTCTCTGCGCCATAAGTTAATACAGGGAGGATGCATTGGTTAAACGCCTTAGTTTTAAGGCATTGCGGAATTTTCGCTTTAAAAATGTACTTTAGTTTTCCAATGGAGGTGATAGATGATCAAAAATATATTGCAATAGATATGTATTTTGTATTTTACCTGGACGGTGTGACTTAAGGAATCCAGAAGATCGGCTAATCTCGTGAAGCCGTAGTCTGCAACTCGGCACTGCTTGCCAAAGTGAAGGTGGTAGCTTGGAATCAGTCTGCAAAATATCATTTATGTATAATAACCAGATGTGATAGAAATTACATCTTCAGGTCTACATCCAATAGTTGAGAAAGAGTTTATATTAAATTGTATGTGTCTAACCTGTTGAAGGACATTTGGCATCGAGGTACAGTCCTCAGCAAGTCCAGCAGCTCCTTGGCCAGCAGCGCCCGCATCACAGCCAGTGAGCCGTGTACTTCCTCCTCATTGCTGCATCCACCAGACGTGTAACCTGGAGTGCGTCAGAAAGGCAAATGTGAACATCAGATTACACATAATATGCAATGTCGAGTCATAAAGACAGTATTGAAACAATTAGATTAGAACATGCTCCGAAGTTTGAAAAAGTTAGAATTCCATGAGAGCAATGGCACCAGTCAAAAGTTAAAAGAATGGATTGTAAATATGACTTTTAATCAATTTATCTTTTAATTATTTGCATGTTAATAATCTATCTAATATATCTACTGTTATTTTATGTAATAACAATAGATAATAATAACATTTATACACAAATAATGACACCCGGTTAGAATATAAAATTAAATAATTATATTTGTGCATTATTTAACATGTTACATAATCATATTAACCAAACTCATCTAACCTAAACTTACTCACCTTATAAAACATGTATTAACTTAAATTAAAAATAAGAATATTTTTTTTATTCTGACAAAAAAAAAATTATATTCTGACTAAAAATTAATTTAAATTCTGGTCAGAATTTAAATTATTTTTATGTAATCAATTTATTTTGTTGCCCTAAATAAATTGACGTATATTAATTTTAAGTATAGAAACGAGGCTTATATTAATGTTGTATTGAGTATTGTGCCTGAATAGACTATAGAAGGAAGTCTGTAACACAAAGGACAACCTCAGGTAGTGGGGTGTGAATGGAGTAAGTGCTTTGCGACTGTGGAGACCTGCGGACCACCTCACACCTAATTTTCTGCCCCATGTGCCCGACTAGCTGCGCATTCAAAGATCTAATGCTGGGCAGTACACGGGCCATCAATGTTACCTAATATTGGGCCAAAACAATTTGACGCCGCTGACACGAAGAAGAAGAGTGAGTATTCTTAGAACTGTCTTAGGGATCATGGTAAAATTTGATAAGGATAATGAATGTGATTGTTACCGTCAGTGCTGGGTGCGGGGACGGAGCCCGGGGGCGCCATGACAATGATCTTGCGAGCTGGCGGCGGCGGCATGATACGCAGCTGCACGCCCGGGATGCTGCTCACCAGGTGCTCCAGGGGAATGCCCCGACTTGCGTCCACCTGCAGGGGGTAACCAAACTGCGCTTGGAAACATTTAGGCAAACTGCAAAAAAAAAAAAAATACCAATTTTTTCTTAAAATAGTTAACAGGATGACATATATCTAAGTACGGTGCTAGATTATTAGGATTCTAGGATATGTCCTAGAGATCACTGCAATCTACAAGCTATTAGCTGAAGAACAAACATAAGTATCAGAAAAAAAAATGCTAAGTATATATATAATAGTACTCGGTGATAGCTGTAACTTTTGTTGTTTGTTTTTTTTAGAATATATTTCAACACAGTGGCACCTCGAAAGCAAATTTCCCCATTCAATTTAATTGAATAAAAAGATGCTTGAACAGCGAGAGCACACTGATAACTGATTCTCTGACCGCGGCTGGGGAACTCACGCTGGAAAGTGTGACGCGCGGTCCGTGTGCAACCGTCCGACCTGCTAAGCCGATTGCTCAAATCTCAAAATTTTGCTCATATTTCAAAGCAAAAAATCGCTTGTTTGACGGCTCGTATCTCAAAAAACTCGTATGTTGGGGCACTCGTATATTAAGGGAACTCTGTATTCTATTATATACTTCATAGATAAATGAAGATTTATGGCCAATAATTGGAACAAATTGATACATCAACAACATTTCTGAAAATGAAATGTCACGAAGATGATATTTGCTATAGATTTGTTGTTTCTTTTGTTGACTTTGTTTTGTAATTTAATGCATTATTTCTAAATATTTTATTTTAAAACTATTTATAAAATCCGGCAATCTTAATTATTGAAATTATATTAAAAGTATTTTTATTAATATTGTTTTTACCTGATAAACTAATAAACATATATTTATTTTTTTAACAATTGTAACACATACAAATCAATAGGAAATACCATTTTTTATGACATTTCTTTCATAGATAATTTAGAGAAAAATAAATGGTGAATGTGAGAATTCAAATCACAAACAGAAACACATGTCTAGTTCATTACCCACCGTGCTGACAAGACGGACTATCTAGATCAAATTCACAAGTGAGATCAGGACCTTCTCTTCTGTCTCTCTATTAAATAACTGAATTCCGTGACAGTTTGGTTGAGGCTGCAAGGATGCCGACTCTTTCAGCTGCACCCTCGTCATTCATATAATCAGTCACAACAATAATATTTACCTATTGAGAAAAACTACGGCCTTGTGGGTGGCCAGGATGGCGTGCAGCTGCTGTTTGAAGACCTCCATCTTGGGCACGTAGACGGGCAGGATGCCGACGCCCCCGGCCACTCCCTCTTCACTCACATCGACAGTGCCGCTGTCGTGCATGACGCAGCAGTCGGCCTCTCCCCACGACTGAAATTGACAAAAAAAAACACATCAAACAAATGGAAAAATAATAATGAGTGGAGAGAAAAATCAACGCTTGAAATTATTAGGTGTCACTGTTACAAGATAGGTTTGGTAGGTCACCTCAGTCTCCTGTGTGGGAGGCTGCGGGGACCTGATGAGGCGCACGGAGCGCCCGCGCAGGCTGTCCACCAGCAGGCAGGTGTCCCGCATGCGCGCCAACTCCGAGGCAGGGAGGGTGCGCCCGTGACGGGTCGCGTACAACTCTCGCAGGCGGAACAGCGGGAGCTGCTGATCGGGGGCGCTCTGAAAAACAATAGAATCAAATATAAATCCAGGTAATACTAGAACCGACCATCATAAATATGCAATAAATTGAGAAAGTAATCTTGGATGGCTAGTTCATAAATGTCGTAAGGTATAATGTTTTCCTTTTAAAGAATCAAGTTTCTTTTAAATTTAATCTTTTGAATGCGGCGTCTTTTTGGTAGATTTTAATTGATTTTTGGGCTATAATATATTTTCTAGTAAACAAATATATCAGATATTGCTTATAATTTTTCACTGGAATCCAATATATTTTATTTTTAGTTATATAGTAATTTAATTATGAACATTACAACAGTAGAATAAAGCTGTAATATGAGGCTACAAATTCCATGTAAAGCTCATGACCGCTATAGAGGTCATATGCAATGAATGGGTTAAACATAATCTCATTCGGATATCCACAAGGAAAGTAATTACAAATGTGACATGTATCTGAATCCATAATTGATCATATTTATGGATATAATTTTTTTACATGCATTTATTTTTACTTTTAAAAAGATTACAATTTAGTCATTATGTTTTTAAAGCAATGAATTATCAACTAAGAAAACATTATTTTAATACCAAAAATTAACATTTCAAATTAAATATAAAAGAAGAAACAATTTAGAGAAATATAAAGAAATATACCAGAAAGTTCCAAAGTTCATTAAACAGAAGACTCCATGAAATTATTTCTACAAACAAATTCATGGAGATCATACCTGAACCCCATCTGGTCAGTCTGATTACTCTCCCAAGAAGCAGTCTCCTCTGTCAAGTTAGCATTACTCCTAGCGAGGATGAACAATCTCTTCTCACACGCCACATACTACACACCTACAGCAGGGCGGCCCGGCCACCTGCCGCCTAAGCAGCGGCAGCGGCGTGGACGGCGGGGGCGCGGCCAGAGACAGCAACATGCGCCGCCCGGCCACGCGCCGCCGGTGCAGCCGCGACACGGCCAGCTGAGCCGTGCCGGCGCCCCGCGCGCACATCACAGTTGAGGTAGTTTACCTGCAGCAGGGCGGCCACCTGCCGCCTCAGTAGCGGCAGCGGCGTGGGCGGCGGGGGCGCGGCCAGAGACAGCAACATGCGTCGCCCGGCCACGCGCCGCCGGTGCAGCCGCGACACGGCCAGCTGAGCCGTGCTGGCGTCCCGCACGCGCACCCGTGCAGTCAGTGCTTCCGGGGTGCCTCGTACGGTCACCTCTATCACCTACAAACACCACAACACATCATTAAAGTATGGACAAGTCAGAGATGTTACTAAAGCATATTTATAAATAACTAACTGACCTATTGCACATTTCAGCGCTTTCGGAAAAATAATATTCCAAGAAACTCGTTATTATACAAACAATTAATTGTCAATGGTGTCCAAAGAACCATTCAGTTCCCCCACCTTTCCCCCCTTCTGAATTTTAATTATATCTAAATTAGGTTTTTATTGAAAAAATTTAAAACAAGTCATTTTTCCATGGAATTTTTATATTACTAATGAGTTATTTTAAGAAATAAGTTTGATTAGTCTATATTGCTTTTTTTAACTCACCTAGCTCCAATGAAAATTTATGAAAATGACAAATAAATGTGTGCAAAATGACACAACATACAACGCCATCTACCGGATAGATCATCAATCATTTTCAGAATACTAAAATAGTATTTAAACAGTTTACAAAATAATAATGAGGCATTCTTACGGGTACGTGTTCGCTAAAGATCCTGTAAAGCATGTTTCTAACGGCCAGCGGGTTGGTGAAGTGCTCCAGGTTGGTCACCGTGATGTCCACGTAAGGGGGCGAGCCCGGAGGGGAGCCTGATCTTCCGTCACTGCAGAAAAAATATGTGAGAGCATAAGCATTTGTGGTAATAAATGAATACTAGAATTATCAGCGAGAGTGTAAACTTAACACATGCTTTAGCACAACTAGCAAGAATTGCTAAATTTCATATAAGTTTGTGCTAGTCTATGCATGTTACACAAAATTTGTGAAATTTGTTTATCGGTTTAAGTATGAGAGTATATATGGCGATTCGGGTATTATTTTTTGAGACTACATTAAATGTCTTCTGAAACATTGATTGCATCCCGTTATTACTCCAAGCCTCTTCCCTGCAACATGAATATCCTCCTGGAAGTCGAATACCTGATTTTATCATCAGCTGCTATGTTCGACACTCCTTCATAACTTATTCTTCTCAGATGAATTATACAATACCGCCTATTCTTAATTTTTGAGGAATACAATTAATTAAGAGCACTATAAATGACGTAGCTTCTCACCTGTGCTCACTGGTGCTGTGCTCGTCGGCGGCAGAGTTCCATGCTGTGAGATCCATGAGGGTCGGGGGGGGGGAAGGGGAGGGCGTGCCCGAGTGCAGCTGATTCTGGGACATGTTGGGGGACGGCCCTGGTGGGTAGACGCTCACCAGCTGCCCTGTAAAATTAAATTACGATATGAGAAATTAAGTTGAGGTTATTAACTGACAACCTTGTGGGACTGCGTACTCTAATTCTTATTTATTAACATTCAACACTGTTGACGCTCATTCTAGCAGTCGTTAGGAAATTGTCATTCTTTGGCGAATAAAGGGAAGGGAAGTGATTTATATATTAGTAGAGTAGTTTATATTAGATTACGTTTCTAAGCATAAATAGTGTACAAAGAAAGAATGCATTAAATTATATATTAATTTTTGTTTATTTATTTTATTTTAATATGTTCCTTAGTTTTAAGTAAAAATATTTTTAATAATCTCTAAGCTTAAAAGCTTATCCTTAATGTAAAATAAATGATTATTTTACTATGGATGAGTAAAGAGATTTTAAAAAACGAAAGTGATATTTTAGAACCCTAACAATCGTTGAGATAAATAAAGCAGTTATTATCAGTGGTCTGTAATAACCTGTCATGGCCTCCATGATTCATCACATTTTTGGAGGCTAGAAATATGATTTTCATTTGCTCATCTAATATATTTGCTCACAAATTTTTAAGGGTGTGAATTAATTTCTAAACTACTTTGTATGTTAAAAACTTAAATTATACATATTATATTGAATTATTATACTGAGTGGGTAGTTTTATTTTTTTATTAAAGAATAATACCATAATAATCTATGGCCTCACAACCTTTAGACATTAAATGGTAATTTTTCCGATCTCTTCTCTTATAATTTTTGATTTCAATATTTTTCAAATGATAAAAAAAAACTATACAAGCTAAAAATGCTTATTTATTTATTAGCAAAATTCACTGCCTAAGAGTGAAATTTTCTTGAAGATGTGAAGAAGAGCAATGGAAAAGAAACCACAATGGACTTAATTTTATGTTTTATTAATGTATTTTTTTAATTCGCAATGTCAGATAGATCCAGTGCTGTATTTGGCAACATCAATGGCCCGTTTAGTGCCAAGTCAGGCATATGGAGCAGTTTTACACTAATCTCTCGTTTTTCTTGTGTTGTTGTAAAAAGATGGCTTACTGCAGAATGATTGCCTCTCCCCCTGACCGTTCTTGGTGGCGCTGTGGTGACCGTTGCTGCCCTTGATGCTCCGGTAGCCGTTGGGCGTGCGGTTGACAGGACGCCTGAAGGTCATGCCCATGTTGTCATCAGACTGCATCATCATGTTGTTACTGCGACTCTCGTCGTTTGACGCCGAGTCCATCATCTGGAAACACGTAATACAAAATAGTAAAAATCATCTGAAGAGTATATAAATATGTGATTGCCGAGACATTGTAATTAAAAGTTTTTCTTAAATGTTTTTTAGACATTTTTTTACTATATCCGCTCCATATTTGGAGCATATGGACGCCACAAATTGTCGTAGAGAAATATTTGGGTGTTCAATTATCAGGGTATTTTTAAGGAGATCGGATGTTAAGCCCGACACTCCAGAGGCTTAGATAATTTGTAGTGGCTCAATCCTACCGGGGGCAGAGTACAGAGGTTAGATTTCATTAAATTGAACAAAATCAAGCTTGGTTGGGATTTGAACCGACGGCGTCTGAGTGAGAAACAAACGCTATTACCACTGGACTATGCCGCCCGGCAATCGGTAAATTTAACGACATACAAAGTTTTATTATTTATTTAATATTTATGGCTTACATTGACAAATTAAAATTTTGTAAATAATAATAATATTCAGGTAAAATAGATACAAAGATGATTAAATATTTTAACTAAAAAATAATAGGTAAAAATAGGTAATGAACAATTCTATAATATTCAGATAAAAAGTAATAAACAAGAAGAAGGAGAGACTGCATACACAATTTGTAAATACTAACTAGAAAACACTAATATTATGAATGTTTGATTTTTTTATTGGTTCTCCTACAGCATTACCTTTTTGTTTATCATGTTTTTATTTCATATAACTCTACTTGAAAATGACTTCAGTAAAAGTGTTATTGCGCACGGTCAGAGGAATCGCTTAAGACTTTATAATCAGAGAGTCGGTGCGGATCAGAGACCTCGCACTTCCCTCAGTCTCGGCCTGTTGTCATCATTCCAATACACAAAATTATATCACAAATACCTCACATAGAGAGGTAAGAATAGGTAAATAATAAGTTGGTTACCCTGCGAGGATATATGATTTGGTCCAAGTAATGTTTGGGTTACCTGTGGGTTTACTTGATGTTGCGGCGGAGGGAAGTTGGGCCGGGGCGGCATGAGGGGCAGCGCGGGGGCGGGCTGGATGGGCGGGGCACTCAAGGGACGACCAGTGCCCGTCTGGTAACCCTCATCGCTTGACGATCGCACTGCTGCAAAATGTGATAAGATTAAAAATTATATAAAAAAATATCAATGGCCATAGGGGTGCATTTTTTCATTAATTTATTCTTGTTTGTGATGTGATATACAACAGAAGATAAGTGTTGTATGGAATCAAGTGTATATTTTTTATTTACTATATCCACTCATGTGGGCAATGCAAATTACCATTTCACAGTTCTGTAAGCTCAGTTACGCCTTATACTTGAACACCCGAATCCCAGAGTTTCACATAGGAGCATAGAAGGTTCCCGGGAGCCTCCAGGGCAAGAGTCCGCGAACTTGCATAGATTGTAGCTGCAGTACCAGATAAATTTTTGGGTGTGCAATAATTAGGATTTATTTTAGGAGATCGAATAGTTAGCCCAACGCTCCTGAGGCCTGGACATTTTTTTTTATTATCCTTAAGGGGTGGTTCAACCGTGCTGAGGGCATGTATAGGAGCTTAGACTTGATTTAAAAAAAATCAAGCTCGGTCACCTTGGCGTTTATACATTTGAAGTTATATGTATATATTTTAATGCTAGAGAGGCCTATAACAGATAATGGAAAATTCTGTGAGTAAAAATAACTTATTTGTGTAAATATTAATCAAGTGTAAGAAAAAATATTCTTTATTACTAATTTACATTCTTCATTTTTAATAATATACTATTCAATTATCTAACTTGAACATATTAATTTATATTTTCAAAAGCAAAAAAAAGTAATTTAATAAACACATGTTTTGTTAATTATATTGATAAAAATAATATAACATAAAATATCAATGGAACTTTAAATAATAGAGTATCTTTGGCAACTATTTATATATTAGGTTAGGTTAGGTTTCCAGTTAATAGGTTAATTATTATTCATTAATTTTAAATTAATTTTTACCAATATTAAATATATTTCTGCCATTTTAATTTTATAACTGACCACATTTACACTGACACAGTGGATACTGCTAATTTATTTATTCTACTGCCGATTAATTTTATTTACTGCCAATTTAATTAACTCACTGCTGAAAACCTTGAATTAGTTACCGAACAAGAAAATACAGAGCCATGTGTTTCCAGATTAAAGAGAAGCGAGTAGATTGAAATTAATCAATTGTGGATAAATTCTTTTAGAATGATAATTCAAATTTTGTCACATCTCAGAATATTTAAATGTTAATATCCAATGTACAGGCAATAATAATTATGTTACAAATATTTTTCAAAAAACAAAATCATTACTCTGTATAATGCATTGAGAATGAATAAGAACCATCGTTGTAGTGTGGGCTAATTATAACAATTCCTACGCTTTTGTGGAAAAATATAATCATTCCACAAAAATCTGCTAATAATTCAAATTATGTACTACATTATTGCTACATCTTGTCACAACTGTTGATTCGTTTTAAAAAATGATAAGGTCATCGACGTCAATTTAATGAATCAACATAAAGAAGTAAAGCAGCTGTCATTGCAATTTTTATGGAAATAAAAAAATATAAAAAACATGTATCTTTTATCAATCATTCAATTTGAGAATGGCTCACTTTAAACAGTGAAATAATGATTCTTATTTTGCGACAACTATTTTTCACTTTAACAAGCGTTTTTTTAAGTTAAAGGTGTTGTGATTTTAAATTAAAAAAATTCACACACACTTACTATTATTGAAGTAGGTTCTGATGGGAGGCAGCACTTTAATTTTCTGTCCATAAATATCTTCTCCGTCCATCCGTTTGAGGGCTCTGAAACAAAATAATATAAATAACATAAAAAAAAAACTAAGAGAGAAAAATATTTAAAAATGTCACACAGAGGTCATACGAGTCATCACAAAGCTATCGGAAAATAGAAAATACAAACCCATCTTTGAAAAAGTTGTTATAATTGTTGAGCATCATTTTAAACAGGGGCGGACACGCTGAACAATGCTATATAAAACACACGCGCGTTTGATTACTAATAATATAATCTCAAGAACTCTTAAAATAAACATTACTGCAGTAAAGGATTGGTTTGTGTCGCGTGTCTCCTGCAGTAATGATGTATGAAAAATAAATGTGTCAGATGGAAGTAGAAAAAAGTCAAAATCATTCCAACGAATCGGCCAATCGGAGAGCTTTACAGTCGTTTCCTGGTTGGCGTTTCCTGTTTTCAAAATTCTCGAAAACGGTTCAAATAATGTTCTAATAATCAACCTGCACCAAGATAACGATAGAAAATTGTATTTTTTTTTAAAGTAAAGTTTTTATAACATTTTTGTTTAAAATATATAATTAAATAATTATACTAAAAAGATTTTAGTAAATTAAAGACACTCTTGAAATTACTCTATCAATCAAATGAGAGGATTAATTTTTGGTTAACTGCATAATTATTTAAAAAAATGCTCAGATAATATATATTTTAATCAAAAAAACATTTTAAAACATATATATTTTAAAACATTTTACAATTAATTATCATTTAATAACACAATCATATGGACAACTTTCTATTTATTTTCTACCTACATTCGAATGTAACCTCAGTGTTATTTTGAAGCAAGATGAAATTGGTGTCATTGTTTCACTGTCAAAAATAATGTTTTTAAAACCTCAATGAATTCATATTAAGCGTTTTCATTTTTTTTAAAGTTATGTGTAGTAAGTGACCTTTGACCTAAACCAGATGAATAGATCTATAGCAAAATGAAATTAGTGAAATGTAGTGTTATATGTAAAACATTGTTTTGGAATAAGAAAAGACTAGAATATTGGAGGTCAATAAAATAAGTTTCTTTTTCTTTTAATTTTCTTATTTTACTTGCCTTTAGTTGGGCGTGGATCATTTTCTACATTTCTCATATTCTTCTCACTCTTTTCTTGTCTTTCCTTCTAATAGTTTACCATTATAAATGTGCTAAATAATGAGTTTGAATCTTTTAAATTTTCAAATGTGTAATGAATATTAGTTTTTTTTTTTTTTATGTAAACGCATGCAAGAGAGCACAACCGGTCAAGACCAGTGCACTCTATGACGTTCAGCCAGGGAGGCTGGACGCTGCATGCGGGAAACGTGTGTTGTGTTTGTGTGTGGGTTGGGGAGATTGCAAGTGTATATTTATCTGTTTGAAAGAAAGGTCATATAATTGCTCAAGATTTGTATGTATATAGATTATTAACAACAACTTGTCCTACATATATGAAGTTAGTATCGTCAGTCAAGAGTAGACTCAAAAATGTGGTGGGAACCACTTTGTTCTCTTTCTAAGGCTAGATGCTTTATATGGCAAAGGTATAGTGTCTAGATATAAAATGAACGTTTGTGGTGGGAATACACTTATTATATGAAGAAAGATAAGGATGAATTAAGGTATTGATACCAACTTGATATAGTCCTTTCAGGCTGATTCCGAAAAACCTCGATATGCAATTTTATTTTTGTTTGCTCATCTGACACACCCATATAAAATAGTTAGTCTAAGTCGCTACCTGTCATATGGAGCAGCATAGTTCGCCAGATGGCCGCTATGAGTGTTTGGCGCAGTGACTCACTCCACTGTGTAAGCCTCTGCCCGCTGGTTGTAAAGTAAACAATGTTCTGTCCTGGGACCATATTTTGTCAGTCTTCTTTAACGTAAAATAAATGATAATGTGCTTTTTGATAATTTCTTTGCTTTGGCGACCTGCTCCTTATACATCCACCACACGTCCCAATGACAATCCCGGCGGTTTTGGGTCGCTTTATTTAGACGGGATATGTCAGTACCTGTGTGCCTGATGGTGGGTTTGGAAGCGCAGGAAGGCGCCAGGTGGGCGCAGGTACGCCACACGCCCACCACAGTTGTCGGTAAGTTGACGCAAACGTCGCGTTAGTAGGGTGCTGGACAGACCTTCGGGAAGTCCGCCAACTTCCACATAGTAGGTGGTTGGTTCCTCTGCCTGCAATAACACCAAAAATTAGCCATCAACAGTATTAGTTAATATTATTATTTTATCCAGTGCTCTGGTGATGTTATTAGTTAAATTTAATTACAAGTTTAACTATATTGGTGATTTCTCTTACACTAAATTAAAACAATGACGACATTCAAGCACCTAAAAGGTTAAGAACTTATGCGATATGTTTAATTTATCTAATTATTACTGCTCAGTACATAGCAGTAGCGGTGTGTCTTTAAGGGTTGCAGGCTACAGCCAGAATTTGAACTTTGCATAATTATAAGTTAAAATTTTTTGACTGTCTACTTAATAAAAAATAATGTAATGATATGCCTCTGTTACTCATTCTTGTAAGGATGTAAAGCAGGAATAGGTTAAGAATTATCTGTTTAGTTACGTTTTCACGTTTATTCAAATATGAGCATTCTTTTCCTTTTTTATTATATTTGTTATTGAGACGATGCGTCAGCACATATCTGTGTTGCAATGTTGCGAAGTTTCCTTGTTGGTCAGGTGTCTGCACTAACTTTCTCGGAAATGCACATCAAGCAGTTGGATAATTGTGCAATGCTCAACAATATTGACGAACATTGTTGCAACACAATAATTGAAGGTTCCAAGGCTAAAAATTGTTAACTGACAAACATTTCCAGATAATTAGACTTTGAATGAACATCACATTCATTGAAAATTTTCATAAAAACAAGTAATTTCGTTTATATAGATAGATAATAAGAAAATTACCTGGAATCAACTTTCCATATTTTTGTCAGTTAATAACTTCTTGCCTTTGGGTCTTTAATTGATGCAATAACATAATTTGTGTATAATATTACCTTGTTGGCCCTCGGAAGTCCATCAGTCAGGCTGGTGAAGCAGTGGTGATGAGAGACGCAGGTCAAAAGAGATTTGCAAGAGTTAGTTTTGTGAATTAAAATCACCTCCATTTTTTTCCTGTAAACAAAGAAAAAATACATTACACGAGTGAACCCCTTTACTTAAAATGTTTTTTATGAAAAATATTTTTCAAGCAATTCAACTAGCAATAATGCTTCTCAAGTTTAATCTTTGATAACATATATAATATGATACGATATATAATATGAATAGATTATGTATATGTATATAATATTCATATTATATATTGATTCATTTCTCTGGTCGATTTTGGAGAAAAATAAACAGCAGATGCTGGAATTTGAACCACGAACCATGCACCAGTTCTGTTCATTACACTACTACTTCTTCTGCCTAAATGAGTTGAGAAATTTAACATATTTATATCATTGTTAATTATTATATAATTGATAGTAGACTAGTATGTGTATATCAATTCATAAAACATTATATATTGATATGGATCAATTATCTATGAAGGATTGGAGCATGGAAACATATTTTAAAAAATAAAAAATAATCCGCAATGAATTACATATATTTGTAGGTTAATAAAGTGACTGTGTATCACTCACCTGTGACGAAAGTCACTGAGATCTGATGCAAAGTTGCCGTCCCCCGAGATGAGCAGCAGAGCGGGCGGGGCCATGGGAGCGCGGGGGGAGGGCGGAGCGCCGGCGTGCAGCTCCGCATAGCGACGCATGCACTGTCGCAACTTCTCATCCGCAGCATTCTTCTGTATCCCACACACGTGGAGTAAGTTCACCTGTGAACAATTAACATTTTATTTCATCAGCATAAGCCATTACCTCAACTGTTTATGGAATGATCATAATCCTAATTTTAATGTTTGTCTGTTGTTACGTGTGCATTGCTTATCTCCACGTAATTTTTGTTTACGGTTACGCTTGTTAAAAACCCTCTCTATCCCGTCCTGTTTTTGGAGACCCAGATAGGGACCCTTTACTGGACGCAAGCAAAAAATACTTATTAGAGAGTGGCTGAAGGCCTTCCCGTTATTATATGTGCATCAGTTAGATGTCAAATAGACCTCAGTCTAAAGGCTGCAAAATTAGTATAGTACAGCGTGTCTCGAATACCTTCTTTGGTAACACGTTGCAAACAATGAAATACGTACAAATGGATGAGGAAATGGCAAGGTTAGGAAATGGATTCTGCAGAATGTCAGACATCAATTAGGAGTCATTACTTGCATCTATCTTCTTGCAGACGGATGCGCAGAAGCGCTCAAAGTCGGTGTAATTCTGTTTGCTAGCAGCGAATGCTTACTTATGGTTAGTAAATTTCGGTATACGGTTACCAGAATATAAAAAGTCTACGATTATAAGAACTTACTTGAGCATCGTTTAATTCCTGAAGCAGTGACGGCTGCTCTTTTCGAGCGTCACACACCACAGTGAACTCTGCCTCCCGCCGGCCCGGCAGAAAGGTATCCCTTATGATGGCCACCACTGCCATCGCTGAGCATCCTTTGGGAACCTGAAAAAAAAAACATTAAACAAAAATAGTAAAATCGATTGTTTTTTTAGTTTACAGCAGAATATATTTAGAATGTACTTACTCATACACCGCTTTGCCATTTCTTTCTAAACAATGAATAAATATTTATGACGATGCATCGGACAGAAAGAATAGCTCCTGTATTGGACGGTCTTTTACAATAATAAGAGCGAAAAAACTTTATGAAAATGTGATTTTTACAAACTACAAATGTTTTCATATATATTTATAAATCTATAACTATTTTTTTAAATACCTGGCAGTTCTCAATGTCCCAAAAGAATCCAATGGGTGGCAGTTCATCCGTGGAGGTCTTCTGGTACGGAGACGCTGAAGGTGCAGTCTTAACTCTGTGTCTCCTTGGCCTCCTCTTCCCCACCGCTTCTTCTCCTGAACTGTCCCAGTCCTCTTCACAACCGCTGGACTCTCCGACATCTGGGAATTTTAATAAGCATCATAAAAAAATCGGTAAAATTCGTTAGTCATTTTATTGTTTTCTTTTTTGGTAATCATTAGATGTTAACCATTTTTAAAATTCGGTGAATAAAGATGTCGAGCAAACATTTTTTTATGGTAATACATACAGGAAAATACCCAGAGAGTAACAGAAAGATGTAAATACAACATAGTCACTATTCTTTAACACGTTAATCGCCAACACCGTTTTTTGTCTAGTGACGGAAAATGTTTTTGTTATTTTGGATGTTCTGAATAGTAGATTGTATGGAGCGCATGGTCGACAGCGCAAAATGAAAAGCCAAATTTATGTTTGTTGCATCGGCCACCGGTGGCCGACGCGGTGTAATTGTAATGACTCAGTGTCGGCCACCGGTGGCTGAGATGGCGATGAACGTGTTAAGGATGACAATGTTTTTAATGTTGACTGAAGTACACGTCAATAAAGTGTAAAGTTTATCACAGTAAAAAAAAATATGTATGAATCAAAGTATTCACAGGATGGCTGCAAATTTCAAGTAGTCTTTTTCTTTGTACGTCTTTACGTAAAAAGACAAAAAAAAACAGGATAGGATTAACTTAAGCAAATCATATTTTGGATCACAATAAACAAAAACAGGATAGGATTAACTTAAGCAAATCATATTTTGGATCACAATAAACAAAAACAGGATAGGATTAACTTAAGCAAATCATATTTTGGATCACGATAAACAAAAAAAAAGATGGATATTTTAAATCAAAATGAAGATTTAGAGGAAAAAAAACAATTACCGGGATATATTTTTGGCGGCGGCGGAAATTTGAATCCGGTGCCAAAGAAGTCCGTGTCATTGAAACATTTATCTAAAGGACTCTCAGAATCAACCATGGCATGAATAAGCTATGTTCCTGAAACAAAAAAATTGTTAAAGATTAGTAAAATCAGTTATAGCAATTTAGAAACGGACAATTTTCGACATAAGGCATAAGTAGTTGCTAGATCTGTTGGCTATAGATCTGTTTTGCCACTTTGTTGAAATTATATTTTTCACTTAATTAGTATTTCACTTATAGAAAAACTGTTTACTGATGGAGTGTACAGGGTGTTCCAAACCGCAGTCTCATTCTTGTGATATACAGTAAACAGTCTATTAAGCACTTACAATGCATCTGCTTTTGCAGCGTTTGCTAAAAAACATTTTTTTTTCAGATTATGAAATCAGTATCACATTTTAAGGTGAGATTATTACTTAAAATAAATAAACATTTTGTATACTCGCTGCGAAGATTTGTGGTTATGTGATACTATTATCAGTGTTTAACATTTTAAGCTTATAGATAAAATAATATGCTTGCAATTAAATTTATATAAAGTGATAATAAAATAACAATAAAATTAAATGGATGCAATACAACTTTATCAAGAAAAAAAAAATTGCTCATAATATAAGTCATCAATAATAACATGATTAGATAAAAAGAAACATGTGCTAAATCACAAGCAACATATTTAAATAAAAGTATTTAAAAAATCTGAATATATTAGCATTGGGTGGCATTCACTGAGAGATCCATTAAAACATTAAATAAGTCTTTTTTTATTCTTGGTTTTGAATGATGTTAATCACATTGGTACATTTTAACCACATTATTACATTTACCATTACAACAGTAAAAATTCTGTTCTTCAAATACCTAATATTTAAGCATACCAGTCTGTGCTCATTTAATTGAAACTAACCTAACCCAATTCAAAGGATTCATTATGGACTAGAGATATCATATATTTTCAAATTTTATTATCCTGAATACTCCACAGTGTTACTAATAAAAATAGTCACTGTAAAAAATTATCCAAAACTCCACATCCCAAAATTTCAATTAAAGTCACTAACTTATTAAATACGATGTCACAAATGAAAAATTTACACTTTAAAAATATTATCATTTTAACTGTAAATATTTTCGTGCTACAAAAAGGGAAAGTTTAGATTACATTATACAAAAAAATGCTTTTAATAAAAATCTATTTCTGATATACAATTGTGTCATGTTATGCACTAAAGGAACGTTATCTACCAACTACGGAATATGTAGTATTATATTGATTGGTGATTACCCCACAACTCTACAAGTAAAATAATAATAACAATGCCCTCTATTCTGGTACATTCTCAAGTAAACAAGATCTTAAGGAAAATTCGTATGGTTATGACTCGCAGATTATTCGAAGTATTTTCGGTCCGTATGAAATTTGTCCTTTGCCTAGTTACAATAATATTATTACGCCTGAGTAAACGAAAATAGGTTATGGAAATCTTACCTTGTCAAAAAAAAAATATGATCATATAAAAAATATATTGTGATTTGCAGAACTCTTCGATGTCTGCCGGTTCGGTATTGGCGGCTGATTACTGACTATATCGCTCTCGATTCATTTAATTAAGATTCGGGACGTTAAAAACACCATTATTTTTTTACTAAACAGGCCTCAGGAACAAAAAACCCAGAGTCTGTTGGCTGTGTTGCCATAACACAATGTCAAAAGTGAAAACTTGCTACGTGCTAAATTTATTCTGCTGAGGTCATTTTTTTTTGTCTTCATACTTATCATGGTGCTGAAATTATATATTTTCCTAGGAAAATCCTGAACCACTTGAGTCTCTTGCAATTAAGGTTTTGTCAATGTAGCGATTGCGCTTACCTTTACTTTATAAATTTTGAGACGGTTGTAATTTATTTTTATAAACTGGGCAAATCAATAGCCCTCACAAATAAATTAATATAAGCAATAATATAAGGCATTACTGATTGAAAAGTTAATAAATTGCTTATTCGGTTGTCAAAACCTCATTTTTAACAAATAATATTATTATTTTTTTGTATCCTTGCATTGAAAATATTTGTTTTATAACTGACACTAAAATATGATCAAAAATGTTTAAAACATTGTTGTACTACTTATTATATTGTTATCTTGAAAATAAAAAATAAATATCCTTATATGCGTTTCATAATTTTGCTACTGACGCAAGGAGAGGGATTTTTTTAGGTATAATTTATTTTTAAGCACACAAATATCTTCCTCAGAAGAGATGACGGGTAGGTATTTAAATTTCTTTTATTCAAATTTTGTTCTGGCAACGTAGAGGCGGCGACAAGTTGCAACACCGCTGTGTTGTTTTGACATGTACCAGTCGATCACAAGCGTTCGTTCGAATTGGATGCTTCTCTTCGCTTTCATTATTTGTTATTCAAATAATGCAGTATGTTTCCCTCAAGCCACAAAACTGTCTTCGTTCTTGACCACACGCCGTACTTCGCAATTTCATCCGATAACAACGTAGAGTTCGACCTGTCCAAGACTCGAGGGCCGGGCTATGTTCCCATTCCTCCAATATCCAAGTCCCTATGGACATGCAGTGTTGAGGCGTCGATCGAGTACTGCAGGATCGTTTGGGATATATTTCCGGAAGGAAAATTAGTACGTACCTTTTTGTACTGAAATAATATGCTTGTTTTGGAGTTTTAAATTATTGAGGTTATCTACATATTGGGAAAATTTAAATGTAATCATTTTTAGAGTCATTCCAAATACATAATTTGGGGATATTAAGATACGGCTCTTCCCGAATGCGTCCAACTTAATAAATGCTAATAGACGACAGTCTCAGAAAGAGAGAAGGAATGAATCATGAATTCATATAAATAATGTTATTTCTATTATATATTCAGCTGGAGCTGATACAAACATTTAATTTTTATATTATTTCAAGTTATAGTATTAAATATTTGCTGTTTTTTTATCATAATAAAGAACAATATTTTGTAATACTAAAGTACAGTTGTATTTTTTAGGTAAGATTTGTAATAAGTGACACCGCTGCCCATATATTGAATACATGGATCGAGATCCAGCAGAATCTCTTACATGTGAGTATTTATTTTACTTTTGTATTTATTCTTTACCAATATAAATTGTAATCCACCATTATAAATGTTTTTAATCAAAATGCCATTTCCATCCTACATCATCCTGAAAAAATCGGGCATAAAAACTATTATTGAATATGTATATTTTTTCTCTCTCAACCATCCCTTCTATTATGTCATGCAAAAGACATTCATGGCTCATAATGTGACCGATCTACTGGCTTCTCTGAGATGGTTTTTATAAAATACCCTTCTCTTCTGATTCTACTAATAGCCTTATCATTTATGATGTGGTCTTTGTAGGTAATTCCTATTTTTTTTGTGCCATCACATCTTGAATATATTTGTAGTCGGAAGAATACCAGACATCCAAAACCGATGGAGAGTACTACAACAGGGAGAGTCACTGCTGTGCGACTGCAGAGACCTCCAGTCCGCATCACATATAAAATCCTGTCCCATATGTCCGACTAGCTGCTCCTTTCAAGGCCTTATGTTGGGCAACAGACAGGCCAATTATGTTACCATATATTGGACTGAATCAATTTGACAGCGCCGATACAAAGAATATCTCTATGATTAAATAACCATCTTCTTAACAATGTATTCACAATAAAAAGTAAAATACTAGTTGTTGTTACATTTATACATGTGTTATTAGGTTTTGAATGCTATGTGCATGGTGGGAGTTCCCGGTGCCAATAATGGTGGAGGCGGGGGCGCAGCAAGCGCTGGGGGCCCCTCTGTTGTGCCGGGGCTGCGGGCGGCCGTTGAGGCTCTCACGGAGCCTTCGCCACAGCAGCAAACTCGGATGCATCGCGGTGACCACACCCTCAACAAGTCAGTACACATTTTTTTACCCCATTCATGATAAAAAAATAGGTATAAGATATTTCAACACCTGCAAATTAACAATTCATAGTTTAATGCTCTATAAAACATTTTTTTCTAAATCTGAAACATATGATGGACATGAATTGATACAACGCAGTTGATGGTGTATAAATTAGGATGAAATTCATTATTTATGTGATTAACTGTTCTTTATTTTTTTTTATGTAATCACATGCAGGAGAGTACAACTGATCGAGACCAGTGCATTTTATTACGTTCAGCCAAGGTGACTGGACGATGCATGCGAGAAACATTTGTTTTGTTTGTGTGTGGGTTGGAGAGATTGCCTCTTATCCTGAAAGACTCTTGAAAATGTGAATCATATTATTTGAATTGCAATCAAAGAGATTTGGCCGTGATTGATTTCCAATGAGTTTATTCAATGTAGTATGATTTTTATTGTTACTCATACTTTCAGGTGTCGAATAATCTGCATCACGAGTGCCCGGGACGACGCCTCTATGCGCAGTTTGGTAGACATTGTCCACACTGTTCTTCTCCAGCAAAACAAGAATTTGACCCACCAGTAAGATTTTTTAAAATTCAATATATTTTATTCCTTTCAATTTAAACACGTATCACACTAACAGATATTATGTCAATAAAAGACTATTCATGATTTTGTGAACGAACACTGGACTAGACAATATATTTCTGTTGCCACATCACAGGCTGCATGATGAATCAATCACTAGATACTTTGTTCTTGAGCACCGCTGACAATCCACAGTTCATGACTGGGTTTTCCTGGACAGAAGTGTTGTCGTCCTTTATAGAAGAAAGATTATTGATGTAGACTCAGGTTAGCAAAAATAGGAACATTTTAGTGGATGCATGTCTCTTTTTAAAAATCATTAAATAATTTACATACTTTCTTTTTTCCATCAATTTGATCATTCCGCTTTTTTTTTTGTTATATTTCAATATAATAGCATTTTTATTATCTGGTTTTAGGATGATTCGAATCCACCACTGTCACCTGGTCATCATAAACGTCTTTCCATCAAATTCGGAATCTCACGTCAGCAGCAAATCACTGCGAGAGGTAACCTAGTTCGATAGTATTTTAATATTTTTTTGTGACTTTACCACTTATTAACTACTGAAATGTAACAATACTTGCTCTGCAGTTATTTGAATATTTAGCATGAGGAGAGAATAATACATAGAAGAAGGTTTGTAATTGGCAATAATGAAAATTAATGAGGGAGAAGAAGATTGTCCAGCAGCAAGTCAGAACTGACAGTCACGTTCATTTTTAATATAATGCATTCTGTCAAATGTTGCAGAAAATGAAAAATAATAGTCAGAAAAGAAAGCCAGGCGCTGCTATTCATTAAGGTACCAAAAAGGTGAGGATGAATGTAACAGATATTATTATTATAGTCCATCCAATATAGGAAGAACCCTATGACACATTTATTGCCCTGTGCTAAATATCGTCCGATATAACGTTGTAAAAACGTTCGCTACCTATACTAATTTTATCAACATAAACAAAAGCCTCTCTTCTTATATATAATAAGTTATTTAGGTAAATATATCACAATAAAAACAAAATAATAAAAAATATATGCATATTGTTACAAATTAGAAAAAATGCGGCAATTTGTAACTATAATACTATAATATCTGACGCACGTAGAAGGCCATGTCACATTACTGCGAAAACCAGTGTTGGGGTATAAATAATCGTATTTTCGATTGTTTTTGTAAATACCTACTAAAATTAAATATTAGAATTATTATCAATTATAAGTGAATATTAAGAGGTTTTAAGAGACATGTAAAACAAACTATAAATAATAATATTAGTAATATGAAAATTATAAAGAAAAGCAAGTGTAGAGATAAATATTAGCACATAACCTTAAAAACACATATTTTAGTCGGAATCCGATAAAGCATTATATTCTAAATTGTCTTCGTCACTATCGGAATCAGAACTACAACTTTCACACACATTTATAATCAGGTTCTGTTCACTTAAATTGTCAAAGCGTACATCGCGATCCCAATCTGCATAATATTCTCTTTTTGTTTTGTCCACCACTTTTTTCCAATCTTCTGCCGTGACATTGTCACATGCCTCGTTCAATAGAGTCAACATCTTGTTCGCTGTGAATGGTGGAGACGTGTTATTTCTAGCCGCATAACCTAAATGTAAAAAAGGATATTCATTACATAAATAATGATTAAAATGGCGTGAGGTAGAAGTGATAAATTATATTAATATACCTTTTATTTGAGCCCATATCATTTCAATAGCATTATATTGGCAATGGTATGGCGGTAATCTGATTACCGTGTGGCCTTTTGTTTTGGCCAGTTCGTCCAATACATATGTTGGTGTTGGAGGTTTATACAAATTAACCAATCGGAGCAGCTCATTTTTTAACATTGCCTCATTACTTGGCACTCCTTTGTCACGAAGCCAACTTATAATTTCATTTTTATTGTTTGCCGTAGTAGGAACTTTGTTGATTTGGACAGAATGGTACGAAGCGTTGTCCATTACTATGGCGTGAGGCTCATGTAAATTTGACAATAAGGTCATAAACCACTGTCTGAAATTATCAAAATTCATCTCATCATCCTAATGCTCTTCATTTGCCTCAAAAAATCGCATCTTTTCAGGGAAATATCCGTGCGCTCCATTATAAACTTTCTTTTTTCAAATTTTTTATATTTGAAGCCAATGTTTTTCAATACCTTACTAAGAGACGTCGCACTGCCTTGAAATAATCCGACTGACTTTAGAGAACCTACCAGTTTAAGAAGTGTTGGTATGTCGTAGCGGTCATAGTATGCATACACGTGATTCCGAATTGCCACCAAATCAAAGCTATCGGGTTTTGTTATTGAGCATTTCTTCTGTCGTTTCTTATTTAGTGTTAATAATTTTTCTCTTCTAATGAAGATTCACCGTATTTCTCCTCTGTGATCCGAGACACTGTAGATTTACTGATTCCTAGGGAATCCGCGACCCGATCTCGAATGTTTTCAACAGACAGCAATGGTCCACCGTTTTGTTTTTCTTGATGAAAATAATGACGCAAATGTACGACAAATTCACATGATTCACTGCTGAGAATAGTTCTTTTCTGTCTCTTCGGCAATGTAAAAACACAAAAATATGATTCAATGAAACAACTTTAACAATACTAACAATAAATATAATAATTACAACAACAAAAAACACGAATCGATCGAAGAACAACACGCTACTGAAAGTCAAACATTTGTACTGAGCCGCCATGAAGCCGCCATGCGGAAATAGAGATGTTTATATACGATTCACTTCGAATTCAAATTCGATTTTTTTTCGAAGAAGAAGAGAAAAAAAATCGACCTAATCGAAATAAATATTTTTGCCCCATCCCTTTTACAAGGGGCAATAAATGTGTCATAGGGTTCTTCATATATTGGATGGACTATAAAAGATGATATTCATCAACTAACCTGTCTTAACATACTATGCATAATTCCCGCCATCCTTTAGAAAAAAAGGAGCTTAAATAAAATAACTATATTATCCAAGGAATATTTGCATCTGCAAGTTTAAAGAGATCGAATGATTAGTTTGTCTCTAAACTTCTTTTTTTTTTTAATATGTTCTGGTTTATGCTGACTACTTGTTCTATTGTTGGTATTCATTTTTGGCTGCTTCATCAATTATACTTCACTCATTATGTGATTTTTTATTCACCAGGTCTGCAGCTCATTGTCTGTGGAGATTCACAGTGTGAGTGCCGGGCGGCTTGCTGCGCGACTGCTTCGCTTACTGATGCCGCACTATAACCTGGCAAGCACCACTGTCACCGGAATCCCCATGAAGGTCAAACAACAATTATTTTTTAACAATTTTTCGAGCCTTTACCTAGGCATTATTAACATGATGCAGATATGTCTAAACTCTTCCTTGGTTACCGACACAACTCTTTTTGTAAACTCCATTAATTAGATGATGTATTAGAATTTTAGAACCAACAAGTGAGACCTGCCCAACTCGCTTAATAGGCTGACAACATCAGAAGATTAGCAGAAGGTTGGATACAGAAAGCAGAGTGATTAGAGATATGCAGGAAGCATGCTTTCAACAGGCTTATGGTGTCATTAATATCACACTATTATCTGAAACACACAAACTGGTTCACTATGTCTATTCAATCGTACATGTAAGGTATCATACTAACAAAACGGGTGTCTGTAATTGTTGTTTATTTCTGTAATTAGGAGGAGCAAAACGCCAGTTCCAGTGCCAATTATGATGTGGAGATATTGCATGGAGCTTCTGCTCATGCTGACCTGACTAGAGCTCCTCCAACTACACCAGGTGGTCATGATAGGCCTGACACAGACTATGAAACGGTAAGCTAAGGAGCATCAAGCTAACCAGGGTTTTACTCATGACTACAGGTATACCACCTCCGAAAGCTTTCATTTAATTTTTCTTCAGTATTTAATTTTTTTGGAATACTTTTATTACAAGTTTCCTGTTATTTTGTCGCAAGCAATTATCTTAGAGCAAAATAGCATTTTTTGTTGACTATACATTTTATTCTTCCTGTCTTTCATATGTATCGTATTAGCATAATTATAAGATTAAAGTAGATAAAATAATGGTTTAATATGATCAAAAAATCATTCACATTTCTCTCATATGTAATATAAAATGTTGTAAAATAAGTAGTAAGTTTGAGAAACATAATTGGATTTAACCACCTGAAAATGATAAAACAATGCATTGTGTATGTTTTTTTTGCTAACTTTTAAATTTTATATTGATATCAGTGCTGTCTATGCGCTGGAATCAAACTCTGATTCAACGTGAACAAAAAGGCAAATGACCCCACAAGAGATGAACTAGGCTCCTCTCGCTCGAGAATGGTCAGGTTGAGTGGGTCTCTCTTAGAACCAGTCTTCCTGGTAATAAATTACTTTTAAGATATATTTCTGTATTCCTTTAATTATTAATAAATAAGAGAAGCCTCTAGTTACTTGATTTCTATCTAATATAGCCTTTACTTTCAATATGTATTTATTGTCTTGTTTTAGTCATGTTGAGTTTCACAACTTCTAATGATGCATATTATAAAATTAATAAATTATATATATTTGTAGGTTACGCTCAGATGGTGTACCCCGCGCGGCAGCTGGGGAGAGTGGGGCGCTTGTGGCCCCCTGCACCGCGTGACCCCCGTGGATGTGGCCTCCCGACCCTCTGCTTGTCTGGTCAACTTTCTGCTCAATGGCCGCTCCGTGATGCTTGAAATGCCCAGGTACGCAAGACTATACTTACCATTTCCTTGTATTTTACCAAACCTTTTTTTTTTTTTTTTTTATGCAATCGCATTCAAGAGACCACAGCCGGTCGAGACCAGTGCACTCTATGATGTTCAGCCAAGGTGAATGGATGTCTTAAGGAAGAAACTCTGGAAACTCCGCGTTTTTGGTCGTCATGCATTTACTGTGTATGGATGTTCGTCAAGTTTACGAGTTTGTCGTTTGTGAATGGGTGCAGCAGGAAATAATTATTTAAGTTCTGAAGAGCAGCAACTGGTTATAACAATAGAAAAGACTAGTGTTCCATTGATTGCAGGTTCAACCTAAGTTGATTGTAAATATTTTGTATACTTGTAATTTAGTGTATAAAACGTTTTTATTCTAATCCAAAATGAATTATTTGATTTGGATTAGATTATGTTAAGTTCAATTAAACCATTACTTTAAAATTTCACACAATTGTCACAAATGAACATAAGTAATGTACAACTTGAGATCCGGCAGATGTAAAGATTGACACTGAATTTGTCAAAATAAAAAAATAAAATTAGACTCTGAAGCTACAAAACAGATCTCTGTAATTTGAAAATAAAAAATAAGGGTTGTTGTGTTCATATCATTTCCTTTTATTATATAATGACATACAGTTATTATTAAATGTGACTAAAAATAACAAAACTCTTAATAAAAAAACTCTTTACATAGATGTATTAGTTTTACGAAATAATCGTCGATGAAGAAGATGCAGCGTCAAGATTCGTCAGCGGTTCGTGCTTAATAACTGTCTGTTGGCAGCATATGTTGGCGTGCATACTTGTGGTTGGTTTTTATGTCAGAATGGTGTTGCCACAAATGTGATGTCATTATTATCAGCCTGTGTCCGTCTACTGATGAATGTAGGCCTGATTAAAGATAAATCTTCATCTTACTGTCTATATACAGTTGTAGTGTTCTTGTTAGATGTAATATGTTTTGGTTAAACGTGTATTTTTTAGGAAGGGTGGAGGAAAGGTGATGTCCCACGTTTTAGCAGCACACGGAGGTGAGATCTTTATTCACGGTCTTGGAGCCGGGCGCTCTGCCCTCGAGGACCCGCCCAGCGTCTCTGAAGGACCCGGCGGACGTGTCACAGACTACAGGTAAGGTACATCACTTTCTATGTGTTGTTTATAGCATTTGTTTCTGCAAATAAAATGAGCTTAATGTATAAAGTTATTTAGTTTACTGGTTTTCTCGTGATGTTTTGGTTTTTTTTCCATGGACTATGGTTTTTTTGTTTTTCAATTTGTTATAAGAATCATAGTTATAGCCTGTATAGCTGTGAATCTTGGAATCTCACAAAGAGCCAATGCACACGTATAATGAGATTTGAGAGCAGATGCCTACGTAGAGTACTGGAGGTAAAATGGTTTGACTTTGTGAGGAATGACGAGGTGAGAGAGAGGATAAGGGAGCCTTCCATACTTTCACACTGCAGTTAATCAAGACGCTAAGGTGGGCCTGGTTGAGACACATTCAACTACAGCTGCTTTTTCTACAAGCTCCCAGGTTTGCTCCATCCTGGAAGGTCGTCAGGAACTATACACAGAATGTATTCGGCGGAGCTGCGGGAGGCGAAGCTGACACGGGATGAGGCGAAGACTATGGCAGCTGACAAAGCCCTGGCAGCGGTTCGTGAATGCCATACGCTCTAGTTAGGGGAGCAGATATGGTATGACGATGATAAGAATCAATTTAAAATGAAATATTTGTTATGTTCATAAATTTTTCATGATATTTGCCACCTAACAAAATCATCTTTTCTAGATATACTCATTCGCCACAGATGTGAGCTTATTTTAAAAATTTCAACAGCAACAACAAGAAAAATGATTTTTTTTTAATTTTATATTTATGAAGTTTAATCAAAAGAATTATGTGGACATTGTTTACATTATTCAATAAAGAAATTAAATACTTAATAATATGTCAATAAAATTTGATTAAAATATGATGCCTTAATTCTTGCCATGTATCATTATTTCAGGATCAAAGATTTCGGAGAGGTAATGCAGCTAAACCGACTGGGGCCTTTACGAGGAGTCGGAGCTCTCGCAAAAGCTCGCGCTCGCCTCGCCAGACATTCTCTCTGTTGGCCGCTCACACTGTCCTCCACACTTCTATTCAACCTCGGCACGGTTAGTTCTCAACATCACAATATGCATTTAACTTATAAATTCCACGCAAGGGAGGCCCAGCTGAGGCACGAACTCCACGAATTTGTTGGTGAAGTCTGTTTGATGAGCATTGGGACTTTCTGTTGCTTGTCTTTATTGCTTAGTAATTAATCATAAGTACCTATATTTATATATTGTCTCGATTTGTAACTTATTTCGGTATCATATTAAATTTGTAATTTTATTGAAAGAAATAAATTGAAATTAACATAACCTCGATTGTCTTCCACGTGACTGAACATCATGACACTAATGATCTTGTAAGAGTATATATGCTTTTTGGATCACTGCCAGTTGTTGAAGTTTGAATAATTGTATCTGTAATTTGTATTCAATCATCATTTACGAAAGAAAACAATCTAACTAAATATCACTTTTATTTTCAGCCATCTTACAGTAAGTCTTACCCATGAAATAAAGGTCACCCAATGTGCCGAGTGTTTCTAGAAGGTGGATATCCGAAGAAGAACTCAAGGAGTGGAGGCTACCCAAAGAATGGGCACATTCAAGTGGCAATGGGCAGGGCATATCTATCAAAAAGGCGACGGTCGATGAGAAGAAAAGTGTTAGAGTGGCGTCCATGAACTGGCAAACGGAGCATTGGCCGACCCCTGCAAGATTGACTGATGACATGAGAAAAATAGCGGAAGTAGTCTGGATGCGGAAGGCGGACGATCGAAGAGGATAGAGACTCATGCAGGAAGCCTAAGTTCAGAAGTGAACAGACAGCCGATAATGATTTTAAGATTTTTCGGGATATCGACAATTTGATTGTTGAGTGCTTTGACATATAGACAGTTGTTTACTGAACAAAATTACTAATTAAAACATAATTATATTTACAGTATGTGGATCCTTTGCCCCGACTTATGCTGAAAGAATCTCTTGGAGATGATGATGTGATGCAGTGTCAGAAAGTTCTGCGCTCGCTATCTGGGCTTGAGGCGCGGCATGAACCCCTGGCTCTACCCAACTTGGGTCACAGGTACTGTACTTGACTGTACACATCATAAATTATAATAATACTGAATACTCACGAAAGCCTTGCCAGTGCAAAACCCTTAAAATTAAATATCTTAAGGTCAGTATTCAAGTGCGAGTTTATTGTTATCATTTAAGTTTAAATACATATTGCCATGAAACTGCTATTATTCTTTTTTATTGTAAGTCATATCGCACCTGATAATCCACCGATTATACACTACGTATAGTACCGAGTACGTTCTATGTATAGTTTTTTTTTCAATTGATTTGTTTCAATCATTATTTTTCTGGTATTTATTATTAACACATTGTTGTCGGGACACGGATTTTTCTGTTTTGCGGAACTGCTGCTGGATTGCGGGACCTGTAAAGATCCGTGTTTTGTAGTCTGTTGCTAGAAGTCGGCTCACGTGCTTATCCCTGTAATTTGAACTGCATTTTTTGTTATTGTCAGCAGCTAGATGTCACTGCTTTGATATTTAATAAAGACATTTTTTTATTCGTCGTCGCAATTATTACAGTTCCACAAAAGGTATTGTACTAATTTTGACATTGAATTTTTATACTGTACAAAAATAATTTAAAAAAAATGACACATAAAAGTTAAATAACAAACTATAAATGCTTTATACATGCTTTTTACCTGATTTGAAAACATTGAAACATTCCTGTTATCCCAAATATGACATATTTTAGTTTTATTTAGTGTTTAATTCGATTTCTTATTACATACATTTTTATAAAACGCAAGTTTCCAGTGAATATAAAACTTTCATCCTCCATGTTTCTTCTTCATTTGATAGTATTGTTTTTGGTAAGTCTGTATTTAAAATTTCATAATTTTATATTGTATAGTATGAAAGCAATGACTCAGATGATCTACAATACAGGAATAACGCCAGAAGACTTCAAAAAGTGTCTAATTGTAACTCTGCCGAAGAAGCCCGGAACAACAAAATGTGAACAACACCAAACACTCAGTATTCTATCCCATGCATCCAAAATACTGACCAACATAATCCTACATAGAATTGAACCAAAAATAGAAAAGACTCTCACTAGCGATCAATTTGGATTCAGAAAAAGAATGGGATCCAGAGAAGCAATCTTATCCCTGCGTATGATCTTGGAGAAGAGGATAAAAGTGAACCAAGATAGATATATTGCCTTCGTGGACATTGAATTATGATGACATAGAACATTCGTCGCTCGACACTCAAACCGGGCGGACGTGTCTAGTCATCCTACCTACAGGATGGCGAACTGTTGCGATTGTGATATCGCGCAAATAAATCGTCGCTTAGACGATCACCGTTTGCTGCTGGAGAGGCTCTTAAAGGCTGTTGGATGCGGGATGGATGATGCTCTGACATCCGTTGGTGTGGACCCTCCACCCAACCCGACAAGTCTGCCGACTTTCCGCAGAAGGCGCTTACCTCGAGCGTGCAAATCAATTCCGGCTACCTATGCTGAAGCTGTCAACATTCCTGTGTCGATGTCGCTTAACTGTGACAGCAGAGACTCCGAACCTGCCGTCAAAGAATCCGCTTCGAGTGAGGCCACCGAAGAGGACTCCTCGGAAGATACTATCGAAGGAGCCCCTGCTGTTTCGAGCAAGGCTCCCAAGGACTCCCGTTCTCAGCCGGGACGAATCATCGTTCGAGGAACTGGAGGACCTGAGTGCTTTCTCCGTGGATGTCCTCTCCCTCCCCCGAGCAATCTTTCCGGAGAAGTTCAACGTCAAAAGTTGAGTCGCGCCTCTCCGCATGGGGAAAGGCAACAACATTCAGCACGTCCTGATGATCCGTGGTTCTGCAGCTCCTTCAAAAACGTTACTGGAGTGAAGATGGCGTATCTTCACGCCAAGGGCCTTCACCCAGATACATCGGCTGAGGACTTGCAGAGCTTCTTGGCAGCGACCGCTGCATTCAATCCTTCTTGGATGACCATCAGGAAGATTGTCAGCAGGCGGACGCTGTCAACTTCTTTCAAAGTCGGGGTCATCGCGACTTCACTGGAGTCTCTCATGGAGCCTCAAGTGTGGCCTGAAAGGACCATCGTTCAACCCTGGATACGCATAAGACGAAAGAATCGCAGTGAACAGTGGTTTAAACCAACTTGAGTGAAGATATTGACATATTTAGTGTTATATTGCTTTAAATTCAGTACTGGTGTTTATGGAGGCGAAATGTTACACGTTTTATTTTGTGACAATAATGCCTTGTTATTTGTGAGTCAATCATGATATACTTATGACAGGGTTTTTGTTGTTACAAGTCAAACTGTTTATCTTGAGTCTCCTGACGCTAGTTCTGAGTGTGAGGTCAGTGATACTAAATGTGTCAATAAATTTACATCAGCACATTTATGTTACCTATTGTATTTTTATTTTATATTATTGTATTTATATTATTGTACTTCAGAAATGCATTGAATTGATAAAATTTGTAATGTTTCTGCAAGGAAAAAAATAAATAAATGGAAATTGAAAAAAAATAATTGAAAAAGCATTTGATAAAGTAGATTGGGAGAGGCTTTTCGATATTATGAAAGAAATTGGAGTCAAATGCAAGGAACGAAGACTCATATTTTCACTTTACAAAGAAGAAGCTGCCATAATATCACTTGGAAATGTCCAAAAGGAAGCAAAAATACGCCAGGGGGTGAGACAAGGATGCTCTCTGTCGCCTGTACTCTTCAACGTATACATACAAAATGCAATTAATAACATCAGGGAAAAAATGGGGCATAGAGAGGGGGTTAAAATACATGGCCAAAAGATTGATATGATTAGGTTTGCTGACGACATTGCTCTGATTGCTGAAACTGAAGATGAACTCACGGAAGCGCTGACATCCATGGAAAACATATTTAATTCCAACTACAATATGAAGATAAACAGCACAAAAACCAAAGTCATGAAAGTAAGCCGCAATGAGCAGCAGAAAATTAACACATCAATGCTATAGTCCATCCAATATATGAAGAACCCTATGACACATTTATTGCCCCTTGTAAAAGGGATGGGGCAAAAATATTTATTTCGATTAGGTCAATTTTTTTTCTCTTCTTCTTCGAAAAAAAATCGAATTTGAATTCGAAGTGAATCGTATATAAACATCTCTATTTCCGCATGGCGGCTCAGTACAAATGTTTGACTTTCAGTAGCGTGTTGTTCTTCGATCGATTCGTGTTTTTTGTTGTTGTAATTATTATATTTATTGTTAGTATTGTTAAAGTTGTTTCATTGAATCATATTTTTGTGTTTTTACAATGCCGAAGAGATAGAAAAGAACTATTCTCAGCAGTGAATCACGTGAATTTGTCGTACGCTTGCGTGATTATTTTCATCAAGAAAAACAAAATGGTGGACCATTGCTGTCTGTTGAAAACATTCGAGATCGGGTCGCGGATTCCCTAGGAATCAGTAAATCTACAGTATCTCGGATCACAGAGGAGAAATACGGTGAATCTTCATTAGAAGAGAAAAATTATTAACACCAAATAAGAAACGACAGAAGAAATGCTCAATAACAAAACCCGATAGCTTTGATTTGGCGGCAATTCGGAATCACGTGTATGCATACTATGACCGCAACGAAATACCAACACTTCTTAAACTGGTAGGTTCTCTAAAGTCAGTCGGATTATTTCAAGGCAGTGCGACGTCTCTTAGTAAGGTATTGAAAAACATTGGCTTCAAATATAAAAAATGTGAAAAAAGAAAGTTTATAATAGAGCGCATGGATATTTCCCTGAAAAGATGCGATTTTTTGAGGCAAATGAAGAGCATTAGGAATTGGGAGAAAGTCGTTTTTCTCGACGAAACTTGGCTCAATGCTAATCATACTGTTGGTAAAATATGGACCGACGACACGGCTAAATCCAGGACGAAAACTCCTGAAGGAAAAGGCCAGCGCCTCATTATTTGTCATGCCGGAACGTCAAAAGGTTTTGTGCCCAATTGTCTTCTGGCGTTTAAGTCAGTTAAAACGACAGAATATCACGAAGAGATGAATTTTGACAATTTAAGTGAACAGAACCTGATTATAAATGTGTGTGAAAGTTGTAGTTCTGATTCCGATAGTGACGAAGACAATTTAGAATGTAATGCTTTATCGGATTCCGACTAAAATATGTGTTTTTTAAGGTTATGTGCTAATATTTATCTCTACACTTGCTTTTCTTCATAATTTTCATATTACTAATATTATTATTTATAGTTTGTTTTACATGTCTCTTAAAACCTGTTAATATTCACTTATAATTGATAATAATTCTAATATTTAATTTTAGTAGGTATTTACAAAAACAATCGAAAATCCGATTATTTATACCCCAACACTGGTTTTCGCAGTAATGTGACATGGCCTTCTACGTTCGTCAGATATTATAGTATTTAGTTACAAATTGCCGTATTTTTTCTAATTTGTAACAATATGCATATATTTTTTATTATTTTGTTTTTATTGTGATATATTTACCTAAATAACTTATTACATATAAGAAGAGAGGCTTTTGTTTATGTTGATAAAATAAGTATAGGTAGCGAACGTTTTTACAACGTTATATCGGACGATATTTAGCACAGGGCAATAAATGTGTCATAGGGTTCTTCCTATATTGGATGGACTATAGGAGTACCCCTAAAAGATGCAAAAGAATTTGTATACCTTGGAAGTACAATCACCTGGGATGGCAGAACAAAAAGAGAAGTCAACAGTCGAATACATCAAGCAAGGCTAGCTTTCAATAAAAAAGCCAAAATTCTTGAGTCAAAGAATATTTCTTTAGGGCTCCGCAAACAACTTGCCAAAACACTTGTTTGGAGCATCTTAATGTACGGCTGTGAGACATGGTGCTTATCTGAAAGTGATAAAAAAAGACTAGAGGCCTTTGAGATGTGGTCGTACAGAAGAATTCTCCGACTTTCCTGGAGAGACCACGTCAAGAACAATGAGGTTCTCAGAATAATCAAGGAAGATTGGCAACTAATAAGAACCATCTCAGAGAGGTGAGCCCGATGGATTGGTCACATCATGCGCCACGATATTGTGGAGGGGATGGTTGAGGGTAAAAACTGTAGAGGGCGCCCTAGACGGGAGTATTTGCAGCAGGTGTTCGAGGACATGAATTGTAGCGCTTATGCTGAGCTGAAAAGGGTTGCGAAGGACTGAGAGGAATGGAGATCGAGATGCAAGATTCTGTTGCTGCAAACCAATCCACCGGATTGATACTACGAAGAAGAAGTATGAAAGTTATGGCGAGTTTCTGAAAATGTAAAAATACACCAGCGGCTGCTAAAAAATGGCCCGCGCCAGGCATAAAACAATGCGCGAAATCACCCGCAAACAATGTGTTAATATTGCTATTATTTATAACCCCAATCGCTCAAAATGCATCAGTCTAACTGCGGTGAAGAAAAAGTTACCGACAGCTTTCAAGGTGGCGATACCCTGGGGGCCCGGAGAATGAAAGAAGCTGTAGTTTATGCTTTCCTGCATCATCCGGAGAACATGTACCAGCCGCATCCATCTACATGCCTTCCCAGACTTGTATAACTAAATAAATACACAAAAAAAAGATAATTCATCATCAGTCTTTGTCTTTTAACTATGTAGGACTCTCAGATGAATTTCCACCACTATCTATCATCAGCCCTCTGCAATCATTTAACAAAAAAAAAATTAAATGGTATTGGTAGTAAATTGTCTAATAAATCATCTTCTGCTTTTACTAGAACTGCATTCGTTATTTCTTGGAGTCTGTTCCTATGAAACAGATGCCGGTTGCCATTCCGTCTTTTTAGAAGTTTTTTGAAAGGTGTATGCTCGGTGGTATCTCATCGGCCGCTTCTTGTAGAACTCTTTCTTTACTGCTTTTGTATACAGATTCTTGACTTTCTTCACACGATACCGACAAATGATAATGAATGATTAAAATGATGATTGCAGAGCTAAAGGTGCCCGCCGTGAAGAACAATGGCGTCAGGTGTGGGGGGAGTTGGAGGCACTGATTCGCAGTCATCAAGTGTCACCCGGACACCGAGCCGTGCTTCACTGCCTTAGGGATTGCCGCTCAACTGATACAGGCAAATATTTTTTAACATTTTTATGTATTTTTTATGAATCCGGACTTAAGAAGATCATAGTTTACAAAATCAAAAGTATCACTCGGACGTTTTCTGTCTCCGTTTACTGTTGAACGTAGGCTTCTCGCATGAGTCTTCATTTCTCTCGATCTTCTTTTTCTACTTCCAGCCTCTTCTGATGTCGTCAGTCCATAATGGAAGAGGTATAAGTGAATACTGGGAAGATGCAATTATTAAACATTTTCATTTTTAAGTTTTTTTTTATGCAGGCGAATATCGTCAACTGGTGATAGTGAAGTTTCATCTGAGGATTCTATGACGCTTACCATGTTACATATGGCTAAGTGCTGCATGTGGAGTTTTGATCCGCCAATGTCATAGACTACAGCCCGACATTCACGCATCATACATTTATTACAAGAATTCATTATGAAGGGGTGGTATTTACGAGACGACTTTCGTATCCTATCAATTTTTATTAATAAGCTATGACTTCCATTTTACCAACGGTATTTAGAGAATATATATATATTTTTTTTAATCTCCATTGGCGATAGAACCCATATCCTTCGGCTTGGTAAGCAAAAGCTTTACCCGCCGGCGTTTTTCAGAATTTTTACTTTAAAAATGTTGTTTTCCAAAGTCATCCCGATTGCATCATATATGACAGTCGTTCAACTATCATGTTGCTTAAGATACAACAAATAATAAAGTGTAATTCATGCCAGGTATTATTGCATTCTTCAAGCAGTGGAGACCACTCAACAAATAGGCACACTCAAGTGGCAATGGGCAGGACATCTATCGAAGAGACAATGGTAGAAAGAAAAGTAAAGAAAAGTGCTAGTGGCTTACAAGAACTGACAAACGGAGCGTTGGCCGACTGCCTGCAAGATGGACTGACGACATCATAAGAATAGCGGGAGTAGCCTGGATGTAAAAGGCAGAGGGTCGAAAAAGATGCAGATTATGCGGGAGGGAGGCTTATGTTGAATACTGGCCGAACTCAGGCTGATGATTGATGATGAAGATTCCATTGTATTGAGGTTTCTTGTTGTTCTCTTTCCAGGTTCGAGTGGCAGTGGTGGAGATTCCGGTGTGAGAGCTTCCGTGATCCGTGCCACAACGGACAGTCCCATGTCGCCACCGGCTGCTGGTTCAGCCGCCCCTGCGCCATCACTGCACACAACGGCCTCCGTGCACACATCCATCTACACCACACCCAGGTTAACGCACTTTATATATATATGCAAATATACGGGTATATGATCCCAACAGCCTCCAGGGAGATTTGAAAGAGACAATGTTGTAGTATCTATAGCATATTTGGGTGTATATACCTTTTAATTGCTGCGCCTTTTTGGTGAATTTTTAAATAAAGTTTTCGACATTTAATATAGATTGTTATATTTTTTCCCAGCCAATTCAGTGAAATAACGAGTTTCGAAAAAAGATGTCTGCGTAGAATACTGGGAGTACGGTAGTTTGACTTTGTGAACAACGAGGTGATAGATTCTTCAGCTTATTTTGAGCATTACAACAATAGAATAAAGCTCTAATATGAGGTTGCAAAATCTATGTTAACCTCAAGACTTTTCACCGTTTAGTCGTAAGAGGTGGCTAAACACAAGGTGGTGGCCCATACTAGTGTATCAAACTTGTAACATACTATTGTAACATACTATTGTAACATACTTTTAACATACATTGATTGAATGACTTTTTCTATTTTCATGATAAATATTATGTATCTATCAATCCATGAGCTTGTTTACGCACAGAGACAATTGAAGACACCGGTGATACCATGAGCTGAGCATGAGAGGACACAAACCCGCAATGAAAAAAACTACGTATGCTTATCTACCATTCTCATGGAAAGTGATGCCAGCAACTGCTACCAAGCGATATCTCAGACTGACAGTAAATACGATGACTTAATGCTTAAGATTTTCATGAGTTTATCAATTTATTTCAATTTATTTTTTCAGGTCTGTGTTGGACATTTTCATCGGCAGCGACGCCGGGCGAGGAAACCTTCGCAGGATGGAGTTTGCCGGGCGGCTGGCGCATCCCGTTGGTATTGCTCCCTTGTACCCGCACATGCAGAACAAAAAGTCCAGCAACAACGACAACACGCAACTGGAATCTGAAGCGTGATCTCTTTGAATCCGTCCAATATAAAATTATCCATCCTTTCATTATATAAAAACATCTTGTCACATGCTTACAGAAGGTGATCTTCTGAATTATTCAGTAGAATATTGTGGTTAGTCGGAATATCTGGGAACGAAGGCAGAAAAATAATTATTATTCCGATAGTGAAAAAATAAAGTAACAAATTGATAAAAGAAAATATATCTATATAACATGTATCAGGACAACATTGACACAAGTGTAATTGTAGTTGAAATATACAGAAACGATACTCTTTCGAATAAATTAAAGACCATTTTATAATAAATTTTGGGGAAGAGGATTTGAGGGATGATATGTTGTCTTTTTTTAAAAGTGTGATAATAGTAGATAATAGTAGATAAGTCTTTAATATTTATTTGGAGACAACATCCCCACTTGGGTCAATGTTTCACTTGAGAAGAGCAATATTGTGAATAATAACTTCTTAGGTTTTCACCCCCAGATTTGATATTGTGGCTTTTGGGTTTAGCCATGTGTGGCGAATTTCTTCTTACCAATAATTCGACCGCCATTGCAGGGGTCTTCTTCAGGGTCGATGTCTTAGTTGTGAGTTGTTGTCAGGAAGTAGTTTAGCCGTTAGACTAACGTAATTGGTCCGTTATGTCGGACCAATGAAAATTGAGTACAAGGCTTAACCCAAAAGTCACAATATCAATATTGTGAATATTTTTATTGAAATATGTATGCAAACATAATGTATAACTAATTTAAAATTATTGGTAAAAAAGCTATCAATTAGACTTTTTATAGACATTTGAGGTTCTACTGTATGTGACCATACATTTACATCATACATTTTTCTACACTTTTGAAATGATCTTAATGTTTTTATGTAAAAAAAGTTTTGTGTACATGAAATTTAATTGCAACAATAAACAACTATACACAAACTTTATTCTTACATCCCTATTTAGATATAAGATAGATGCTATGTAAACATATGAAGAACATATGTACTGAAAAAGATGGATTGTCTCGTATAAAAGTTATTTCAGGATAGCAACATATACAAATATTATTTATCTAAATTTTCTTTAAAAACTATTATTTTTTAAATTATAATGAAGACTAGCATGTACCCTTCATGCGATGCAATGCCAGTCAAAGAGTGTTTATGGAACCACCTCATCGGCAGTCTCTCGTCTTTCGATTGGATAAGTCGGACTTGAGGAGAAGTCGGAGCCAATTAGAAGCGATAATGTAAGGTTATGTTTTTCTCACCTAATTTTGTCAGTGTGAAAATCGGCCGTATGTATAGATTGACCTATCGCTTTACGTTTGGGTGGCATAATTGATTTTACAGTGAATTTTACGCTTTAAATTTCACTATTGAAAAATAAAAGAAAATCGGTTGATATAATATTATCCAAAGTCGACTGGCAATTTTGATCCCACAATTAACTCTTGCAATTCATTCTGACATGCATCATAAGCATAAAACAAACTGTCTGTAAAAATTCATGTATTCCAATACATTACAGCGCGGTCGCGAAAATGAGGTTAGGAATAAAAAAATTAAAAAAGAACAGCGACAAATATGAATCAAATTTGAATATTTGAAATTTTCTAAAATGGCCTATCTGTATTATTCTTGTTTTACTTTGTATACATCTTGTATGAAAACACTATTTTTATAAATATTTCATTATTTTTTGTAATTAAATAAAATTTTGAGTTTGACCCTATTCTCTTCACAGTCCTAAAAGCAATATTTCCTGAAAGTTTCATATCGATCGGATGAATGGTGTAGGAATGTATAAGACACACATACAGACATTCATTTATATATATTATTCATTATATTATATAGATTATTCATTATGGCTATTCAACATCCCAACCTTTTTCAGCACAAGTATGAAAGTGCATGTAAAGTTTAGACAAAATCTGGTCTTATTACATTTTGGCTCCCAGCTGGTTTTTTTTACATGTGATTTTGAAATGTGTATAAAAATCATTTAAAAATAGAAGAATAGCGCCGAAGAAATGCGTAAGGCAATCAACCAACCGTCCCACTGCTTGTATAATCAGATACCCCCAACACCAAGATTGAAGTCTCGAAGCAGCTTTCTGAAATCCACACAACCTCTCACATCGGGCCCTGAAAATGAGAGACTCCAACTCTGGCAACAAATCGCACCAGAGGATTTCATTACTCCAAAGGAAGGCCTCCCAACTGGCAAGAGCCTTGACTGGCCAAACTGGAAATCCCTAAACAGATTAAGAACCGGAGTTGGTAGAACAAAGGACAACCTCGAGCGGTGGGGAATGCTTCGGCAGGGAGAGACACTATTGTGCGACTGTGGAGACCTGCAGACCGCCTCACACCTACGATGCTGCTCCATGTGCCCAACAAGTTGCACATCTCAGGACCTAATGCTGGGCAACACACGAGCTATCGATGTTGCCAGATATTGGGAAAAAATAATTTGACGTCGCTGACACGAAGAAGAAGAAGATTTAAAAATAGGATATTTTATTTACCCTATTTGAATTTTAGTATGAAGTTTAGCATAGATTTTGTGGAGTTCAGAACTTTTGGGAATCTCTTATTTTAATTTTTCAATCACCATAGCAGAGCTCATAAGTTGTAATAGTTCACCATACACAGTTTAACCCAAAAGCCACAAAATCTAAATGGAAATTCACATCATATTACCTTCAGTATCTCTTTTTTATGTAAACACATATAGGAGAATACCGACAGATGAGTTTTTCATCTGTGGATTCTATGATGCTTACCATTTTACATATGGATAAGCGCTGCTGCATGTGGAGTATTGATCCTCCAACGTTATAGACCACAGCCCGATATTCATGCATCATCCTTATTATTACAGGAATTCACTATGAATGGGTGGTCTTCCACTGGACGTCTTTCATCACCGCTTTTAATTAGTAGGCTATGACTGGCATTTTACAGATAATAGATAAAATTCACACCAACCAGGGGTATTTATAGAAAATAGTTTTTTTTTTTAATCTTCGTTGGGGATTGAACGCAAGTCCTTTGCTTTGACAAGCAAACGCTGTATATATTTATATTAATCACTAAGCTATGCTGGCATAGCTTAGTGGTTAATATATATACTTCTTTTTTAATATACTTTCCAAGTTATGGTTTGTTGACTGACAATTTTTGATGCAACTACATAAACTGTTTTTTGTTTTATATCATTTTTCTTTGGTTGTCATCAGTCTGGTGACAATGTTTCTTTATGAAGATATAATGCATAATTTTTCTTAAATTAAATAATTTATTAAAGTAATTAAATAGTCAGTTGTGACCTATAATTAATGAATCTTATATGTCATGTACAAGTAATTTTAATTATCAGTAGAATATAGCTGTAAAATGAGAGGAAGCTCGTCACGGCTATGGATTAAGGATAAAGGATTTTTTTCGATCGATAATTCTTGGAGGAATTCCATAATATCAAAATAACATATTATTTAAAAATTATTCTAGATTATTAAGGAAAATAAAAAATTAAGGAATAATTTTTAAATCTTTTATTTTGACACAGGAATGATTTCACGAGATCTGTAGTGAAATGCTTTGTCGCTCTGACAAAACACAGGAAAGGGAAGGGGTCAAATAAAAGTCAGATGTAAAAGTATGTAGTTATATTTCCATTAAGACTACAATTGGTTGCACCTCGCAGTGCACTCTCGGTAAAGTTCATTCCTCTCAACAATAATTGTCAACTTGTGGGGCGCGCGGGGGTCCTCCGCCCCCGACGCGCCTTTGCAGAATATTTTAAGGCCATATTTGTGAAATCCTACTCTCACGCTGCGGTATGATAACGCTAAATGAGAACTTGAGATAGACTGAGACTGATGATTCGGTGCGGCGAAGGAGAGACTCTCAGAGTGAACATTCAGACAACGGGCAAAGTGCCGACCAAATATAGAACAGGCGGCCAAAATCAAAAAAATGCTCAAGATACATCGACTGCACTTAAAATTGACACGTGAAAAGCTTATCATATTACACAGTATATGTATATATAAGTAAACATAAACCATGTCGATTTTTGATACTATTTACTGAAAAAAGTAATTTGTGTTAAACGTTAAAATGGTCGCCCGTCTCGTAAAAAAATATAACACTAGTAACTGCGTCGTCACATCAATTTTAACTTCCGAAAAGTTCACCATGAGAATGTGTTCCGCGCCGCCATAATAAATAGTTTATAAAGACTGTCCGGTGGCATTTACAGATATGCGGAGAGAGCTCCTTCATCGACGCCTCTCGAGCGAGTTTCTTTTGTATTCAATAATCAACTGTTTAGTTCCACCGTCTGCTTCCCTTCGGCGCCGAGGGCGCCGCCTCCCGATCGCCACCCGACTTCAATTATCGGTAAAATATAAAAAAAAATAGCATTCACTCAATGTTTAAGTCTAACTGGTTCAGTCTGTATGCGAAATCTATTATTATGACAATTATACGCCACCGCTCCCACTCAACACAATCGTTTTAACTTTATTTTATTATTCACTACATTTAAAAAGGCAATGATTTGTGATGTTTCGTGTCCCGGTGACTTTCCGCCCCTCCACATTGTACATGCGCTCGCAGCACGTAGCTTCGTCTCTCTTCCGCTCGATGAGTTTTGCATTGGCTTTCTCTTTCGCTCGTCTAGCTCCACCTGGTTTTCATGTTTGCCATAAAAAAATTACAAATCATACATTATTTTTATTCTTAATACGACAAAGATTTATTTGTACTATAGCATATAAAGAGACTTTCCAATCGTATGTTGTAATGAGTAAGGAGGATATAAAAATGCGAAACTCGTTTTTAAAAAAATGTTAGTTTACAACGTAATCTTATTTTAACTGCACCAAAATATTATGCATTTTGTATTTTAAACAATAATTAATACTAAGTGCTCTTTCATTACACCGTAATAAATATAACCATATTAAATATTACTTAAATGAAAAAATTAACATGTTAAATTGACGCACGCAAGGGGACCATTTTATAAAAATATGTCGAAATCAATGATATCCATTTTGGCAGCTCGACGCCATTACTCTAAAGATGTGTTGTTGTACTAAATAAATACAATCATGATCAGCATCTTAATTGCTTAATGCAAACATGAATTGGAAACACTGAACGAAAATTTCAATGTCAAGTTTAATTGAATTCTTCATTGACAGTAAGTTTTTGAGAAAACCATAGACAGCGTTTCACTGGTACAGTTATGTTGAGGATGATATAATTATTGTAAGTACATTTGTCATAAAAATAGCTAACCAAATAAAAATGCATTTAATTCTCTCAGCACGAGTTTATATACAAGATACTAAAAATAACACTTCATTTAATTATTTATAGTGAATGTGAGTCTAGTTTTGTTTTTAAATAGTCGCAGAATGGCATCCCGGAGGAAGGGGAGGGCATCGTGGCGACCAGCGCCGGGACAAGAATTGGCTAACCTGCGAATCAATCAAACTGGAATGTTGTCGGTCAACGATACAATAGTAATAATTAAAAAAAAAAAAAAAAACATACAGACAAGTGTTTGACAGAGAACACAAAAAGAGCGGCTCCTCCGATTCGTATCTCTGCTGGTTATCGTTATACAAAATAAACCAAATATTAAAATATACACTGCGATCTCGTCATCTCGGAACGCCACTTTCATCATATACATAAGTTACGCCGAGCTATCGGACACTCGACAAACGACAGAAGCATGAAATTCAACAACGATTCTGTTTTAAATTTGTTGTTTTTTTTTAATGAAATGTATACAAGTAATAAAACTCATAAATGTAAAGTAAAAGTTGCACGGACGGAGTCAAGAATCGATGGTTTTCAGTGAAGTTTAACAAAGCGTTGTTCATCCGACCGAATCAATTATCAAATGTTCCCGTGTCGCTTGTTTAGATTCCGAGGGCCCGGCATACAGTAACCGATAATATTATATGAATCGAAACTTAACTAATTCATTTATATATAATAATATAGTAAACCTACAAAACTTACAAAATCATTACCTCCTCTTAAGTCTAGGTTTTTTTTTTATTAAAATTACATAATGGAATTGAAAAATAAATTACCTAGGTACAATGTTTGTCCTACAAGCTATGTGCGCGGGATCCCGGACGACTCGGCGGGAATTACGGACGGCCCCGGGCAGACAACTGTCGCACACTTCAGCGTGGAATCCATGCATATGCAAAATTAACAAATTATTGTGCTGTTGTTTTCCAATGTGATAAATCAAAATTAAATATTGCTCCTAGTAGAATTTTTGTAGTCAAAATGTAGATAAAAGACCATGACATACAATATTTGAAGCAGCCAATCGATGCCACTCAAATAAGGATTTGATTATTGCATTTCTGTGATGCGACGAAGCGCTCGACTTTACTGGTGTGATGTGGGCTTGAGGTAGAGTAGTTCAGTGTCGGTCTGGTGTGGTTGTTTGCCCGGGTGTCGGATAAGTTCCCGCCTCGCCCCGTCCCGAGCCCCGCGTTGCCGCCGCCTCCAAGTTACGAACCCGACCCATCGCAATACCCGGATAAAATGTTTATATCGTTACACATAAGTACAATTGTAAGAGAATGAAGAAATAATACACTACAAACACATAGGAATTAAGTTTACACGTTTTAAGAAAAACTTTAGCAAAAAATGTGGCAAATGATGTTAAACAATATTCATAGGATTGATTACAGTCGACATGTAAATATTTATAATGGTGACCCTGAAGAAGCTTCAAAACATCATTTGTCACATTCTAGGCGGCGGTTCTCCCGGATTGCCCCTGGCGCAGCAGCATTGCTGACGTACGATCGAGGTTGGGGGCGGCCGACGTATACATTCATGACCGAGATTTTCTTTAAAATATTAATTTATTTTATTAAAATACTTCTTTTATAATTTATTGTAAAAATGATAAACACAAACTTCTGCGATCCACCCGCACCAGCGGCACTGGAGACTTTCCAGGGTCAGTTTTTGTTTACGTAGTTCACATTTTTAAATAAAAATTCTTTTTTTTTTCATTTATTTTTTACAGTATTTTTTTTACCATTTTTGCATCAAATATGAGCACTCATATCGGAACACGAGCGTGCATAAAACAAGTGGTTTTTTTTCATAAAATAAATAACGGCTATAATAAACGTTACAGCTTAATGTGACCATAAATATACGCTCACAGGAATATACATAAATATTAAAACGACTTCACACAAATAATCGATTTTGTGAATCACATTTTTTTCATTAATTTGTAGTTTACATAGCAACACTGTAACAACATCAGAAAACGTCCAGACACAGAATTGAATCACTGCTTTCACATAATCTGGTAACACTGAACGATAAATCGTGTTTGTTTTTTAAATAAGGCTAAATGAGACACCTTTCTTCGGTTTGATTGATTGATTGGCAAATCATTCTTTTTTGTATAAATAAATATTGACAATGCTGTCAAAATTATCCCAATTTCAATATTTACAAATAAGATAATCATGTCAATGCATAATATAAATTAAATTAATACATTTAAAAATATATTAATTAATACATTACATGAAGTTGCCCGAAAGTCATTTCAATTAATAATTTGTAAATAAAAAAAAGAAATTTGCACCAAGATTATTTTAATATTTTTTTAAATAAAAATGCTCCGTAAAATATTTTATTGTTGTAGAATTTGATTGGAGAGTATGGAATTAAATGGTTTGCAGAATATTTAGGACAATTGTATAATTGTCTGAATTAAGACTTCCGGGCGGGACTCACAAATTTGCGTCACATCAACATCAGCAAAAACAAACGCAAAATATAAATTCAAAACTAAAATTAATTTAAATAGAAACATTGTCCATCACCGTATAAGGGGTGCACAGGGCGACAACACAAAAATAATGTCATCCAATTGAGGACCGTCGGCAAATCATTTTATACAGAAAAACTGTCGTCCTCGGTAATAATAAAGAAGAAAATCATACAATTAAAAAAAGTACGTCATGTACATGGAAACAAAATACAAACATCCTGAGACAAAAAGTATTTAAACAATAAAATACTTTTTGAAAAACAACCAAAATCTACATTGCAATTTTAAAAAATCTCACAAACCGCATATCGTAGTGGTATTGTGTCCTTTGGGTTTAGTTTTGTGTGGCAAATTCTCTAGTACAAATATTTCGACTCCCATTGTGGGGGTCTTTTCAGGTTCAGTCTGAAAAAGACCCCTGCAACGGCGGTTGAAATATTGGTGGAAATATTCGCCACACGAGGCTAAACCCATAAGTCACAATACCAAATATGAACGTGAAGTTGTTTATATAAGCATATTGTAGTGTTTTTCTATTTAAAATCAATAAATACAATAAAAACACCTGAATGAAGAAAAGCGGGTGACAAAATCAATCAAAGAGAATCAGAATGAATTGTTTGTAGACTTTGTGACATTCTCAATGAGATGCTTTGTGTGTATCAGTGGGTGTCGTGTGGTGGCGGCGGCAGTGAAGGGAGTCGGGGCATCACACGAGCGGCGCCAGGGGGGCGGGGGCCGCGGGGGCGGGGCTGTTGGCCTTGACCTTCTTGGCGGGTGGCGCTGTCTCCTCGGGTTCTGGTTCCACGGACTCCGCGCCCGTGGAGTTGTCTTCTGAGCTGCCGTCTATTGCCTCCTCTGCTGACCTGCATAACAAATCCTTTATTTCAAATACACATTCAAAACATGTAATCCCACAATGACGCAAATAAAAATATTTTAACCTTAAAAAATTTAGCTATATATTAAGCTTTCAATTGCGAAATATTGCATTTTCTTCTAGCATGTGTGAGTGAAAGAAATGATAATTGCAACATAATATACAATTCGGTCAGTTGTCTCTTTCTCCCATAAGAGTATTTTAATCAATAGTTATGTGCAATAATTTGGCGGAACATGCCAGCAAGAATGGTTAAAAAGAAAATCTCTCATATAAGGTAGTAATCTTTAAATTTCAATTTCATTTTTTTTTTTTTTAAATTTCAATTTATTTTTCTTTTAGAAACATTACAAATAACAATATTTAATTCATTTCTAAAACAGGATACAGGATAAATAACAATTTATAAATAACACAATAATAATAGGATCATTTAAAAAGTCCCGGAGCCCGCTAAACAGAAGACTCCACGAAATTACTTTGATAAATAAATTTGTGGAGCTCATGTCGAAACTGGGCTTCTCTCAAGTGGAATATATCAATATTCGAGGCGATTTCGTTGAAAGTCTGATCACTCTCCTTGGCAGGTTAGTATTACCTCTGGGAAGAACAAACAATCTGTGCCTCCTTATCCTTAAATGAAACTTCAAACATCAGGAAAGATGTCACATCAATTAGGCATATTTTTGATAATTTGTTAGTAATTTTTTAAAGGAAATCGGCTGATTAGCCCACGTTTCAGCAGCCTGGAGCATTTTGTCCTAGGGGGCAACTTAACCCGATTCCTAAAGAAGAAAGTAGAATGATGCAGATTTCATTGGCATTGAGAAATGATGAAATCAATCTAGATTAAAAGGGAATACCGAAAAATGGTGGAGAAAGTCAAGGCTCATATCAGGCTGTAGTGCCAATGACGGAAACTATGACCTGTTATTTATTATAATTTTGCAGTTTTATCATGAACAACAACACATGAATAGAGGGCATGTGCTTACCTTTTATTTGTGGGCGGGATCGGAGGGGGGAGGGGCTGGCTGCCTTGTCGAGGGAGTCTTCTGTGCAGGACGTTGTGGCCTCATCTAGAGATTCTGCTGCCAATTTGCCTGCACAGAACAAACAATACAATCAATGTTGCTACAACATAAACTCAATTTGCAAAACACAGCCACATGTCGAATCAAGATTATTATCACAGGTTATTAATATAATATTATATAAATCTTTAAATGTATCTTCATATGGTGTGGAAGCAAATGAAAACTATTACATTAATGGTACAAGAGCCACCCCAAGAACCGACAAAAAAATAATCAAAACTATAACAATGATTTTGTTGCTGCAAACCATTCCTCAAGATTTAAACTCAAAAAAAAAGAAGAGCTTTAATACTTAATTTTACAGAAATTTTGTCTTTCTTGCTTTTAAAAGATAAACTTTAACACATTCGCATCGGGTGACATTCGCGCTCGGCTGATACTCTAATACGGGCGATAAATCAATGTCGCGCGTAAAAAATATGTTTCTACATAAACTGCCATAACTTTTAAAATATCCAACATAACTACATATTTTTTTCAATATGATACTCACCAATAATAGCACCACTAGCAAAATCATCGAAAAATTGTAGAACATCTAACAATGATTTTAAATTATGTCCACAACTTGAAAATACACATTAAAACTTTTAAGGTATGTTTTTTGCAGTTATAAATATTTTTTAAGATTTAGAGTATGACATGCATGGTAATAATAACCCTTATAAATAGTTTTATTACAAAAAAATATGCATAAAACACTAGCGATTATACAATAAAATTTAAAATATATGTTGATTTTACAAAATAAACAAACATTATTTATTCTAAAAATTTAAACGAATTTGTAGTGACCCTGTGTCTTAAATAAGCTTTTATTTTTGTAAAATTGGTAATGTCGAACCTTATAAGTAAGAAAAAGTCAAATTCTTGTAGAAAAAAACAAGTATAAATACCCTACCCGACTTTAAAGATCAGAGTGCGTAAAAGGTAAAAATACCCTTCCCATAATTAACCGTCAGTCGAGGTAACAGGTATTAATACCTTTCCCGATGCGAATGTGTTAATATGAAACTATGATAATCTAATATATAAAGTTGTCAGTATAATAAATACTCAGTGCCTGTTAAGTGGTAGATTCATACCACCTCTTATATTTTCATGCAAGCATTTATGAAGTGCTTTTTTATGACCAAATGATGATTCCAAAAGCACTTTTTTGCCTCCCTAAGTAAAAAGGAGGATCTTGATTCTGCCTCTGAAGTATGCCTCCGTTTTTAGCTCTTATATTATCCTGCAGCGAGTTTCAGGCCGTCGGTGCCGCAAATCTGAAAGCATGATTGCTAAAGACCGTGCTAGGACTACCTCTCGTTAGCTGCAGGGTACTTGTGCTTGCTCTGGCAGTTCCGAGTATCACTCATCTCCAATAGCCTAATAAGCTGTGTGTGTTACCGTTGGTGAAGGTCGGGGGCTCCAGGTTGCTCTCGTCGCTAGTCTCGATGGGCGGCGCTCCTCCCCCGGCCCCGTTGCTGGGCGGCCCGTCGTCCCCGTCTCCGTCCAGCAGCTCTGGCTGCAGCTCCGACACTACACAGTGCGCCCAAACGGCCAACTCTACACTGTGCGGGGACCATTTTGCTTCAACGCCTCCACCGTTAGGTTCCTGAGGGCAAAAGGAAATAATAAAATACTAATCTGCAAAGGACAATGCCTCTTGGGAGACATCAATTTGTTTAACTTTACCTCCGCTATTCACCTATTTAATACTTGTAAGTGATGTCCAATTTAGAGAGAGTGTTATATATTTTATTCATAAAATATCTGTCTGCCAAGAAAGAGAGGCGTTTAAAGAATTTATTTTTATGTATACATAACCTTAAATACATTAATTTATACCTTTTATTTGTATGATTTATATTCTTTCCTTGTATATAGTTTTTGATTTTGCTCATAGGTTTTTGACTTACTTGACCAAGGTCGCCGCGGTTGTTGAGAAGGCTCTTTTCTAGCGACTCTCAGTTACTACATTATCCATGAAAACAGGAGATGTGTCCTGTGTTGTCGCATGAGTCTCTGCCATTTTTTGTATGTAATTTAAAAAAATATTGTAGGAAAAATTCAAAGCCAAAAGACACCCATAAACCATATTTTTGTCTTATTTTTGCATCTATTATTGTACCAATTTTTACTGTGCTTTTCGTCACAGATTCCCTATTCAATTATATTTATGTGATATTATGTATATAATATGAACATGTAATATTCTATGAAATAATTTTAATAAAAAAAAAAGACTTTGAAACGTTAAAAAAAATATATATAAAAATAATATTTATATGCTTCAAAATACACGAAAAGTACACGAAAATATAAAAAAAATATTTTTTGAAACATTTTTACCGTTATAATTTGGCGGAAAAGTTGTTAAGGAGATGGAAGATCTCTACTTAACTAGCATTTAGATGACAATGGTTACCTTGTTGAGGCGATCACACGTGGTGCGGATGTGCGACACAAAGTTGAGGTACTCTTTGGCGGTGTAGTCGATGCCCTCCATGTCGGGCATGGCGCGCAGGCACTCGTCCGCCATGAAGGGCGCGCTGTCGGGGTCGGCCGCGGCCAGCAGCGCCGAGGCTGTGGTCGTGCCCACGCCCTTGAGGTTGGACAGCGCGGTGATGGCCTGCTCGATGTTGGGCATCTTGCGGAAGGCCTTCTTGGTCTCGGCCATGACAGCGCTTGGCGTGTTCACCTTCACCAGGTACGACAGCTGCGGGTAATACTTCCCCCTCTGTCAGACAGCAAACCATAATATCATTAATTGACTACAATAAATAGGTTCTGTTGTCGGTATGATGCGGGTTTAAGGCGGATAATGTCCAGCCTAGTACAATTAATATGCTGATGAGCAGAGAAATCGGAGAGAACTGTAAAACAGCAAATTGCTGTTTCACAGTTGTGTGTGCTCAGATTGTCTATGCCTGTCCCAGACCACCTATATACATGGAGGTCCACGTGGGAACATAGATTGTTCTAGACTGCGGCAATAGTACCAGAGAAATATTTGGGTGTTCAATAATCAGCATTTTTGAAAAAGATCAGATGACGAGTTAAGCAGTCCCTAAGCCTGGACATTCTTTTGTCCTTGAGGGTGGCTCAATCTTACCGAGGTCATATATAGAGCTTAAATTTATATTAAATCAATTTATAATAATCACTCTTGGTCAGGTTTTGAACCGCCGGCGTCTGAATGACAAACGTTTTATCACTGGACTGCTGCCCAACTAATGCCAAATAAAGGTTGTCCTCGACTTACGACCGAGATACGTTCCTGGACTTTGGTCGTAAATCAAATTTCATACAAAATATGTATGTACTTACGTATTAAAATAAAACCTGTGTATTTATTTACATATTTTTTTATTATTATATTTATACTAATTCTTTACGCACATCCCGCGATCTACTGATCGTAATGCAATTTTTTGGTCGTAATTTTTTTAAATTTCAATAATTATTTTTTAAATATTTTTTGGTAGTAAGTGCGAATTGTCGTATGTAGAATCGTCGTAAGTTGAGAACTACATGTATTCCATAATACCTAAACATAATAAGTTAGTACCATCGTTTATTCACAAGTCCCAAAAAGTTGTACACTTTTTATTGATAGAAAGAGTATAGATTATTGGAGCTGTGTTGTACAGTAATTGTTTAGAGAATCAGCAAATACGTTAGTTGTTGCAAAATTAGTAATTGACTGTATGCACTTGGGTGGATATCAATAAAAATAAACACAAAGGCAATAATAACAATGTGACAAAGACAATTCGTAATAATATGCAAATTTTCCTTTCAGCATCGAGTTCAAAAGCAAACTGTTTGGTGTCTTAATTCAAACAATGGTATTGCTAAAAACCAAAACAAATGCAATGCTCAAATTGCAAAAAAAAATGTTTTTGTAAGACAGCAATTTTTAAATTTGCTACCTGATATGAATCTAATCTTATTTTTTCAAGGTTATATATTTTATAAAAATATTTTGAGAATATTATTAGGTGTAGGTAAATTTTGTGTTTCTTACCGTTTGTTTCCATTTCATAAGCTGGACCAATTCCTCGTGTACTAAATGTGCATCCTTCCCCCTCGATTTTATTTTTTTCGGCAGCTCATTTTGATACCTGAAAAATAAATAGAAACAACTCATAAATAAGATGTCACTTCCTTAGATATAAAAAAACCCACTACATTCGACTGCTTTAGCCCGGAATAAAGTAAAGGATAAATAAATATTTTTTTGTATTTTTTGCCGATATCTTAATAATAAAATACATATTCATAATTAGCATTAAGTTTCAATGTTTAAGAATATCAGTTCACACCAACCAGGGGTAATAAATGAAATTTTCTTATAAAAATGATTGTTTACTATTTTCTACTCAACTATATTCCTCAGTGATTAAAAATATATCATATTTTTTGACAAATGCAACAGGTAAAGATTAATTAAATGTAATGAAAGGTAATGTTTTCTCTTTCCCAGTGGATGAAGTTTCCGCGATGATTGGCGTGACTTGCAGGCAACGGATGGTTTGCTTTACCAGCGGACGGCCCATTGTTGGAACGAGCCATTGTTGAGAGAGTATTTATGATGCATTTCAAAGCATGGGAATCTTCTTGCGATACAAGCACCTCAGCAGAGATTCTTATATTATATAAAAATTATGAGAATTTAGATTTTCCATCTTATATACAAGTAATTTTATGATAAAGGAATCATACTTTTATTTTATTTGGTAAATGTTTCAGAGAAACATAAAAAATCAACAATAACCTCCATTAACATTATCCACTTGTTAATTTGAAGAGGAATGTGTTTTCAGTGCGTTAGTAAGACTGAATGAGACACATACAGTAGAACACTCATAGTCAGTGGATGCAGTAATCTTATCTATACTAGACTTACCCTGCTTAACACCTGTCTAAGATCTGATCTGAATATCTGCAGAAGAACTTAAGTAGTGGAGGCTACCCAACGAATAGGCACACTCAAGTAGCAATGGGCAGGACATATTTGTCAAAGAGACGACGGTCGATGGGGAAGAAAAGTATTGGAGTGGCGCCCGAGAACTAAGAATCGAAGCATTGGCTGACCCCCTGCATGATGGACTGACAACATAAGAAGAATAGCGAGAGTGGCCTGGATGCGGAAGGCAGAGGATCGAAGAGGATGGAGACTCATGCGGGAGGCTTACGTTCAACATAAAATGGATACAGGATGATGATGATGGAAATCTGATGACAATGAAGTGTCCTCGTTGATGCACTCATCAAGGAATTGTGGCTAATGCAAAGAAGTTATAAAGAGAAAGTATCCATAACAAAATTCAGGTTACGTGTTTCGACAGTTGTGTTGAAACATGGAGTTGAGTAAAGAACCCCGATAGCGCCGAGGCACTAACTGCTAATTGTATTGAAAACAAAGAGGGGAATTTATATTATTTTAATGTTTATTATAGCAAGATGTGAGTTGTAATTGAAACAAACAATATTGTTTATGGGGATCATGTAAAATGTAAAGAAGTCTCGTGCGCTCATGAGAACATTGCAATTTAATATATTTTATAATTGAATTATACTGCGAGGAGTGATAATAAATAATCTTAGTAGTAAATGGAAGCGCTTTACAACTAATTGTCTCACAATTTATTGCCAACTCTATGGATTGTTTTTCATTGAATTTAATGAATGAGAACTGAGGCTGTAGTGTTATGGATACCACATGCAACAGTTTTTGATGAACAAATGTACATATTTATAAATGCTAATGAAGAATTGGAAGTACAAGATCAGGTCACACTGAAATTTAATTCAACTCGATTTAAAATATTAGGAACAAGCAGCTGTTGTACCTAATCAAAGGTAAGTGCAGCTTACATGTGGCCTGTACTCTTTTCATTCTTTTGAATGGTTGTGAATCGTGGCATCTACATTTGAATTTGTGAGGTATATTAAAGTAAGGAAGGAGAGTTTTCCATTATACAGTCAATTAAGCAACTAAAATATTTTCTTTAATTTTCCATGCTCCGGCCGATATGGAAAACCATAGAGTAAGATACACAAAAAATACTTTCCGAAGCTTCCAAAAACCGATTAGTTAATAATCTATATACGATAGAAATGTGATAACCATTTACAGAAGGGTACGGCTTAGAGGTATATCGCTTATCGTATAGCTCTATAGAGACACTCAGATCGGCTAGAGCAAATAGAAGCACCCTGCAGCTGACGGGAGGTAGTTCTAGCACGGTCATTGGCAATCGGGCTTTCAGCTACGCGGCACCAATGGCCTGGAACTCGCTACCGGAAAGCATAAGAGAGCTTAAAGCGGAGGCATCCTTCAGAAGCAGACTCAAGACCCACCTTTTTACTCAGAGAGGCAAAGAAGCGCTTTTGGAATGATCATTCGGTCATAAGAGAGCGCTATACAAATACTAATATAATAATAATAGCGCTTGTTTACCACACCAGAGATCGCAATTTTATCCATTGCGATAAAATATAAACATTTTTTAATCAATTTATAAGCTTTACAAATACACCTGGCTGATAACTAATTAATGAAAATTGGTTGTAGAGGAAATTTGTCATGTGAACACCACCGATTCATAGCAAGACCCCGTAAAATGGATTTAGTGCTAAGATATAAGCCGGTTAAGGCCCTTGTCCAGCTTAAATGAATACTATTATATGACGTTTATATCACCAATTAAACAAAGAAAAATAAAACGATCGACATGAGATTGGAACCACAAGCAGTATCTCCATTTCTATCCATTACACTCGACATTGGCCAGTGTTATTCACCATTTCGGATGGAGAAATTTATAAATATTATATGCTTAAAATATATATATATGTACATATTTCATGGAGGATATATAATACATATTATATGCAGTCTTTTATGTAATATTAATTCTATTATTACCATTCACAAATATTATTTTCTCAACTGAATTATAAAATGAATGAAAACATGTCACATAATATTATAATATGCGACAAATTTGTATGTGTATCAATAGTATTAAATATATGAAAAAAAGGAATAATAAAAATTATGATTTAATGTTATAAATTGTTCAAAAATATCTATGGTTGGTGTGATACCGATCCCTCGTCCACAAAAAATATTTTGTGTGTGACACCAGCGATACCCGTAATGAATGAATCACAATCATTTGAAGATAATGTGTGAATGCCTCGACTAAGTCTAATGAAATTGACGCATCAACACGCAATATACAATCTCTAGTCATTCTCAAGAAACACAAACATCAAAGAATCCACAAATGAGATTTCTAGCTTTCTAATGTTCTGCATGTGGATATAAAATAATTATTTTTATTAAATCCCTAATGGTTTAGATTATTTTTATTGTTTAAATGGTGTTAAATAATATTTTGGTAATATTTTTATGCTTGAATATCTTAAAATTCATTATGTTGTATATGAGAATATTTCAGAAGAGGTTTTTAATGCAATTGTTCTTTAATGGGTGTATAATATAATGTTTATATGTGTTAAGTAAATAGCAATCATATTGTCACACTACTGAATGAAGACCAAATAATGTAATATTTTAAAAATAAATTATAAATAGTAATGTTTGAAAAGATTTGCATCACAATAATGATCTAATATTTTTTGTATTTGCATGAGATACCGATTGCAATATTTCATTCAGATGTACTCGTATAATTTGTTTACGTTTTTCAATTACAATCTACTGAAAAGAAAAACGAACGGCACACGCTTTTGTTTACAATTTACAACCTGATGTGTGATAAATAACAAATCATTACGTAACACAATTATAGTTACTTAATTTAATTACTCATATCCGAGGAGATTATAAAGCGGCAGTTAACTTTTAATTTATTATTATTTATAATCGAAAGTGAATTGAAATATTTTGTTCGGAGCGTTCACAAGAGTGATAAAGCGATAGAACAGTCGGCTATCTAAAAACGTGTCAAGGTGATGAGTCTTAGGATTGAAATAAAACAAACCAAGTCACCCCGCTGGGGACGTTTGATGTTTATAATCGTTTTAAACGTTTAAAATAATAGTATAATGTAGTTATTGTGAGAGCGCAGGGTGCGAAAGGAAAGTTAGTAGCTCGCGATGTTTGCTTACGTGCCCATACAATCAGAGCGATCTCGGCCCATTCGCGCGATTATCGGCCCGGAGCTTAGCGGCCGTGAGGGATGTTGTTGTGAGGACAAACATTATTTTAAAAACACTCAAATCGGCTTCAAAATGCTGAGAAAATATCCATTTATATTTGATACAGAGAAGCCATCGGATATCGCTTTGTCGACCATTTTGAACGGATGTAGCAGAGGTTACACACACAACCAAACGACGTCATGTTTTAATTGATTTCTTTATGTTTCAATGAGACAATTATGACCATCGAGGGTTTAAAATGTACCCGTTTAACGAGAGTATTTAGTGTTTTTTTTTTGGAAACGCTTTGGATATGTTTTTTTTGTATGCGTTAAGAATAAAGGAAAGCCAGCCATGACGCGTGCGAAACCGTTCCACCATTTTAGTCGGCCGCTCGGCTCCGCGGTTTCTGGCGTCGCGCGATAAATAGGTTATCTTCTGTTGTCGTCTCGGGCCGGGATGACCGTCGGGGGTGGCGCGGACCCGGAGGACGCGCGGCGTGTTGTCCGCAGTGAGGTCCGGATCGAGCGCCGCGCGGGTCATTGACACAAGTCCTGCGGCGGGCGGACTCACCAGTTGTCAAGCTTGATGAGCTCCTCGGGTTTCTTGGTCTTCCTGTCCGCCTTGAGCCGCAGCGCCTGCGGGTAAAGCTTCAACACGCTGTCGAACTGCTTGGAATCCGCGTAGAGGAAGAAGCTCGCCGTGTCTTTCGGAGAAGCCATTGTGGTCACTGGCGGTAGTTGCGCTCGCCGCCGTACTGCGCGGGGCAGCACCTGCCGCCCCCATCCCGGCAGCCACAACAAGTCACCTCACACCGCCGTCACCGCTGCCGGCCAAAAACACAACTAATATTTCTTTTACGACATTTTAAATCACAAGAAATGACCTCCGAGACCTTTTTTTAATCTGAATAAAGCCTAATCAATTTAAGTACTACATAGTTAATTTATATTTCGTTTTAATTATCTATATGCGTATAAGCCTCTTGTATGTAAATAATTAGGCTTAGTATTACCAGAAAATAGAAATACCTTTGATTAAAAAGAAAACAACTGTCTGTACATCGTGATTCGTTACGCATATGATATTGTAATTCTCACAGACAATAGCAATATACTAATAATTTATTATGAAAGATTGTAGTTTCATTTATTATTATGTTTTGTAGCTTTTGAAGCAGCACAATTACCAATAAATGACGAACATTTGAGTACAAATTGCTTTACTTTATGCAAACTTCGATGATTTCGAGAATAATTATTATTTAAATTAATCACCAAAATCCACTATATTAAAATACTCAGTAACATAAAGCATTATCCTTGCTTATTTAACTAAATAATTAATACTTTATGTTAATTAATTAAATATTTCCTATGCTTATAAGGAATAATAATAAATAAGTAATAACTTTCGGTTATTTGAAGTATTTTCTCTTTTAATAAACCCGGTTTCTAGTAAATAAAAGTTATTAAGTTAAATTGTCAAGGATCCTGCTAAATTTTCTTGAGTTCCCCTTTGTCAGGATTCTCATATTTCCATTCGCTCGGTGAATAGCGTTACGTTGTAAATGACGCATGTTACAAGTGACATTATTTGGTTGCGCATGCGCGGTTGCAGCGACCGCACAGCGTGTCCCCTCCAACGACCCGGGCCGGCTGCGGGCCAGGCCGCGCCAACCGGCTGAGAAAACCTCTGCGCACACTACTTCCCGCTGATACCTCACACCACGCTACGATGTTACACCATAAATTACTTCGGCTTCACATTGTGTTCGGTGCTCTGACCTGCTTAACGACCGCGGCGGCCCGGCCCGGCTGCGGCCGCTGCGACGCCAACTCGACAAGAAAAGCTTTGAGCATACTAGTACTGACCATAACCATACAATGTAGTGACGCGACATAAAATCGATCGCGTGACGAGTTGTGGTCGGAGCACTGGCCGGGAAAGATCTCGCCGGTTGTACTGACGAACGTCTTCGTCTGCATTTTGAGCATTGGCCACACGTAGTGATGTCTATTGCCGACGATCGAGTTGGCAAGATAATGTTTTTTATGCATCTGCATATTTAAAAAAAAAAAAAATGTTTTTTTTTTCGGTCTTTTGACGGTTTAACCCTCACGAGACCATACGTTTATGTGAGCCTAAATCAATAATACTCTACAATATAAAAAAAGTAATAAATGTGTTTATTTTCACACCATACCGCTCGCAGGATATTTTGTTGTGTAAATGTAACAGTATATAGTAATAAAAATATGATTAATTCGCTCCCATAGATCGCATCACCCGGTTCAAATTTTTTCAAAGGGGCGATTGTAGTTTTTTTCTACTCTTTGTTATGCAAACACATGTAAAATGAGCAGCCGTAAACCCAGTATGATAACCTGGAAAAAAATATTAGTTGCAAAATGCAGAACTAAGGGTTATGGGCTTTAAGAGAGTGTAATATCTGATATAACACCCAGATTTAAGTTTAATAAACATTCGTTTATTAAATACTAAACTTATTACTACAAATTATGTTCTCAATTGATTACTACCTTTAAGTTATACTAAAAGTAGGTCGACCAAGAAGAAGTAATACAATCTAGATCTTTTGAAGAATTATATAATTATACATTTATAATCTTATGAATCCTTTCACAAAAACACATAACATCTGCATGCAGCGTCCGAATTGAGCGACATAAATCCCACTCTTATACCGATTGTGCTGCTCTTATTTAAAATTAAACATTTATTTTCATATTTGTAAAGTGAAATATTGTCTTGGAACTATACATTGCAAGATAATTTGAATCATAAGTCGCAGAGAAAAAGAGTAATAAACAAACGAAACAGTTAAACTGTCAAATTTAAAATCAATTTTGTGTTAGAATGTTTCCATTTTTTCGTTCTTAACTATAAATATTTATATTTTTAAAAGACAGGTTTAATTAAGTTGAGTTGGGTCAAGTTAAATGTGTTTTAAGTATTTTGACCATTACTATTTTTATTTGAAATTTTGGCCATAGATTCATTACTTCGAAAGATGCAAGCCATAATAAATATTAGATTTTTTGTAAAAAGCGTGATATTTTAAAATATTTATATATTTTTACATCCAGACATGTTTGATTGGGTTAAGTTGGGTTAGGTGACGTTATAATTAATGCGTAAATTATGTTTATTAATATGGAACATTACAAATTTTATTTTAAATTCTGACTACATATTATTTATTTCCAATGATAGAAGGCATAAATATTTAAATTTTGGAAAAAAACGTAAGATTTCAGCGTGTGCCGCGCGCTCCTCGCGTGGAGATCGATAGCTGGCGCCGTCCCATCCCTAGCTTCACCCTCGTCCTCGCGGTCCGTCGCGGCTGACGGGCGAGACCAATGCAGAGGAGCGGCCGAGACCGAGCCCGTACACTCGGCCACTTGCACTTGGTCCACGGCCCCGGGCGGACGCGCGCGGCTCCGCGGCGCCTCTCACATGTTATTATTATTTGTTTGTTATCAGCGGTTTGTGCTGTCACCCTGCGCGCGAAAACCAGCGCCGGAATAATAACTTTGGGATCGGACATGTGCGCTCCGCTATTGTCAGTCAGCTATCACAGGCGCGCGCCCGCGCTACTATCGCTATCGCCGCGGCAATCGATAAACGACAACAATCCATGCATTATCATTGCCATAAACAACGCAACAACATGACATACTAATTCATATACATACATCAATAAATTAATACTTTATTACAAAACATTTAACAACACAGGTATATCATCTGTGAATACTATTTTACGAGAAACGCTACTGGATTTTTACGAACACTTAAAAAATTCGCAAACCAGTAGTTTCCCGTGAAAATATTTAACAAAATACCGAGCTTTATTATTGCCATAAACTTGCAACGCAGCAGCATAACATACTAATTTATGTACATCAATAAATTAAAACTATATTATACGAAATTTAACAACACAGGAATATCATCTATGAACACACTTTTACGAGAAAAACAACTGAATGTTATTGAAAACTTAAAAAATTCGCACAAAACTCGTGAAAATATAGCACGATCCCTTAGCATTTACCTTAGTAATTTATATTTATTATTATTTTGTAATGTTTCATACGTTTGCCACAAATAACAAATACGTTGTACCTACTTTCAGTAATTTCAAGTAATTTAACATTTATATTAGCCTAGAATCTAGTAAATATTATTTATTTAATGAAATAGTCAAGGATCATACTAATTTTCTCGGATATTATTAGTTTCTCGCGAAAAAATACTAAGTCGATTGGTAAAACTTTATCGCTTATTATTTCTATCAGTGCTTTCAAAGCATTGTAATTTTTATTGAGATTAATTCATTATTCAATAGTATATTGCAATTGCACTTCAAATGTAATTATCAACGTTTATGCAAAGAAAACATGATTTCAAATCCAGGCACGACTCTGGAATATATACAGGTACATTCATACAGACTCATATAGCTATATAGATAAGTATATATACTTGTATATGTACGGGCAAGAAGGCAGCTGGCTTTGGTCAACAGATGGTTGAAGCAGTCAGATAGATTGGATGTCTTATTAAATTTCAGATAATAATGTGAAGCTTGCTGAAGATCGCCACTAACCGCCTCTTATCTTATGTTAAAAATACAAAATAAAAATGTTCGGTTTATTTATTTTTCTTGTAAAAATATTTTCCCATCCTGAAAAATATATCATGTCATCAGAGAGACCAAGAGGCCTTAAAGGATTACTCACACTAGCGATACGAATTTCAAAGTTATTTAAATTAAAAAAAGGACAATTATACTAGCGTTATCCACCTGTAATGGTCTATCTCATTTTTATGAATAGTATCGCTATTTTTTGCAGTAGCTTTTGTTGTGCAGTTTTTTTCTGCAACGCATGCGGAAGATCACATTCGGTCTAAATCAGTGGGTTCTATGATACTCAACTAGGGATGCTGCATGCGGAGAATTATCTTTGTGAAATGGTTAGCAAGATTACGACAATATTAATATATTCCTTAAATATATCCTAATTTTATGATCGAGGAAGCATACATGTGCTTTCACACAGAATTTCAGTGCATTGTCAGTCATTCACTAGCAAACTTGTTGTAATTATTTGTAATTGAAGGTATATATAAGCGTTTCCGTCAACGAGAATCCGCGTTCTCAGTTCTTTTATTAAAACAAGGTAAAAATTATTATCTAATTTAAAACAAAATCGTCAGTGTGAATTGGATACATTGGTCATAATGTAAGGGGTGTATATTAATTTGTTTATTAATTACGATACATATTTTATTTAATGTTCTGCTTATAAATTATGCATCAAGCTTCACATTCCAGATGTGATTGCGATGCGAGCGGCAGTTTTATTGTTGGCGGGAAATGATAATTGTGATGAATTTTCCAGCCATTGCGCTGCGGAAAATTATAAATAATGAACTAGGCGGTGAGGTAACGAGCCAAGTCCAGTCATTTTATTCACAACACTGCAGAACCCAAAGTTTCCATGCATTGAAATTATGTTATACTGCAGCGTTTTACAGCTGAGATCATCACTGCCACACCGACCAGATAAGGATCGCCTACCTGCCAACCTGCCTCGTTGAAATTGTGTTTTAAATTCAATTTCAACACGAAAGAAACATGTCAGGATAACAAAGGTGGATTTTATTACAATAAAAAATATATGTGTATTTCTTTTAGCTTAGTTTTAAGTGATTTCAAAACAAAAATGATCAATATACAAGTTTTATTCAAGTTTATTTTCTTGTCACGCCCCCAATAAGGGTAGCGATATGTGGGTTAGAAACCCGTGATATAGCTACGTGATTTATATAAAAACAAGATAAAAAGTACACACTTATTTATTGGATCTATTGATGAACCCTTTAGCGGATCTACTAGTTCCACAGAACCCTTATGTTCTGCGGAACACATTTTATAATACACACATTCCACGGAACTCCAATTTTTACAAAAGCTGACAAAAATGTTTCTTAAATAGTTCTTCTATCATCGAATAAGTCTTGACTATTGGTCGAATATTCAAGTATCGGAGTGTCTTTGTCAGTTTACCAAGATTTTCTGAAACAGACAAGCATGAAAAAACCAGCCTAAAGCGGGACATCTGGAAATTCTATTGATAAGGGAGGTCCAATACATTGGAGTTCTTAGAAAAATCCTCCTTGCCCTTGCCCAAAAGCAACAATACCACATCTGGCCGTGAAAACGTAAGAAGTTATATAACTTAATATCTTCTTCTTCGTGTCAGTGACGTCAAATGGTTTCCGCCCAATATCTAGCAACTTGGAATTTCCGTGTGCTGCCCAGCATTAGGTCTTGAGATATGCAACTAGTTGATCACATGGGGCAGGATCTTACATGTGAGGCGGTCTGCAGGTCTTCACAGTCGCAAAACAGTGACTCTCCCTGTTGAAGCATTCCCCACTGCTCGAGATTGTCCTTTGATCTAGCAACCCCGTTTTTTAATCTGTTCAGGGATTTCCTGGTCCGCCAGTCAAGATAATCGCCAGTTGGAACTTGAGATGCCTTCAAGAGAAATGCTATACTGCGTTAACGATTCATTTATCATTTGAATAAAATATTTTTCTTTTAAATCTCTTATTATGTTTTGTATAATTTAATTTTTATTTAGTAAGCACTTTTTAGTAATTCGCAAAACATTCATTTTTTCAATCGCCTTTGTGATATTATTCTCTATCTTTCTATTGTTCTTTATTTTTTGTTTCCGCGGTGTTAACAACTATTTCTTGTGGCAGAGGATCGAAGAGAATGGAGACTAATGCGAGAGGCTTACGTTCAACAGTGGACGGATAGAGGCTGATGATGATGACAAGGTTCGATGTCCATGGATGATACCGGGTCTTGAGTATTTTCCTCCTTTAAAAATAATAAACAAATATGAGTTAAGTACCATTCTACCTCAGCAAGCGCAAGAACATTGACGAGATTTATTCAGTGTGAAATAAATTTATATTATTACTGTATTGCATTATTATCATATTATATGGAAAAATATTTTTAAATAATGATTAACAAATAACATAAAAATCAGACAATTAAATTTAAGCTTACCTCTAATATTGGAATAGCACCTTTTTAACATGCAATATTTCGATTGTGTCACAAAATCTTCTGCTTTAAAATGTTTTGAGCAAATTTTTGGGTATTGGGAGTTGGCAGCCAATCGGTTTCTTTTCCCAATTTTCGGATTATATTTACCCACTTTTCTCGTAATTGTATAAACTTAGGAACTCTAAAATTAACATTTAATATGTGATTTCAATAAAAAGTATAATTATTATACTAATTATGTACAATATACAACATCGCCAACTTCCACAAAGTGAAACTATCACACCCACAGTATTTAACGCAGGCATCTGTTTTCAATTAGAAATGACGAGGTTAGGGGCCGGATAAGTCAGGTTCGAATGCCGCAGTAGAGCTTAAAGTATAGCTGTCTTTTAGCTCTGCCGTCCCACTGCTTGTATAATCAGATACCCCCAACACCAAGATTGAAGTCTCGAAGCAGCTTTCTGAAATCCACACAACCTCTCACATCTGGCACTGAAAATGAGAGACTCCAACTCTGGCAACAAATCGCACCAGAGGATTTCATTACTCCAAAGGAAGGCCTCGCAACTGGCAAGAGCCTTGACTGGCCGACCTGGAAATCCCTAAACAGATTAAGAACCGGAGTTGGTAGAACAAAGGACAACCTCGAGCGGTGGGGAATGCTTCGGCAGGGAGAGACACTATTGTGCGACTGTGGAGACCTGCAGACCGCCTCACACCTACGATGCTGCTCCATGTGCCCAACAAGTTGCACATCTCAGGACCTAATGCTGGGCAACACACGAGCTATCGATGTTGCCAGATATTGGGAAAAAATAATTTGACGTCGCTGACACGAAGAAGAAGATGACTTGCTAAGGACTCTACTACTAGCAGGTATTAGACTTTTCTACCTACCTGAGTGCAACGAATATTAGCAACCACCTGATGATTCTTAGTTTCCTATAAACACTCTTTATTCTTAAGAAAAAATAACTGCACTTATTTCTTAAATGGTGTTTCCTCTTTTCTTCATTCGTTTCACTTATAATCAATGATTTATAATAATACCTATAGGCATATTAAAACTAATACTGTACATTCAGATTTTAAAGAATCGTTCGTAAGTTTTCATATCGATTGTATTTTTATGTAGCCAAAGGTAGCGCAATATATGGTCTATAAATTACTGAAATGGATTTATACAAAATTGAATTTCTGTTATCATAAAGCGCTTTAATAAAATATCAAATCCCTAACGATATAATATACAAAATACTTATTTCAAAAACACTCGCGATAAATAATGTGTGTACTTGTATTATCGCACAGAGCGTGTATTTCGCGCTTAAATATTATTTTCATTAATCATTCACGCAAAGATTATATATGTATTCGTTATGTACAGATACGCAAATCTTGCAAATGTGCTTATAACGAATGAGAAGACTGAAAATATTGACGTCTTTATTTTATGAAATGTATTATTTTTCGATGAAAGATAGTTCATCAGTCGAAAAGACAAAAAAATATTTCAAAAGCTGGCTGCCGCTCGAACATTTTTCTTGGTAAAGCAGCGATCGCTCCCCAGCGAACGGCTGGCCCCATACACCGTACTGAAATACAAGCAAAGAGCATTATACAGTCAATATACATGCACACTATCAAACAAACAAACTGTGACCAAGTGTTAAGGCAGACGGAACTGTCCCACTTTAGTGATTATCGCAAACAAAAAAAAAAACAACCAAATGTGAATTTTTGAACTCGTACTAAATGACGTAGGTCAAAGTATTTCAAAATTAATGCAAAATCTTGGGAACGTGATTTTTTTTTGTAAATTTATAATAAATAAAACGGAAATTTTTGCTAATGTAATTAAATCATTAAAAAACTCGTAATATTTTCAAAGGAAATTATTTTTGGTACAAAAATTGATCGTTATCATGCAAATAAACTTCTTCAAATAAAATTCTGAATTAAATTTAAAAGTAAATATGTATGTATTTCCTTGTTTCTTAAACGTACAAGTTTTTGTAGGAGGCTCGGTAAACCGTATAAATTCCGTTAGTTTTTTTTTCACCTTAAAGTAGTGGCCAAGAACTACTTCAATTAGCTACCAACAAACGTAGTATTTAAAATAGAATACAAGTGGGGTGGTACTGAATACATGAGTTTTCAAACTTAATCCCATGTTCATTAAACTTTTCGGATTGTTTTTTTAGATGTGATACTTTTCCGATTTCACTATAGATGTGAAACACCATTAGTTCATCCTCAACAAAAAAGTGCCATCTAATATTACTGTTGTGGATGGTATTGGAGTAGAAATAACAGAAATGTTATTTCTACTCCAATACCATCTTGGAAGTTCAAAATGATTATGTGCTCATGATGTGTTATAATACGCATATATTTACTGCTATGATGATGGTGGCACGTTGCACGAAGGTGAATTTTACTAAGAGATTTCTGAAATATCTTGTGGAGTAGATGAATGTCCTGGTTTCTTTGATGGTGTGAACTAATTCCTCCTGCACCCACTCACAGCCGACAAACTCGTCTTACACTTGCCGAACATCCATACACGGTTAATATATGTCGACCAAGAACTGGCAGCTTCCAAAGTTCCTTTCTTAATGCCACCGGTAAGCTATGGAATGCTCTTCCAGCGTCTGTGTTTCCTCCTTCCTACAATCTGGATCTCTTCGAGAAACAGATAAATATACACTTGCAATCTCCCCAACCCACACACAAATACGAACACAACACACGTTTCCTGCATGCAGCGTCCAGCCTCCCTGGCTGAGCGTCATAGAGTGCATTGGTCTCGACCGGTTGTGCTCTCCTGCATGCGTTTACATAAAAAAAAAGAACTAAGTTTGGGATCATTTAAAAAAATCGTCAACCCTAAAGATGGCCCTTGCAATGGCGTTCAAAATATTGTCGAGAAGAAATTTGTCACACACGGCTTAATCCAATACCCACAATCCCATACTTGGCCGTGAATACCTACGAAGTTATTTATTGAAATTATTCATTAAGTTAATTTAAAAACATTAATATTTTATCCATTAAGAAAGCTGCAATGGATTCTGTATTGTGTTTGAATTAATGTATCATATTATATTAAGTTACGAGCAATTTTGTGCCTGTTTTCCCAATGAATTTATTAAAAATGGTCATGCTAGGTTTGCACAACTACACAGAACACTGTGGTTGTGTGCGCGTTGATACGGGCACGGCATGTCGGGTATTATCGCATTGTGTGGTGAAGCAAGCTTGGCTGTGGCTGTATTGGGTGTGCCAGTGGTATCTATGCGTGGTGAAGCAAGCTTGGCTGTGTTAGTTGTACTGGTGCCGCTGGTGGGCAGAGCGGCCGCCAACGGTACAGCCGTGAAACAACACGAGACGAAACTTTCCACTGGGCGAAGCAACGCAACACTCGCCTAGCAACGAGAAACGCTTGACTCAATAGCGACAGCAAAAATATCATTCTCAGCAATCCATTTGATACATTTTTTTCAAATCAATTTTATTTATTTATTTCAGAAACATAACAAATTTTATTGAATACTATCTTGAAATAAATACTTAAAAATAAATAAAAAATAAAGACAACCAACAGAATGTCCCAATACTTTTAAACAGACGACTCCAACAAATTACTCCTCCAAACAAATTCGTGGAGTGTCTGAATCCGGCCGAATATACAGCACATTTTCGAGAGCACATAATGTTTTTTAAATGTGTGTGTATGTTTAATATTCGAAAATTTACATTGAACAATCGGAATAAGGTAGAGTTATATAATATTACAGAATATTCAAAAAAAATAATCTCATTACCTAAAATTTGCTTGGTATAAACGGTGAAATCGTATGCTAACGCTTCTCTATCTATTTGTAACTGAGATTTTTTAAGTAATTTGGTGCAAACGCGTGCTTAACAGGTTAAAACAAAACTATTGTTCTCGAAAATATTGTATGATCTAGGAGTATTTTTTAACTTGAATCATTGTACTTTATTAAAAAATTTAATGTTTCACATAATTGTCGAAAATAATTTAAAGTGAACATTATATCTCGTTTAGTTCTACATTTCTTTTAATCTAAATACTCCCTAACATACATGTTTCACAACACAAATGCTGTGTGAAAATGCATCTCTAATATATTCATTAGCTATTAGTAAGAAAAAAAAACAAATGAATATAAAATGGCAAATAACTGGGTTAGTATGTTTAAATGTCAGATTTTTTATTCATTCAAAGTGAACAAAGAAACAACAAATTGTAATAAATAATATTTCTATGAGGAAAATGTCATTAAAAACTCCATTCTTAGTTGTAGCTTCGGCAAATAATGTGTTAAGCTAACAGGATTCTAGGTTTCTTTTTACCAAGCTGCGGTCGACTGACTGCTATAAGGAGGTATTATTATACCGCAGGCCTCTGGGTCGACTTCTGCCTATTGATATACAAAATAAAATATTTATAATATCGTAAATAAATTTTAGAAAATATAAGCCTCCGCACATACCTATTAAGTTTTTATGTGGCATAATAATATAATGGCACGAGATTTTATTGTTTTCGTATTAGAAAATGAATTTTACATAACGTTAACATTGCTACATACTTTTGTATGTATTCGCGTATTGGCGTGGGGTTCAGCTACACACATTGGGGTGCCGATTGCCAAAATCTACTGAAGGGTTGCTGGTTCGCGCTGATAATTTTTTAGGTTGTTTTTTTCATCAAATAAAAATTTTCAACGTCAATTTCAATGCTACACTCAAGTATTATTTTTTATTGATATTTTAAATAGCTAAATGTTGTTTTTAAGTTATGTAGGTATTTATATAATATTTTTTTGTTATGGATAGATATATAATAAAGATATTGGGTAGGTATGTATGTAAAATCGTTAAAGTGACTGTGTTGAAAATATAAAATTATTTAAATATATCTCTTATTCTTATAATAATTTCTTGGATACTGTGAAACAGTTTCCAACAAATCCAGGAGTTATTTACGGCATTTAAATAAAAAATGGTTCTTACTACAAAAAAAACTTTTAAATTCGTGAGAATAGAACAAAAACAAACGAGATATTAATCCTTTTCGAAGACCAGAGAATCTTAACCACTGATGTTTATTGTTATTTTAAACTAGGATCACTTTTGATATCAAGCGATTTTTTTAAGCAATACAAATTCTGATTGCGCAGTAAAAATTTCGAATGTGAAATATTGAGCAATATAAACTATTCGTCTAAGTAATTTTGTTCGAGGAGAACTGAAATCATCGAAGTTATAAGGAAAAACAAATATTTTGCCGAAAGTGAAATTTGTAAGATCTTGATATGTACGTTTGTGCATAGATCTTAATTGTTGTTTATCTTATTTATTGCGTTTTATGTATTAAAGCTCGATTTGAATGTTTGTTGGAGACTGTTTTATCAATACAATTTGGAATATTTATCAATTCTCTAAATTTTGAAAAAATTTATATTTTAAGGAGATACTCGTGTATAGCACATAATGGAGAATCAATTAAGTCATCGCGGAGCAACAATGCTCTGCGGGGCACCGGCTACGAATGACTGTCGGAGACTATTCTCGGAAATTAGAAATGAATCACTAGTGGTAGACGTTTTTCGAATTGATGTACCGATTGATTTTCGTATTGGATAATTGAAATGTGCTAGTAATGTTAAAACGTTTGTGACGGTGGATGTCACAACTGGTTCAATACAAAGTGCTTAAAAATGTTTATTTTCGAAATAATGTGAAAATACTATTTATAACACAGAATGCTAATTCAAAATCTAGATAAAACCATCGCTTAAATATATAGTAATGGATTTATATATTTTTCTAATTGTGTACTATTGTCATTATTTCCATATTTTTTTAAGCACTATGGTTGTAGACAGTTTACACGTAAACATACGAGTACCAACACATTAATTAAAATGTTTATGACAATGTTTTTCATTATGAAAGTAACTTAACACCACCGTCCACAAAATGTGGTCTCTAAATGATAATTAATTAATTATTATTTGAATTCATTGCTTTTTTCTCTCGAGTGGTAGTGTGTAGCCGTGTGTGTACGAACAACCACGAACCCATACAAGTGGGAACGTCGGTGTTTCCTAAACTACGAGCAGTGAATAAAAAAAGCCCAACATTTTAATTAATTATGGTAAACATAACCACAATAATATTTGTAATCGTAATAATTGCGTAATAAAAAGTGTTTTTATTTCCTTTAATTTCATATTTGCCCTACATTTATCAAGGCAAACACTAACAGCGAAAATGAAATAAAAAAGCATGATGCTTTATGATGTTCATATTCATTTACAAACCTTATTAAATGTACCGATTTGTTTTAAAAAAGTTAATCGTAGCTTTCATATTTTCATTAAAGAGTGTCGAAAAAGATAAAACCATAATTTATGATTTAAAAATAACACGAGCAGTGAACGTTAAAGAGAGAATTACTACCAGGAAAATTAAATATTACAATGTAAAACAATTATATAAAATTTTTTTGGTCGCCATGTACAAATGGCAATAAGCTAAACGAATCTGTAGAGACGACGATCGTTTGGGAAGCAAGATATTAGAGTGACGCGCAAGATCCGGAAAGTCCCATGTATGCTGTAAATTAGACCAGAAGAACAGTAGGAAGAAGCTGGATGCGGAAGTCAAATGATCTCGGAAGCGGAGACTTATACGACATGGGAAATTGTATTTTTATAGCAAATTTTTCTCACCTCTAAAAAAATCTATAAAGACGCATGTGCGCTCATAATCAGCTGATCGCATTTAATACAGAATTTATAGTTGAGTACATACTTTGTACTGATGATTTTAGTAAATTATGGAAATGTAGTAAATGGGAGAAAAATACCCGCATAGATATGTTTAGGATTGTTTGCGGCATTGGATATCCGATAGAGGTCAATTGCAGCAGCCAAACACAAGAAAGATTCATGGACGTCGTGACAAGATTGCATATTAGAGCTTTAATCAATCTTCGATCAACTGTAGATTAATTTCTTTCGTATGTTTGAAGATCTTTGTTTACGTTCACAGGCCGCTTCCTGGGCATGTGACAGCTCACGGCCCGAGAAGAATTTTACCGCTGAAGTGTTTTGTGACGCGACCGAATGTTCGGTGAAACGGTGAAAGGAGACCACTGGAAGGTTTTCTGGGAAAATAATATTATGATTCACGTCACAAGACGATCAAATGGATGACGCCACCAAATAACCGATATCTCGTAGCGATGACAGTAGAGCTTTGAAATCGAATGAAATAGGCTGCAAATTTGACAAAAGGGAGAATTTATCTGTTAAAAAAGATTTATGAAATGCAATACTAATTAACGACTTAACGGTTTTTTTTTGCAAAATCGTTCTAAAATTTTTTTTATAACTAATTTGCTTTTTATATTTCTTGACATAAAAATATATTTCTTATTTTTTAAAATCTTACATCCCAAAGATTTTTATTTTCATTATATTTTTTTTGAGAAACATCAAATATTTTGTCATATAGTTTTATTTGTCAAATTCATAGATTTTTTTTTAACTGTTTACATACCACAGATTTTTATTATCATTATAAATAAAATAAAATAAAAATTGAAAAAACAAAACCGTATCCAAATAATTTATGGTCGGTCATCCTACCCTTTCTCTATATATACTATGTACTTGCACATTTTTTTGCTGACCTGACTACGAAAACTAGTGTCAATCAAACCGAGTCAATAAAAAAATACAACGTATTTTTTTCTCTCCTAGAACATAAATTCTGCCGAAAAACTGCTTGATCATCCTGGACAATCCTCTAAAAATTTTGGTCGTAAAAGGAATGCAAAAACATTATCGAGTGAAAAAAATGAGCTTAAATATTCTCACCTAAGCGTGTGTAAAAACAGGAAGAGATATCTATCGGAACATATTTTTTCCTCTTGTATGCATTTGCACACACATAGGTGTGTTATTCCAGGATTTCACGGATTTATTTCTCACATATTGGTGTGTAAAACTGTTAAATGGTTAAATTAAAAATAAAATATTGTTTGCGCAAATACCTATGTAAAACTTAGATCTTAGAGAAGCGTAGACAATGTTTGTAGCATGGACGCAGGCTATGGATATAAAAAACAATATTAGTGAAGTAACTAACAATACTTTTTATGATTTTTATTTTTAAAAATAAGTCACAATAATAATAATAATAAAAATAATTTGTCATAAAAGCTACACTGGAAAGATCAATAGTTTCTCTTCAAACATCCTAAAGCAAAAAGTCAATGATGTCACATGAGGTAGAGTCGATTAGCTGGAGAATTGGTAATAAAATAATGACAATTAATATTGCCATAAGTCAATAAATATATAAAAAGTATCAAGGGTGTAAGAAGTAGAGAATTTTTTGTATGAATTAAAAAAAAAATGAATAAAAGTTATGCAAAAAATCTTCTCTTTCATTTACATATTTAAAGTAACATATTTTAACTAATAACAAATTAAAAATAGTACCTAGGCATAATTATAAGTAATAATAGTTTAAATAACATTGTTTAACTCACTGGGCTGAAGATGCAAGTATTCAATACACATTTAAATATGAAACTATGCTGCATTTGCTAGTACGGATATGTGCAGTAACGCTTTCCTAAATTGGTACTTTTTAAAAATAAGTTACATTAAAGAATTACAAATATTGTAAATAATAATTAATTTGGTGAAGATGACATCTCATAGTCACTGGCTGCATGTGTGATGTTGTCCCACCAATTATATTAGAGTGAAGCCTACCATTCTGTGAATAGGTGATGCTCACGAGATGACTTTGACTTATAAAATGCTAAGTTTCACTAATAAGACTGGCCTCGAATGGAGTATGGCTGTTGTGGATATTAATTGTAGAAATATAACAGTTTTTTTTAGGGTGATGTATTAGTCCAACACTAATAAAAATTTAAAGATATTTTAAAACCAATTTAGAATGTTTGAATTACAAAGTAAATATTCTGATAAAATTCTGTTAAAATCCACCTTTCTGTAACATTTAAACGATTTAGCCTTTAGGCCTATAACGCTACTTATAATGTATTTAATTGAGTAAATATTGTGTTTAATAATTATGGTAATAAGATGAGAACATGAAAGGTTTCACTTAATTAATAAAAGCAATTTGTGTTTCAGTCTTTCTGAAGTCAACACGAAAATATGAATATTTTTTACAAAAATTGTGATAAAATTGACTAACTAAACAAAACATTAAAAATTGAATTAAAAATATATCAAACTATATTTATCTATTTTGTAATACATTCTTGATTTACTTAGGAATCCTAAATAGGCAATATTGATAGTGGTAACTCCGGGTGAAGATAAAAAGACACATACAGTTTAATAAATAAATAATCTAAGACAATAATTGCATGGAATATGTACAGCTATATGAAATTAACATTGCCTATTTACGATCCTAAAAATATTGAATATTATATAGTACTATTAGTAATGTCAGCAATATTTACTAAAATAATACTGTTTTGAGAAATCTTATTTTTCTTTTTAGGAAAATATTTTTTAGTGATATCTTCCAAAAGGTTAAGGTTATTTTTGAGTAACAATACTCTGGCATGGATCTCAAAATTAACGTTCAGTCATTTAGGGTTATAAAAATGTGCACCGAAATAGCATCACACTATATTTAAAAACGTTAAAATAGTTAAGAACATTACTAATTTAGAAAGTACGTAAATAATAAAAATATCATTTAAATAAGTTAGTCAAAACAATAGAATTTAATAAAGAGGGTTTTTTTAAGCTTTGCGAGTCAAAAATCGAACAATTTCAGCATTCAATACAAATCATTTCAATAACCAAAATTTTTAAAAAATCCAGAAATGCTTAAATCTAATCTTAATCTACATTATAACAGTCTAAATCGTAACAGTACGCCTCCTTATAAAAGACATAACACCTTAATTAGTTACATAAGTCAATGGTTTGGCGACATTGGTAGTTCTAACCTTTTAAGGCACTGAGTTATTGTGCATGTATCATGAATTGAAGACATCGGTGGAAGAACAATTGAACCCAGAAACATATTTTAATAAATACTCACAATATATACCATCACTCCAAGAGTGTTTATATTATTTATTGAGTAGAAGAGTAGTTGGCGGAACTGCATAAAAATATAATATAAGACTTAGCCTTTATTTCATGAGAATGACGTAATATAAAGCAATGTGAAATTAAATATTATTAACCTAACTTTTACTAAAATGAACAATCTTATTTCATATCTTACTTATTTATAGTTAAAAATATATGAGCTTAAGTCATTTTTGTCTAAGTAATTTGAACTAAGTCAATTAAGTTTAGAAGGTATTTTGGGGCTCCAATCCAAAGGTGACTGCCGTATTCAAGGATAGGTCGGATTTGTCCTTTATATAGAAGAAGTTGTTTATCGTTGAAATACCGACGTGATCTATATAATACACCTAGTTTTTTGGAAGCGAGACTGGCTTTATACTTAATTCGTTTACTGTTTAAACGTTTTTTTATTTATTTACTCAAGTCGGAGGGTATTTTCTTTGTTAGGTAAGTAAAGAAGAGTACATTATAAAAGAAGATGAACAGATCTGACAAAGAAGACTTCTAAATCATTTGATCAATGTGGTCCAAGACCTTCAAGAATGGAGAAGAATCGGAGACTGGCGAAATATCAAAGATCGTTACGAGCAGCACTGGATTCGACCACAAATAAGATGACGTTTAATTCGAAACTACCTTAAGTAGTTTAATTGGTTCTTCCGACGACAAATAAGATGACGAAGGTTAGTTAGAAAACTATCTAAAATGGTTTAATTTATTCTTCCATCTGTCTTTGATTATAAATTCAATAAAGATTATTTGATTCTAGATTGATGATTGTCCGTTACGCAACAGCTTTGGATTTGTTCCTGGTGGACTCGTGGCCGAGAATAGTCAGAGAGTGCATCTCAAATTGTTCCACGACTCCTTCGATATCCTGATCTGCGTCGATGACCAGAATGGGGCAGGAAATTTGCTCCGGATTATTTAACCATAATTCGTACGAATTATGAACCTGTAAATAAATTATTATTTATCTTTAACCCACCCAAACACGGAACATTCATTAATTGTTTGTTGTGACAGCTCATTTGAATACATTACAGAGTTGCAGCACATCCCATATACATCAACTAGATATAGCCCTTCAGGCTGGTGCCGAACAGCCTCGATATACGATTTTTTGTCTCTTATTTTTGATCGCTCGTCTGATACGCACATATAAAAATATTGGTCTAAATTTTAGATTCATTCATAAGATGCGGCGCTTGCATTTGCTACTTTGTTATTGTTTTGACAGCCGCTCCACGTCACGTGGGAGTGGCACAGTTTGCCAGATGGCCGCTAGTAGTTTTCAGGGGCAATGACTCACGGCCACTGGCCAAGGGACTCTCTACCCAGGCACCGTCAAGTAAACACCATTTTTGTGTCCTGGGCAGAGGACCGAATTTTGTAAGCCTTTTTTATTTAACGTAAAAATAAATGTCAAATGTGCTTTTTGACGAGTTCTTTACTTTGGCGACCTGCTCATCATCCGTCCACCACGCATTCCAATGACAATCCTGCGATCTGGAGTCGCTTTAATTAGATGGGGGATGTCAATATGTTACATTTATAACAAGTGATACGTTACACAACTTAAAAAAAAGATTTAGCAAACCTGTTTGAGGTAATCCAGAGGTACAGAAGCTTCTTCATTTCGGCCTCTTTTTAACATTCTGTTCCACACAACTTCAGGAGTACTGCGTAGGTAAACTAAAAAAAAATATGTATAAATTATTATACCAAAGATAATAATTGTATATCTCATTTAGTGTCTACAATGGTTCAAAAGCGTCACGGTCAAAAGGTTAGGAACTCGTAGAAGAGGAGGTATGGAGACTCATAAGTTCTATAGTGGTTAGACACAAACTGATATGGATCAATATTTTACCTATAAGATCAAGGCTGATATCTGTGTTCTTTTCAGCCCACTCGTACCAAGACTTCAGCACGGCAAATTCACAGGGCGACAGAAATTTGCTTTTCAGGGCATTTTCCATGAAACAAAATCTACTGTTCTGTACAGACCTTGAAATAAAAAAAAAACACTATAATAAAAATAAAGAATTTTAAATGGTATTAAAAAATTAAATATACACATAAAGGCTATAAGTCTCGATGGTGTTGAAAAACAAAACACATTGTCCAAGCTGTGATATTTTTGATTGTTTTAGAATAATAACTAATACCGAGCTTTTGTTAAATCACACTTTGCTTATGATATGACATCTTATGTGGCCAATGGCAGAGCCCGACACAAGATAATAGGAGTGACAAGTTTAGTGCCAAGGCTCTGTAGTTTAGCTAGTAGTAGCCCGCGTTTATAAGCATTGAAAAACAAATTACAGATCCTGACCAATCTTATATAAATGAAGAACAAGTTCATCTATTTGCATTTTAACATAAATTATCTTGGATACTATAGTATATTTAAATTGTGATAAGTATTTCCTTATTTATGGTAGGGTTTAATAACTGGTATCATTTTCGTTCAGAAATAGTTGGCGAAGTGACTTGTGTTGGCAATTTTCTTCACTCGATCTGCATCCACACACATTCAATACCTGTTTACATTATCTACAGTTGTAAATTGTTTTAAGTATATTTGTTGTATTGTATATTAGCGGAAGTTTATCACAAATATTATATTTAAATAAAATAATAGTGATACTACCTTTCAAACATCTTGACCCGAGTTTGTGGAGATATCGGCGGACTGGTCTGTATTTTCAATCGGCTCAGCTGAACGTAGTTTTGGAAATGATAGTTCCACTTCTCCATGTCAGTGTACAATAAGCCAAGCAAGTTATGGCCTGAGACGTTCCTCCAGGCCTCAATGGGCTCCTAAATTATGTAATCGAAAAAATATATCTATTAAAATATAAATCAAGAATTTCAATGGCGTTATACAATAAATGTGAATTTTTACTTGTGATAGAGAAGATCTATTAAGGAACAATGATAATCCATTACACGTCAGTTATATTTTAATTTTGCTTTTGTAAAGTGCGTTTTGATTTTTTCGTTTTATAGCTTCATACACTACAGCCATATACTGTATAATTCAGTTATGACAAGTTGATATGAAGTAAAAGTATAATTTACTAGTGTTCATAACTATGGATTTAAATATATGCAATGTTTTTAGTAGTCAATTTTATTAATGTAGTGAATAATTTCTAATAATACATAATAAGAAACCTTAAGGGTGGTTAGATAATAATATTAATACATACCGGATGAATTTCCACCTTCTCCCATTTGCTGAAGAACTTTAAGCAAGTTGATTTTCCAGACCCTATATTCCCCTCTATGGACACCTTGAATGGCCTGGTCTTTGGATTCATTCTGGATTCTATTCTTGCAGCGTCAGAAAATTGAGCAACTGCTTTCAGGCGTTTTCGTGGGACTCTTCCTCCTATCTGAAGTACAAAAAACGAAAAAAAAAACATGGTCATATCAAAGAGAAAAAATACAAATAATATCCAGGATAATGGAAAAATGGCGGGAACGGAAAAAATATAGATCACGAGTGTTCAGAGACCTTGATCTAGATATACTGATCAGGTCAAGGAAATAATGAAAAGATGCTGGATGGGAAAGATATTTTGGAGGTTATTTCTCTAATTTAGTAGTTTTTGTCATAAAGAGGATTTGATAAGCGTACTTATTAAAATGCAGAAAAACATATTTAAATGTGTATTACGTTCCATGGCGATTAAAATAATAGCATAAAAATATTTTTTAGGTTATTATACACAAACAATTCATTGACATTACGAGACAAAAATAAGTATCTTATTGCGTTTACCTAGAAATTGAGAGAAAAATATGGTGAATGTATTAAAAAAATAACTGATTTAAATCAAATATGAAACAAATATACAGAAACATAAGGCGAACGAGTTGTAATGAGATCTCAAGTATTGAAATAATTTACCCGCGAAAAGACAGCGGGAACAACTGTCAACAGTGTCATTAAAAAACGTTGTGCTTTTGCTGATTGTTTTTTTAAATGCTGATAACACAGAAAGCATTTTATAATATATTTTATGATTTTGGTAACATGACACTTGAACATTCGCAATCAAAACATTGTTATTTGCGAGTGACGTTTAAAAGGGTCAGTGCGGGCAGTTTCCATAAATAACGAATATTGAATATAACTTTTATTTAGCTAACTATTTTTGAAACAATTTTTCAGCTTACATTATAATAAATCTCTAAATAAGTACTAAAATAAATTTAAAAACAGGCATTATATTTTTTGAATGTAATCCAAATATACAGATATATACCTAAAAAAAACTTCCTTCATTAAAAATAAAATTGGATTTTTAAGATTTAAAAGTTCATCAGATGTTCATTGTTTGATGAACTATCCAATTATCTTTTCATATTTAATCGAATACAACATTTCGCCTTATCTAAGCCCAAGAAAATATATATCCCTGATTATTTAATAAAATAATTTATTTTTAGATTTTCACACGTTTGCTCCAAATAACTAATCGTTATTACCTACTTTTTTTAGCGTGTGTGTAACCTTCCAAATAAATATGAATCTTTCCAAGAAAAAGATAATAAAAGCTTGCAATCCATTCAATACCTAAAATAACACAGATATTGCACAACTTTAAATACGCAACGCCAGCCGACCAGTTAAGCATCATAAAGTCCGTAGAGGACAAAACCCTTTAATAGTGTCCTCCAGTGCGTGATTAAATATGAAAAGTAATGGTACAAAATCGTGCGTTAATGTAATGTTGTCACTCAAAATAATGACAAAAAATGAAATTAATTAAATGGCTTTGCGAGTTTGTAGCCAATTAAATTGTGGAGGGGATGGTTGAGGGTAGAAACTGTAGAGGGCGCACTAGACGGGAGTATTTACAGCTAGTATTCGAGGACATGAATTGTAGCGCTTATGCTGAGCTGAAAAGGGTTGCGGAGGACCGAGAGGAATGGAGATCGAGATGCAAGATTCTGTTGCTGCAAACCAATCCACTGGATTGATACTACGAAGAAGCCAATTAAAACAGGAATAAATTAAATATAATTCTGGTCTGCACATTACGTTTTAAATTCATTTTAGTACCTATCACATATTTATACCTACCTAATAAAAGTCATTAAATTGAGTTAATAAAAAACCAAAACAAATGTTTTTTTTTTTTGTTAAACTAATAATTGAGGATCATTTTTTCAAAAATTCAAAGATAAATAAAATATCTAGCTACAAGCATTCTCGATCTGGCAAATATTATCAGTTGGCAAGACCGCAGAGCAATGTCATTGCTTTGCCTGTGATCAGGTGGTTTTTGTTTTTGTTGTTATTTACAAAACGTACTTATGGATTCCATCACATTCGGCACACAGAGGTTTGTCCCGTTGCGCTAAAAAGATTCCTAGGATCGTTTACTTCCGATATGTTAACGGAAATGTCATGTTTCTGCTTATAGATTGGTCCACTTGGATTTCAAAGGAGCTCCGCCCAAGATCTCATATCTGGAACGAGTAAGAGTTTGTTTACATTTTTTACTTGATAATAGTATTGGAAAATGCGTAACTTAATTATAAAAATTATCTTGATATTTTTACTGCTTAATGAAGGCTTCTGTTTGTAATATGCGGCATCTCTGTCTTTAGTAATCGAATGCCTCGTAATTTGTTAATAATATCGATTTTGATCTAAGTCTACGACAAAACGGGTGCTGTGTAAATCGTAGAGAATATTTGTATAAATTTGGTAGAATATCAACCTTCTCTGTATCCAAATATTTTAGTAATCGAGTTTTTTATTCTCTGATCATTATTTTTTCAGAAGTTTTTTTTGTGTACCTTATTGTCACTATTATCAGATATTCAAGGGACAAAATTATGAAATTGAAAAGTCATCGCGCATTGACACAGTAATTCTTTTTTTTTGGTTGTACTTTTTTGTTTTTTAGAGACCAGAATAAAACTTTGGTTGTGATGTTATTGTTGCAATATGAAACCCAGTTATATGAAATATTGATATAGATCTAACTCACTGGTCACCAATCCCACGGGTCGGTTCCGGTCCCTTTCTTCTTCGTAGTATCAATCCGGTGGATTGGTTTGCAGCAACAGAATCTTGCATCTCGATCTCCATTCCTCTCGGTCCCTTTATACATAAATAATTTATATAGATTTTTTAAAAATATTTTATTGTGATTTTATAATAATTGAAGCAAAAAAGTAAACAAGGAGGACAATTTATTTAATAAAATTTTATTCTAACTTGCTTCCAAAAAATAAATTGTTTGATGCCCACTTCCTAAGTTTTTAAAAAATTTAGTCCGTGCCGTTTCTTTAAAAGTTTAGTGACCGCTAATTTAACTGATAGATAAACTAAAACTGAAACTAAATAGAAAACTGGCCTCGACTAATGTCTACAACCAGTATGAATGGTAAACCTACTCATAATTATTAGCCTATTTTTGAATATTGGTCTTCTGCATGGATGGGTCTTGATCCTTCTCTATTCAGTGGCCTTCACATTCAGCCTCCTACTAATTGTTCTGTTTCGTACGCTAGTAGTTCACTTGATTTTTCCAGCTTTTTCCAACGTTACGTGATTGGGGTGCCACAGGCCTGCTGATAGAATGGGAAGACACATTTCCTTACCAGAAAGAGCTGAGGCCCCTTGGAGGGCTGTCCGAGGGATCTGCGGCTGCAGGGGCACCCTACACCTTGGAGGAGGTGCGACACATCCTCAATATCGCAGCAGACTGCGGACTGGCGGTGGTAAGTCGTTCTGGCAATGATATACTATTCTTGAATCTATAGATTTACCTTCCAACGACTAGAGTGTCCATATGGCATCAACAAACGTGATTACCTATCTATATAGTACATCATACAGCAGTGCTTAGCCATCCTCAAATTGACAAGCAATCAATAAAATCCACAGAATTCTTTAATGTTTTAATGTTTTGTATTGCTTTTATAAAAAATCAGTCCTAAGTTGGTATAGTTCTTATGGAACACTTTCTGCTTGTGTATCCTATTTTGGTGTTATCACATATGATTCTAAAATGATTATGTATAAAAAATAATTACTTTTTGAAACAGGACATCCTAAGTACACCTGAAAGAGCTTGTTATTTAGAAGACTTTCTTGTCTTCCGGTTTACTGTGTGTTGTGAGAAAATTCCAGTCCAGTCTAGAAAGACTTAACTATCCAAGGACGAGTGTGATCATATGGTCACAGTGATTACTATTGTTTACATACCCCTACTTTGGCCCTTATTTTACCTGTACATCGAAGCTATCACTTAATTTCGCTTAAGAAGGGTCTCTACCACAATTATCCTGCAGCCGCAGCAACGGAAACAACTGCCAAATATCCTTGCGATGGTCATTTCACTTGCTTTTCATCATCAAATTTTACTACATGCAACCCTGTAATGACGAGCGTGACCATGATGTAAAATAGACAAGTTGTTAATAAAGCATGGTGTTTTTTTATATACAAATATATATTTTAAATTATATTTTGTATCAAAAAACACTCATTCATTCATCTCAGATTAGCTGCTCCAACATTTGCCTTCTTCAAAGACCTGCGATCTCGGTTGTCCTGCAGGGCCATTTGATGTTAAAATTAGAATTATATAGTGTAAGTGTTGTGTTACAGATTCCCCTGATCCAGACCTTGGGTCACATGGAGTTTGTGCTGAAGCACCCGGAGTGGAGCGGCCTGCGTGAGGTGGACGCCTTCCCCAGCTCCATGTGTCCCTCTCATTCCGACGCCCAGCCGCTGGTTCGCTCCATGCTGCGTCAGGTCATCGCTCTGCACCGACCCGCTCAGCTGCAGTACATTCACATCGGAGCAGACGAGGTACTTTTTTTATGTAAGCACCTAAAGGAGCCAACAGATGGTGATAGTGATTCTGAAGTCTCATCTGTGGGTCTATGACCCTTATTATCATGCTGCATATGGCTAAGCGTTGCATGTGATGTGTTGATCCGCCAACATCATAGACTACAGCCCACTTTTCACGCATCATTCAATTATTACAGGAATTCACTAAAAATGGATGGTCTTCACGGGACAACTTTCGTCTAACACCAATTTTGTTTAATAGGCTGTCATTTTACGCGTGAGGGATCAAATTCACAACAACCGGGGGTATTTACAGAGCTCGTAAACCAATTATTAATTGTTCAGAGAAAACCTCATAAAAGACATCAATTTCATCTTGTGTAGCTGTGTGCCCTTTAAAACTTACTCTGGCACTGCATGTCATCATTTTTCATCAATAGCAGAGAACATCAAAAGGATCGATTCTTACAAAATTTATTTTCTCCATTTGTGTGGTTAGACGTAATACAAAAATATATATTAGAACCATAATATTTAATTCATTAAGATATAACCATTTCCGATAGATTTATTTCAATTTTAGATTATTTGATTACCATTTTGGCTCAAAGTTTGACAAGTGAAAAACTTTAAAAGTGCGAGTAGAACCTTGTTTGATTTGTTTTTTGTTCTCGGTGCAGGTGTGGCACATGGCCATGTGCGCCAGCTGCTCACGGCGCGCGCAGGACAGCCGCCATGGCCGCGCGTCCTTGTTCTTAGATCACCTGACGGCCGTGGCCGCGTTCCTTAAGGAGGCTCATCCGCACCTCAAAGTCATCGTGTGGGATGACATGCTCAGGAATATTGACCTAAACGTGCTTCAAGGTATATCACCTGTACTAATATTTTACGACATATGAATGTAATTAACCTTCCAGAGACATGGAGTTTTGTTGATAATAAATTTAGTCTTTATATTCAATCAACACGTAATCTGACGAGTGACTCATATAATAAAAATTAAAAAATATAAAGATTGCTTTATAAACAACATATCTTTATTACTGTATGGTCAAGCTTATTCTTACAGGGTCGATATAGTAAATTTTGATGATAAAAAACAAGTAAAAGATCCATTTTAATAAAAAAATATATTAAGGGTAAATAAAAATCGCGGGTACAAAGGGTATTTGGCAGTTGTTTTCATTGGCACAGCTGCAGGATAACTATGTTAGAGACCCTCTAAATCGAATAGCTACAATGTTCGGGTAGAATAAGGATCAAAGTAGGGTCAAATAATAATCACACTCCTCCTTGGAGGATTTTATCCAAAAAAAAAAATTTTTTATTTTTGATTAATTTTTATTTTTTATTTCACATTAATGAGTTTGCGCTTGTAAGAGCACTTATGCCTACTTGTGCTGTATTTCATTGAGAGGCATGATTTTTTTTTGTCGTCCAAACATGTAAACAGTTTTATTTTTAAATTTGATCATAACATGTTTTTGCTGGTTATACATTTTCGAATACATATCTTCAGAATACGATCTGGGGCGACTTGTGGAGCCAATGGTGTGGCACTACCAGCCTCGGGAGCAGTTCCAGTTGGGCCCCGCGCTCTGGGAGAAGTACAGCAACGTGTTTCCACGGATCTGGGCAGCCTCCGCCTTCAAGGGGGCCACCGGCAGCTGTCAGGTCCTTGATAACTTACGTACTACTAAGAATGTGAAACTCTGAATATTGCTTGTACCTTTGGACACGGATGATTAATTTTAATTTTTAATTTTTACAATTAAAAGATATATACAATTTTATCAGAATGTTCTGGCTTCGTTATTACACTTTATTTATTTGTGAAAATTATCATTATTATTGCCTGCAAGCATTCTTGGCATTATGTAAGATGGTGCAAGGTGAAAAAAGTCTCGGCTATGCTATTGTTCTCACTGGACGATCTTTGTAAAAGACCTAATATCGACTCGATGGCCCTTTCATGCAATCTTTTGTGTCTTATTTTTGTTTGCTCGTTTGACACACACATATAAAAATGTAGTTACAAGATGCGATGTTTGCATGCGCCATTTTATTTATTTTGTTTTTAAAGCCAGAATGTCACGTGGGAGCGGATAGTTAATCAGATGGCCACTATGTAGTCTTCGGGAGATGTGACTGCCACTGCCGCCGGCCGTCAGTCTCCGTCCAGTCGCTGTGATCTAAACAGCATTGTCCCGGATGGAACGTCAAATTTTGTTAGTCTTTTTTGCTAAACGTAAAATTAATGTCAACTGTGCTTCTCGAAGAGTTCTTGGCTTTAGCGCCCTGCTCCTCATCCATCTGCCATGCATCCAAATGACAGTTCCGCGATCTGGAGTTTCTTTAATTAGATGGGGGATGTCAGTGTTGATGAAGGAGTCGATTATCAGATTATCAATATATATTGTATTTATGTGTATACTCAAAATGGCATAATTTAAATGTTGCCAAAGAAAACAATATAATAATAAATAAAATTATTTCCAGATTGTTCCTATTGTGAAGCATCATGTCAGCAATCACGAGGGATGGCTAAATGAGATTGAGCAACACGGCAGCAAGATACAGAGGTTCATGGGCATAGCGCTGACTGGATGGTCAAGGTAAGGATTTCATAAGTTACTGTCACAAATCTGGAATCTAAGTGTTTTTGCTTGGACAATCAAGAAGCAGATTAATGTACGCTTGAAATCTGCAAAATTCTCTAAAAAATTCAACCGGCACTCTTCAATGTACATGCAGTACCCAGCCAACCTATCGGAATGAAGTAGAAAGTATTTATTTTGTTATAAAGAATGTAATTGATTACTTTACAAAGTGTAATACATTATAAGAGAAAATGAGTGGATATGATAAGTGCAATATATTTATATATGTATATATTGCACTTACACCGACTGAATTGGTTGAGAGTTCTGGCTAGTTTCCAGCACAAGTTTGGCCTTTTAGTTTATAAGACAGTCAATAGAAATGCATTGATGTATTTGACGGACATAAGTGCACGTGGGGAGACACTCAGATCAGCTAGAGCAAGTAGCAGCATGTTGCAGCTGACAAGAGGTAATTCTAGCATGGTTTTTGGCAATCGTGTTTTTAATTTTGTGGCATCGACTGCCTGAAACTCGTTTTCGGAAATTATAAAGGAGTGACAATGGAGGAGTCTTTAAAAAAGCAGATTCAAGACTCAACTTTTTTCTTTGAGAAGCAAAGAAGCGCTTTTGAAATGACCATTTGGTCTAAAAACGCGCCATTCAAATACTGATATAATAATAATTATAGACCAAATTTGTGAAGTAAATACACATTTAATGCTTTATATTCATTATCATGAATATAATGATGGCACGTATTATGACGTATTGTTTGTTCAGGTATGACCATTACGCAACGTTGTGTGAGCTGCTGCCGCCCTCCCTGGGCAGCCTGGCCGCCTGCCTGCGCGTCTGGCTCGGGGGCGCGGGGCCGGCCAGCCTGGGGCAGGTGCAGGACCCCCCGGGCTGGCAGCTGCTGCGGGGCGCCAACGCCTTCCTTGCCCTGCGGGACAAGTACCGCAGCGTGGCGCATGGAGACCAGTGAGTATGATGTCATCATCATCGTAACAGGCTGTGAGTCCCGAGATTAGGGATGTCAATTTTATTTTATATTTTTCTCAAAAGAGTTTTATCACATTTTTACTAGAATCTATATTTATCTTGAAGATTAAAAGTGATATATTATATATTTATTTAATATGGTTCACTTCGAACATACATTCATTATGGTCTGTATTTTTTCAAGATTACTAGTTGAATTACATTTATTACACGTTTCTTGCAGAGGCAGTTTGAACAGTGAAGTTGACCTTAAGAAACACAATAACGTAGAAGTATTTTTTGATTTTTATTTTAAAGATAGATAAGAAAATTTAAGTAGTTTAAAAAATATATCTTTTAAATGTTTTTTATGATTTTCAGAGTGCAGACCTGGCTAAACCAATGGCAAGTGTCCAGCAGGTACACCAACCCGATGCAAATTCAGAGTCTCAGTCCAATGCTCAATGAGTAAGTGGCACTTTTTTGTTTCAAAACATTTTAAAATGATTATACTTTATATTAAGCTTTCCTTTACATTGCTAAAATAAAAAAGCGCGCTCCCGTGTTGGGTAGTCAGTAAACAATAAAAAACCAGCAATTTTAAATTGGAAAAATAAGAACATTCATAGCTAATCCTCTTAATTAATTATAATTAAAGTCGAAAATTATAAAAATTGAGATTTATTGTCTGAAAACATTAAAAAACCATCTGGCAACCTTCCCGCACATCGTCGAGACCTAAGGTCGAGGCACTCACAGCGCGAATTTGTTTCCGAATTTCACAAAATACCTCTGATGTACCCTGTAGATAAATTATGAATATTATTAATATTCTGTTTTAACCCTTTGGACGCGGGAAGCGACTATAGTCGCCCGAATTTTTATTCCTCTTCGACGCATAAATCGACTATAGTCCATGGCTTGTAAAAAACGTTACCTTTGAATGCGGTAGTCGAGTTTTTTTGCCTCGCATTTATGACATCGTCTGTAATATGCAGACCTTTTTTTGCGCAGGGGTGGGAGAACGAGATGCAAAACATATCTCTCTATTCATGATTATAGAGGGCAATATTAATTTTTATTATATGTTAAAACATGTGTTGACGCTGAACATTCAGAATTCACATTTGATGGAATCGATCGACACTCCATAATAAGCATTATTTCATGACTGTATATGATATATACTCCAAGTTATATTTTTCAGTTTCTTCTGTTATTTTTTGTATTTCCATAAAATATTTTTATACTTAAGTATAAAGGTTTGTTATTGTATATTTTAGTAAATTAATATAATTTCGTTAGTTATAAATATAAATGTTTTTTTTTAAAACTTTTTTATCAGCATTTTTTTATCATTTTTATTTGCCTCTTCATCCTTCTTCATCTTTTTTTTGACAGCCCTGTTATGTCATAAACATAGCTAGGGGTGGGTATTATGACTTTCCCTCCATTCTAAAATCATAAATAATGACTAATAATTGCATAATCACTATCGATTTTTTTACGAAAAAAATATTTTTTTGATATTTAAATTCATTTTCTGAGCCCCCCCCCCCCACAAAATATGACCTGAAAGAGTTTTATACAATACTTTATTTTTCATGTAAAATTTGCATTTTGCAGATCAACTTTTTAATTTCGCTTGCCGCGTTGAAAGGGTTAAATCAATGTATAAATATATTATGGAGAAATACCTAAAATATTAACCTTGTATTTATTATATTTATAGAGATATTGATGATTATTAGAAGCAATGTGTAGAAGATACACATCACAGGGAAGGAAAGGTTAAAGACTTTTTATCAAAACAATCATTACCTGTTTACTAATATTACCCGTGTATCAATTTCCAGGTTACTAAATGAGTCCAACTCCGTTGAAGTGTTCATGAAGAGCCAAATGGATGCCATCTACTACCCTCCCACAGTGGCCGAGTGGCTCGGAAGTAATTTGGCTCCCGTGCGGAGTCACTTGCAGCAGCTGAAGGCTGACGTAGACTTCCAGTTGACCCTGGGATGTGGCGTGCGAGGCCTAAGAAAGCTCTGCTGAGACCTTTCATCGACCATCACTCATAGACTTATGTTTTCTGTTGTTAGTACATCCAACTGGAGGTCCGCCAATGCACTGTTTGCCAATTCTTGAGCAATTTGCTCCTACCTTAATTCTTATTCATCTATGTACGCTCAGAATCAAAAGTCTCTTGATATCTTCTATGAAATATCCATCAGATGCTTGTAAAGCCAAGCATCTGCTACCTACCTGGAACTGCTTAACCCTGTATAGCACATAAAATATGGTTAGTATATTTACCACTCGTTTTATGGTCTATTTTTCCTATTGCGCTCATAGACACGGCAACATTTTTTCTTTAATACATTGTCGAAAAAGTTAATTATAATTTTTTTAATTTATTGTTCACTTTGCTGGAAATTTGCATTATTACCTGGTTACATACACAATGATTAATGTTAATTTTGTGACGCAATCCTAAAGACGTAGATATCCAGGTAAGAATGCAAATTTCATTCAATCGGAACAGTAAATTAATGATTTAACGTTTTCGACATCATATTGAAATACAAAAGTTGTCGTTTTTATGAGTGCAGTAAGAAACAAAGACCTTAATGCGACTGGTTAATATCGCATATTAACCAATTTCAGTTTTTGCCCTATAAAGGGTTAAATCACGTTGTTAATGTAAATACATTGAAATATCTCTTTTATAATCCATTTCCATAGAAAAAAAACTCAACAAGATTTTATTATTCTCTTGAAAAATCAACGATCTAGGAACGTATAGACGATTTAGAAAATGATGGTGTTTGGGAGCTTTGCGTAGTGCTATCTGCATACCTGAATTAGCTAATCGATTTTTAATGTCAAATATTTTTTGACTGACTTCGTTGTCTAGATATTAGGATATATAAAGCACTGAGAGTCACAATTGCTAGGATTGTTGGTGTCACGCAGAAGTGGATCAACAACAGAAAGTGTCCTTTAAATGGCTGCTTATTTTTAATATTGACGTATCAAATTTGTAAAGATCAAATTACTTGTTGACGTTGGATTAGATTCAAATTATTATTGTTACATTTTATTACAAATAAAAGATTTAAAAAATACGTAGATATTACAATTTTTAATTCATCTTGAACAATTACAAAAATCAATACTGTTTAATCATATCTTTCTAACGTAAACATTAGTTTTGAACACATAATTATAGTTATAGAGTAACCTCGGAATTTGATTGTTTAATAGTATATTTATAAATGATTTAATAATAATAATAATAATAAAGTTTTTATTCCAGCAGGATTGGGTGGGTTGTGCAATACCCAATCTGCCATATTTTTATTTTTGCTGCTTTACTAATTTGATGCTTTACTAAGGTGATTGCTTTCCACAAACATCTCACTTCATTTGCAAATATCTACAATATCTGACTCTGTTGTAGCTGTTCTATTTTTTCCAAATGGAACCTATTGCTGCGGCATATATCGGCATATATTTGCTACATATCAATTATGTCACATTTCTGATGCAATCTTTCTTTTACATATTTTTCCTGAGCAAGTGACTATCTGTTCGTTTGTAAACCATAATCCTCTTTGCAAATCGAAGTAAGGGTTTTTGTTCGTAAATAAAATGTAAATAACAGAATCAGTCGTAAGCCAAGGGTCCACTGTACTTTATTCTTCACATTTAAAAATATTATTTTTGAATTGTAGAGTTAGATATTTACTTCAAATATTGATGAATTAGAAAAACAATAACTAAAAACATAATACAGATCATTACAAATAATTATGCTTAATTTATCAATTATTGTTTACATGCCTTTGTATTTTATCTATGTGTGTAGATAGATAGTGATATTTTTCACATCAATCCTTTAATCTGTAGGTCAGCTACTCAAGACTAGTATTATATGCTTAGAATAGCAAGAGTATATTACATTTTTCTGCTTGCTTACACTCTGCTATCAAATAAAAAAAAAAACAAATTAAAAAATGACAAAATATACATAACCTTTTATGCTAAGATGGTTGCAAATAAAAGACATTGACTGTTTGTGCTTACTGGAGTAGGAAAATATTATACAATAAACAAGTATTCTGGGTCATGTAGAGCAGTGTTCCCCAACCTTCCTATACCTGCGGACGTGTTTAAAAAGGAAAAGAAAATGTGGACCACAATTTTTTAAATTAAACTAAATTGTTTGCCTTCCAGTTGGATAAATAATAATTCTAACTAGAATGAGATTTAAATTAAAAATAAGTAATATTTATGTATTGATATATTTTGTAGCTTTAACGTGTCGCATCATCCAACTTATTATTATTATTTCGCCTTATACTAAAATTACATGCATACCTTAATTTTTTTTTTGTATATTGAATTTGGTATATAGCGTGTGGCAAAGAGGAAAGTCTTTGCAGCCCATCAATGGGCCGCGGATATCAGGTTGGGAAACACTGATGTAATGTCTGCATGACTTAACCCTTTACGTGCAAAATATAATTTCATAAAAAGTCACGAAATAATTAAATTAGTCAATGAAAAATAAAGTATTCGAATATTAAAGGACGATTTTTTTTTGTGTTTTAATTGGTCTGTGCTGCATTTTTATTCACCTTCAGAACTTAATTAAATAAATCCATTATTACTTTAAAAAAAGGGCAAATTTGAAACAAGTGTAGAACGACCCACAACTCAATACATATCGTAAAAAAAATTTTGACGAAGGAATGTCGTAATACGAAACAAAATTATATTCAATATAGTATTCGGATAAATCCGCATCTCGCACTGAAGCGACGTGTTTTTTTCAGGGCGTGGGATAAATCCTCACCTCGCACGTAAAGGGATAATAAGACCAGGTAATGCTTTACTTTAGTTTGAATGTTTCATAAATCGATGCTTCCTTATTCTATTATTATGTAGATAATAATATTGACTATTGTAAAATTTGTTAGTTGTTTGATTCAACTTTTAGTTATAATGTATCTTCATGTTCCTCTAATAGATTGTGATCGTTTATAAGTTTTTTTTTATCAATTACAATTTTGAATAATATTTTAGGTGGAAAGGTAGCTTTTATGTTATTTTTTTATTGATCTCTAAATCGATTAGCTATAAGTAATTTTAATGACGTACATTGTCCATTTATGAATATTGCTGTGATCAATGATTAATGATTTTGGTAGATAATGTCGTTATAATTAGATTAGATCTTTGTCTGGTGCGGTTTAACAAGCAAGTAAAATAACATTAGGGTAATCAACTGACAATACTTGGTGAAACTGCATAGTTAAAATTTAAAATTAATTTTAATCAAAAAATTAACAAATTAAAAATATTTTGTTTTGATTCACATTTATTTTAAGCGATTACATGTTTCGGCCTCACTGGAGACCATCTTCAATAATTATTAATTTGTTAATTTTTTAATTAAAACTAATTTAAAATTATAAGCGAGTAAAAATGAATGAAATGCATTCACCTGATTATAACATGTAAGATTATGATGTCGCCGGCGGGTATAGTTCAATGGTCAAAGTGTTTGCTTGGCATGTCAAAGGTCGTGGGTACGATCCTTGAAGGAGATTAAAAAATAATAATGTATAGATATCTGAGCTCTAAAATACCCCCGGTTGTTGTGAATTTGATCCCTCACTTGAAAAATGCCAGTCATAGCATAATAATTAAATATGGTGAAGACGAAAGTCGTCTCGTGAAGACCACCCATTCATAGTAAATTCCTGTAATAAATTGGACGATGCGTGAATGTCGGGCTGTAGTCTATGATGTTGGCGGATCAACACTCCATACGCAGCGCTTAACCATATGTAACATGGTAAAGCGTCATAGAATCCACAGATTAGGCATCAGCATCACTATATGTGTCGCCAGTCCCCGACAGACCTAGGCCCACGATACACATGTTACGGCTGGGCGGGGAAACCGAAGTCTTATATTGAAAATAAACGTGAATTGTGCTTCTGAAAAAGTTCTTTGCTTTGCTACCTGCTCCTGCATCCTTCCTCCACGCGGCCCGATGATAAACCTGCGACTGTTGTCCCCTGCTTAAAGATGGGGGATGTCAAGAGTTTGGGTTGAACCGCCTTTTGGGACTAAATGTTCTAAGCTTCGGGAGCATAGGGCTACTCATCATATCTAATGAAAACGTTATAGGAGGGTTGACTGTACGTTTTCTTACTTTGAATCACATATTTTTTTAAACAAATAATTAAAAATATAATAATGATAAAAATAAGACAAGCAATAATGAAATATATATAATTAATAACAATTATTACGTGTATTTATTTTTATTATTCGTATTTAAATGTGAAATAAAGGTTAATATTGTTTATTTTGAAATTTTATTTTATAGGGCCATCTATATTTGTTACGTGGAATTTTTTTTATTTAGAAATCGGAATGTGCGTATAAAATAAGTATACAGAAAAAAATATATAAATAATAAAAAGCAAACTCAATTACGTAAAAAAAAAACTTAATCGACTGCGAGTTATTTTTTTTTAAATTTCGTTATAAAAATCAATTTTGTTTATGTCGATAATTTTATTTTATTGTATTTCTCACTGTAATTTTTTAAACTTTATTTTGATAAATCTGAATATTATTTTGATTTATTTTGCTGTTAAAATTTTGATATATTTAAATATGTATATGAAGGGCTATCCACACGAGCGATGCAAATCCCAACATCGGTAATTTTTTGAAAAGGAAGGAGATTTTTTTAAACATAATCAGTTATATAGTTCTCATTATCATAGCATTCTATGAGCAATGTTGCAAAAATTTGTGTTATTTTTTATTTTCATGATAAACCGGTGTAAGAAATGAGGTAGAGCCGATTGTTTGAATAGCTTTTTCTCCTTTCAAAAGATGAGCAATCATGCAATTTGTGTCGTTTGTTTGGCGAGCTCTCAAAATAGGTATGTTATATGAAATAAATAAAACATTTGATTACTCTTGAATAAATAATGATTATAACATTTATTTCATGTGTGTTTTATTTACTACTTTTAATTATTATTAAGAACAATGAGCCAGTCATATATTTATGACTGTAAAAGGACTGTGACGAAAATGGAATTTTTTTTTACAAATTTTTAAAAAATTACCTATTTAACTTTTTTGATTTTGATTTTACGTACAAAAATGGTAGGTATCTAAGTTCCAATACTAATATAAAGGAACATGCGTATTTTGTAATACACGCATATTTATATTTTCTTTATATTTATTTAGTCTTAAATGTATATAAAAACCTCTCCACTGGATTGAAATTGATCTCACAAAACACCTGAGATTTGTCATAATTGGTGGTTGGCGAAAGTATTTTTCATTATTTATCCAAAAATGATGTAAATATTTTATTATTTGGCGCGTAGAAACGCGTTCTGGGTACGTATTGGCAGAAGTAAATAAATAATAATGTTTGAATTATTTTTTACGTATTTAAATCCCGAAGTAGAGACATATAAATTTATTTAGCAAAATATTCTACCTACCACAAACATAAAAAATACCTATCAAGATTCAAAAACAAAAACCAATGAACAAAATGTTTTTGTATTTTTAATGTCGTTATAATATAACGCGTTGTTAGTATTTTTTTATATTTTTGTACAGCTTGTTTTTTATACTTTTTGGCTATGAATCCCCAACAAGAATGTGAAAGATGGATCGAGAAGCTTAACGCACAGCTCGATGGACATTTTCTGAGCGAGTTGAACCTTCTATCGCCTTATGTTTGTGCTCTGGAGGATGAGGACGTGATAGACCTTTGCGGTCTGTGGATAGAGAAGCTGAGCAAAAGCTATGGGGATGAACGGGTGCTAAGAAACAGCCTTCTTCACAAACTTAGTCGCCAATTGAAGAACAGCTACCTCATGGCCCCATTTTCCCTGCCCCCGCAGCCGGGAAAACTAGAAAAATCTCTAATGGTACTGGTAGTTATTAACTTACTTATATCTCATTTATTATAAATACCGAGTCAAGTGAAATGATTTATTAGTTTTACAAAGTAATTAGTAATGGAGGATATATAGCGTAGTGGGTTGTGAGCGGTTCGTGAAGGACTATGCGTCTCAAGGGATGGATCGTGACTTCCGTTCGTTAGTGGCGCTGCGTTGGCGTGCTCCTTTAGCGTGGTGTTGCTACAAAGTCAATGTAATTCAATTGAAGGATAAGTAAATACGATGCGTCACAGGCGAAAAAATTAACCTATTCGATACAAAAGGTTCCAACAATATTGTGGCTCTTCAGTGAAGTACGAGTATAGATCTTCTTCGTAGTATCAATCCGGTGGATTGGTTTGTAGCAACAGAATCTTGCATCTCGATCTCCATTCCTCTCGGTCCTCCGCAACCCTTTTCAGCTAAGCATAAGCACTACAATTCATGTCCTCGAATACTTGCTGCAAATACTCCCGTCTGGGGCGCCCTCTACAGTTTCTACCCTCAACCATCCCCTCCACAATATCGTGAAGAAGATCATCGTGGCGCATGATATGACCAATCCATCGGGCTCGCCTCTCTGAGATGGTTCTTATTAGTTGCCTATCTTTTTTTATCACTTTCAGATAAGCACCATGTCTCACAGCCGTACATTAAGATGCTCCAAACAAGTGTTTTGGCAAGTTGCTTGCGGAGCCCTAAAGAAATATTCTTTGACTCAAGAATTTTGGCTTTTTTATTGAAAGCTAGCCTTGCTTGATGTATTCGACTGTTGACTTCTCTTTTTGTTCTGCCATCCCAGGTGATCGTACTTCCAAGGTGTACAAATTCTTTTGCATCTTTTAGGGGTGCTCCTAGTATTGATATATTAATTTTCTGCTGCTCATTGCGGCTTACTCTCATGACTTTGGTTTTTGTGCTGTTTATCTTCATATTGTAGTTGGAATTAAATATGTTTTCCATGGATGTCAGCGCTTCCGCGAGTTCATCTTCAGTTTCAGCAATCAGAGCAATGTCATCAGCAAACCTTATCATTTCAATCTTTTGAACATGTATTTTAACCCCCTCTCTATAGCCCATTTTTTCCCTGATGTTATTAATTGCATTTTGTATGTATACGTTGAAGAGTACAGGCGACAGAGAGCATCCTTGTCTCACCCCTTGGCGTATTTTTGCTTCCTTTTGGACATTTCCAAGTGATATTATGGCAGCTTCTTTGTAAAGTGAAAATATGAGTCTTCGTTCCTTGTATTTGACTCCAATTTCTTTCATTACATCGAAGAGCCTCTCCCAATCTACTTTATCAAATGCCTTTTCAATGTCCACAAAGGCAATATATGTATCTTGGTCCACTTTAGAGTATAGATATCGTATGTATATTCGTGATATTTTTGATCAATAATTCTTAACGGTGTTTTATAATTGAGATCTTTTTAATAACTTAGTTTAAAGAAGGTTGTATAATTAATTTGACTCATGAATTATACTGCAAATATCTCTCTCACTGGAACTTGATTTTTAGTCTGATCTTCTTGCATAAACAATGGAATTACGTTTCGTTCATATTATTTAAGGTGTTTTTATAATTGATCTTCTAAAGTTTGCGCAAAACGAATCTGTGCCAAACCAATACCGAAACCATCGCCCAGTGATTCCTTGAACTGCAATGTTTTAGTTACATGATGCATCTTCACCGGTGAACGACACTACGGTATCTTCGTTTGAGCCCCCTGCGTCGTCCACCAGACACGAGGGTCGCGCCTTCAGCCCCTCCTCAGACCTGCACCAGCTGGACATGGCTCCGGAGAGAGACAGCCACGATGAGATCCAAAGAAGCTGCCATAGCAACGAGGAGATCCACAGGAACAGCACTGTCCCGGTGAAGATCCAACAACAGATGGACGAAGGAGACGCCAAGATTCGATGGAACAGCTCGGCCAGTAATATATCCAGCCAGAGAACGGTAATCTATATGCTTTTAGTTAAACGCCATAATAAGATATAGGAATACGATATTAATACCATAGTGTACATCATGCAAAGTACCGTCGTAGTATCTTTTTTGAGATAGAAAAATGGTTTTTGCTGTTGTGTTTTTTAAAATAAATTTTGAGTAATTTTATGCTGATGCTATTTGTCATGAAATTTAAACCCTGTTTTGAAACCATTAGAAAACTAATTTACGCAAAATATCATACATTTTTTTGTGTTTTTTGTATTTTATTTTTATTTAATGCTAATGCACATTTTCATTAAATTAAAATTGCACATTGAAAACGTATATCAAGTTATTCTTTAAATTAAATAATACATTATTATTATATTATATATTTATATATATACATTAGATTAGAAAATAAGATATATATATATCTTAATTTTTGCTTTTTATATTCAGGGTTCACCTGTATATGTTTATTTACGTAGCGTAGTAACTTTGTTCCTCTTTTACAATATTTAATTAAAACTTTAATGGAATTCTGTTTCATGATGAAAGTATCACATCAACTTAACATCTTATCGTTAACTGTTCTTTGTGTCAGCACCTATGTTTTAGTGTGTCAAAATCAAGCATTCTTTATTCATAAAGTATGACACTCCTTGAGAAAACTCTAATCAATTTTGAGTCGATTGAACAAACACTTTGAAATTTTGACTGAAGAGGTATGTAATGATATTTTTAATGATTAAGTTGCTCTTGTCATCAATCGAGCGTGGTGTATAGTGACATGAGGCCGAGTTTTAAGTTCTGTTCAATACTAGTATCTCCGCCAAGAAATATAATTGAAAGCTCCATTAATTCTCGCTCGATAGTCGATCATTTTATTGGTCGATTCGGTTCAGTAAAATTCTAGCAGTTTGTCAATTTCCGCAACATTCAACCATGCCAGCTCTTCTATATGGCTTTCTATTATCTCAGGACCCAAATTTTTTCAGTTTTCTTAAAACTTTTTGAACAATGAATTGTCAGTGTTTTCAGTTATTTGACTAACTTTTGCTTCAAACATGCCTATTAATACCAATTTGTAGAAGTGATGACAATAAACAAAAACAAGAATCTCTCTATTCAGTGTCTGTTCAATTACACATACCATTAATATGATCTGTATTTGAAGTAATAGTATCACGGCACAAAATTTGCACTTTATCTTCAAGATTTCAGTCAATAATAACGTTCCAAAGTGCCTGTGCTTGCTGATTTTCGAGATAGTTGTCCAATTTTGGCACAGCGATCAGTTTTTTTATTTCTATACAAAATAACTAAAAGTAGATATTATTCATTAAATTTGCGTGTATGTATATAAAGCCGTCAACAGTTTTCCATTCCGATAGACAGCTACAGTATCGGGTACCTTGTTTTGAAAATTTACTTTTATAGTTTCTGCGAGTACTTTTCCGTATGAATCTTCAAATAAAGGATCTGCTCATTAGATTTTGCGCAGTGCTATCTATGTCCAAGTGCATAAATAGTTTCTTTTATTAAAAATACAGAATTGCGGATTCTTAAGTGACACCTATCGGCGACACTAATTTTGGAGTAATATAAATATTCTTCATAGAAGTTTTATTACTCGTAATATCGATCTATGTGATATCAGTTAAAAAGAGCAAGTTTTTTTTGTAAATCGAAAGTAGATAACTACGTTTTTTAAAAGTGGGGGAATATAAGATGATGTAAAATGGAGTTGATTATGAAAAATATTTTGCATGTCGGTTTTGAACTTTTTCTAAGGTGCGTATTTTATTCCTTGTTGGTAATTTTTTTGCCCACTTCAGGTATAATATCCCGTCAATAAACTTATTTCTGATATAAGGTAAGTAGTTTTCTAATAAAGTTTTGTAAATATATAGTCGGTGGACGTGCCTTTTCCCAAATAATAATGCACTCACGAATATTAAGATTTGCCCTAACATTGTACTTCTAGAGCCATTCTATTAGAGGGATGATTTGACCCGATAATTAAATGTTTTTCGTCCCAAATTTAAAATATTTGCTTTTTATAACTGCGTCACTACACACAAATGTTTATTGAATGAAAAAATGCGTATTCTTATAAATAAAACCAGTATTAAAGAGCCCATCGAAGGTCACCTTTTGCGCGCCTTAGAACTCTAGTATTGAAATCTTTCGATGCAAGTCGCTATCTTTTCCCGTGGTTTTAACGACGTGAAACTTTTTATACAATTATTTGGACATCATTCACACAAAATGAGGGGGTGAGCCTTAAAAAAAACTGTGTTTTGAAATTGAAGCATATCTATGTGTAATTAAGAATCTTACAGGTGTTTTTTAAAACTATTTATTGTACTTATTAATTATATTGCTTGAGATGTATCAACAATATAATATTGTTTTATACTCCCAAAAAATGATTTAGTCAACGCAATTTACAGTCAACCCTCGAATAACGTTTCCATAAGATCGGTTGACCAGTCCCATGCTCTCGAGATCTGAATTTAGTCTTAAGAGGCGGCTCAACTAAAAAATAACAACGTATGAAGGATCGTTACTCGTATATGAAACATCAGCGCAAACGCTATTGGAAAAATCTCCGTTGCAAATAAATGAGGGATAATCTATAGGAGGATTGACTGTATTAAACTATATATTTACTTACCAGAGAAGCCTAAAATCCCCACAAGCCAAATTTGAGATCTACAAATCGTTGCACGCACTTGAGGAAAAGATTTGGGGATTTGAGCAGTCAAAGATGAAGGTAATAGATCACAGCTGCTTATAAAACAAAGTATTTAATAACTGAAGTAATTGATGACTTTGCATAGTAACTACAATTAGCTAGTGATTGTAGACTTTTCAAATGTATTTGGTAACAAAAATGTATAATTAATTACATTGCAGGAAATTGAGAAAATTAAAGAAAAACAGCAGGCAAAGTTGAACTTTGTTAATAAATACAATAGAGAAAAGTTGGAGAAACTATCAGAATATTACAACATTAAATTGATGGACAGTGGCGATGCACACAAGAAAGACATACAGTGGGACATTTCTTTAACATTCTTTAATTATAAAGACATCCAGCAAGAAGGATTTTTACTGTCCATTATGAGCCTATTTACAATCAAACGATATGCCTATTAACGTAAATTTATTTGCAGAAATATGACGGAAAATAATTCTCTTTTGAGTCGCGCAATATCCGAAAAAAATGAAGAGATTAATAAGCTTAAAATGATTGTTCAAGAACAGTGTTCAAAGTAAATATCGTATTTTATTTATTTCTTTTACAATAAATTCTTTAAACTTAACCATTATAATTGATCGGTAGAATATCAATCATCACTTAGTGTATATTAATTTGAAGACGCTCAGTAAAATTATTTAAGACATTTTTCCATTTAATATTACTACTAACTTGTTCTGCTAGAATAATATTTACTTTGATTATTTTTTCGATTTCACATATCATTTAATAATTACTAGAAATAAAGTAATATCACTAACCATGAGCAATTAACTTTGTGCACTGAATGTAACCAATCATTTCGTCATCAACGTCGATAGTTGTTGTCCAATTGTACGCGTAGTTCGGCATGCTTTTTGCAAGGTACGAGTGTTTGTGTGATCATTGGTTATATATGCGAACAACATCTCCGATGACTTTTATTATCAATTAATTATATTTAAGCTTCCTTTCATATGATACTGTTTACGTGCTGAAAGATGATATATATTTCTGTTACAGATTTTATTAATACATACCAGATTCGACGGTTATATATCACGCGCTCGGAAGGGGCTTAGGATGTAGTATTAGCAAGCAATCCCATACTCACCGATTTTAAAGATGTTTAAGAGTATCTAGAAAATTTATTACCGTGTGTGGTACGCAGGTTCGAGAATGAAGTCACCGAGATTCGCAAGACCATGAACAATACTTGCTCCAATGAGGAATGCTTAGAAAAGCGCAGTCGGGTGGACTTGCTAGAGCGGGAGCTTAGGAAGGCGGAGAAGACCAAGAAAAAGTGTCTGCACACGCTGGAGAGCAAGTTCCTCGAGGTGCTCAGGCAGAGACATGCAGAGCAAGCAGCAGAGATGGATGTGAGTAGTTATGATTTCTCTCTAATTAGATTGAGACGTTAAAATTAGGATGTTTTGACTTCTTTGCTGAAGTTCGCCGCGTACACCATTTGTTGGTAGCCCTTCCTGAGATGACACGCCATGAACTGCTGTCTGACGGTTGGCGCGTAAAAGGTGTTAGTTGCGCTTGGCCTTCCTCTCGGGGAGGTTGCGTGCCGGCTGTTGATAGTACACGCGTCGACTGGTAAAGCCACGTTTTAAATTAAATCATACTAGTTAAACTCAATAGAGACGATCTCAACGTATCCAATTAGGCCTCTGTTGGAGTACGCTAAATAATCTTTCTCTATTTGCATTAAATATTATACAATGCCGCAGTACGTGCCATCTTTTTTTTCAACCCATATCTATCTTACAGCTGAGTGAAAGTCACCGTCATTGACTGCCCATTTTTACAGCTTTCGGCTTTTTATCAACTAATTCTTTCCAGCAGTATTAGAAAAATCTTCTGTTCATAGCACAACCTCAAAACATGGCTGCCTATACTTTCGTCTGGATAAATAGTCAACTCACTTATATTTTCTCCGTGAAACAGTCGGCAAATGTTGTCCTTTTCCAATTTTTTATATTCTTGATTTTATCACGGTTAGAAGAATGGGTTGAAAATCCAAATGTGTTTATTTTCAGAAGAAGTTGATAAAACAGCGTGCGGAGATCACCGGAGAGGTGTTCGGGGAGAGCCAAGTCGAACTGCGGGAGGCCATGAAGAGGCTGGAGCACAAGTATGGGAAGCTCGCCGCTGCTCTAGAGGTAGGCAGGTAGGCTCTGTTATTACGAGTATCTATGAGGCTACAGATAATAGATGAAAGATTATTCAGCGCTTAAAATTAAAATAAAAGCGTGACCGGTCTAATTGTTGTTGTGGCAGGAAGGATTATTTTTTAAGTTCAGAGAAGCAGCAGCCGTGGCTATTGCGATAGAAAAAACCAGCTAACCTTACGTTATATTTGCGTTGGGAGGATTAAATGTTAGATCTAAGCTATTTAATATACGATTTTAAGCAAAGTTTCAAAAACATACTCGTATGTTAGCTCTAATCCAATTCGTTAAGAAGTACTGCAAATATTTGAGCATGGACTAGTTTGAATTGTTTCGATGAGTTTAGGTGCTATTATCCAATATGTGCTATTATCCAATATGTGCTATTATCCAATATGTGCTATTATCCAATATAGTACGTATTTATTTATATATGTAATTTTTTAAATAAACTATTTTGTTTTTCAGGCCCAACTTGAGTCTGGAAATGTTAGCACTAGAGAATTGGATGGAAAAGTGGAAGACGAAATTTCAACAGATTGTCACAAATAGAGATCCACCGCAACAGTCACCTATGAAAAAACGTGAAATGTGCGTTTGTTTCATATATTGTGTATTCAATGTTGCTTTTGTAAGCCTTATATTTTATATTGTGAAACTATTAATTAATGGAAAATTCTTTGTGTTGTAACTTACAGTAAAAGTACTTTTAGGTTTGTGATGTTTTTCATTCTTCATTTTCGCCTTAAGAATCGGTATGAATGTACTTTTATTCATTTGTTCCAGTTGCTGGATACAAAACGTACGTGTTCTATTATTTATTGAGCAGATTGCTTTTATTTAAGCTGAAATGACCAAATACAGAAGGTATACAGATAAAAGGAAGCTTTAAGTGATTCATTGTGCGCCATTCTTTTGTGTTTTTTCGTATTATACTACACGTTACATACGTGTCCATATAATGACATGACCCGACAAGGCCGGATCGGAGCATGTCAATTATTTTGTTCACGGATGAATGCTCGACAAGCGGAAATAGATATTTCATACGATAATATTGTATGCGGAAAAAAAAATAATGATGCCAAAAACTGGGCAAAAGTAGCGCTGTAACTTTGGCTGGAAAAGGTCGTGGTAAAGAGCTCGATTGTGGTGCGAGAGTGATGAGTTCGAATCTCGATTAAGTTTAAATAAAAAAAAAAGGAGTTCTTTCTGTATCACAAGTATTTTAAATGACAGGTTGCGTTACATTGACATTAATGTACTGTAGCGATTGTGTTTTTTTTCTTTTCACATCCGATCTATATCTGCAATATATAGTTACCACAAAGTACTTTGAGTTACTTGTGCCCAACAAGCTGCACATCTCAGGACCTAATGCTGGGCAACACACGAGCTATCGATGTTGCCAGATGCTGGGAAAAAATAATTTGACGTCACTGACACGAAGAAGAAGAAGACAAAGTACTGCCACTCAGTTGTTAGTTGACTTTGTCCATGCCATATCGCAAGAACTCTGCATCATAGAGTTGCTGACGACCTCTAGGGCGGGATCTCAGGGAAATAAAGAGACAGCAACTGTAGTATCCGGAGAATATATTAGGGTAATTTGTTAATGGATTTCTTAAAGAGATCTGATGATTAGCCCGACGCTTTCGAGGCCAGGACATTTTGGTCTCAATAGACGGCTCAATCCAAACACACAGTAAGCAACATGTCGTGAGCCATCCAAATTTTGGGCCTCGTGTATCGTGTCTAAACTTTGGTGACGAAGCAAAAATCGTGATGATAAAATGTGATATTGTCGTTGGTAAAAATTCAATAATTTATTAAGGATATATTTCAATCTCAACCTCGAAGGAAACAAAAACAGAAACTAAAATTCGGCAACGTTGCAGCGAAAATTCAATTTAAATTTAAATCGGTCACTAAAAAATTGATTGTTTTGTATTTGTGTGTTTTGTGTGTTTGTTATGTCCGGTTTAGACTATCCGAACGAATGGTCATTCTGTGCCCACTCCTTCCTTTATATTTATAAGACCGTCGCTTTATGCAGATTTGATTTAGAAAATCTCCGGCCTGAATTATAAATGGGTCCGACGATAAATTTTCATTAAAACTTTTCTGTCCGGCGCTCCGAAAATGATTATGACATTATCCGAAATTAATATTTCATCGTCCGTTTGCCGGCTTTCGCTGCAAAGTTGCGAATTAATTTGAGAGTCGTGAGAATTTTGTTTTATTATCAACATTAAATCAGAATCGCGGATCTTTTAGGTTATGTTCGCCGCTATCTTAATTTTTTCGAATATTGCGAGTATGTAAATTTGAATTTTCTTCCAAATTTTCTTCCAAATCTTCTAAATTGATGAAGGATATTTAATTGAAAATACTGTTAACGCGTTTCTGTTTTTTTCCTACAATATATAATTTCAAGTTAAAGGATTTGGTCACCATATAAATGACACCGTGGACTTACTGTCGAATTATTTGCTGTGATAGAACTGCGTACCAAAGTTTTGTCAGTCAAATACATTCTGTAGTCGATGGATTTTCAAAAAAATACCGCTATTATTTCCACTGTGAAAAAAGTAAGCAATATTTTTTTTCATTATTCGAATCGAATTTATACTTTTGGAAAATTAGAATGCTCTAGAAACATTTAGTTAACTATTATACCTACCTATCATACATATCTATCATATCTACCTATCATAACCACCTATCATACCTACCAGCTTACACACAAACAAATTAGCAAGCAAATATACTACATTTCAGTTTTATATATATTGTATTAACTAACAATAAAACCGCCTAAGATGGTATGGGCATGTGACACGGAGAGATGAGGACCACATGGTGAAGAGAGCCCTCAACATACCCACGCTGAGAAGAAGACCTGGAAGACCGCAGGCAACCTGGGCTGCAACTATAAACAAGGATCTGAAAACCCTGGGTTTGACCGAGAATGCAACGCAGGACAGACAGACATGGCGAACGTGCACAAGGAGAGCCGACCCCAGATGATGGGAAATGGCTAGGATAAAGAAGAAGAAGTATTAACTAACAATAAACAGAATGAGCATACTATTAAAATATAAAACTCAACGACCTTTGGTTTGATGCTATATATAAATGCATGTATACAAAAAACAGGAAAGGCCGATGGGTATATACAGTGAAACCTCTATCTATCATTTTTAAAGGGACCTATTGAAATAAACTATGAATGCGGGAAAACAATGAATGCGGGATTAAGAGGATAAAACGCAAGGAGATACGATCGAGTAAAGATACCGTTCTCCCAATCTGCATAACCAGCGGGTAGATTAAAATTATAAGAAGAAAACAAGTTTTAGATGTAAAGAAATGTGTGTATTTATTTTAAAAAATACAAAGCTAAACAGAACCAAAAAAATATTAAAGTTTATTACTTTGTAAATAATCTTTTACCGACATTTGTTTTTTTACTGTTTTATTTCCGCAAGTCAACAGTATATTTTCGGCTTTGCAAATGATATTTTTTTCGGCATCAGTTATTGAGTGCGCGTAGTAGAAAGTTTTTAATCTTTCAAAGAGTGTGCATGCTTCTGAAAATGAAGGTACAGGCAGCGGCTCCTCTTCATCAATATCGACCTCTTCTGCTGTCTCCGTCAACCTTGCGTCACACAAGCCGAGATAGTTTCTATCCCACACGTTGGAATATTGTCCGAGAAAGTAACAAAATTGTTAAAATTTGTCTGAGTATCTAATCTAAGCCAATCATCTTCAGAAACCTCAACGTGTTCATCTAAAGATTCTGACACTCTATTGTAACCGCATTTGTTGAAACGGTTTACAACTGTTGTCTGTTTCACCTGACGCCAAGCAGTCAATGTGAAATGCAACGCTTGTAGAATGTCAATCTTTAAGGTTGTTTTATTTACTGAAGTGCCCGAATCCATCAAACACACAGCCTTTCGCACAAGTTGTTTCGTGATATGTTTCTTTGTTTTACGCGCATTTCCGCATCAAGATCCCTTAGAAATAAATTAAAAATGTTTGTGGTCATCCATGCCTTTTTGTTAGCGTAATATTTTACTGGCAAAGTTTTTTAAATTTATTTTATCGTTTAATTCAAACGATGAATGCGGTAAATGGTGGATAGAGAAACGATCAATGCGATCTATTTTTGTATGAAACGAATTTTGACTAGAAGAAATAAACGACACATCCGGGAAAACGATTATTCGAGGAACGATAGATAGAGGTTTCACTGTATATATATAATACTAAAAGTATGTTAACTTTTGGGAAAAAAAATCATATTTTTGCTTCATCCAATGAAAGTAAGAAAATCCAATGCTTAAACTTTTCCGATTTCCTAGCTTAATGTTCCTGCTTTTTTATATTTGACAATGTAGAAAAGAACCCATTTGGCCGGCGTTTTTATCTTTTATAAATTATCAAAGGAAGTCCTCGGAAAAAAACTTAAATGATTAAAGAGGTTTAAGGAGATTTTCCCGCCGATAAAAAGTGTCAAGCTCCGCGATGGCCTCCGGGGTTCCCGCCATAAATACCAATTAATTTTAATTGACACATTTTTAAATTTGGTCGGTAATCCGCTGTTTTGGGGAGCGGACTGCTGTGTGCGAGAGCTCTGGATTAAGGGGAGGCCTAACGCATGTTCCGCCTCTTTCTGCCACCGATATAATATCTACATCGCAGAGGAACAAATAAACAACTAGAAAAGCATGCGAAAACATACATAATTGAAGTTTTTTTAACCTTTTCTATGCCAAGCGGTTTTTGTATGGGGAGACCTCGAGGTCCGTCATTATTTTGAAAACTCAAAAGCTATTTTTAAAATCGATTTACTATCGATAATTCTTGACCACAGGTAGTAGTTAATTATTTAAATATGGCAGCAAGAGATGTCACTGTACGCTCAAAATAATGAATTATTAAAAATAGTCAAAATTGGTAAGATATTAAGTGTTAAAGTGGAGCGCCCTTAGACGCGATTTTTGTATGAGCGGCCTCCCGTGTACGGGATTGTAGAGCGTCTATAGACGCTTGTGGCATAGAACCAGTTAATGAAACAAGCGCAGTGGGTTGAATCGTATTACAAATGAGTCTGATGCGTAGGGCAGAGGATTAAGAAGGATGGAGACTCACGGAGGAGAACTACGTTCAACAATGGACGGACACTGTTTGATGATGATGATGACAAATGAATCTGTAGTGTGATGTCGCGCTCGAAAGCCATCCGCGAATATGTCTATTTTCTAGATTAGAAAAGGTTATGTTGTTACTACTCGTATTTATATGATTACTAGTACATTAATTAATTAAATTATTTTTTATAAAACACATAGATCTTATTTTTATTTTCCAAATTCACCCCCTAACTGGAAAATACGGTCGCCATATTTTTCTTCCATACATTTTTATCGTTTGCCATGATCTTTCCCTTATTCCGCATACGAGTAGTTTCCGACGGTCTTCCAAAATGAGAAAAATAGCGGTATTAATAGAGGCATATTTGGTTGTTTATTAATAAGATTTTATAACTACTCCACGTCCAATATTGCTTAATTTCATGACCGTAGTCTAAAAGTATCTGAAATGTTTTTTTTTTCTTGCATAGACGCTGAAAACGCTTATAGGTATATATTAAAAAGTAAAATTTTTAAGACAATTGCATATAGGTACTTTTGATAACAATTGATAATTATAATATATTGTTTGAAATATGCACTTTAAACAAAGGTCCCAGATTATAAACCTTTCTACCAAATTACACTGTATGGTATTTTGTTATTATCTTTCTAAACATTCATTTATTTACTAACGGAATCGTGGTCCAAGAAATTCAGAGGTAACGTAATGACAAGAGAACGGACAATATAATACGTTGCTCATGACTGCAAATAATGGGACTAAAGAAAGCATATAAATATATAAGTCTTGAAAAAAAATATTTGTTTTCATTCACTATTTGGTAAAAAAATATAATAAGGATAGTAAGGGTATTGTTCCTCTGAGGTAGGGATATTAAGGGCTGTTGGCGGGTTGAGAGCCTCCGCCATACAAATGGGGGTCATTCCCTTTTAATTGGCCATTAAAGCAAGAATTAGCGCGGGCTCTGTTCGTTTTTTATCGCGCTGTCACATGTACCGGTAGGTATAACTTTATTATGTTATACCTAGCCACATACGCTGTGCGCGTGATCGCCGATACCCGACAGAACATAATAATTTATACCTAAACACTACACGACCAGTAATTATTATTACGCATGGCAATATTTATGGCGTTTTTATTTTTTTGTATTGTATTGTGCTGCTGGGTATTTTTTTGTACGGCCTAAACATAAATGAGTAGGTATATCGGACATAAAAAAATTGATGATAAATGTTCTTTCTGTGAGTATGAGGCCTCGATGGTTGTGTGAGTAGTCCCGAGTTCGATTTCCAGTGAAGAATGTATGTTTTTTATAATTTTGAAGCTCTAAATAAGATAAATTGACTTGGTGTTAGACTTATCCCCTTTATCATGAGAGACTTGAGCAATAATGTGAATCGTTAAAAAAAACCAAAAAAACATTTGAGAGCAATTTAGGAATGCCGCACTGTAGTAATTAAATTTACCGAATGATGTTATGTAAACACAATTAAACTACAATAATGAAAGTCAATTATTTTCATATAATCTAATTATAAGTATTATACGAGTTTATTATGTGCTATAAAAAATTTTGAATAAAAAACCGCAATAATAGGTACTTAGTGTATATACTCATAATCCTGTTGGATTTAATAATAAATTCAGTACAATGCGAGTCACGCATTAATTTTGTACACATGACAACACTTATGGGATTATAATTTATTTATGGTAATGATTTTTAATATTGTGTTCCTACAATCCTGTTTTTTATTAACTTGAAAAAAAAAACCCAGAAAAAATGCTCTTATTAATCTTTTTAGGTATATTTACTAAAAAATAAGTGGAATGTAATAATTAATAAATATGCGTACAATAACAAAAAGTTGTACTACACATTTATTTAAAATTTAAAAGGACACGAAGTAAATACCTAAAAAGGGTTTTGGGTATTTACTTATGCTTCTATGCCGCTTAGTTGAAGTATTACATGCCGAGTGCGAGAAGTTTATGTTGTGTTGTATGCGGCATTAAGAATTGTAAAAGAAAGAAAAACGCCTCGATGATTGGCCCTTTGAATAACCTTAATTGAGTCATCTGAGAGAGGCGAGCCCGATGGATCGGTCACATAATGCGCCACGATGGTCTTCTTCACGACATTGTTGAAGGGATGGTTGAGGATGGAAACTGCAGAGGGCGCCCTAGACTGGAGTATTTGCAGCAAGTGTTCAAGGACATAACTTGTAGTTCTTATGCTGAGCTTAAGAGGATTGCACATGATCGAGAAGAGTTGAGATCGAGATGCAAGATTTTGTTGCTGCAAAACCAATCCACTGGATTGATACTACGAAGAAGAATTGAGCCAAATACGGCTTGGATACTATGGCTACATTCTGTTTCATTGCGTATCATCAAATAGATGCTCGTATTTTTTATACAATTTTATATTTTAAAATTATTTTCAACACTAAATAATAATTTGAAAATATTTTCTTAACGTCACTTTACGAGCTAAATAATTAACGTTCCAATTTCTCCTAATCATATTTATTGTCTTAGATAATCTTGTATCCAATTTCTCTTATCCGCATCTCCGTACATGTGGGATTAATTAACATTATTCTATCGTCAATTTCCTTTAATCAAACTCATTACGTCCCGCCCATACAGAGTTCTACAAGGTTCTAGATGGTTCTAGATCAAAGGCTCGAATTCCTCTTCAAGTCCTAACTCTAAACTCCCGAGAGATCTCATCTTTTGAGGCTTACAATTGTGCGGTTTTAATAACATAAGCCCCAGTGAATTACCTACTCCAGGGATCACTAACCCAGGGCATGCGTCCTAGATATGGCAAGTACTTATATTTACAATAGTTGGACTGGTATAGACATTGTAAAGACTGGTTTATACCAAATAAACAAATTCGTATTCTAAATTAATCTCACTTCTTTAAATTTAGCGCACGAAACAAAAGTGATTAATGGAATGTACCAAATTTGAATGAGTAATGATAGCATTCTTTTTTTTAATTTTGTGTAAGCATATACAGGAAAATACTGCTAGTCAGTAATTGAGGAGTCTTTAAGTGATTCTATGATGCTTGATATTTAAGGATTGCTAAGCACTGCTTGTGAAATATTGATTTAATTTGACGAACAAGCGTAAAAACGCTAGATCTCGCTATTTATTCACTTTGAATGCATGATGTTCATAGGAGAACTTTTGTCTACCTCCAGTTTTGATTATTAGACTATGACAGACATGTTTTTGGTAGGAGTTTTTAAATTAGTTTTTTTTACCATATCAGCTCTATATTTTGAGCATATAGGCACCGCATATTTCCGTTTCACAGTTCTGATATGTCAGATTGTCCATGTCTTGTCCCAGAACACCTGTATCCCGGAGGTCCACATGGGAACATGTATGGCTCCCGAAAGCCTCCAGGGCAAGAGCCCGCGCACTTGCATAGACCGCGGCTGTAGTATCAGATAAATATTTGGGTGCTCAATGATGAGGTTTTTTTTAAAGAGATTATACAAAAATATATAAAAAAAAATAGTTAAATACTAATTTAATTTTTAGCTTAGATTGGGGTAAAATCAGAAACCTTTGCCTTGCTAGGCAAGCGCTTTACCCTTCATTTGGTCTAAATCGATCTTATTCCAAAAACCTCTTATGCTAGATCGCACACCTTTAATGTTTTAAGAAACTCTTCATATTGCGTATTGATTATCATAATCTGAAGTATGCTACATACACGTATACCGTATAAAACATTTTTTGCTATATTTTTTTATGAGTGGACCAGTTGATTTCGGCCGTAGTTCTAAAATGTTTATAATCCCTTATCTATTTTCAAATAAGTCTTCCCACGCCGGATAGCTATTTCAATAAACGCCATATTAAAAATATTATGAATTCCCCTGAAAGATTAATAGGCGATAGCGATAAATAGACAGTAAACAATATACCTTTTGATTAAATAGTTTCAGGAGGCGTTTCAAAGGCAATTCATTAAGCCAGGAATTTAATGAATTTGTGTAATATGTACTTTTTATGCAAACTTACACTAAAACAGAACTTTTTTTGAAAGATAATGGCGCGTCTGCTAGAGGTTATTGAAGGTAAGCCACTTAAAATACACAGTTCACTATTTAAGTGTATATGAGAGGGTAATATTGATTATTTGTGTGTATTTTAATAAGTATTTTTAAGAAAATGGGACTAGTTCGACTCACTCGAGCTATTTGGTTCCAAAAGGAGACTGAACCTAAACAATAACACTCGGTGAGAAACAGGCGATGATCTATGCATTGCTTCTCAGTCTCCAATGTTGATTGCTTGATGTGATCGAATGAGAGCCACAGTGGTAAGTGGTATGAATTTACTTGGAAAATATATAGCATTGGTCCAATTTCAATGTTCTTTTGCATGCTTTTACATAAAAAAGTATGCCAATTTACCTGTCAGAATAATATAAAATAGTTACTGCCAGGAGCGCTCCCGGTCGGCTGAAAATGTTACATAAAATACAATTTCATAAATTCTTCTATCGGTCGAACACAACTCGCAAATGAACGTTCGATTCCTTCTAATTTACAAGCGATCGCGCTGCCAACATGGCAAAAAATAAAAAACGGCAAAAATAAAAAATAAATGCGCAAATATGTACAACATGAAATGGCAAGGAATGTGGTGTAGTGACAAAGATCTCGACTTTTAACCTTGGCCGTATTATTATGTTTATTTTTTACAAAAGCAAGCTACCTACTTGCTTTTGCGTAATGTTAATTATTCCCACATGTATGGAGATGCGGATAAGAGAAATTGGAAACAAGATTATCTGAGACAATAACTGTGATTAGGAGAAATTAGAACGTTAATTATTTACTTCGTAAAATGACGTTAAGAAAACATTTTCAAATTATTATTTAATGTTGAAAATAATTTGCGAAGGGTACTTTCTAAATCTCCTATCATTTTTATCTTATCATCTGTTTTTTATATTTTACCTGCCTACGCCCCCTACTTTGCTATCTCTACGCCCCCTAATTTTCTATGGCTCTTCTAGCGCCCCCTGAGAGTCTCAAACGTCTACAAGGGGCGCTATCGCCCACATAGAGAACATAAGACTCAGACGCTGCATATAGAAATAGTATATAGTGATTATGTGTATGAAGCCATTGAAGAGCTCACAAGTGTATATAAATCTGTTTCTTGAAGAGATTTAGATTGTATGATGGAAGAAACATAGATGCTGGGAGAGAATTTTGAAATAAACGTGTGATGTTGAATAAGAATACGAATAAACTGTTCGTTTTATCTCGAAATTTGTAGGGAAATTAAAAAAAGGAAAAAAAATCATATTCGTAAAGTTTTCGAAGCGATTTATGATAGAATACAGGTGGAAGAGGATTTAATAAATACCCACTAAAAGCTGCAGCAAATTAACCTGTCAGCTGAAGTCTGAAGAAGACCCCTGCAATTGGGATCGAAATATTGGAAAGGAGTAATTCATCTCACACGGCTAAACCCAAAATCCACTATATCAATCCTTAGTGACGTCAAATATTTCCGTATCAATCAAATATCAATCCCTAGTGACGTCAAATATTTCCGTAGCAACCAAATAACAATCCTAAGTGACGTCAAAATTTTTCATAGCAACTAAATAACATTTCCAAGTGACATAAAATATTACCAAAGCAACTTTACAACAATTTCTATTCACATTAAAATCTAAATTTGTTGTAAGAAAGTGATTACATCAATGCTTAAATAGCATTAAAGTAGAATATAATCAATCTACAAAAAATAAAATTCTCTTTCTCTCTCTGGCAGTATTCTCCAGAACGCTTTTACATGAAAATAAATAAAAAAGCGGAATGTCTGGTCGGGTATGACGAAGCAATAAAAACGTTGCATGCAATTTTCCCTCCAATTCTCGTTTGGAATTTCGGAATGTTCCTTAAGCGGTGTTGCCCTCGCTGCGCCATTACATCCCCGGGCGTTATCTTTCTATTTCATTTTCGGGAAATTTATTTTTATACAGGAAACATCGCGCCACCGTTCACAGATACGAGAGGGACATCCAAGAAGTTTCTTGACAGATGACGAGCAATAGGTACATTTGCTTATGAAACAGAAAATCAACCAGGATTCTATTAAAATTTGGAAACATCTGGGATATTTTTTAAATATGTTTGACCTACATTTTTCCGTTTTTTTTTCAGTATTTTTATTATTAAAATTCAGTGAGCCTTGCTTAAAATGCGAGAAATATTTTATACGAGGTATAACGATTCGCCGATGTGCAAGCGACGGAACCATAAAAATATTCTCAATTCAATGGTCTAATTTACGAGTAGGTAAATTTTTTGTCTGTCAAGCCGGTCACTGTTTGCTAGTGCCACTGTCAGTGGCTTACGCAAATATATCAGTTAATTTTCCAATTTACATTATTGAACTCAACGTAAAAAATAACACCGAGCAGCATAGTCCAGTGGTAAAGCATTTGTTTTTCATTCAGACACCGTCGGTTCAAAACCAAACAAGCTTGATTCTTTTTGAAAAAAAAAAAACATTGCTTTAACCAAATCTTAGCTCTATACATGCACTCGGTAGGGTTGAGTCACCCCTTAAGGACAAACAAATGTTCAGGTCTTGGGAGCATCCGGTTAATCATCCGAAAAACGCTGATTGTTAAACACCTAAATATTTCTCTGGTACCACAGCGGTAGTATATGAGAGCTTTTCGCGGGCTTTTGCCCTGAAGGTTCCCGGGTAGCATCTATTATCCCGTTTAGACATCCGGGTATGTTCCAGGACAAGGCATAGATAATGTGAGCGTACATAACTGTGAAACGGCAATTTTCGGAGTCTCATTTTGCCCGTTTCTTAAGATTTGAGGTAAGTCGAGGCTTGATGCTTCCTCATTTTAATCATTCTAAAAGTAAATATCTATTACAATAAGTAAGTGCGATATGGTAAAAACTAAATAAACGTATATGTATGAATGCTAAATTCACCTCCAAACTATTTAATTGCTCCTGCTAGATTGGTAGTGTCAACCTACAGGTCTCAGTTCTCGTCTCTGCTGTCAAGGGGGCGCCGGGGGCCGGGGGGGGAGGGCACGCAAGGGAATGTTCCCGTAATTGCTTCGCGACGGAAAAACAATATCGCTGCGGGAGCCGTGCAGCGAGGTGCAAGTCGCCATCTTGGATTTTTAAATATCTACTCGTCCAAGACGAGAAAACTGCGCGCTAAAAATACTTCACTAAATATGCTGCTTTATTAAAAAAAAAACCTTATATTGCGTCTCCCTTGGAACTCTAATATAATCGTAATATATAATTTTTGAGTTGCGTATTATTCAGAGAGTATTATTCTTCTTTTTTAGCCTAGCCATTTCCCATCATCTGCGGTCGGCTCTCCTTCCTGTCCTGTGTTGCATTCTCGGTCAAACCCAGAGTTTTCAGATTCTTGTTTACGGTTGCAGTCCAGGTTGCCTGTGGTCTTCCAGGTCTTTTTCTCAGCGTGGGAACGTTTAAGGCTCTCTTCACCATGTGGTTTTCATCTCAAAAAACTTTCAAAATACATTTTTGTAAAAATTAATTAGTTTTTTGTATTGTATGTACAAACGACTGCATAATATTATAAGCACGATTTTATCTTGATCTTCGAAATTGAGCAGCATTGGACGCAAACCAAATCTTAGATGGTGTAGCGGATGGTTGTTTATTGCGATGTTACTGCAGATGTTTGCTTACTGTGTGTCGTTGGATGGCTTTAGTGACCTCGTAGAAGTAAATGTCTTGTAGAAGTAAAAGGCCTTTCAAGCCTTTGATTAGTTATCCGATCAGCATACAATAAGTTAGAGGTTTCTCTTCAATCTCTCGGGCTTTAGTCCTAGAAAACCTTCAAAAATTTAACATAGTATTATTTATGTGATCTGTTCATTCCGGCATTTACGCGTCATCCATCTATATGGATATTTTTATTGTGAAGTTTTTAAATTAATAGTCTATGACAGACATTTTACGGGTGGTGGATCAATTTCACACAAATTAAAATCATATATAAACATACGAAAACAATTATTCTTTTCCCCCATATCCGGTCCATATCTGGAACATACGGTCACCACAAATTCCCGCCACTTAGTTCTGTCAGCTACCGCAGTCAATTTCTCGTTCTAGGACATTTCTGCACCTATAGGTGTAGTTGTGAACATGTGTTTCTCGACAGCCTCCAGAGCAGAAGTACCTGTATTTGGAGAGGCGGTAGCTGTAGTATCCGAGGCATATGTTTGGGTGATTTGTTAATCAGACTATTTAAAGAAATCAGTCCATCAGCCCAACGCTACCGAGTCCTGGATTAATTTTTCCGAAGGGGCGGATTAACTCGGTGAAAACAATACCTTTTTATTTATTTAACATAACCGCAGTTCCAAGGTACAAAGAATAAGAAACATAGAGTAAACATAAACATACAATACATAAAAAAGAAAAAAAAAACATAAAAGAAGAAGAAGATGACAAGTGTCAAGATCACAGAGATCTAAGAGAACAACGACAAAAGAGGAAAAAGATGTATGAAAAGGATCGGGGTGTGCTGGTAGACCATTTAGGAGCGTCATTGCCGTTGTACTAAATTGAGTGCTCAAAGCTCCACAAGTATCAACTGGGATAAAAAACAATGGATGGCTACGAGCACGGGTGTACTTATCTGGAATGTAGAAATTAAACATTCAAGAATCCCAGGGTTGTGAATTGCACCGCTAAGAAGAAGGAATGAATGTTTGAAAACAGCAATTTTCCTCCGGACTCTAACGAATGGAAAGAAAGCATCCCTAGAAGAAAAATAAATGGGTAATGTTCGGAATTGATTAAATTGAATGGATAAAATTTACTGTAAATGAATGGATAGTTACCGTAAATCAATACTGAGTTGAAATTTTTTAAATTTTTTCATGATTGAGCTGTCGCATTGTATTTTCGAATTTTTGATATGAAATTTGAACGAATTTCCCGCTCTCGTATATGAACTTAAAAATGAATAAAGATGGATTTCAATATTAGATATTTCATTATTCAGATTGTAGCCAGATCCATCGCTATTCACGGTCAGTGAACCAAAAATGAAACCTTATCCTTACCGTCTGATATAACTCAAACCATGACTTACGATTTCTGAACAATAATTCATAAATGATTTAATTAGCGTCAATTTATATTATTAAAAAAAAACATCTAAAAAATATTGCTAAATATCAGCTACTCAGAATCATGCTTGAAATATCATTTTCACAACACACGGTTGTATCATTTGTAATGTTTCTGATATAAATAACCTTTAAAAATGCTTATTTTGAGCTACAATTTATGAGAAATATTCGTGAATGAACGTCGGAGTATTGATGTTAAGCCGTCATATTGCTTTTTTCGCGATCAGTTTAAATATAAGATTTGTGTTAAATTTATTGAATTCGTTATAACTAAAGTTCATGCGAGAAATATGTGTTACCAACGGCTATATCATGTGGGTCGAGCCATCCCTTAAGAACGAAATAAAAATTGTCCAGGCCTCGGGAGCGCCGGGATGATCGTTCGATCTCCTTAAAAATCCTGATCATTGAATACCCAAATATTTCTCTGGTACTACAGCCACAATCTATGCTAGTTCGAGGGTCTTTTGCCCTTTAGGCTCCCGGAAACCATCTATGTTGACCTCCGGGTATACAGGTGTTCTGGGACAAGGCATAGACAATTTGTGAGCTTACAGAAAAGTGAAATGGAAATTTGTGGTGTCCATATGCTCCGAATACAGAGCGGATATGGTACACTCTCGAAAACCATACTAGCTAAACGCAGAGTTACACAAGTAAATGTTTTTCCTGCATCACTGATGTCTACGATATTTTTACATAATTATCTTGATAATAAAAACTTTCGGAAATCTTAATTTCGTTGCATCGAGTTAAGCGGTAAGTATTTATTATTTTTAAAAATATAATACCTCATGTATCGTATTAAAAATATTCTTCAGTTTCATTTTCAGTATTTCCACAAATAATGAAAATCTGGACCTACTCTGGAATATTTTTTACAATGTAAGTAACTTGTTAGATAAAAGCTTGAGGCGCTAAAAACTGTTAAGTCTTTGCCAAAAAGTAAACACTAAAGTCAAGACGACGGAATTGTAAAATTACTCGTTTTTTAACGCAATATTAATTTTGACAACAGTTTTACATCACAGTAAATTGTAAGCTTGATAACACGAATATTTCAAAGACCTTAATACTGTCAGCATGTCTCTTACCTCCACGCATCTCCTCGGGGTATTCTTCATCAAAGCCTCTGAAGCAATATTGTTTTGATTAACGTCTGTATTGACTGCTCCTCCTCAAGCGTGCGCCACATTTCAATATAAATTAATTACACGCACTAATGAAGAGATTGTGATTATCAATACTACGATCATTATCATTCCTGCAACATCATGTCAGTCTACACACCTGTACAAGACACTTGAAATACCTGTTTCAAATATGCCAGTCAGGAGAACGAAAATCAGTGCAATATATTCCAACAATAATTGCTTCTTTATAAATGGATAACTGAGCTGTTTGCATGATTTACGCCAATTCTTCACATTCAGTAATTAATTTAATACTTTTGAGTACAGGAGACTAATAGCGACAAAACATTGTAAGCGTGGTTTTAAGACATTACAAAAAGCAGATAAACTACATAAAACACTTTCTTTATAGTTGTTAATAAAAAATATTTCTTTTGATATAAAAATGTTTTTTATGGCAGAATCAATGAAAAAATGGCGATTTTATTTCGATGTTATATTATCTCAAAGGTATGAATAATCACTATAATAAAATGCATTAAAGACACATTTTAATTATTGTGTGTTTATTTTTCTAAGTAATACATTTACAAAAAGTAGAAGAAAATTTTATCTTTCATAATAATAGTGTGAAAAGAATACGAGTATATTCCCATAAGGAATGAATTACTTGGTGACAAAAAATTCTGAAGACAAAAATCCCTTTTTTGATATTTTTATTTTACTGTGAAGTGCTTTTGCCTTGTGATAAAATAAATTTATTTATCCAATTGTTATGCTTTAAGACCCTCTTGTTACCAAATTGTGTACTAAAGTGTATTGTTTTTTTTGAGAAAAACCTTGCCCTTTTAGTCATTTCATAAATTTTCCTGACACTTCGTTATCGTTATTGATTTGCAAAGAGCCTTCAAAGTAATCGGAAAATGGTGATATCTAGTACCTTTCCCTCTCATTCTATCCCACTGTCGAAACCAATATGAACCATATGACCACCAAACAAGAGAACTAAATAGAAGACCAGGCCTAGTTATTATTGTAGTTATTGTTTTAGTACTACTATTCTCTTCTTCCATTATCTGGCCACTATAGCACAGATAGCTTTTTAAAGATAAATAATTCTTAACTTGTTTTAACATAAATCATTATGAGTGCGATCCATGTTGATCAAGCTACGAACTATTTATCTATTTTATATTGAAATCTATCTCAAAGGGAAACTAAAAATATAAATGATATTTGATAGTTGATGCTTTGTTACAAACGGCTTCCTGAACCAAAGTACGGGGGCTTGTAAAAGTAAAAATATCAGAATCCCAGGAATATTTTTTAATGTTTGCTAATCAGCGTTTTTAAGGGATCGTAAAATTAGCCCGACACTTACAAGCTCAGAACCATTTGTTTTAAAGATTCGGATCAACTTATTTTTAAAATTTAGGGTAGTGTTATTTGTATGTATTTTCTAAAATTTCTGTTTTCATTCGGTCATAAATTTAATAAAATATTATTTCAATAAAATATTAATAATCCAAAATGAAAATACTTTCCAGACCTTAATTCGAAATAAAATATAATTAATTAAAAACTTTGTGGCAATAATATAATGATTTGAAATACAATGTTGACGTTATCCTCATTTGAAGGTTGTTGCGCACTTTTAGAAAATGTAAAATTATTTTTGTAAATAGGCTTTTGCTCATCAAAAATAAAATTTAAAAAATATGGTTAGTTTGCAAATATTCAAATCAAATACATTAGAAAATGTAAAATAATTTTTTTACATAGATTTTTGCTCATCAAAAATAAAATTTAAAAAATACTTCTTTAGTTTGATAATGGAATATTCTTAAATCAAATATATTCAATCAATAAATTTATTAAAAAAATATATTTTAAAGCTATAAGTGCCTGTCCCATCATGTTAATTTCGCATTCCACGGTTCCACGAAGTACTTGATGTTGTAATTACAATTTTATCAGTTTTATGACGAGTGACTCTTAAAGCAAAATAATTGTCGTGCTCAATGTATGAAGTCGAGAGTTTTTCAGTTTTCGAAGCCACAAATGCTAAACTCCGCACCCTGCAATTCCACGGAATACTTGATAGACTATTTTCAGTATCATAAGTTAGTTGCTGGGAAGGTCTTAAAGTAAAATAATTGGTTCGATAAATTCATTTCGCAAAGTTGTGAGTTTCGCAGTTTTGAAAGCCGCAAGTTCTCTGTGTCGCAGGAAGGCTTGTGTAAATAAATAATAATTAATATCAAGCCGGAGCCCAACTTTATTAATAGCCCGGTACGGGCGGCGCTATTATTTATGTCCTGAAATTATTGTATCATAAAATGTCAACTGAAGTTTTCAGGTATTCCCCATCACAGTTTTGTTTGCCTATGGAACATCGCCGGGGTTACCATGCTCAAAATACTGCCCGTTTAATAGGTATAATAATAATTCCTACAAGAAAAAATAAAGGTTCAATAAATATTACGTCCTCTAAGTAAATATTTGTTATTTCTGTCTTGTTTCAAGTTTTTTTTCTTGGCCTAGCCACAGTTAATAAGTGTAAAGCGGATTGCATAGAATTACTTTTGGCAGGCGTTATTATTTATATGGTCTTTTTCGCTTGTTTCATGCATTTATCAAGAACTGTATATTCCAAAAAAAAATACATAAATGACAGGCGGTGGAGAAATTTCATCTGTGGATTCTATGGCGCTTACCATTTTGCATATGGCTTACGCTGCATGTAGAATGTTGATCGACCAACGTCGTAGACTACTGGCATTTAGGGGATGAGGGATCAAATTCACATATTTACACGTGTGCTCTGCTTATTGGAGCCCATGGTCGCCAGGAACTGCCACCAAACAGCTCTGTCAGGAGCCGTGGTCTCGCCTTTTACCATATAGTTAATATATATATATATATATATATATTAACTATATGGTAAATAAATATCTGTAGGGGGTCGGCCAATGCTTCGTTTGCCAGTTCTTGGGCGCCATTCCAATACTTTTCTTCCCCATCGACCGTCGTCTCTTCGACAGATATGTCCTGCCCATTGCCACTTGTTTCCTCTTCGTTGGCGATGATATACTGAAGGAAATAGAACACGGGTTATTGTATTCATCTACGATGCCAGGTCCTAATGACAGATCTGCGGACGACAAGGGCTACCTCATACCAAGAAATAAGTATATTCGAAATTGGCCTAAAACAACTTAAAGCCCCTGGAGAAGACGGAATTACATCTGAGCTTCTGAAAGAACCCTCTGTTGAAAGAGCTTAAAAAACTATTCAACAAGGTAATAGAACATGGAAAACCCCGGCGACATACCACAAAAAGGGGATAAATCACTGCTCAAAACACGACCCATTTCCCTTCTTTCCCATGTGGCATTCCCACGCTCTAAAGAAAAATCGTCTGCAACAATGATGGTCCAGCTCCATGATAGCACTAACAATATTTCTATAAACAAAGAAGGAACTTCACCCTAGAAGCAAAACTGCTATCGACGCAATAAATATTAACCCTCACCTGTTTGGGTACCAAAAGATAACTACACGGCTCAAATCAAAATGAAGAAGTTTTCCCTTTGACATTTCCATTGGAAAAAGAACTGGAAAAACTATACCTGGGACAAGCATACAACTTCAAAAGAAATCGCAGGCGACAACGGGACTGGAGATACCTGGGCCAAAGTGCATTTTTCTTGCTGAACATGTGGAGCTTAAAACTGAGGGGTTTACTTGGATTGCCCCGAAACTTAGGACCTAGCCCCTGGACATGACCAAGGGTGGAATATATGGAGGTCGCTTAACAGACTTCGGACCGGGCAATGTATGCAAGACGAGGACACAAATGAGGGCCTGGCAAACGAATTACATTTTGGACTGACAGCGGACCGGACTCTTTTATGGAAGTCATGCGGCCTACGTTCAACAGTGGAGGACAGATGATGATGATGATATATTGCTATATATATCCATGTCACACCTTCGAAAAGAAAAAAATAGCAGATCCTCCGTGGCTCCAGGTCACCCCCCGCCATTCTTCTTATATCGTCAGTCCATCTTGTAGGGGTCGGCCAATGATGCCAGCCAGAAGGGCGCCATTCCAATGCCCCATCGACCGTCGTCTCTTCTGACAGATATGACCTGCCCATTGCCACTTGAGTGTGCTCGTTGGGTAGCATCCACTTGAGTTCTTCTGCGTATTTCGTTTCGGATTCTATCTTTAGCGACACTCCGAGCATAGATCTCCCATAGCACGCTGGGTGACTTTTATTTTATTGGTAAGACTTGCTGTCAGATTCCACGTCTCTGCGCCATAAGTTAATACAGGGAGGACGCATTGGTTAAACGCCTTAGTTTTAAGGCATTGCGGAATTTTCGCTTTAAAAATGTACTTTAGTTTTCCAAATGCTGCCCATCCCAGTTGTATGCGCCTGTCGATTTCTTTTGAGAAGTTATTTCGCCCTAGTTGTATTACTTGTCCCAGATAGGTATAGTCGTTTACAACCTCTATTTCTGTTCCTCCAATGGAAATAGGATCAAAGGTCTGTGAAATATGACTATTAATCATGGCTTTTGTTTTATCCATGTTCATTTTCAGACCAATTTTGTTCGACGCTTCATTGAGGTCGTAGAGCATGTCTTGGAGCTTGTTAGGTGATTCGGCTATTAGCACTATGTCATCTGCAAATCGGAGGTGAGAAATGTACTCTCCGTTAATATTTATTCCACATTTTGTCCAGGATAGCAGTTTAAAAATATCTTCTAGGGCGTTTGTGAAGAGTTTTGGGGATATAACATCTCCTTGTCTAACACCTTTGTTTATAGAAATATTGTTAGTGCTATCATGGAGCTGGACCATCATTGTTGCAGATTTGTAAAGAGATTTTTTCTTTAGAGCGATTCTGGAGAATACTTTATACACATGGGAAAGAAGGGAAATGGGTCGGTAGTTTTTGAGCAGTGATTTATCCCCTTTTTTGTGGAACAATATCACAATACTCGTACTCCATGTCGCCGGGGTTTCTCCATGTTCTATTACCTTGTTGAATAGTTTTTTAAGCTCTTTCAACAGAGGGGTTCCTCCTACTTTCAGAAGCTCAGATGTAATTCCGTCTTCTCCAGGGGCTTTGTTGTTCTTAAGTTGTTTTAGGGCCGATTTAATTTCGAATATACTTATATCTGGGATGTCTTCAGACCAGTGCTTTGTGAGAGTAGATCTGTCATTAGGACCTGGCATCGTAGATGAATACAATAACCCGTAGAAATGTTCTATTTCCTTCAGTATATCATTAAGATTTGTTGTTATCTTCCCATCGTGTGTCTTTAATTTGGGAAAGTTGGGCCTGTCCTATAGAGGTGTGTCTGCTAAATGCATTTGACCCTCGGCCTTGTGCAACAATCTCCATGATATACTCGGTGTTTGAACGACGAATGTCAAATCTCATGGATTTTTTCACTTTTTTGTTCAGGGTATTGTAATCTTGGATGCTTCTGCTTTTACGACGTTCGTCCATAAGAGCTATCGTTTTGTCTGAGAATTTTGACCCTTTTTTCTTTTTGCACTGCTTTATGACTTTTTGGCAGTTTCTTTAATGCTATTAATGATTCTTTCGTTAAGTTTGTTGACGTTGTCGGTGTCATCACTATCTTCCAGTGCTGCGAATCGATTTTGTAGTTCAAGCTGAAAAGTTTCCTCAAGCTTGCTCTGAACATTTAACGGACGTATAACTCTTTGTTTTATTAGCTTTTTCCTTTCCAGTTTGATGTCTAGGTGCACAGTACTTCGAACGAGACGGTGGTCACTTCCGGTACTAAAGCATTGCATCGCTGAGACATCAGTGACTATATTCTTCTTATTAGCCATAATAAAATCAATTTCGTTCTTTATGTTACCATCCGGGCTTCTCCAGGTCCATTTGCGTTTTGGTTTTTCTTGAAAAAATGTGTTCATGCAAAACATTTTGTTAGCATGTAGAAAGTTTACCATCATCTGTCCTCTGTTATTTCGGAGTCCGGTTCCATATTGTCCTATAAATTTCTCGTTTCCACAGCACTTTCCAATCTTAGCATTAAAGTCTCCCATAACTATGCAGTAATGTGTCTTATTGTATTGTAGGGCTTTTTCGATGTCTTCATATAGAGCTTCTACTTCTTCATCGGTATGGCTAGACGTTGGGGCATATACTTGCACCACTCGTAAGGAGTATCGGTTCGATAACTAAGGTATGATACTCGGGGGATATACTATTAACTTCGGTGACGTTGTTGGCAATTTCCTTGTTGATAAGGAAGCCAACTCCACCTTGATTTGATCCCCTTCTCTATAGTATAAGAGATGTCCTGAGTTGAGTTTAATCAGACCTTCTCCTTCTCGTCTAACTTCGGCCAGCCCAACGATGCTCCATTTGATTATATCTAGTTCCTCTTCCAGTTCTACGATTTTCTCATCTAGTCTCAATGTTCTCGTGTTGTAGGTATGATAAATAGTCGTCTGTGGCAGCCTGCAGTAACCCAGTGATTCTTAGCACCCCCCGCCCCGCCGTTACCATGGCCGCTGCCGTGGCCAGGAATAGCGAAGCTGCTGGGAACTAGGGGCCGGATCTTTTGTTGTGTTTTCATTCGGGGTTGTTGGCTTAAAACGCCACGCTTGCCAGGCGGCTTGGCGAGTTTATGGCCGGTTTACACCGTGCCTAGTTGAAGCTGGGAGAGTTCTTTTGATAACTCTCTCAGCCCTCCTTTCTCCCGTCAGTTCATCACGTCATATCGCCAAAGGGATTGGTTACCGCAATCTTGATGTGACATGACTATGTAGGGCTCACCACGTACAGGTGGGAGTGGAGTTGGTTGTGAGAGGCTATAAACTGCTCTTTTAATAGCAGTCGGTAGGTGCGCATCACCACCCAAGAGCCCCAATCATCATTGAGTTCTTAAGTCTAGGCTTAATTTCTGTCTCCTGCCGCAAGGTATGTTGTGATCGATCACCGCAAGGTGTTGGTCTGCCCAAGATATATTCGAATAAAAAAAAAAAAATATATATATATATATATATATATATATATATATATATATATATATATATATATATATATATATATATATATATATATATAATATATTTTATATAAATAGATATAAGTTTTTTATATAAACATAAATTTACATTTATTGGTCACCCTTTTGTCGATCATTGGCGTAACCGGTGGGGTATCGCCTTGTTTGTTGAGTTGGCCCGGCGGGGGGTTTAATTAAAACTTCTCCCCGTCACAGATTAACGTCTCGTGCCGCCCCTGGAGTCCCACCCTGCTGCGGTCCTGGACCAAAACAAGTGGAGACAACTTGGAATGTTTTGTATGATCACCAGATTAATAACAATATTTTTTATTTTGGCTAAAAGTTATGCGGCCATAAACAAAGTTGAACGAAATAAACGTTATTTTTCATTCAAGTCATTTCATATTAGTATATTTAACAACGATTTTTCTACAAAATCAATGATTTTAAGATTTATTTAAAAAAATTAAATGTATTCTTACAAAAGCGTCTTTGGTGTACCGTTTAGAGCTTAAATTCTGCGTTCAGCGTTTTTTTTGTCTATTTTATATATATAGTTTGGAATCTCAATAAATCCAAATACATTATCATTGAATATATAACAATATTATTAGTAAATAAATATACACATACTATACATCAAATTCTTTATACGCATCAATTCATTCAGAAAAATATCGGAATATTCGCATCCCGCTTTTGCCGATATTTTTCTGAATGAATTGATGCGTATATTTTTTTTATGTATAGTATGTGTATATTTAATTACTTATAATATTGTAATATAGTCAATGATCTGTAAAAGTAGATAAGAATATTGAAAAAATTAAATTCTCATAAATATTTAATCCATATATATAATTATCAGTTTATCAACAAAATTAAATAAAATTTTCGGTTATAAATGTCCCGAGCATAAAAAATAAATAATGTTTTTTTTTTTTTGAAAATAAAATAAATATAAATTTGAATACATGCAAATGTCTAAACTACTCCTGTTTAGTTTACTCGTATTTGTACCACATATGATCCATTGTATGTTAAAATTAAATTTGAAATTAAATTTTAACTTTGTACTGCTGTAAGGTTCTCTCAAATAATATGAAATGATGTATCATACAATAATTGTACATACTTTTCAAATCTAAGGTTGAATATTAATATCTTAAGCAATAAAATTGAAGTTAAAACTTTCTTTGAAATCACTTTAATAGTTCATTAAGCGTTTTGTTCCGTTAATTACACTTAACGGCCGTTGTGTATTGATTGGTTTCCCATTATTCTTCTTTTCCAATACAATCGGAAGCTCGTTTGCTGCAAGGTAGTTTTAAGTCAAAGGAAAACTGTAATTATCCGAAAGAAAAAAGGAAAAAGTTCGCTGGAACTTCGGCCAGAAGAATGGCCTTAATCCTGAAACAAAAACTGAAAAACTGAAGGAACAGACGCTATCGGGGATTTCTCCTCTTAATCTGATGCAACTTTACTTAACTGGAGTATAATATGGACGGAAATTTACATATACTTAGAATAATGCGACTCAAGGCTTATGCACCTACTTTGAATGCATTTTTAACGACTTAAGAACGTGATTGGCTCTGATGAATAATTTTTTACACAAGCTTACAAAACTTTTAAAATACATTTATTATTTTTAAATAGCTTTTGATACCAACTCGATTTAGTCCTTTCAGGCTGGTGTCGAAAAGCCTCGATATGCGATATTTCATCTCTTATTTTTGTTCGCTCGTCTGACATGCACATTAAAATTGTTAGTCTATGTTTTAGATTAAGGTAGTCATAAGATGCGGCCAATTTTTGTTGTTGTGAAAAGTAGCTTCAGGTCACGTGGGAGCACTTTGTTCTAGAGATGGCCGTTATGTCAATTTGTCTCAGCTAGAGTCCATCCGGGGAGCTGTGAGGTACACAGCATTGTCTGTCCCGAACGGAAGATCGAATTTTATCAGTCTTCTTTAACGTAAAATGAACGTCAATATGCTTCTCGATGAGTTTTTTGTTTTGGCGACTTGCTCTTCATCCTCCCACCACGCATCCCGATGACGATAAACACATTTTGTTGCATGATTCCATGACGTTTGTCAGTCAAAGATCGCCTGACGGCGTTGATCCTCCAACGTCATTAGACACAATCCGTCTAATATTTCAGGCTACAGCGGCGTCAGTATCCGTTCCGCATAATGCGGCGTCATTAATTACGTGGGCGTTTGCTCGCCGGATCACGGACGCGATCCCCTTATCCGTTTTTGGCATTAGCGAGGATTTTCGCAGCGATGTTTTGGGCCCAACTGTTCCGGGGGTCACGGAAACTGTGAGCAGATCTGTTGTGATTGAAGAGTGGACGCAGAGCTTCGCAAATTGATTATACTAAAAATAGATGGGCTGAATATTTTTAGCTTAAACTCTTGTTAAGATAAAAATATAGCGCAAAGTGCTATCAAATTGGAGATGCCAAAATAACAGTTGTATTTATAGATTATACCACCTCATATAATAAAATTATAACATTAATTAGAAATATCGATGCAAAATTAAAAAAACAACATTGATATTTCGAATAAATGAGATATTTTGTATTGTTCGTAGACGTGCGTTTCGATAAGAAAACATAAATGAGCGCCTTCTGCAGATAAAAATAAATAAACAACATTCTCGTTCCTCTAACAATTACGTTCTCTACCTGAGAGAAACTTGACCACCCTTGGCATTCGGTTAATTAGCAAGAGTTTCCGGTTATAACACCTCCCTTCCGAGAACCGCCCCTTCCCCTCAGAGCATTCCTCGCTTATTTACGGCCACTTAATGTCCACTTCAGCATCATCACCATTATCCCTCGTCACAGTCCTCCCACAGAATGAGTCACCACAAGAAGGTGTCCAGCTCTTCTTATCTACCTGAGCACCTATCATCGTCACGTTCAAAATGGCGACGCATAAACATCACATCTTCTAAACACCGCAGTAATATTTAAAAGTTTATATTTGTATTGTTAAAATAATTATAATCATTTTATTTTGGAGTATTTACAGCAAGCGTTCGAGGACATCTCTTATGCTGAGATAAATAAAGTTGCAGAGGATCGAGAAGAGTGGAGATCGAGATGCAAGATTTTGTTGCTGCAAACGAATTCACCGGATTGATACTACGAAGAAGAAGAATAATTTTATAACTGCTCTTTAGCTGCAGCATATGGTCGTCACACACTGCCGCTATTAAAGTTCAGTTGCCAAAATCCTCATTTAATCCCATGTCAACTCTGCTTTCTAGAGTTGATCCACTGATTACATTCTATAAAATTCTATAAATAATTCCCGACAATCTTCCTGACAAAAGCCGCGAGTGGCGATCTACAGAATCAATGGCACACCAATTAGAGCAGCCATGTACATAAAGAACGTCACACCTGTGACCAGACTTGTCCAAAATGCCAATATGGCGACACATACATGTGCGACAAGCGAACATAAAAAAAGACGAAAGATTGTATATCGAAGTTTTCGGTATCAGTCAGCAAAGGCCATATCATGCTGATATCACAACAAACTATACTGATCAACTTTATAATACTAGTCACAAACATAACGTAAAGCTTTGGAGATGGTTATGTTTGAACGTTGATAAATTTGACTATCGCTACTATCTTAAAATCAAGTTAGTTGAGTGTTAAATTTATTTCAAATAATATTACCCAGCATAATGTTTCTTTAATGTAGTATTAAGCTGTTCAAAAATATTTATAACTTTTAAAATATTTTAAATTATTAACCACTATAGACGTATTCAATATTTATTATTCCATATTTTATTTCTTTTCCTTACTATATATCAGTTTTTGAAATAATGCTTATCCAACCAATAAGACTAAAATATATACAATACACTATAATGTATTGTATAAATTTGAATATAACTTGTATAGTCAAACTATTGTCATAAATAAACAGCGAATTCGAGAAATAAATTTTATTTACATATTCAAACCCGAAACAGATATTGGATAACGTAAAATGTAAATATATGATAAATCTTGTTTATAAGTTAAACTTTTTGTAAATTATCAAAGACAAAACATACTCGTAGAAGAGAATCCTCCCGAGTAATCAGCAACGGTAAAAAGTAGAGTAAAAACAAAAATAAAAGAAACACTGAAGCCATTATAAATTTAAAACATGATAATATTTACTTTCGTCGCGGGACTTTTTCAAAATTTAAAACAAAAAAACAAAACATTGCAGAAGTCCCCGAATGTATATAAATTGAAATAAATAAACAGGATCGCAAAAAATACTGTTATGAATAAAGCCTCCCAGCGGACCGGAAGATTTTCAAAGTATCCTTAAAAGTTAAACAAAAAGCTACTACAGACAGCCTCCGTACTTCGGCCTTATCCGGGCTTAAAAACTTCTTGAAATCAGCGAGGACCGAGGCTTCAGAGAAGGCCAGGCCTCGGAAGCTTCCATCGCCTGGTGAAAGTTTGTCCCCTAACCGCTTGAAAGGCTACCTGAGTTAATAATGAAGGGACTTGTGAGAGCTGCGAGCATTTGTACGAGTGTTATAGCATTGAGAGGAAAAGTCGCAAACGCTTATGTTTTTATTTTTTAAGTTTCAGCGCTGTACGCCGCTGAATACTCTAGGGTTAGATGAAAAATAAGCGATATATTTAATGTGCGGAAAGTTTGACGTCGCTTTGGATTCTATGTGATGATTTAGGAAGAAAATAATGTTATTTTTAAGTGAATATATAGCATTTCAGAAAAATTAAAATACAAGTCTCTTTAATACTAAGTTTAATTTTAATGTAAAATATGTTAACGTAAAAACTTTTATTATTTCATTTAAAAACACAAAATAAAAATAGTTTTTACGTAAGTTGGCTTTTCGCAAAATAAATTGTTAGAATTTAAATCAATTTATGGTCAGAATTTAAATTTAAAAATAAATATTATTTTCAATTCAAGGATTTAATAAGATTAGTAAATGGTAGGTTAGGTAGAGTTGAAACACGTTAAATAGTGCCAAAAAATATTTTTTCTTCATATTCTTACCAAAACAGTATTTATCCTGACCGGGAAAATATGAACCATTTTTTAAATTCAAATCTTAACTCTGAGCAACACAAAATTGTCAAACACAAAGCAATGTAATAAAATAAATATTTAGAAATTATTCCACAGTTGAAAAGAAATTCGAAAAATAAAATAAATAAAAAGCAATTAATGAATAACGTAATGGGATTTAATAATAATGATTCGATAATTGTTTTATAAATATTTGTTTGGTCAGTAAGTAAGACAACTAATTGAGCAATATAAAAGGCCATGTTATGAAAACATTTGAATCAGAACTGCAACGTAGATTATTTATTCAAGGTCTATTTATACCCCTGGACTACCAATTAAACTACATATCTAATTATAAGAGGTTTTTTTTCAGTTTATTTAAAATATCCATTTGATGTAAAAGAAGACGGCATGGTAATAATCAGTAGGCTTGCGGTTTTATTTAAATTTTAATGTCATCGATTCAAATCATTCGAACGAGCAACGTATTGCTTAAAAATGCATTAAGAGTAAGCTTTGCAAGAAAAAACGATAATGAGTTTATTTTATCGCCATCGTTAGTCTAGTTTCACATAACGTTAAATGATGCGTTTACACAAAAAAAATAAATAAAGAACCGGAGAGAAAAAAATATTATGAAACTAATTATCTGGAGCGTTAAGGTAAATAATGTTAAGTTTTCATTGCCTACGGCAGGGGTCACGAAAAAATTGGGGGAAAAGCTGAATCGTTTTTAATAAAAATATTTCTTCCCATGTACATTCCATGTCTGAAAATATGGCCACTACGAATTGCCGCCAATTCGCGTAAAATAAGTCGTGTAAAAAAGGAGTAAGTAATATCTATGTTTTGAATGTCTGTATACGATTACTGTTGTTTCTTCTGATTAATTATTAAAATAAATGTCATATAAAGATTGTATTCACTATGGATTATATGTGTATTAATAATTTTAAAATACAATTATAGAAATCTTACGAAAATAATTTAAAAACTTATAGCAAAATACATTTATACAATTGTGCTAATAACTTTAAGTTAAGAAAAACAAAATATTGTTCTAGAATACATTAAAGATATAAGGAATTAACAAGTTAAAAATCTACTCGCTTTTAGAATTAAAAAAAAACATTAAATCATTTTCGTTTTTTTTTACCGCATCCATTCCACATTTGGAGCATTGTTACTGGAACACCGCAAATTGTCGCAAATCACAGTCTGGTCTTGAATACGCATTCATAATTAAATAAACAACAAATTATGTACACATGTATATTGACTTGATGAATGAAAATGGAGGACTGAATCTAGCTCGTGGACCGTAGTTTGGTGCTCGCTGGTCTAAAGAAAAGAATTTTCACGCAATAAAATATCCATTGTCTGGAAACACAAAGGCTACACAGCCTCAATAATTAATGTCCGCCAAGTAAACGATCGTAATTATTCTTTCAGGCTTTTTATTTTCAGGAATTCTGCTGAAGCGGAGATGCGTAAAGACTAGTTATAATGCTGAAAAATATATGTAATGATTTAATTAACGGTCGGATATCGCTCAAAAGGACAGATGAGGATTACTTGCTGGTCCAGGCCAACCGCTGGCTTGAATAATCCACTAACTACACTTTAGGCAGTGGCTCTGATATAACAGTAAAATTTCATTTTTGTTTTTGAAATAAATATGATCATATTGTATTATGACACAATAAAAAACACATTAGCAGTATTTGCCTCTAATCTATAGATTTAGGCAAATATCTGTAAAAGTTGATGACCTGACTGTTGTCTAACGTAAGTTTCTGGAAAGAGCGAGCATATAGAAGAGGGCCTTAGAAGTAATGTAGTTTGAAGATCCACTTAGTTACACGAAGTGGCTCTTCTTATAGTAGTAATTGGTTTAGGATGTTTCAAATCCTAAGTCTGTTCAATGATTTCCATATCCGCCAGCCAAAGTGATTGCCAGTAGAAATGCCTTTTTTGGACCAATTAAACTTTTGGTTTGTTTTTTTGCAAATTATGAAGTCTCTGAAACTCTGTAATGAAATATAATGTAAGCCATATGTAATTCATTATTAAGAATTGATTGTCTACATTGATATTTGTGATCTTTTTAGAAAGAAGGATATCTTCGGTGGAAGATGTCTAATGCTTGTGGTCACAAGACCAGTAGCGCAAGACTTTTATAAAATATATTATGTAGCTTAGAAGTAATGTTTCAATTAAACTTTTATTAATTATTTTTGCATCTAAAACTCAATCACACTAGACTAGATTTTTACCTTTTCACACCTCCTTCACAATGAAGTAAAATCAAGCATTCTTGATGATGTATAGGTATTAAAAGTTATTTTATTGTTGATGGAAGATGGATTTGTAGCTCTTGGGTTGAACCGTGTGTTTCGATTTTTTTCTGACCAATATTTCAGCCGCCGCGGTTGACGATTTTGTTTTTTTTTTAAAGAAGATGTTTAATGGTTTTCCATGCAGTAAAAATGGTAGTAGCGGAAGGTTGGATTATTCTGTCTGTGAGATTTAAGTTTTGTAGCTGATATGTCCCTCGGCTTAGTGCGGTGTCCGGGTGTTGGGCGGTTCTCGGGTCGCGGCCTAATTTAGCGCAGCGCTATTGCCAGTTCTTAAACGTGGGGCTTAGCGTCGTTCATTAGTCTGATCCCTGATGCAAAGCACACGTGGAGAACACATTCATTACTGAATCGCACACAAATTAAACTAAAAAATAAAACACAACACTTCACATGTGCCATTAGTTGAATTCTCGCGGAATTACAATTTAAGCGATTTTTTTTCCTTCAAACACATCCTCAGATGCACCATTTGACTGTTCATTCTTATTGAAATTTATAAAGATAAATAATCTTAATGATGCTTTTTTTCTTTCAGTAAGAAATAGAGTGTAAGACATTCTCTGATGGAGCAACAAGAACAAGATGAGCATTCTGTGATGTCATATGAAAGTCTGCTTTTCTTTTGAAGAGACATGCCTGAGCTGCTGTAAGGTTCTAATGACTGTATTTTGAAAGAAATTTATGTCATGAACTTTATCGAGGTTTTGCACGTGACTGTTTTAATTTGAGATATAAGCTAAATTTAAAATAAAGGTAAATTTTCTTTATTTTACATATTTCAATCTTACATAGAATTGTGATTTTATTTTACATTTTTTTCTGTGAAAACTTATGTATCCGTTAACTGCCTTGTCATTGCATATAAAATCAAATTAGGAGTCTAAAATTGTCCCTACGATAACACCACCCATTTACAGCGCATTCGTAAAAAAATGTATATTATTCGTTTGTGCATAGTAATCGAAGTTATTTGATATTGCATGTAGTCGTCTAAGCACTATGCATTCACAATGAGTGCTTTTAAAAATTAACGATGGGTGAATACTGAGCTGTAGTTAAATGAATTAAGTAAAGCAATACTCCATATGTGTGCTATGAATCCTTTCAAAAGTGTCATAGAATCATCACATGTGACATATTTTATTGGAAGTTTTTCAGTATTCTCCTATATGTTTTTAATTAAAAAAATATAAACCAAGGTGAGTGTCTTCATAGCTTTCTAACGAAAAAATAAAACATAAAATACACATTTTTTAAAGTCAGATATTAATATTAGACGCCGTGCAGCGAAGACGTCTATACCGTCGCTCTTGTTTTAAACAATAAATCGCACTTAAAAATAAAACTTATAAACATTCTCTAACACCATCAGAATCGTCATCAAATTCTCTACAAAACGTGCATTATGGTTTATATGCATCTTTAGCGATCGCTCGTTAAACAGCATCGACGCGCAAACATCTTTGGCGGAAGATCTTGTGACGTGCCGATGTCGGCCATTTTTAATTTTATTTATATCTCCATGGCAACTCATATGAATCATTTTTCTTGTACGAAATTTTACGCAGAAAAACAATTTGCGTTGTGGTTGATGATAATTTGAAAGATCAGATTTTTTGGACCGAATGTTGGCCGGAATAAGCTAACAACCAGCTAACCTCATCAGGTCAAGCTGGTTAGGGCACTCTATTGTCCTGGAGGTAGTAAATGCCCTCCTAAGGCGGATGAACCTTTATGGTCAACGGCATTAGGATGTGGAAATAAAGGGGAAAATATCACATTAAAGGTCTTAAAAGACATCCCACGTATCAGCAAAAAATGATTGCATCTCAAGTAAAATTTTCCGGAGATAAAATAGTCCCCCAATCGGATCTCCGGGTGGGGACTGCTCGAGACAAAACAAACCAAGACAAATAAGAAAAACCTTCAGCAACAAGATATGCCATCTGGAATGTTCGAACATTACTGCAAAACGGCGCCCTAGACGGGAGTATTTGCAGCAAGTATTCGAGGACATGAACTGTAGCGCTTATGCTGAGCTGAAAAGGGTTGCGGAGGACCGAGAGGAATGGAGATCGAGATGCAAGATTCTGTTGCTGCAAACCAATCCACCGGATTGATACTACGAAGAAGATTAATGTGAGTTGAAATATACCGTAAGGTTGTATTTATGCAATGGAAGCAAATATGCTTCCTTGAAAATATTTTATTTTCTGCATTTTGATTCACCGTGATTCTGCTTAAGTTCCCTCCTCCAAACACCACTCTCTGGTTTTCTGATCCCTCCAGCGCCGACGCTTTAGGCGCTCAATTTTCGGGCCCAGCTCTGATGGTAACGATTGCGTAAAAAATATAATTAGGGACTCCACTTAAAGAGATGGCTGAACTTTGTCGGTGGTGACACAGAGTCTTTATAATTATGTGAGTTTATATAATGTAATATACAAGATTTCGTTACGGAAAGAAGGGACTGAATCATTTTTTCTTAAGTAAACTTTCTTTGAAAGCTCTTCAGCGTTAATTTAAGAAAATTGCTAACGAACTAAGCAACTTGAGGCTCGTTCTGTGTCAATTTGACCTAAGAGATGAATTATTTGCGGACATAGTCAAATCTGTTTTTTTTGTGGTAAAAATATATTTCAATATTGTAATACTTTATAAGAAAGATTTATACTGACATCAGCATGATATAAATAACCCTTGCTGACTGGTACTGAAAACCTCGATATACAATCTTTCGTCTCTTATTTTCGTTCGCTCATCGGACACGCATGTGTTGTCATTTTGTAATGCTATTAGGAGGAATAGTTATATAGATCGTCACTTGCGGTGCTTGGTGTCACCAACCACGGCACCCGGTATCCAGTCAGTGTGCCGACGGTGGTGGGGTCCTATTGTGGAATGCTGTGACTAGGTCCGGGCCAGAAGTTTGTAAAGTTATCGAAATATATATGTCAATGTGCTTCTGTAAAAGTCTTTGTGTTGTTAATCTTCTCCTCATCCTACCACCACGCAATTCAATAACCAATTCGAAGAGTAGGATGTCAATACCAATAACCAAAATATAACATTTAGTAAAATCTTGTATATAAGAATGAAATTGATTTCATAATTGTATCAGCTATTGACTTTCATGAAATTTTGGTGTTGTCCTGTATGTGTTTACGTAAAAATGTTACATTCATTGTTTATAATTTTGGCCGGCGGGTATTGCTCAATGATAAAAGCGTTTGCTTTGCAACCTAAAGGTCGTGGGTTCGATCACCGACGGAGATTAAAAAAAAGGATTTTTAATCGATTTCTGAGGTCTAAAACACCCCCCGTTGGCGTGAATTTGTTTCCTCATCTGTAAAATGACAGTCATACCCTATTAAATAAAATTGGTAGTAGCTGAAAGTCGTCCCGTGGAGATCACCCATTCATAGTAAATTCCTGTAATAATAAAAGATGCGTGAATATCGGGCTGTTGTAAATGAAGTTGGCGGATCAACACTCCACATGCAGCGCTTACCCATATGCACCATGGTAAGCGTCATAGAATTTCACAGATGAGAATTCAGAATAACTATCACCATCCCGCGGTATTCTCCCGTATTACATAAAAAAAACATATTTTCTTTCCATAACCGATCCCTATACCCTGTACGGAGCAAATGGTCCGCATAAACTTTCCCCACAAAGTTATATCATTCGCCACGGTTCTCGCCTTATCATGTATCTGCTCTAGGTCCCAAAGTTCCAACTAGTACATTAGGCAATAGTTTCTGATCCGAAGAGTATATTTCAGGCAAAAACATTTTTGTCTCTGAGCCGAATATAGGATGGAAAGATGCTTTATTCGCACGTTCACCTCGTCTTATTTAAAAAGAAAAACAAACCATTGAAGCCCAGTATTATAAGTAAGCACTTGTTGACATCGTAGGCTTTAAAGACTTCCGGGCGTACGGCGGCGTCGCGCTGCTCTGGAGAAAGGCGGTCCTGCTCGACGTGTCGGTAGTGATATGTAGCAGTGCGCGTATTCAAACATGTATCAGTTGGAATGAGGAGTAGTCCAATAATAATAATGTGGTGTATGTGTACATGTCGATTTATATTTTCTTTCCATTCTTTTTAAGTTTTATTTTTTATTTTTTCTGTATTTGCTTGGAATTATTGTATGTATAATTTTGATTACAGCACTAGTGGCCGAATAAATAAATTTCATTATTATTATTATTTAATGGCAAGATTTGGTATTGTGGATTTTGGGCTGAGCCGTGTGGCGAATTCTTAAATATTTCGACAGCCGTTGCAGGTTATAATCAGGATTGAATTTTTTTTCAACAAAATTGCCACACACGGTTAAACCCTAAAGTCACAATACAAAGCAATTGTTTTTGAAACCAATTAAACGGCTGCATTGGCTTTTCATTAAATATAAAAATTCGCGACCGTATAAAAGGACGAAAGTAATACAAAACTTAATTTTAATCGGATAAAACGGTTATAACTGCGAGAGTTCCAGATATTGCGCATGGTTTAAAAAAATAATTCGTATTTTTATTCCTTTATATGAGTAATACTAACAAGAATACAATGATATCCTTAAAATGGTTGTAAGTATATAAAAGCTTTGAATCACGTGTAATATAAAATATTATACACCTGAAATGTTACGATACTTATCTAACGTTGTTAGATTGCGCCTTACAAGGGTGAGGCGAGGTAGGCTCCAGTATTGATTTCGCGATTATGGTAATTTCAAACTTTAAGTGTGTACAAGTAGAGTTTCAGCACTCTGTTTTATAGTATTACAAAAATCTTTTAGGCAAAATATTACTGTGAAAAAATACCAGCCAATAAAGGTAGTTTGTCAATCATTTTCGTACAATTAAAGTGAATATTTAAAACATATTAAGCTGCTTTAAATTAAAGCGTTTCGGTCACTTTACTGTGATACAATTACCAGGTGAATTAAGTATAACCTCGTATTTTTATTATGTCTATTAGACAATAATAGTGAAATCTCACATCAGCATTATATTGTCGGAACGTGGAATGTGTAGTGAAAGTATTGTGATCTGTGGATTGCTGAGAAGGAATTGTTATGCGCGTCAGGAAGGGATCACAGGAAATACTCCGACATTCCGAACAAGAAAGAAAAGAAATAAGAACACGGAATAATGTCACGGAGAATTTGATGCAAGTAAGGAAGCTTAATATTTAAGCAGTCTTTAAAGGTGAAAAGTTACAGAATATTTACATCAGATTGAATTACATCTAACGGCGGGTATAGTTCAATGGTCAATGCGTTAGCTTTGCAAGCCAAAAGTCGTGAGTTTGATCCCCGACGGAGGTTAAAAAATAGATATGATTTTTAATCGATTTATGAGCTCTAAAATACCCTCGGGTGGTGTGAATTTGATCCCTCACTCGTAAAATGCCAGTCATAGTCTATTAATCAAAATTTGGTGGTAGACAGAGGTCGTCCCGTGAAGACCACCCATTCATAGTAAATTCCTGTAATAATTAAGGATGATGCGTGAATCTCGGGCTGTAGTCTATGATATTGGTGGATCAAGACTCCACATGCAGCGCTTGGCCATTGCACCATGGTAAGCGTCATAGAATTCAGCAGATGAGACTTCAGAAACACTATCATCATCTGTCGGCATTCTCCTGTATGTGCTTACATAAAAAAAATGTTGGATGAGTAAAATGTTAGACATAAGTGTGCTGTTCTTATGAGAAAAAATTATATTTTTTTTATGGTGTCGAATAAGTCAAGAAAATAATTTGCGTTTTAATTCTAGGACAGGGTTTAACTGTTCTTACAGAAGCAAAACACGACTTTTGATTACTAAATTATTAAGGGAAGCATTGTATGGGTTGGCAGTTTTACATCATATAAAAGTATTCATAAATATTTACGAAGGGTTAATATATTATATCAATGATTGATTAAAAATACGAGTACTTTATTTTAAGGTTTATCGGGGGTTGTACCCGCGATCACTCGAATGTATGTTGATTGTTTTTAACTCACGACTATCCCCATTGGATTATGGTAATGACAAAGTTTAAGTGTGTACAAGTTTCAGTCCTGGGTTTTTCAGGCTTGTAGCGTTTTCAGCACACGAAGTTTTCACCTTGCTGAATAATCCATGGCCTAGCAGCACGTTAGCTGAAAATACCAGGACTTCTGAAACATGTAAACTTATTGATGTTCTATAAAGTTATTAATTTATCATAAATTTTAATTAACAAACTGTTAAGTTTAGATGTATCTATTATAAATACGCAAGAGCCGCTTAATTAGAGACTCAATATGCACGACACTAAATGTACCCATAGTTATAAAAGTGGTGTAAGTCAAGAAATTAAAAAAAGATTAAATATATAAATATATATATTTATAATCGTGTCGGAAACAACAGGGTAGATCCTATCTGCCCAGAAGTGGGCGATGTCGATCGCACCACTCCCGGCCATCATCAGGTCTTTCTGCTCCACGTCGCAGTCACACGCAGTCGGTCCGCTGTAAAACTGCCAGGCTTTCAAAAGACTTTTTCGGAAGACCTAGCTCCTGGACACGACCAGGGGTGGAATATATGGAAGACCCTTAACAGACTTCAAACCGGAGTATGCAAGACGAGGACACAAAATGAAAAAAAAAAAAATATTTATTTCAGTTCACACTGTTATATATTGATATAATCTTCATCCAACATAAATTTTAGGAATCTTAATACAGTAATACAGTTTTAAGCCATCATCAAAACATAAACTTTTAAATATCTTAGAATGAATGAAACATGACTTACACCACTTTCATAATCATGGGCACATAAAAACGCCTAGTTAAGTTAAGTTTTTTTTTATATCCGTTCCGTATTTATCGAATATGGTAACCAAAAAATATCACCACAGAGTCAATGTTCATGACTTATTTCAAGACATTTCTGTACCCCGGAGGTTCACCTGGAAACATATATGGTTACTAACGACTTCCAGAGTAGTAGCCCGAGAACTTGGAGAGACGCAGCTGTAGTATTCGTACATATATTTGGATGATTTGTAAATCGGATTATTTATTGTGGAATAGGACCAAATGTTGGCCGGAATAAGCTAACAATAACCTCATTGTCCTGGAGGTAGTAAATGCCCTCCTAAGGCAGATGAACCTTTATGGTCAACGGCATTAGGATGTGGAAATAAAGGAAAGCTTAAAGACATCCCACGTATCAAAAAATGATTGCATCTCAAGTAAAATTTTCCTGAGATAAAATAGTCCCCAATCGGATCTCCGGGTATGAGGTTTTCAGCCAACAAGATATGCCACCTGGAATGTTCGAACATTACTGCGAACGGCTGACCACAAGGACATGAACTGTAGCGTTTATGCTGAGCTGAAAAGGGTTGCGGAGGACCGAGAGGAATGGAGATCGAGATGCAAGATTCTGTTGCTGCAAACCAATCCTCCGGATTGATACTACGAAGAAGAAGGACCTTCAAACAAGAAGAAGGGTAAGAAAATAAGATTGTGACAATGTCTTGTTCCTGCATGTTGAGAGCCTTCATGTTCAGGTTTGTTCCTGGATTTAGTGACTCTGCCCAGAACAACTTCTCCTATAACTCAGCCCGTGGAGGAAAAAGCCGATATCGGTAATGAATTCCGCTTTCCCGGGATGTAGGCAATTACTGCAGGCGAGGGACATACCTGTATATGCAAATGTGAATACCATTATTTGGTGAGTTACTTGATACTTAAACCTTCTGGATATGATTTCAACAATGTATGTAATGTCCACAATAACTACATGAAGAAATCTCTGGGCACATTGATGTAAGAGCATGTTGACACAATTATTTCTTTCCTTTCAATTAAATGCCTTAAATATTCCGTCTTAGATAGAGTATTAAAATGATATACATAATACTTATAATAAAGGTTTAAATTAAAATGTAACATTTCGTTAAAATTAAAAAATAAAAGAAATAAATATTCTTTATTCATAAATAACTTCTTAGGCTTTCACGGCCAGATTTGATATTATGGCTTTAGCCACAATATCAAATCTGACCGTGTTTTTTATTTATATCTTCCATTATTTATTCATATCTTCATTCCATATATGGAAAATATGGTTACAACTAATTGCCGCCACTTAGTTCTATCAACTGGTACTGTCCATTTCTTTTTCTAGGACATATTTGCACCTCTGGTCCTCTTGGGAACATACGAGCTTATGTTCCCCGAAAACCTCTAGAGCAGAATTCCGAGTATTTCAAGAAAGGGTATTTGCATTGTTCGAGAAATATTTTTGTGTGATTTGTTAATCGTTTTTTAAAGAAATCGGATGATGAATCCGACGTAACTGAGGCGTAGGCTATTTCGTCTTCAAGGATAGCTCAATCCAAAAAGATAAACATTGAATAAATAAATAAAAAACAAATAAATAACTGAATTCACCGAATAAACCTTCTTCTAGGCACATGACAGTAGTGATTACTAAACCTTTCCTTCATTACAAATGTAAGATGGCGCATCGCTCTATTCTTCAAACATCTCCAACTAAATAATTCCTATACCTATCGCCCCAATAGGTGATGCTTTCCTCCATGCGCGGTATAATAGGTGGGTGCGGGAGGAGGCAGTCGATGAGTCTCCCCGCCGGATGAATTATCCATATTGTTTCCCGTTTTGTTTCGCCATAATTCACAGGAGCCCTTACGGTAATTGCCATACAAAATTAATGCCCTCGAGAATCTTCGACAAATTGCTTCTAGAAAACGACCCACCTTTAAACAGGGATGGCATTTTTTTTGCGAAACCCAAAGATAACATTGTAAAATATGTGTCTTTTTTTTTAAGATTGCTCGATCCTTAGTTTAGGTCTCAAGAGTGTTGAGCTAATTATTCGATCTCCTTCAAAATACCGATTTACAGATCACCTGAAAATTGTCTCGTATTAGAGATGCTGTATTTTTAAGTCCCCTGGCTGGAGGAAAAAAAAGTTTCATTAGCACTGACGTATATTACTAGTTTTAATATCCGCATTATACTAAGAAGAAATGCTCGTGGAACGCAGTAGCTAAGTGGTTAATAATATTTCAAGCATAAAAAAGTAAACAGTTTTTAGTAAGTAGCTCCTGAAGAAGGTGCTGTGTCATCGACACCGTTAATGTGATCAATAATTAAAGCTCAGTGGTTTCATACAAAGTTTTACTTGTATTCTTCTTTACAAAGAAATGTATTCATACAGCTTATAGTTTAACCGAGATCTCAAGAATACAACAAATAAAAAGATTGATTGAACCTTCCATAAATTAATTAAACATATATTTATAACAAACGCCATTTGTTGGTACATAAAAATCATATTATATGTGTTAAATTCTCGACTCCACGAGATGGTCAGTGGGTTTGGCAAATAACTGGACATGATTTATAAGTGTGTGGTTCAAATCCCCGCATCAGTTTCTTATTTGCATTTAATTATTGTAAAAAATATCAAATAACTTAGTAATGAATGAGGTATTTCTCGATATAGTTTTCGTTCGAACCCGAAATCGTGGCTCAAACACAAGGAAAATATGCAAGCCTAGTAAAGGAAGCCATTGAAATTAAAAGAAAGTCCCGTCAACATCAACAGGGATGACGGCTTGATTCTCAAAACAGCATGACTTCCACCTCTCACACATACTCTAAAACCCGCACAGACAAGCAAGGACGATCACATTCCGACATGATGTTCGTAGAGGTACAAATTCTTAGAACATACCTACCGTATTCTTAGAACATATCTACCGTATTTTTAGAACATACCCACGATTCTCCGGAATAAAACTTGAGTATGTAGTTGCCATGGAGATATCAATTAATAACGCTCGTAAAAAGATAATCATGACACCAACTCACAACTAAATAAATCATCAATCTTGAAGAAGACCCCTGCAATGGCGGTCGACATATTGGTTGAAAGAAGTTCGCCACACACGGCTAAACCAAAAGCCACAATATCAAATCTGGCCGTGAAAATCTAAAGTAAATTTAGCATTGTTCGATTATCCCGTTTTCCAAATTTGAAGTTTGTCCTTAGTTAAGTGTTTGAATAATGCAAAGTGATTATTTTGTGATCCATCAGATGTTTATATGAAATAAGTAAATGTGAAGACGAACAAACTCATGTCCGTTAATACGTGGGTAATCCCGCTAGGCAGAGTTATATTTATAATATAATATATTTCTCGCAAATCCGACCGACAACCGAGGGACAAACAGTCGAATTAATAACTTTCATATCAGATCAACGGGTGTCAGGGTGAGGGCGAGGATGGATGATACCAGAGAACACCAAGCATAGACGGAACCGAAACCTCAGGCTACAATGATGTTTCAGATATCTTGGCGTACAGGTGACTGAGAGAGCTGGCCTGCATTCTTTTTTATGTAAAAACATACAGGAATACCAACAGTTGGTGATAGTAATTCTGAAGTCTCAACTATGGAATTCTATGACGCTTTCCATGCCACGGAACCGAAACCTCAGGCTACAATGATGTTTCAGATATCTTGGCGTACAGGTCACTGAGAGAGCTGGCCTGCATTTTTTTAATGTAAACACATACAGGGGAATACCGACAGTTGGTGATAGTAATTTTGAAGTCTCAACTGTGGAATTCTATGACGCTTACCATGCTGCATATGGCTTAGTGCTGCATGTGGAATGTTGATCCGCCAACGTCATATACTACAGCCCGAGATTCACGCATCGTCCTTTATTATTACAGGAATTTACTATGAATGGGTTGTCTTCACGGGACGACTTTCATCCACCACAAATTTTAATTGATAGGCTATGACTGGAATTTTACGCGTGAAGGATCAAATTCAGACTAACTTAAGTATTTTAGAGCTCAGAAATCAGTAGACAGTTTGTAATTCACCAGTCGTCGAAGCGATTGATATCATGTTGAAGAAGCAGACAATCATTAGGAGATTTTATTAATTTTAGGACTTTGTTGTCGTCTGCAAATAACCAGAATCGTGTATGCAAAAACGCATCACTAATGTCATTTATAAATTTGTTAAATAGTAATGGAGCGAGATGGGCTCCTTGAGGTACTCCTGATGTGACACTGATAAGCGACGAGAGAAAGTTATTTATTCTGACATGCTGACAGTTGTAGGTCTTATGCTGAGCTAGAGGGTTGCAGAGGATCGAGGAGAGTGAAGATCGAGATGTAAGTATTTGTTGCTACAAACCAATCCACCGGATTGATATTACGAAGAAGACTGACAAATGTATTTAGTACGATTCCGAGTATGATTTTCATACTAAAAGATACGCCATTGATTTCGGGCTGAGAATGAATAGGCCGGGTGGGCCAAGCTGGAGATTACTTTATGAGAACAAAGGTGAACCGATAATGTTCATTTATTATTAGGAAGCTAATAAGTTGAGAGAGGCTGGATGGGCGAGGAAGAGGTGGTGGGGGCTGAAGCTCAAGCTGAAGCCACTGTACCTTGGATTGTAAAGGGTATTGCTATATATGTGCAATCTCATGTTGTAATATTAATATTTTTGGTTTGTAGGTTGATGTGTTCAATTTGTATGCGTAAAAGCAATATGTGTTAAGGTAAGCTTTCATGTGTAAAATATGCCAGTAATAGCTGTTTGATTGTAATATGTTAAAGATGGCATATGCCGTAATGTATATATATAGTCGTATATAAATTTTAACCCTTAAATACACTGTATACTCAGGAATTTCATATGAAAAAACATCGAAATATTGAGTAATATAAAGGGTTTTGTATCATTTAATGATAAATAATTGTTTGTTTCATACTTAAAATATCGTCATATATCAGCTTGATATAGCTTTTTTAGGCTGATGCCGAAAAGCCTCGAAAAGCGATCTTTTGTATCTTATTTTTGTTCGCTCGCCTGACATGTACGTCTAATGATGTTAGTCTTAATTTTATATAAAAATACACGGCGTTTGCATACGACATTTTTATTTGTTTTGACAGTTGCTCCAAATCATGTTGAATGGTTGAACTGTAAAATTTAGTTTATGATTTGGCCGTGATAATCTTTGGGGCGCTGACTGTTGCTGTGTGTTCTGTCAACCCGTGTCCGCAGTCCCCGATCGACCGTTGCCCACAGTACAACATGTTACGGTCGGGCGGAGAAACCGAATATCTCATATTGGAAATAAACGCTAATTTTTATTCTAAACAAGTTCGTTGCTTTGCGACCTGCCCCTGCATCCTTCCTCCACGCGTCACGATGACGACCCAGTGACCTGTTGTCGTCTTTTTAAAAGATGGGGGAAGTTAATGTTTTACAAACTTATATAAATTATAGTAATGTCTTAAAAGTAAAAGTAAAAGCATTAATGATATTATAGCGTGAATTATATAGTTAGTTTGATTATTACTATATATATTTTTAGTGAGCTCCATATAATCATATCCCGGAGACAAGTTTGGAAAGGTTTTTCGATTTATTTATTTTGTTATGACTTTCCATTGTTATTTCTTTCCATTCTAACTATAGTTTAGCTAACGCATGAAGATGATAAGAAGACTTTTAATTATTATAGCGGCTTCTAGAGTGTGATGAAGACTTAATTATTTTCCTCTATGATCAATGATGAATACGATATATTCATCCTATTTAGTTGATACATTGATTTTAAGGTAAGGAGCTAGTTTTATTTGCTTTTAAATTATATGGTTATATCAAATATTAATGTGAGGTAATAATAATTTCATTACATATTTCAGTTTGTATTTTAAAACATGTATTAATGTTTTTCTATGAGGTAATATTTTATGATATCATGGCTTAGAACCGCTCGAACAATAACTTGCATGGAGTTTAATCACCAGTTACATCAAACTTTAACACACGCTCCAACACTTTCAGCCATTTCGTGATTCCATCCAAGCGAGTGGAAATTAAGTGTTTAAATGATAAGTTAAATCAGTATATCCTTTATACAGGCTGAATGGTACTTTTTAAAAATGAAAACATGCAGGTACATATAAATACCGATTTGGTATCTTTCAACGACCTTAAGGCGTTTAATTGAAAGCTGCTACACTTGCAGAAGTTTTATTTATCTATAAAACATATTTAAAACGACACATGAGATATTCCATCACCATATGGAATTTACTCACCCACACAATTATGGAGGTTAATTAAATTGCGTTCATTTAGATTATGAGTCCAGTGGGAGTTTTATCTAAGCAATTGTGGCCACTGCATAAAAGTGATAAAACAAAATAACCCGTGAAAGATATTAGAATCATAATCAAGGGTTAAAAGAAGATAGATTTTTTCACCGAATAAATGTTATCATTCTTGCATCCCAGAATTCCATTAAATTCAATATTTTGTTAATTATCTAGTGAGATGTAAGATTTGTAGAATATGGAGCAGCGTACTATGCTTACTTATTCAGAGTGGCTAAGAGCATATTGTCTACACTATTTGCTAAAAATATCTCAGCCTGGTCTAGTGTGTCGTACACTATGGTGATTTTGGTATAAAGATAATATTTTCAAGAACGTCTAGTGATTAGATCTATAAAGCTTAAAATCGAAATAAATCAACTAAATTAACAAAAACACATTTAACCGTTTGCCTTTGAAATTATATGACTTTTCCGCTTTTATTGAATTCTTTAAAAATGAATCTACACGTGTAATATCCCCGACCATAATATAATATCATAAATCCAGTTTTGTATGATTAAACGTAAAAGAGATCCCTAAATAATGACGATTTACAGTACTGTCTTGCATGCGCTTACGTAAAAAATCTCGACTCACCTGAGTATCTTGTTGTACTTGCGATCATTACAGCAATACTTTTTTGAATTTAAGTTTAGCTTACGAAACGATCGCAACATTCGATAGTGTTGTGTGCTGTGAAAACATATCGAAAGAAAAACTCTCAAGCTGCGTGCGCTGAAGGGACACGCAACCTTTTTTGGTGACGTGCAGAAAAAATGAATGCTTTTAGAGACGTTAAAATATAAAAAATCTTTGACAAATATCTGATACGTATTTTTTTCTTAAAGTAATCATAGAAAAAGAATTTGAACCACAGATAGTATGAATATATCTTATCAATATAGTAGACACCATTGCAGTGAGCCACAAAATAGATTCTGGACTTATTTGATTTGGTCGAGCTTTTTGTCTAATAAATAATAAAAAACTTACTTGTTACCTTCAATCGCTGTAACACAGACGTAAGATTGAGAATGACGTATTTTTATCACCATGGGTGCTACTCTAAGCCTAAAGCATAAATTTTTTCTTCATCATTTATCTTTACCATATCCGCTTCTTTAACTGGAGCATATGGAAATCGTAAGCCGCTACGACAAAACTCTATCAGCCGCCTTGGTAATCGCCTCATTCCATATAAGCTCTGCCTCCCGTAGCTCCGCCGAGTACGTTTTATTTATGGTTCCTCTCTGTACCCACCCCGTAGCACACAGATTCGTTTCGCACTTGCAAAGTTTTATAGACGGTCAAAGTACATCAACCGAGAATAGTCACTTTTAAAGTTCCTTCCTAAATGCTACTTGTATTAATTAAGAGTAACTGAGTTTTCTCATTTATATAATCTTGATATATTCAAGAAACATAACAAAATACATTTGTAGTCTTCCTAAACCGTACTGTAAGCAGCTTCCAGCCACCTTGGCTGAGCGTTATACTCATAGATCCCATTGGTTTCAATAAGTAGTGTTATGCTGTATGCGCATATTTAAATAATGATTTGTTTATTACACGTTCACTACTGTGCCAATTCCTACACCTTAGTAAATTGTTAACTTCATACAAAAGACTCCTTACGAATAGAGGCAAATAGTTACAAGTCTTCTCAGCTCTTAACTCAAGTGCATTTTGCAGTGGCACGTGTCACTAAGTTTGACACGTGTGACACCCCCGCCATCTTTGTAACGGGCCATTATGCAAGCGCAGCTTTACTATCGGTGCTGTAGGTAGTGTCGGTAGTGTCGTCGGTACTATCGGTTATATTATTTTATGACTTTGCAAACTTGCAGGGGACAATTCTCTCTGTCGGGGTTGTGGGTTCGATGCAAGTGAATGTCTCAATCCACCGCCGGCGGAGTGCTCGAGCATGAATAATGCATGCTGAGCAGGGATGCCACTGGGGAGTTCGATATTTGTATCGGCGATGTGAAAAAATATCGTTAATCTAGAAAAATATAATATGTTTTTGGCCACTTATGCGCTTTAAAGAAAAAACATGCTAATAATATTTAATATCATTATCACGGGTTAAAAGAAGATGCAGAAGAGATTCTCGTGCTAAATAAAAAAAACTTATAAAAAGTCATTAATTTTTTTTTTAATTTTTATTAGAATATTATTTTATTATTTCAATATTCTAATCTACTTTTATAGATCATTGACTATATTAAATATTAAAAAATAAATAAAATTCTTTTTTCAACGCGTCAATCCAAGTACAAAAATAACGGCTAAACCGCCCTTGAAACCAACTATGCCCAGGTATTCATACCGCTCGGCGAATCGCGCTCCTTGAGACAATATCAAGAAGGTAAAAATTATCCATCAGTAACACAGGTAAATGATTGGTTATAAAGTCCGAGTCGGAACTATGTTTCACATCCATTCAGTCTATAGTTTGGTTCGAGACCCGAGTGGTACTGCCGGAAAGTAATAATATTAAATGAATACTGATAGAATAATAATAAAAATATACATACTTTGAATATATACTATGGCGACATCTGTTGTACGATAATAACGATGATATAAATACTAGTTTCATCGCGGGTCGGTCTAGGCATAGCAATGGCGCGATTCGCCGAGCGGTATGAATACCTGGGCATTTTGGTTTCCAAAGTCCGCGGTTCGCATCCCGCTTCTGCCGTTATTTTTGTGCTTGGATTGACGCGTTGAAAAAAATAATTTTATGTTTAGTATATGTATATTTAAGTAATTATAAAAAGTCCTAAAACTCTGAATGTTTCAATTAAAATCAAGGTCTGTATTTTTTTGGATTATTTTAATGGCTTGTATGTCATTGCTCAATATTACCATTCATTAGGGCACTCTATTGTCATGGAGGTAGTAAATGCCCTTCAAAGGCGGATGAACCTTTACGGCATTTGGAAATAAAGGGGCTCAAGTGGATCGAGATGCAAGATTTTGTTGCTGCAAACCAATCCACCGGATCGATACTACGAAGAAGAATCTATAAAATAATTTAAAATCTTCAGAAGTGCAATGTTAGTATTATGGTGGTACAGTTAGTTATATCATAGTTACGAGTAGTATCACCATATAGCTATTTCTAGCGTAGTTTTCAATTTTGTTCATGTCTAACACATTTAAAATTGAGCTATCCATTAGATTCAATTAGTCCAGACAACGAGAGTGTAAAGTTTATCATACGATCTTTTTTAAAAACATTATCGATATTCCTAAACTATACACTTTTTGAAGAATAGACACAAAAATAATCAATAAAAATACATCACTCAAAAGATGTCTTGTATACTACAGCTGCTATCTGATCAAGTCTTCGGGTTTCTGTCCTGTATGTTATCTGGAATCAAACATATTCCCAAGTGGACTTTCGGATGCAGAAATGTCATGGACAATAGCAACTGAGAGATTGAGTAGCAGAAATTTGTGGTGAAAATATGTTCCACCTGTGGAAAGAGACGTCAAGCGATCTTAGCCGTATCTAACGATGAAACTTATCATCATTACAGTTGTACATGTCCAAGTCAATTCCACCTTCATCTCTTGACCCACTGCTGCAAGGCTGCCATGTCCACTCTTTCCAACTCGTCATTACTCATAAAAATCAAACCATCGTACTCTCAGTATTCTACGCATACATTTGTTTTAGCGACCCATTCTTCTTCGTAGTATCAATCCTGGTGGATTGGTTTGCAGCATCAAAATTTTGTATTTCGATCTCCACTCCTATCGATCCTCTGCAATCCTTTTTAGCTCAGCATAAGAGCTATAACTCATGTCCTCGAGCACTTGCTGCAAATAATCACGTCTAGGGCGCCTCTGCAGTTTCTACCCTTAACAATCCCTTCTTAGGCACCATGTCTCACAGCCGTACATCAAGATGCTCCAAACAAATGTTTTGGTAAGTTGCTAGCGGAGCATTAAATAAATATTTTTTGACTCAAAAATTTCGTTTTTTTATTGAACGTTAGCCTTGCTTGATGTATGCGTCTGTTGACTTACTTTTTGTTCTGCCATCCGAGGTGATCGTAACTCACCCAGAGATCCATTATACGGCTGTATTGGTTTTTGATGAGATGTCAAGATTCACAGCCGTAAAGAAGAATAGAGATGATAAAACTTATATTAGAAAAATGGTAGTTTTTTTTTATTGTATATGCGGCATCCCTGAAGACGTCTATCCTTCAGCGGGGGTGTCATTATGCCAGTAGCAGGTCACAGTGCCCTACGTACTCGTATGTACCGGTCTGTACTTGGACCGATGTCTCCGATGAAAGCCTTCCATTCAGGCCGGCAGTTAGGCGGGACCTGCATTAGTGTAAGCCGTGAAGGAACAAGAGTGTTTCACTCTACATGCACCCAGCATACTGATGAGACACAAACACCTTGAAAGACGAAGGAATTATGTCCATTAGCTCACACTCTCTACTTACTTTGGTGTATACAAAATGTTTATTGTCAAATGTTCTTATGAGCATCAAGTTAAGCACCCAGCTTTCTTTAAAATAATAATTATTCTCGTAGAACGAAATAATTATGTGATTTGTCATGTTAGAATGTAAGATTATCACAGTTATGACACAGTTTAGGTATGCAAGTGTGTAATATGATCAAGTAGGTAAACATTGTGAAACATCAAAATGTGAACATTGAGGATTTAAATTTTCTTCACCGGATTCCAAACTAAAAAGGAAAATAAATAAAACTGAATATTGTCACGGTTTTTTTTAAGCACATACAGGAGAATACCGGCAGATAGTAATTCTAAAGTCTCATCTGTGGAATTTTATGATGCTTACCATAGTGCATATGGCTAAGCACTGCATGTGGAGTGTTGATCCGCAAACGTCATAGACTACAGTTCGAGATTCACGCATCATTCTTATTATTACAGAAATTTACTATGAATGGGTGGTCTTCACGGGACGACTTTCGTCTACCACCAATTTTAATTGATAGGCTATGACTGGAGTTTTACAAATCAGTAGACAGTTTGTAATGCACCAGTCGTCGAATCGATTGATATCATGTTGAAGAAGAAGACAATCATTAGAAGATTTTATTAATTTTAGGACTTTGTTGTCGTCTGCAAATAACCAGAATCGTGTATGCAAAAACGCATCACTAATGTCATTTATAAATATGTTAAATAGTAATGGAGCGAGATTGGCTCCTTGAGGTACTCCTGATGTGAGACTGATAAGCGACTAGAGAAAGTTATTTATTCTGACATGCTGACAGTTGTAGGTCTTATGCTGAGCTAGAGGGTTGCAGAGGATCGAGGAGAGTGAAGATCGAGATATAAGTATTTGTTGCTGCAAACCAATCCACCGGATTCATATTACGAAGAAGACTGACAAATGTATTATTGTATATGTATTATTGTACATATATATGATTGGAATTTTACAGGTGAGAGATCAAATTCACACCAAGCGGGGTATTTAAGAGCTCAGAAATCGATTAAAAATCCTTTTTTGTTAAAAATCTTTTTTTTAAGATGGAGTTTAATTTACATTGGTTGAATCACCGCACGAAATAAAATTTATGAAATAAATTAGTTGAGAGAGTGATAAACGGATTTGCGGGCTTAAGTTCAGTTAACACAAGACTTTTAATATTTAAATAAACTTAGAAAGTTGTGGAATCGATTGATGGCGGGTCGCGAAGTGACGTCGGTAGTCTGACAGCAATGATTGGGCGTGGTAGTTCTAGCGGCGGCCGAAGGTGAGAAAGTACTGATCCAATGTTTTATTTTATACAAAGCCCGCTCCGGCGCCGGCTCACTCACCCAAGGCTACGTCTATTGTGATTGGTCAAAATCTCTGGAACATATAATACAAACATTAATAGCGTCATAGATAACAAAAAGTGTACAAACAATCCATCCGACACAGTCATATTAAAGAATTAAATAAAACACTTTGTCAAAGCACCGAGTTTGTAAAACAACTGGTTTTGGAAAGAACTCACCTTTGTCAGGACAAATTTAAAGCAGACCAGTTTGTCTCCAAAACTGGTAGACTAAAAATGAATACTCAGGTTTTTCAAAGTGTATTATTATATAATCCATGCATAATAGACACTGTTAAAATCAACATATTTTTATAATTTATTTACTAACTGTCATTAGTAAGTAATATGAAAGTTTGAGAATTGCTTCTCCAATAATTAAACTTGATACTTATATAACGAAAAATTTATAATTAAGAGCAAAATAAAAAAGTAAAATTTCACCGTCATTTATTTTTCAAGCGGAGTGTATAGTCTTCAGTCACAAATCACCGCAACAAAGCTCTGTCAGCCGCCATGGTTGCACTGATTCCGCAATACGAGAACAAACTATGTATAGTTTCCAACGGCCTTCCAAGACAGTGCGAGACGGGTGTTTGAAGAAAAATGTAGTTTATGTCCCCTAGTTTGTGACGATCATATGCTGTAGTTAATAGAACGACCATGGAGATGATGACGATGATGAGGTAATGTATTTTGTATTTTTTTTTTTTTATGAAAATATATCTTCAATAATTGATGAAGAAGATAGTCAGTGTGATATATATCTTGAGATCATATAGTTTACATTTCATTATATTTCAAGCTCGATTCTAAGAAGTTTTAAGAATTTTCTTACAAACTTAACCTGATTTTCCCTTTTCGTATCTTTTCTCATAACTGTACTTAACCATACCTCTCTACTCGCTTCAGGAGGTCTTCATTAAGGATCGTATCAGCTGAGAATTTCTTGAAGAGACTGTCCTGGAGCACCACATTTCAAAAGGCAGTTTTTTCTAATGGCTTGTGTTAATATCGCGTCTCTGCACAGCAAAGAGCTTTCTAACAACTGTGCAACTGTACGAAGACATAAATGGATATTTATGGTTTAATTACTCAAAGAGCAGAGCACTTTCAAAACAATTACTCATTTTTTTGTGGCATTTAAATTTTATAAAATTTTTGTAAGAATTTTAATGTTAAAATTGAAAAAATATTGCAAAAATAAAACAGATAATTAACGTTAATATAATGAGTAATGAAGCATTCATTCTGTCTCACATTTAAATTGTATATTACATTTTAAGAACTAAAGAGCTACCTTTTTCAAGCCCCTGGGCTCACGCTGTCCTCTAAGGCCGTCTGGAAATATACATAGAATGTACTCGGCAGAGCAGCGGGAGGCGGATCTGACTTGAGATGAAGCGAAGATTATGGCGGCTGATAGAGCTTTGTGGCGGAGATTTGTGACCAGTTGCTCCAGGTAGGGGAGTAGATATGGTGTGATGATGATATTTTTCAGATTAATATTAAAAAAAAAGTAACCCTATTTTTTTTTCATATAAATATGGTTTTTGTGTTTTTAAAAAGATTTATTAGAATAAAACAAAGTTGATTTTGAAGGAAAAAAAATAAGATTAAAAAATATACGGGGATTTTTAAAAAGTTAGTATTAAAATATAACAGTAAACATGATTAAATATAAATATTAAAAACACTGTATTATTAGAACTTTCAAAATTATTAAGCACAGTATTTTTTGTTAAAAAGAATAAATTTGCTCCATTGAAAAGGTTTGGCTGATGATAACGTAATTTGATACGAAAATTGATCATAATGTAGGCTCGTTTCATGAAAAATCGATGAGATAATTGAAGATATGAAATATCATCTCCAATATTAAAATAAAAAGCGGCAATTTATTCTTTATTTACGAGTCAATCATCTTACAATTTGTTTTCCCGACCGAACTGAAAATTGGTAAATCCCTGAAAGCTTTTTGAATTTTTCAGTGGGTAACACGATACCAAAATAGAAGACCCATCAGTATTTTTATTTTATACTTTAGGTAAGCCGATTTTTTGTGTCAGTCATATTAAAAAAGCTTCACCTATATCTGGCCGTGTAGATGATATTTATAAATACTTTATATAAATAACTTTAAGGTTATTTAATTTATATTATAAATATAACTTATTTTTATTGTTTGTTGAAAATGAACGTGGATTGAACCAAAATATGTCCAATTACTTAATGTGAAATAAATGTCAATATTTTAAATGTTTAATTAAAATTAACTTACTGAACGTGAATAAATCTTGGAAATAAATATAATGACATTTAATGTTTTCAATCGGGTTAAAGTTTGAAATCATTTTTTTAATAATATGCAGTAAGTTTATATAACAAATTTATAAAATAAATGTATTCATGTAACAAACTACGCGTTAAGTCTCTCTAAGATATCACCGATTAAAGCATAAATTTGGTTTTCGAACTAAATATTTCTGATATTTAGATTCATTAAAAAACATCAAAAACGTTAAAATTTAAAATTTAAGAATGGTAATTTAAAGCCACCAGTAAGACGTTTTTAGTGTTTCGTGTCACGACTCGACAGTGAAAATGAAACCACCTGAGATGTGAGCCTTGCCGAACGATGAAAGCGAAAGAAATGGTCGAGGAGGCTTCGCAGGATGGACTCTGGCTAATGTTGGGTCGCTGGAAGGGCCGTTAAGCCTCCGCGGCCACCTGCGTGAGCTTTCAGAGCTTTTTAAACAAAGTGCCTGAAAGCTACGACTCCGACCGTGAAAACTACTTTGCGCGCAAAGTATTTTTTAAAGTGAAAGTATAAAATCTAGAGTCCGTTTTTTTTGTATACAGTTACAAGATACGTGAAAAATATATATTATATCATTGTTAGGATGAAATGCTAAAAATAAAAAAAACATTGTTATTTGTAACTTGATTACTGATTTTATTTATTGATTTTGTCATAAATTTTTTCTCATAATACAATATTATTGAGAGTTTTTTTCTCTACTTAACTTTGCTTCTTCAATAGATACGAGTATACTTACTACTTTTTGCTAATTGAGTATGAATACTCCATTCGGTAACATTTCCTTCTTGATTTTTTTCTTCGAATATTCTCGTTTCAGTTTATATATAATATTTACAAGACCTTCTGAGTGTACATCCGTGGTGACCTTTATGTTGTTAGAAAAACTTGTTATTAGATTCCATGATTCCTTATATTACTTTTATTATTGTCATTAAGTGAATCAACAAAAATAATAAAAAAAAAAAACAAATATATTAAATATTTGTTTTTGGAATATCAAATATTTACCTGAAATGACAAAATACTTATTTTTACGAGTACATTCCATATATTTTATAACAGAGACCTTGTAATTTAAATAAAATATCATGTAAATAACTTCTTAGGTTTTCACGGCTATATTTGATATTGGGGCTTTTTGGTTTAGCCGTGTGTGGCGATGACTTTGTCAATCTTTGTCACAAAGTCATCAACCCTGAAGAAAACCCCTGCAATGGCGGTTGATATATTGGTTAAAAGTAATTCGCCACACACGGCTAAACCCAAAAGCCACTATATCAAATCTGGCCGTGAAAACCTAAGAAGTTATTTAAAAAATATAAAAAATACAAAATAATAAAAATGTTTTCTTATAATGGATAATGCTATGTTATAATAAAAATTCCTTTCATTATTATTACTTTTCTCTCATGTACTCTTTAAAAACGCAGCATAAAAAACTCCGTAACAAAATGCATGGTGCCACAAATGAGATATTTTTCATCAAAGTTAGCTTGTTGTGACATATTTTTGCCGTGTCTTTCCAAGTACAAAACATAAAAAGATCTTGCCATCTTCACCGGAATGGTTACATGGTTACAGCAGTGGTGACTCAACTTGTAAAAATTAAATAAAAATTAAATTAATAATTATTTAAAAAAGTTTTTCCAACGTTATGCATATCACCTCATAATCAATAAATGTGTGACTTTATTTTAGTTGAATTAAAAAAAACAGTTTTCTTTTATTAAGTTCAAATGAATACCAAAAAAAAATTGAACAAAGGTGACGCTGTATTCAAAATGATAATAGATGCAACGACATCTATTGGTAAAAAGCCCTTCCATACAAAATGTATGAAAAAATCTATTTATTCATAAATTTTCGCGTTTTTTTTTTTCAATGTTTTAATATCTACTGTATCTACTATAAATCCAACAAATCAAGAATCATGAAAATCATTCCTGTCGTTTTTGTGTTATAAATGGTTGTTAACTAACACGACTCTCTTTTAAATATGTTGATTTTTATTTTTTGGTGTATTACTTTAGCATCGTCCGGCACGCCTAAGTTGTATATCGCTGGACCACAACCCTCCTTGCGACTCTAGATATCTGTGGATGGTCCAGAGTGCAGGTCCAGCAGTAATTTCTGGTAATTACTCCTTATCTCCGCTCCTAACTGCAATCGCCCAGACCCATCTTCTACAACAGCGGATCTTAACCAACGCTTCGCGAAGCACTGGTGTTCCGCGAGAATAACACTACATTGCGAAAGCATCTGGCAATTTAGCTTTTTTGTTTCTTCCGTATACGCTTCCTAAATAGATCATATACATTATTTATATATACAAATACATGAGAATACCGTCAAATGGTGATGGAAAATTCTTATCTATCAACGCCATTTTAAAGCTTAAAGTTGTATGAGTAGTTTTGATTTACTAACTTCATTAAACTACAAGGTCTTCCACTATTTTGTTTAATAGACTAAGATTGATATTTTACGAGTCATGGATCAATTTCATACCATCATAGTGTAGTTATAGAGCAAGTGATTGAAAAATATTGTTATTTTAATTTTCGTCGTGGTTAAAATCCACACCATGTTACCTAATTGGTCACCTATCCAAGTTTGATGCGGTTTCCAATGAGTAAATATATAATTTAGAAAAAAAAGTGGTATAAATTATTTTTAATGTGTTGCAAAGTGCATTTCTATGGATTGGAATCACTTCGATAGGAGATAGTTAAATAGAGGTAAATAAACTTAAAAAGTAGTCTTAAAATATAAAAAAGTAATATCGTCTTCAAATGCTTTTACTGTGAAACATTCTAAAAATGACTCGCCTTCATAAGAAACAAATAATGAAGCTCTTATTTCAGTTTTAATTCAGCTTAAAGTTTTTTTTTTGATCCTTGATAGTTTTGATGATACGTGTTGACATCAGAATGATACAGCCTTTGCTGACTGGTACCGAAAACCTCGATGTACAATCTTTCGTCTATTATTTTCGTTCGCTCATCGGAAACGCATGTGTTGTCATTTTGTAATGCCATTAGGAGGACTAGTTATATAGATCGCCACTTGCGGCGCTGGCTGTCACCGACCATGGTGCCCGGTTTCTAGTAAGTTGTGTGCCGACGGCGGCGAAGTCGTATTATGGCCGGCCCAGCATGTTATTCCACTAGAGCCGGATGTTTGTAAAGTTATCGAAGTGTATATGTCAAGGTGCTTCAGAAAAAGTCTTTGTCTTGTTAATCTGATCTTTATACTTTATACTTTTACCACGCGATTAAATAACGTCTTTTTAAAGAGAGGAAGATGTTAATGTCTTCAAAATACAATAGTTATGAACCACTATTAAAGTAGGTTCCTTGTTGCAACTCTTCAGTCCGAGCAGAGTTCTCCAACATTTACAATAACTGGTTTTCTGATGAGTGATCTGGAGGAGATGGTCTAGCACTAACTCCTGGATAATTACTTCTTATAACCTCTTATCTTAGTATCTTATAAACCCATCTTATGAAAGCTATCTTATTATACTGCAGTTCTTCAGCTTAAATAGTGATCAACAACATTTGGTATGATTAGACTTTGCTGACTTGTAAATATGTATTAAAAATAGTAATTAGTTTTTATTTATTTATTTCGTATCTTCTGTCATACTTCTACCTAACATAAGTTTTTGAAACTTTTTCATAATGCATCTATGTTTCTTTCTTAGTTAAAGAAACATACCAATTACTAATCATAATGATACGTTAATCTATTGTGAAGAATGTCTATGCAAATAGTTAAAAAATAATCATATTTCGCTCGGTTTTTATGTTTAAATTGAAATACTATCTTTTTAAAATAATAATATTATTAACTGGCAAAAGATATATGTTTACATCAATTTGACTTTATAATAAAACTGTTTTTATATTATTTATTATAATATGACATCCTTTCTCTTCACCAACATTAATAACTATTCGATTTATTAGTTATATATTAGACATCATTTTCTGCCGCATTGTAATACCCATGCACTCAAATTGTTCATAAATTAGATTCAGACGGAAGAATCGATTTTTACAACATCTGTTTCTAGGACGAGTTTAATACACTGAGCTAAGAGCGAAACTCATAGTTCTCATAATCTAGGGATGTCTGTAACCTCTGCATTAATATTATTTATATCCTTTCCATATAAAGCGTTTAGTTGCCCTATTTGAAAGAGAAAGAGCTTAAAAATGGCCGTAATTCGTTTTTGGTTCCCTCTTGCTTGAGTTTGCATAAAATACAACTAGTTATAAGTATGGTATTTAACGAGTAAAATCAGAAGTAATCTGACAGAAATCCAAACGATAATCACTGACCCGCAAATACGCGTCCACTAAACAATATGATTACGACCCAACCGCATGGGTGCGTGAGAGTCACGTGTCGCATTCAATCCCGCCCTCTCTGACGCGGGCCGAAGATTATCTCGACATTAGGGGCTGTATGAATATATACATTATTGAACCCCACTCCAATCCGGGCTATTTTCCGAGGAAATGGTTGAAAGGTTGAACGTCCAAATTTCACGCAAGTCGTCTCGTCTTTGAACCGTACTTTATATTGTTTAAAATAAACAGCATATCTGCAAACTTATTAAGCCCACAAATAAATTTAAAAAATATAAGTAAAATGGCGCAATTTAGTAGAGCAATTAAACGGTGGGTATAAGCTCAATGGTCAAAGAGTTTGCTTTGCAAGCCAGAAGTAGTCGGTTTGATCTCCGACGGAGATTAAAAAAAAGGTGAAAGATTTTTAAGCAATTTCTGAGCTCTAAAATACCCCTTGAAGTGAATTTGATCCCTCACCCGTAAAATACTAGTCAGAGCCTATTAATTAAAATTGGTGGTAGACGAAAGTCATCCCGTGAAGAACACCCAATTATAGTAAACTCCTGTATAAATAAGGACGTGGCGTGAATGCCGGGCTGTAGTCTATGACGTTGGCGGATCAACACTCCACATGCAGCGCTTAGCCATATGTAGTATTGTAAGCGTCATAGAATTCCACAAATGAGACATCAGAATTACTATCATCATCTGTCAGTATTGTCTTGTATGTGTTTACATAAAAAAAATGAATAAATCCAAATGGATGATAAGTGAACGCAAGGCGTTATAGATATCCGGACTTCTGTTCTACTTGCTAGGTGTATATTTATTCTCATATTTGTTTCTTATTTGAAGATATGCACACTACAAATTTCTGCCAATGAGTTCTGTCAGCTGCCATTGTCCCAAGACATCTCTGCATCTGGAGGTCTACCTGAGAATCCACAACAAATTGACAGGAAACTACTGAAGTATTTGCAGAGACAGCAGCTGTCTCATCGAAGACATATTTAGGGTGATATATTGTTCAGAGAATTGAAGAAGATCGTATGATTAGTTCGATAGTTTCATCCAAAACTGCACATATAAAATTTCCAATCTACAGTTTCCTATTATTTCAGGATCTCGGACTTTACCCAGCACCGTAATCCCGGTACTGACTAAAAGCTGTTTTAGTACTAGCAGCGGTTGTTTTTTTCTTGAAAAGTTAATGTTTTAACATATATATGACAATGCGGATCAATTTACTATGAATTTTACCTCTTCCCTCCCAGGTATTTAACGATAACATTCTTAAAACTAGTAATTATAAAAATCTTAGGAATAAAAAAATATATATACAATTAAATTTATAACTTTCGTCTAGAAGCCCTAGTCTACACCAAAATAAACTTTTAATTTCAATCATATTGAAGAATAATTATATAATTCAGACACTAAAAGCTTTTTTTACAAACTTGATTCAAGTTTCATCATCCGACTTTTGATCGAAGCTTAGCTTATCAGTTGTTTTTTTTAAAGTAATTTAATATAAACATACTATAATGCAACAAATTCTTTATACGCATCAATTCGTTCAGAAAAAATATAGGCAGAGGCGGGATGCGAACCAAGGAACCTTGGAACCAACCATTTGTTCAAGTTTATTACCCTAGACCGCTCGACCATCATCTGCCCGAACTGCTGGACGGAATAAGTTGCATTTATTCCATTGATTATCTTATAACGATATATGTCTCTATAGTATATATTTAGAGTGTGAATATTATTATTTTTAATTATTCATACAGTCTACATTTTTTTTTAAATTGTTGTCACAGTTATCACAAGAAATGTGAAAACGATCACTCATAAGGTACACAAACCTATCATTTATAACATAGTTTATTAAGTTTGAAACACTAAAGTGGAGTGTTACCCTCCATGACAGTCTGGCGACATTCTCCCGTGTGTGTTTAACCCCCACCCGAGGGATGTTGTAACGCGATCCTAGTGGTGTAGCATGATAGACCCCAGTGGTGTAGGCATGATTAAATCTGGCTTCGGCCGGCAGTAAATATTTTCTTATTTGATACAACGGGACGCAATGGCTGTGTTTTGTCGGAATTAATTATTTCCAGAGGGATGATCGTGAATTACTAAGGCAGTCGTGTTTCTTTATCGTAACATTTAATTAATAATTAATGAGTGGTTATTAACTTTACTAAGTAATGAAAACATGTAATGGAATTTAATACGTTTTATTTTGTGATTTAAAGTATGAAAAAAACAAAGCTATGTTTTAGAGTAGAAAAAGAATGGGCAATGGACTCTTATAGTGTTTTGAGTGTTAATTTTATTTTTGTCTAGAAGTTTGGCATTATATAAAGTCTTTGTTAAACACTTTGTTTGATGACAAACATTATTTATATTCGTTAAAGTGGATAATTGTTTATTTTTGACTTCACACGAGTGTTAATTAACATTATTTGAAAACAAAGAAAAAAAATTACAGGATTATTTTTAAATATAGATTAGCACACACTATTACGATTTGAAAATTGTTTCTTGATTCATTTCAATTTATAAAAAAATATTTCTTTCATTACAAATAGAATTAGAAAATTATTATATAATACTTTCATTAGAAACATTACAAATATTATTTAATAAGATACAAAAATAAACAATTTATAAATATTTAAACATTGATAAAGTTATAAGAAAAATAATATAATAAAGACAAATACAGAATGTCCCAATGCTCAATAAGCAGACAAACCCAATAAATTACTCATCTGAACAAATTCGTGAAGTTTGTGTCAGAACTGGGCCTCCGTTACGTAAAATATATCAACATTTGAGGCGATATGGTTGAAAAATTGATCGTCAAGTAGGCATAGATGCTAGAGAACGTTCAAGTTTTACAAAAAATTATAAATAACATCAGTGGCCGGTATAAAAGGAGTTCTCAGACTATGTTGTGTCTATCTAGTGGATTATATATCGTTCAACAGGGACAGCTGTACGCTGCATGCGGAGAACATGATAATGTATTGCTTATGAGTTAAAAGAGATTAAACGATGGGGGAAACACGTGCTTGAAAAACATTCAAAGTGTTTTAGACGGCACGTTACTATGATGTCAATATACTGAACAAAATAAAATAATGGGAAAATATTTTTAATTGTCTATGTATTTGATTAATGAAAAAAACATATTTACACCAGTTACAGATATGAGAAATCATGTTTTAGAAATGCTATTTCAACGAAAAGGAAACAAGAAATAATTATACGAAGAGACGCGATAAGAAACTTGTTTAGCAAGAAATACGAGTACCGTAAAGTTACTTCAAAAATAACATGTTGCCAAATATCCATATTCAAACATTTGTTGGGCGAAGTTCGCCGAGAAAATATTAATATTTTAATTTAACTAAACGCTATCACTACGCGGCGATCTTGGGCGAGGGGGAGGCAGGAGAGAGGGAATAAAGAGAGCTTTTCCTTCCTGAGAGATAAGAAGGGCGTCTAGGGGTGAAGGGGAAGGGATGACTCTGCAAGAATTAATAACGGCTTTAAATGAGAGATAACAGATTATGCAATATCTCGTAATGATTTATTCGGAACATCTTCTTGCTGGGGTAACCTTTAATTTACAAAAAATTATGTAACACTAAAATAAAACAGGTTTAGTATCGGTTACGCAACCGTAATGAAGTACACGTGAAACATTTTAAGCGTTTTTGAAGCGCAATATCTTCTCGTACGCTATGAGTGTAAAAATAAGACATGCTACTTTAGGAGAGTTACGTATTGTTCAGTGTGATAAGGTTAAGTAGGGTTAGGTTACGTGATATTGGTACTTCCACTACTATCAATCTCAAGTTCTTATATGGTTCTTCATATAGTCAACACAAATAGTTGCCACAATTTTATGCCAATTACCATGATCGCTTCTCGTCTTATGTACTTTCTCTTAAAACGAGAGCTCGGGATCTAAAAAAGGCATGTTATGTTAATATAAGCCAGATGATTTTAAAGAATAATATAAAATATTTAGTTTTAAAGGATATTTCTGCTTTCTTACTATATACTCGTACACTACTACTGTAGTAATAATTAAGCACATAAAAATAATAATTTCATATGAAATAAAGGAAAATATTGTAATATATACAAAAAGAGAGCTCTAGCATATTTTTACATGAAAGTGATGAAAAGATGCAGATGGGTTCATTTAAGGAAGTGCGAAAGAGGAGTGTCTATAAAAGAGGGATTGATGAATCAAATGAGCATCTGTTTAATATATCTGAGATCAGAGGTTAAAGTGCCATTGTTTATAACATGTATTGAAATGCTTAGGTATGGAATTTTTGTAGTTTTATTTTATGGTCACCCTTTCTGTGTATATTTGGATTGTCGGAGCCGGACGTGAGATACTGCGTGGGGAAATGGGATCTTGCTGCGCACACTTTGCAACACTCTGCAATACTTTGCAACACTTTGCAACTTTTTGTACAATTTTAAATCTAATTACGTTCCTTTACAGCGCTCGCTGAAACTGCGCCCAATAAATTACATCTGCCGCCCGACCCCGAGAGCGGCCATTTTCAATGCAACGAAAACCGATGTCGCTTAAAGTGAAAAAGTCGTAAGGTTCGTTTTTAAATGCTGTTATTGAAAACGACTTACTTGAGAAAAAATAACATTTTTTTCACGATACATTTTGTTGACATAAAAAAGTGTAGAAAAACGGTTACTGTGGTACCTCCGTAAATTACATACAGGATTAGACCATACTAAACACAAAAATTAAAAAAATATATAAGTCGTTTCTATGATAAGTTTTTTAAACGTGTGGGTTATTTCGACGAAATATTTGAAGTAGCTTAAAAGTAGAAGATCTTCAGAACCAAATATTAGTTTAGAAAGGGGTTACCAAAGAAAGACAGAAGAGAACACAGAAAATGCTCCTGTTCTCATAGATGATAAAATCTACTAAATAATGTTCTATGGTATGCTGTTTGTCAGGAATTACATGGACAGAGTTTATAAGAAAAGAGGCCAAAATTTTTTAAGCGCTCTTGAAATGGATACAAATTCTTCAAGTGTAAAGGTTATAAAAGTGCGTTCATTCACCATGTGATTGATATTCATCTTCAATGCGGAGTATATAGCCACCATAATTCAGCATCAATTATTTATACCAGGGGTGAGATCTTGGTTTCAAGTTAGCTCCTCATATTTTTGTTCAATATTTTTTAATTATTTATTTTTCTTTATTCATTCGACGGTATTTCATAAAAATAAAATATCTCGAATTAAATCTTTCAAATATTATTATTTATTTAGAATTTTCCAAAATGTTCCCAAGAAAAACCTTCAGGTGCAGGGAATATCTTGGGATAAGGCATGAATACCTAACAATTGAAAAAACTAAGTGGCAGCAATTGGTGTCAACAGGAATATGTTCCAATAAGAAATGGATACCCAAAGTTTTTTTTTATTGAATATAATTCACAGAATGTACCTGTATAGCAAATAAAAAACTACTTCTACAATTTTATTTCTACACTCTTATAATCTTTTATTATACTCTGAACAGAAAAACTAGAAGCTAATTTAATAAAGTACTACTTAGGTTAGAGTTGTTGGATTTTCCGCACGGACAGCTGCACTTTACTCTGAAGTTAGCAGTGCGAGTCTTGACTGAGATGCTCCGGCGTAGAGATATCGTAGACCCACCGTAGACCCCTTGCAGAGTCATCGTAGACGCGGCGTAGACCTGGCGTAGAAGGATGGAGACTATTACTTCGCCGCCGAACCCCGCTGGTTAGTGAGACATTTATCTGAACGTAATTACAAGAGAAGACATGCTGGCTGCTACAGGATGCCACTACAAAATTTCTGTTAAATAATTTATACTTGACCATTTCTTTTGGTTCGTTTTTCAAGTTTATTTGTTGACCTGATTTTTCTTTGATTCTCCAAATCTCATTATGAGGATCGTGATACATCCCTATTATATCAAATATATTACATTTACATATTACGGTCAAAAAGTTTTAACGACATATTTATTAAAGCAGATCTACAAAATATATCAGGAATGTTACAGGATATATTACAAGAAACTGTATATTTTTATTTATATTTTAATGTTTTTGTTTTTCATATGAAATTTCTATTTAGGTCAGTTTCTCGTACACCAAATATATTTGCAACTTTTAACAAGTATCCAAAATAAGTGAGTCTTAAGAGAATGACAAATATAAAATAAACCACTAAAACTGTCAAAAAACTAGAGTTTGTGGTCAAATAGAAGACGTTAAAGAAACGCGGTGAAAACATAACCTTCCCATAACCCCAAATATAATGAATGCATCAATAAAGTCAGTTCAAAAACCAAAATAGTTTCTGGTTTTTAACGGACAAGAGTCTCACAGAGACATTTTTTTTAAAAGAGTATACAACCGAATGGTTGTAATACTCGCAGTTAATCTCATATGTGGATTGAATGACGCTTGTCATTGTGATTTGTATATGCTCATAGTAAAGCAAAAGCAATCACCCTGTATTGCTGTAGTTTTCTTTGCCGGAGTCACTCATGCGAGTGGCCTTCTCATACAGGATGCCTCTTATCGTTTCGCATGGCTGGCTGGAGTCGGCTCTGCTTCTCTTTCTTCCATGCCTTAACTCTGCTCACTTCAGGTCGTTTGGATGCATTTCGACGCGTGTTCTCTGGAAACTTTGTGAGCTAATCGCTTCGTGCAGTTATGATGCACGATTATTCAGTCATTGAAAGCTGAAATATGCGACGTGCGGCCTATTAATGGGATATTGAATAATTCATACGTGATTTGGGTAAACAACTATCATACTAATTTGAAACATGGGCTCGCACCATGGGCAGATTAAATTGTCGAGGCTTTTGATTTGCTAAGCTTAACTTTAGATTCACTTTAAAATGTTGAAACGAATGCAAAATTTTTTCTCGGATACTACAGTTGATTTTTTTGAAGCCAAGCTCTCATTCTAGAAGGTGTTAAAAATAAAACGTTTGGAAGCAGTTTATAAAAATATAAGCTCCAGCAGGCAGCGGATTTGTAAGACGGTGAATATTTGAGCTTAAAATGTTCTTTACCCTTTCATTACGGCTTGGTGGAATACAAATTATCAAGTATAAAATTAGTATTTGAAGCATAAATGTACTTATCTGGTCTATTTTCACATATCATATTGGTTTTTGTATTCTTTAGCTATCAGATGATGCATAAAATAATATTCTAAGAACGTAGCAAAACGATATATCACGGCTACCGATGTCAATGGTAGGGGAATCTTACACGGCGTATATCGAGCACCAATGCGAACAGGTTAAACGACAGTTGCTCAATGTATGATTCTTATTAAAACAAAGTATTACAATTTTTTTTTAAATATATATGTAAGATTATTTTATAGTACAAGTACAATTCGTGATAGTGTAAAAAATATCAATGATGATGTTTTACAAAACGAAAAAAAATACATTGATACTTCAGCTTGTCATATCAAATCAACACCTACTATAGCATTTTATATATTAAAGCTCAGATTACTGAAGTTTCACCAAATATATAGTGCAGAAACCATACAAAATACCTTTATAAAAAAATATTCTTTCTTTGTCACAGAACAGAGATCACATACAGATCAATCTGTTTAAAATTGTGAACACTATTTGTTAACTAAGAGGTGACTTGGGCAAAAAACCATGACTATCAAGATTCTAGATCAAGGGCCCGCGGGACATATCGTGGATGTTTTTTAATTTTTTTAGGATAAGAACATTTTTAATATAATCACACAGTTTCTGCAATATTTACGACATATTACAATACAACTGATGTGTTTTTGTGGTGGGGAAATAATTTGTGAAGGCTTTCGGGCGATTAACTCAACGCTCCACTTGCTTAAACTGTTACAAAATGCAGTGGATAAGCAAATGCGGACGTGAATAATTGTAATTGCAGAATAAGTCAATGGGGCGGATTTTTCCTTAAAAATAAGAATACTTAGAACAATCCTCTTGATATATATTCATTTTCATTATTTATATATTATTAGTATACCCATTTTACACCCAAAATTTATATAAATACGTATAACAAGTAATTTGCATATGAAAAAGATTAAAAGCTCGGTGTCGTATATAACAAGGTATTGAATGAATGAAAATATGTAAATAAAACAAACGAAACTTAAATATTTATAATTTATACGTTATTATTTAGCTGTAGAATTTTAATAACTGTGATGGAAACACTGACTGTTGGTACCCGTGAAAAGACGACGGGCAGAACGCGCGGGAACGAACATCGAGTGGAAGCGTTGGTACGGGAGCGTAGTGACGTATACGTCATAAATGCGGAAAATAGTTAATTAGACTACAAAAACATACAATGAAGTTTATGAAAAACATGTAAAGCCGCCATTAGACATCGGAATTAAAATCTGTAATGTGTAATTCTTTCAAAATCGTAAATTTTACTTTCATTGTTTGCTATATCTGCTTTAAAACTTTAGTAAGTAAAAAAAACAAGAATAATTCAATAACTCAACACGAAATTTTAAGACTCATAAAACTTGGTGCAGATATCCAATAATTTCATTAAAATTTACAAAACTACAGCTGCCGAACTAATTCGCTTTGAAAGCCATCCATTTGTTCTCCTCGCTTGATCTGATTACCCATTTATCCCACGTCTTCTTCTCTTGGACAAAAAACATAAAACAAACACAAACTTGATTAGAGACGTAACCAATACAATCGGAAAGTAACAAGGCTTTGAAGAAGAAATGCTCCACCAGCCCGAGGCAAAGGAAGTCGAAGAATTTTTCATTCCTTTTCTGTTTACAAATCGATTCCAACAAACGGAGCACCGTGGACGTTTCTTTATCAGTTTCGTACAATACATAACTGTTTAATACTAAGTGCAAAGGATATTGTAATATATTTTAATTTAAACGAGGTTAAAGTATTTTTATAAAATATTATTCTCACATGCAAACCAGTGCGTTTTCATATGAATTTACACAATACTTGAAAACGCTACTTTCCCTCTAAAAAACAGGCTCCTGCTTAGAAAGCTTATACAAAATTGCTTCTTCCGAACGTTCTACAAAAAAATATGCCCAATTATCTTATTTTTATTCAAACATCACAGATGTCGCAAGCATTTATTTTTAAGTAAGGCAAACGACTATAGGCTTTATTTTTTTGTATAAAAGCACACGTGAAAGTATAATTTAATTTTCAGCTACGAAGGTTGACATTTGCTTGCGTCGTGTATTGGTTGAAATAAGTTTATGTTCTACATTAGTTTGGAATATTTAAAAACATATTTTTGTACCTAGTCTTTGTTCGTAGAATTCATAATATTCAATTGGATTTTAAAACTTATATTATCTGTGATATGAAGATAAATGTCGTATGGAGCGATTTGGGTGTGAGTTACTAAGGTCTCACTCAATTCTTAAAAAAATCACTGAAAAAATGTATGCGTAGAATAAAAATGGAATAAAATATCATTTTAATATAGTACAAAAAGAATAACGTGAAATATATGAATTTGATGGTGAGTACAAGATATATATTTGCCTTTGCAGCAGAAATTCGAAACCTTTTAAATCAATTAAGAAAGATTTAAAAATATTTTGGCAAAAACACTTATATTTGAATTCAGAACTATACCGTAAAATGTCTGTCATAGCCTATCAATTAAAATTGGTGGTAGACGAAAGTCGTCCCGTTAAGACCACCCATTCATAGTAAATTCCCGTACGCCGACGGTCATAGCTCAATGGTAAAGCGTTTGCTTTGCAAACCAAAGGTCGTGGGTTCGATCCCCGACGGAGATTCAAATAAAAAGAATTTTTAATCGATCTATGAGCTCTAAAAACCTCCGGTTGGTGTGAATTTGATCCAACACCCGTAAAATGCCAATTATAGCCTATTAATTAAAATTGGTGGTAGACGAAAGTCGTCCCGTGAAGACCACCCATTCATAGTAGATTCCTGTAATAATAAAGGATGATGCTTGAATCTCGGGTTGTAGTCTATGACGTTTGCAGATCAACACTCCACATGCAGCGTTTAGCCATATACACCATGGTAAGCGTCATAGAATTCCACAGATGAGAATTTAGAATTACTATGACCATCTGTTGGTATTCTCCTGTATGTGATTACATAAAAAAAAACTCAGTTTTGTTGCTACTGTCCACGCCTCTTCCTAAGATATATTAGATATATATAAGATATAAAAAAAAAACACTTAACTTTCGAAAAGCATATTACAACATATTAGTACAAGTATAAATAAAAATGTGCATCGTAAAACTATATAGATTTGTAAAGGGCCTGGAGTATACTGTGATATGAGATCCAATGGATGAACTTTTGTACTCTTAAGTGTTTTCATAATATTGATTCGCGTTGTTGTGTATTTCAATATACTAATAACGTAACAGCATTCGTTATTTTATTTTATTTTCTTCATAATATTTGACGACATAAATTGTCAAGTGAAACATGTTTTACGAAACGATACATTAATGGTTTGGTTGAATGGTTAAAAATTTCTGCTTTACAATAATGCAAAAAAGCGAGTTTTCAAAGATCTGGATGGAACGCTGCCGGATTTACAATGAAATGAGATTTCGCGACAACTCGTGCGAGCTTTTGTTCTCTTTATTTCATCCCGGCAAAAAATGTGGGATAGTCCAATTTGCAATTAAAAGGGAAGAGAAAGGCCTGTCAATGGGAATTGAGAATTAGCCCAGAGTATTTACAGACCAAGCTCTGATTGAGTTTGCCTTTTCTGCGAATTTAAATCGTTATTTTTTCTGTGCCGCGAGATGCCCTATTCCCATTCGATCCAACCGGTCCTGTACCTGCGATGAAAAGCCGGTCTAGGACTTTTTGTACGTTGACAAAACGAGTAGTCTTTTAGGTTTCTTGCCATCGAGATAATATTCTTGCATTTTTGTGAGAGGATAAGAAATTTCTAAATATTAAGGCGCTTAAAAAATTCCATCACTTAAAATGATATGAAAGTGAATCGAATAAGGCACTGGGTTATAAACGTCGCCCAATTGAGTCAAGAAATTGATATTGTGTATGTCATAAACTGTTTGTATATTTATTTTCACAAGATTTTTTTTCTAGTCGATACCCCTTCGAGCCTCGACTGTAAGCATTCTTATTCCCATATATATACATTCTATTTCAGCACTCACTAACTGCTGCCATAAAGTTCTGTCAGCCATCATGATCCTCGTTTCATCCTTTGTTAGTTCTGCGTCTTTAAGCAATTCAATAAATTAAACCGAATAATCTGGATGTCAGCTACCCCCTCTTCAAGTACTTGGACTTCTTCTCCAGAGTTTGTCAGGAACCATATTCTCGTATGTTTCGAAGTAGATCTTTATATGCTGTAATGTCTTAAAACGAGGAATCGACAGCAACAACTGACAGAATTAAAAGTGGAGGCAGTTTGTGATGACTATATGTTTCAGTTATGGAACGTGACATGCTCATCTATACGGGAGAAACGACTTCACGTCGCCGAGATAATTATCGGATCGCGTGGTGAAAGTATGAGGAGCAGATTAACATACACAGACTTTTTCCGAAGCACATTGACATATATTTTCGATTAAGACATGGTTTCCCCACTCGACCGTAACATGACGTTACTTTCGCCTCGGTCGAAAGGAACTTAACTGGTGACATGCAGCGCCGCCAAGATAATCACGGAAAAAATAAATATATATTAAAGATGACAGTTGCACCAACATGAAATGGAGCAACTGCCATAACAAATAAAATGGCGTATGCAAACGCCGTGTTATTTTATTTATAATTAAAACTAACATTATTAGATGTGCGTGTCAGGCGAGCGAACAAAAATAAAAGACAAAATATCGTTTTTCCAGGCTTTTCGGCATCAGCCAAAAAGAGGTATATAGAGCTGATATAAAACTGATAAGAAGAATCTGGTAGTAATAGTCGATAAAGTACTGACTGAATGATGTTAATAGTTGATAAAACGAAATAGCGGCAATTTATGATGGCTGTGTGTTTCGGATATGTAACGGGTATAGTAAAAAAATATCAATAGAGTTGAAAGTTTTATAACGGCGTAGACAAAACGCTTAGCTCTACTGAAATACAATCAACGTTTGTCTTTCCAATTCGCAATCTGTTGGCTGATTGCGAGCGAATCAAGGCTTTGTAGATTGAAAAGAATTCAATTTGCCCGCTGCAGTTATAGGGAGGCTACACCGGGAGGCTGGACTTGGCGAGGAAAGGCTTTTTAGGGTTAATTAATTAAGATGGGGGGAGTGAGAGAACGCGGATCGTAAGGTCAACACAGCTTGTCTGGTAATATATTTTTTAATCAAGTTATTCTGTATGATTCCGAGCTTTCTGCGCCGTAAAAAAGAGAATAATGAAGCTTTTTTGTGTTAATTGTAAAGTGCCCGGTCATAATTTGCTTTATTTTTTTTTTCGGGAAAATGAGCTGAACAAGTGATGCCCTGAAATACAAAACAAACGTCTTTGAACATTTTATTAAGATCTTTTAAAGCGTATTTTTTTAAATATATAATTATATTTTTTTGCAAAAACATATATTTTTAATTATAAAAATAAAATATTCAAGTATTTTTTTCAATTACTCACACAGTATTCAATTTTGATAAACTTTAATGTAATTTACATATATTCCCGTCAATCTTACCTAATTCTTCCTATGAACGTCTTTGAAATCGAAGCTCGCATAAATGCAAACATTTCACAGTCAGTTAAGTAACTATGATTTATTAGCGAGTCCAATCGTTAATTCTTCTTCGTAGTATCAATCCGGAGGATTGGTTTGCAGCAACAGAATCTTGCATCTCGATCTCCATTCCTCTCGGTCCTCCGCAACCCTTTTCAGCTCAGCATTAGCGCTCTACGGCGCCCTAGACGGGAGTATTTGCAGCAAGTATTCGAGGACATCGTTAATTACATACATTAAAATCAAAAATTTCATCATAATATCTTTTGTTGTCAAAAAAATATCGGTTTAAATTATTAATAAGAGCTTAATGCCAGAGACAAAGTGTTTAAAACCAAGCGAAAAAATATTAAAAATTGCCCGTCAGTCGAGCATGGAAAGGATTGCGTAGCATGAACATCCAGCGAGTGTGGTTCTATCAAAGTTCTATCATTGAACACTCATTTATCTACTATCTTATTCAGCATTCAACAATAAACTTACGAGTATAAGTTTATAAAAGTATATAATAACGAGTAAAAAGTATATTTATAAAATTCTACAAAAAATTCATAAATCTCTTTTTTTATGTAAACACATACAGGATAATACCAACAGGTGGTGATAGTAATTTTGAAGTCTCATCTGTGGAATTCTATGACGCTTACTATGGTGCATATGGCTAAGCGCTGCATGTGGAGTGTTGATCCGTCAACGTCATAAAGTACAGCCCGAGATTCAGTCTTCATCCTTATCATTACAGGAATTTACTATGAATCACGGGACGACTTTCATCTATCACCAATTTTAATAAATAGGCAATGACTAGCATTTTACGGGTAAGGGATCAAATTTACACTAACCGGGGTTATTTTAGAGCTCAGAAATCAATTACAAATCTTTATTTTTAATTTTTTTAATCTCCATTGGGATCGAACCCACGACCTTTTGCTTGCAAAGCAAACGCTTTGACCATTAAGCTATACTTGCCGGCCATTAAAGATATCATGACACTTATCTGTGTGAAAGAACCTACAGGTAAAAGGTGGTTGTGTGTAATTTAAATATTATTATATTTTATTATGGTTCGAATAATAATATTTCATGTTGCTAATTTAACTTTTTTCTGACATATTCATTATTATTATCGCAGCTCACGCCATCGTCCATTTATCATACATGGCGTGAAGCAGTTCATCGAGTACACGCCAAGTGATACATGCTGCTGTAAATTGACCTGACACATTAATTGAAATATCGCCATTTCATAGTGATAAATATATTATGAAAATCTGTTCCGTTTAAGGTTGTGAAATTTCAAACAATACTTCCAATAATTCAAGCAAGTTTTTTTTTCTTGTTTTGATTTCTTATCTTCTTTATCCTAGCCATTTATCATCATCTGGGGATCAGCTCTCCTTGTGCAAATTCACCATGTCTGTCTGTTTTGCGTTGCATTCTCGGTCAAACCAAGGGTTTTCAGATCCTTGTTTACAGTTGCAGTCCAGATTGCTTGTAGTTTTTTTTCAGCGTGGGTATGTTGAGGGATCTCTTAACCATGTGGTCACCATTTCTCCGTGTCACATGCCTATACCACCTTAGGCAGTTTTCCCTTATCTTTTCAGGTATGGGGGCCACCCAAAATGAACCCCGAATATGCTCATTTCGAACTCTGTCCACTCTAGTCACACCGCCCGCCCACCTCAGCATCTTCTTCTCTGCCACATGAATCCTATCCAAGTCACGTTTCAGCGGAGTCCAACACTCCGATCCGTAGAGCATAGCTGGCCTTACAGCAGTTTTGAAGATTTTACCTTTGATCCTAACTTGAATCTTGCTGTCACACAAAACCCCAGAGAGAGACCTCCATTTCAGCCATCCTGTGTTTATTTTATGCTCCACGTCCGATTCAGTTTTTGTCTCTTGTTTTGATATCTATAATATATATTTGAAATGTTTACATTTCTTAAGAAAAACTTCGGCTCAAATCAAGAAGAAGTTTCCTACAGACGACAACGAAACTGGTGATACCTGAGGCCACCCTGCGGCTGAAAATGTGGAGAAATGCAACTGAGGGGAATACTTGGATTGCCGAAAAGAGGACCTAGCCCCTGGACACGACCAGGAGTGGAACATATGGAGGTCCCCTAACAGACTTTGGACCGGAGTATGCAAGATGAGGATACAAATGAAAGCATGGCAGTTTTAAAGCGGACTTACTGAATGTGACTGCGGCGTGGAGCAGACCCTGTAACACCTTTTGGAGTGTGGGCTGTGTCCGAGTAGCTGAACCCAGGAAGACCTGATTATGGCCGGGAATAACGCCATCGACGACGCCCACTTCTGGGCAGACAGAATCTGACCCTGTTGTTTCCAACACGATTATTTATAACACAATGAAAAGAAGAAACCACCCACTAATTATATATTCGTATATGTTCACAATTAATAATGCTTCAGTACGTGTCTAAATTGATAAACGAAAAACCTAGAAGGCATCACCTTGTGCTTTATAATAAACATAATAATGAAAAAAACGTATAAAAGTAAGAAGGTATTTGAAATATCAACTAAATAATCAGTATTTTATACCTGTAATAATTACTCTTTAAATATTTTATATCAAAATATTGTTTTGTGAATCCAAAACTCATTTAAAAAATAATCGTGATAAATTTTTAATATCAATTTTATTTTTTCAAAATTTGATAAAAACATTGATAATCAATTCTAAAAAATAAAGTAACATTACTCTTTAATTTGCAACGCGTTTAAACGATAAGAACATTGTTTGATAACAATATTTATTTGGATATAGAGAAATAAAAAAGTAAAATTTTGTCTTATGATGTATTATTTAAATATAATTATTATAAATAAATTATAAGTAAATAACTAAGTATTTTTTTGATATATTATATTTTTATTTGTATATCACTAGTAAAATATTTACGTTATTTGACACATTAACGGTATACAAAAGCTTACAAATTTTAAAGATTTTTTATCCTGACACGCCATACGTAATAATAACAAACGATAATGAGTTTATATTATTTAATAAAGGATAATGTAGCGGCCGGCGGCGAAGCCCTAAGTATAAACAAATAATGACGTTACTTTTCACAGAGTTTAAGTTTCGTGAATTTCAGCGGGTAGCAGTGTAAGTGCCTACTAGTCGATCTCCGCGCTGAAAGTTTCTGAAGTCTTGACCGAGTTTGGAGGTATCCATTTCCACTTCAGCGCCGAGAGAGAGAGAGTTGTGAAAACTGCCTACGGCGCGTTAAATGATAATTCACAGGAAATGTGAAAGTTCCTCGGTTAAGTGTTGAGACAGATGGCTTGTAATAATTCGGTTAGAGCAAAAGTGAACATTTTAACTCGAAGGCAAGACAATTCTGAAATCAATCTACTGGTTTAACAAAGTTTCTCTTTAATGGCCACTTCACTTCAATGAAAAAAAATATGAGAAAAAAATAAAAGATTTTTTAAAAAAAGTTTTCATGAATGAAACAACCACATTGAACAAGGTTATATTTTTGTTACAATATTCCATAATTATCTTTTTGTGGTGTGACTAGAGTGAACAGAGTTTGAAATGAGCATATACGGGGTTCATTTCGGGTGGCTCCCCATACGTGAAAAGATAAGGGAAAACCGACTAAGATGGTATGAGCATTTGACACGGAAAGATGAGGACCACATGGTGAAGAGAGAACTCAACATACCCATGAAGACCTGGAAGACTATTGGTAACCTGGACTGCATCTGTAAACAATGATCTGAAAACTCTGAGTTTGATCGAGAATGCAACGCAGGACAGACAGACATGGTGAATGTGCACAAGGAGAGCCAACTCCAGATAATGGGAAATGGATAGGCTAAAGAAGATATTCCATAATTATCTTTTTTCTTCGTGTAAGCAACGATATATTATTTCCGCCCAATATCTGACAACGTTGATGGCCCCTGTGCTGCACAGCATTAAGTCTTCGGATGTGCAGCTAGTCGGGCACATGGGGCGGAATCTGTGGTGTGTGGGAGTCTGCAGGTCTACACAGTCACATAACAGTGACTCTCCACTGGCGAAGCATTCCCGAAGGTTTTCCTTTGTTCCACCAACTCCGGTTCTTAATCTGTTCAAGAATTTTGACGTCAATTTTAATTTTAAATAAAACCATTTTTTTTTAATTATAATTCTTTCAATCTTCGAATTTGTATCCAAAAATATGTAACTATTGCTCAGAAATTCTTAGAATACTTTCTAATAATAAATATAAATGATGGCTTATATTTTTATTTTTTTATTTTCAGTTAATGCTGAACAGTGTTTGTAAAATATTGTAGTTTCAATACGAATCTGTTTTACGTACAATAAATTCACTTTTCGGAACTAATAAACGTTTGTCATCGCCTAATTTTTGCTTTCAGAGAATTTTTAATCTCGTTTCTGTTTGAATTGTGAAACGCGAACATCATACTGTAACAGATATATATTTCAATAACCTGAAAAATCCATTAAATACACACGAACAGATTCACATATAGTGAAACAAAGGAAATTCAGTTATATTTACATGTATAGCGACAGTGAAGTTTCACATATTTTTTAATTACAGTTTTCTTATTCAAAATAATTATATACAAACATTGTTTTCATTGTATATCCTTAAGATACGAGATTAAGCGAAAAAAACATGACAAATGAAATTCAAATATATGAATTTTTTAATTTTTATTAGAATATTATTTTATTATTTCAATATTCTAATCTACTTTTATAGATCATTGACATATTACAATATTAAAACCAACCTATGAGTCGGTCTAGGCATAATGGCGCAGTTTGCCGAGTGGTATGAATACCTGGGCATAGGTTGCTTCAAAAAAGAATTTTAATATTGAATTTAATTAACAAATGAAATTCAAATAATATTGAATTTCTTTAATTAAAGTTTTGACAAAAAAACTGTTAATTTTACCATCATCATCACCATATCTGATCCTCTAACTGGGGCATATAGTTGTCACAAATAGGCACCAAAAAGGTCTATCATTTGAATCCTTCAAAAACGCACGTTTTTTTTAAACTTGTAACAAAGAGTTTTTCAATAGCGTTGGCGGAGTTTTTTTTTCATAAAACGGTCTTTTTTGTGTTATTTTTGGTTAAGCCGCCTCTTTGCACTAAATGGTCAACGTCTCAAGAGCATCAAGCTAATCATTCGATATTACACTGTAATATGAAGATTGACTGTATGTACGAGTACGTTTCACGCCTTATTACTTAATATCAATCATTTTGTATTAACTCTGTACGTATTTCTAGTTTTTAATTTTGATATGCTGATCACTTAAAAAATAATGATAAAATGTTTGAATGGCAACGAAATTAAAAGGAAATTAATTTAAAAAGCTCTCCGTTATTTTGAAATACGCCCGAATACTTGTTTTATGATAAAAACAATGTTTTGTGTTAAAAAACAACAAGGCTTCTGTGAATTTCCGCGAAAAATGTTTTATTTGCTCGACGCCTCTTCGCGTTTTGTTTTACTTTTGATTAAAAAAATAATGTCAGCCATTTGCCAATTAGCATTACGGAAATTCATTACGCGAAAAAATATTTAATTAAATCTCGTTCTGAATATTGAAAAACAGGCAATTAATATGAACAATAAAGATTATTGAGCGTCTGTTTATATTACATCCGGTTTGCCTTGAAAATATTGTTTAAATTATCACTCTCTTCAAGATTTTTTTTTAAGCATATCTTAATTAACGCTAATGCAAAGATACACCAATGATGTCGTATAAGTCTGTCGAATGTGGGAGTGTTGTGGAAGTGTTGTGATCTGTGGATTGCTGAGAAGGAATTGTTATGCGTGTCAGGAAGGGATCACTGGAAATACGCCGATATTCCGAACAAGAAAGAAAAGAAATAAGAACACGGAAGGAACATTCTAATCATAAGTTTAATTGTTTGTAAATTGATTCGAGAAACTTAAATATAACTAAATAACATTTTGATATTCTAATAAACTATATATTGTTGTTGTCTTATGATTCAAATTGGAAAATAAATATCATAAGTATTACTAATGATTTTTACAGTAACCTGATTCACATACAATTGACAAAAATTTAATGGAGTGCATTTACGAGACCAGACTTGACCAGTGACAAAAAAACATGGCGCGGTTTTTGTTAGATCACTGAAGTTGAGCAACATTGGGCGCGGACCAAAACTTGGATGGTTCACTGCATGTTGATAACCAAGTGTCAATGGTCAAGTTGAACCGCCTCTTAAGATCAAATGTTCCGGTCTTTGACAGCGTTGCACTAATCATGCGATTGAATTAAAAATTAACAAATAACACAAAAATATGCCTCGAATACTACAGTAGTCGCCTTGTCAAATCTTTGGATTTTTATCCTGGAAGATGTCTAGAACCATAAATGTTACCAGGTAGACATGAAGTGAAGATATGTTTGGGGACATAGAATAGACAAAGGCAGCTGACAGAATTGAGTGGCGGTAATTTGTGGTAAATATATGTTGCAGATATCACACGTATATGGTGTTCCGGAACCGAGGTCGCGGTCCCGAAATGATGGCATCAGCTTAAATGGTGATGCCGCAATATCAAGATCCCGGTACTGAGTAATAATCCAAAGACCGGAGTTGATACTAATTTATTTAATAAGAGTCCTCTTTTTATACCTTAGTCTACATGGATAAGCATTTATTAAATTAATATTAATACATTAAATCTTATACACCGAAAATTCCTCGATACCGTTTTGGACCTTGATCACCTCAATTTGAATAGATTGGCAAAAATGCCCTGTGTCGTACCAAACTGTATGATTTGACAGATTCCATCTAAGAGAAAGAGTTTGATTATAATAATTACTTCAAAGACTTTTGGATGTTTAATACAAAATAGTTATGTTCAAAATAACATTTTGAACATATCGGAAGAGAGATTTATGAAATACATTTAAAAGTAAATGTGTTTTCAATTTAAATTTTAAATGAAATATGATTCTAGAGACGTTAGTTTAAACTTAAGAATTGTGAGAGTAAAATATTCATGGTTGATGTAAAAAAGTGTTTCTCAAAATACTCGAACATACGTTTCGCAGAATGTCGTCTGGGAAAATTTATCGCCTTTTTCTCGCGATTTACAAAATTTAATAAAACACGACCGGCCGTAAATTAAAGAGAAAACTTCTTTCAAATTAAAAACGTGTCTTCGGCGTGAAAAAGGAATTAATAATCACGAGACCCTTGCCCTTCAGGTAGTGCGCTTATTAGTTTTTTAAAGTTAAATTCAGAGCGAAAATAGAGAAAAAGCTCATTTCAGACTGATTTGAGTGGCGATTATTAAAGCGGGTGTGATTTAGTAGTATTTTCAGTAGAAAAGGAAAATATAAGATAAAAACACTGAATAATGCTTGAAAATAATAAAAGTGTGCTGTGGAAGACAGAAAAAAGCACAATGAACTTAAGTGAGAGTAAAAGATTAAAAAATAAAATCGAAAAAATGACAATCGTATGTCATTACACTTTGGTTGGATAAACGTACGTTCAGTCAAATATCTGTTTGGCTTAATTAAAATATGTATCGGTAAAAATGCGGAGTAGAACAATAATAATAATAATGTGGTGTATGTGTACATACTGATTTTCTTTCTATTTAGTTTAATTTAAATTGAGATTTTTTCTGTATTTGATTGGAATTATTGGATGTAAAATTTTGATAATAGCACTGACACAAATGAAAGCCTGGCAGTCTCTTTACAGCGGACCGACTGAATGTGACTGCGGCGTGGAGCAGACCCTGTCACACCTTCTGGAGTGTGAGTTCTGCCCGAATAGCTGCACCCAGGAAGACCTGATGATGGCCAGAAGAAACGCCATCGACGTCACCCACTTCTTGGCAGACAGGATCTGACCCTGTTGTTTCCGACACGATTATATATATAATAGCACTAGTTGCTGAATAAATATTTTTTATTATTACTATTAATTTAAATTCGGCCAGATGAATTACAGCCAAATTTAGTTCGACCGCATATCTTTTGGTCAAAAGCTCGTCAGACAAATTGTTTTGGAATTTTCACCACACACCATTTATCTCTTTTTTGTAGTTACAATCCTTGGCAGATCTTGGCTTACAGAAGGTTTCACAAGTCTTATTTTAAAAATAAATGCTATTGTTTTTACGTTAAGTACTAAATATGGAGTATCAAAGTTATTCCTTTAGAAATTTTCATTCTTACAAAAAATAAATTACTTTTACTGAAAAAAAAGAGAATGAAATGAAAAAAGTCACATTATTTATTAATATACTCAAAGTAGCATAGTGAAGAATGTATTTTTTTGTGGGCATATTTACGTTGGTTTTAAAACACATACGTTTCCTAAAATATCTGCCAGATTTATCTTTTTTCACGATTCCTGAAATTATAAATAAATTAAAGAGGAGACTTTTCTCAAATTAAAAATGTGTCGCCGGTGAAAATTAGAATTAATCAGGGCTGCCTCCGCCCGGGCGTTTGTTAAATTTTTTAATTATTTCAATTCGAGGCTAGCATCAACCCTCATAAGTTACCTGGGGAGGAAAAATAAGACAAAGGCAGATACGAAGGAAACACCCCCGCTGTATATTGTTTTAAATAACGCCATTATAATTCCAGGGTCACCCAAAATTTATAAAATCGTTACTTATGTCAATCTAGCTACAAATAACAAGTTAAATTGAAAAATAAACAACTTTTTGGAACACAGCATAGAATTAATAAAACAAAATGATGTTAGATTCTATCATTCTTCTTTCATCTTAAATAATCTCTGTATACAAAATTACAGGTACGTATATGCATACTATGTATAGTTTCAACGGCTTCTTAAGCGAGATCCTGAGGGCTTGGAGAGAAGATTGCTATGGTATTTGAGATATACAACTGGGCGTTTAATGATCAGAATATTAATGATATGTAATGCTTACTATAATTCTTGTGATGTAATTTTGGTCCTACAAGGTGGTTCAACACAACACATAATGCGTTCAAAAATAATTTTGATATTAAAAGATTTTTCAACCATATTTGCTACATATTTTGGAGTATATGAACATCACAAATTGTCGTTTCACAGTCCTGTAAGCTCATATTGTAATGCTTTGTACCAGAAGACCTGTATACCCGGAGATTCACATGGGAACATAGATGGTTCTCGGGAGCCTCCAGGACAAGAGTGCGCAAACTTGCATAGACAGCGGATGTAGTACTAGAGAAATATTCTAGAGAAAAGTGTTCAATAATCAGCGTTTTTAAGGAGATCGAATTTCAGCCAATCGCTCTCAATGCTTAGACAATTTTATTTTTGTCGTTAAAGGGTGTCTCAATCCAACCTAGAGCATGTAAAAAGTATTTCAATCATTGAAAAATCAAGCATGATAGGGCTTTCAACCAACAGTATCTAAATGGGAGACAAACGCTTTTACCGCTGGACTATGCCACCCAGTAGTTAAACGATTTTCGATTGTTAAATTCGTGTCAGACGGAGTTTGGGCAGCGTAACACAGTGGATGAACTTCCGGCGGGTGGCTGAGTGATGATCAGAGTTGCGAAGATGCTTGCAGCAAAAAGATAGCCCTGTTTACACACATTGATCGATGCTAGCAAACATTGTTGGACAAGAAATATATACAGAATTTGTAAGATTGATTAATCCGCCGCACATATTTTGTATTTATAAAGCCCTAACAAAAAAAAACAGAGCAAATATAATGCATGTATATATATCACAGACGGTAGACTGTCGAGTGTAGACGCTACGTTCCTTGTTAGTGAGCTTTCGTTCAAGAGAAGGGCGGACGTTCACGCTCCCCGGATCGCGAATTAACTTGCAAAATCAGCACTTGTTAACTCCAATATAATGCTACCTGCCGCACAGCTTTAAAGCTCCAAGCAGCGGCGATGTACCTTTAGTACTGAAAATATAGTCAGTGGAGGTGTTTTGTAATCCTTCAGGCTACGTAAAAATATACTCAGTTTTGTTTTTACCTTTTATTTAATGCACATAAGGATGCGTTATTTATTAATGAATTTTTTTATGTTTTGTTAACCATGAAGTAAATATTTTTAATGTAACAAATATATATTTATTTTTTGCCTACATACTGATGGAAAGATTCAGCTGAAGACTCTATGAAAGTATACATTTTTGATAATAAACGCTGTATACGAAGCATTGTTCCATCAGTAGCTAAAGATTACTGGCCGGCATTCATGCTTCGTCAGATTACCAAAAGCTACCTTTAAATGGATGGCGTTCGCGAGTAAAATATTATCTATATCCAATTGTTATTATTATGATATTTTTAAAGTGGAAAAATAAATTAAGTACCAATCGGGTGTTTTTTAAAAATATTTTTTTAGAATTTAAGCTATTTATGGCAAATATATTTAAATATTTTATTCTTAACATTCCTTAGAATTACCTTACTTAACTTACAAACTATGTTTTAATTAAAAAATTAACAAACCTATAATATCTAGTTTTATTGTACATTTATATGATAAACGTATTTTTCATGGCATTTCTACAATGAATGTGAAAAAATATATTTTAATTTGTATTTTTTTTCAATTAAAATTAATTATGCAGTTTCAACAAGTATTTAACAGTTAATAAATACAATGTCATTACAATTTGAGTGGATAAAATTTGTTATTTCTCTTTGTATATTTTGGTCTTAGATTAAAAAGTAACGTGCAGCCATTTTGAAAGATAGATTTTTTATTTGAACTGGTTTGAAAAAAAACGAATGCGAATAAAACAAGCGAAATGAGATTTCTAAAAATAATACCGAGTGTAGGTTTTCCTGTTCAAATATTTATTTTGTAGTGCATCAAGCAAAGCAGGTCACATCAAAACAAACTGTGTCCCGCGGGCCGGAAGCGATACGATTTTTATTGGCAATCCTGGGGCGGCCGCGGGCCGCGCTTGGGCCCCACTGACCCCCGCAGGTAATACACAGACCTTTGTGTTGAACCAAGTGCAATATGTACGGCCGATTATTTGCGATGTTTGTATTATTCACGAATAGTGGGAATATATTGCAACACAATCGTTTGCCTAAAAGATAAACAATATCTATTATATTTATAAATATTTATTAGAATATGATTTAATTTTTTCAATATTCAAATCTACTTTTATAGATCATTGCCCATATTACAATATTATAAGTAATTAAGTTTACACATACTATACATCAAATTATTTATACGCATCAATTCTATTAAAAAATAATAATATACACACTCTGAATATATACTATAGAGACACCTATCGTTATATGATGGTAATAATGGTATAAATATAACTTATTCCGCGCAACAATTCGGGCAGAAGATGGTCGAGTGGTCTAGGGTAATGAACTTAAGCAATGGTTTGTTCCACGGCTCGCTGGTTCGCATTCCGCTTCTGCCGATATTTTTTGTGAACGAACTGATGCGTATAAAGAATTTGATGTATATTATGTGCATATTTAATTACTTATAATATCTATTTACGAAATATTTGTATCTTTGTGTAAAATGTTATCATATCACAGCTTACGGTCGTCACAAATTACCGTCATAAACTTCTGTCAGTCACCATGGTCCTTGACTCATCGGTCATACACGTAAGGCCCATATAACAATAATAACAAATAAAAATAATAATTTTCATGTTCACTTCCCTAACCGAAGCATATGTCCATATGCGCAGCATCCATAAAGCTCTATCAGCGGTCTTGGTTGTTGCCTCATCCTATGATAGCTCTGCCTCCTGTAGCTTATTTGAGTACATTCTATTTATAGTTCCCGATAGACCAAGACGACGTGAGCACGAGGACTTAGAACAAACAATAACAATCGCTAACGTCATATAATACAGCCTGACGTTCACGCATTATTAATTTATTAGAAGAATTCACATTGAATGTGTGGTGTTTTAGGGCACAAAATTCTTCTATCAAGATTTTTAATAAATAGACTATTACTGGAATTTTACAAGCACGGGGAAAAATTCACACCAACTGAGGATATGAATAAATCTTTTTTTTTTTAAATCTCCGTCGGGGATTGAACCCACGACCTCTTGGTTTGGCAAGCAAACTCCATCCCCACTAATATATACCTGCCAGCAAATGGTCTGTCGTCAAAAAAACTCAACTAAGTGCTTATATATTCTGTATTGTAGGGACACATTACTTCAGATAAGTACACCCGTGCTCGTAACCATCCATTGTTTTTGATCCCAGTTGATGCTTGTGGAGCTTCAAGCACTCAATTTGGTACAACGGCAATGGCGCTCCTAAATGGCCTACCAGCACACCTCGATCCTTTTCTTACATATTTTTTCCTCTTTTGTCGATGGTATTGTTCTCCTAGATCTCTATGATCTTTGACACGTGTCATCTTCTTCTTTTTTTATGTTATTTATATATTTTATTATCCTTTGTATGTATTTTATATTTATGTATGCCCTGTTTCTCATTTTGCATCTTGGAACTTCGGTTCTGTGTAATAAATAAATAAAAAATGTATTTTATATTTTTTGCTGAGAATTTCAAGGTTTGTATTTATGTCGTGGTTCCGCCAGAACAATCATTTCAGAACCAGGCAAACAAACAGCGTCCTGTTCCATGAATAATTAAATGATAATTTGAAATGAAACATGGTCGGGCGTTTCCGAACAGGGGGCGGGAAATTAATTATATTTGGAATATTTGCTTTTAACGCTAGTACTTATGCCACTTTTTACGCCATCCCTGCGGACACGTGGGCAGCTTTGGGCTTGAGGGTAAATTTAATGTGGATACATGAAATCAAGAAGTGCGCATTAATTTTTTTGCTTTTTTTATGTGAATACATACAGGAGAATACCGACAGATAGTGATAGTAATTCTGAAGTCTCATCTGTAAAATTCTATGACGCTTACCATGGTGTATATGGCTAAACGCTGCATGTGGAGTGTTGATCCGCCAACGTCATAGACTACAGCCCGAGATTCACGCATCATCCTTTATTATTACAGGAATTTACTATGAATGGGTGTTCTTTACGGGACGAATTTCGTCTGCCACCAATTTAAGTTAATAGGCTATGACTGAAATTTTACGGGTGATGGATCAAATTCGCACCAAATATTTTAGAGCTCAGGAAATCGATTAAAAATCATTTTTTTTAAATCTCCATCGGGGATCGAATCCAAGAACTTTGGCTTGCAAAGCAAACGCTTTGACCATTGAGCTACGACCGCCGGCAAATATGTTTATTTACATAAATAATTTTAAAAAAATGAAAATAAAATAATGATTTTTTTTTTCTGTTTGTATGGAAAAAATAACTTAAGTTATTTTAGTTTTTAATGTTTATTTTAGTTTTTCATGTTTATTAATTTTTTTTTTTACTATATCTAAGGTAGATATTTTGATCCCCGAAAGAGATTAAAATAAGAATATTTTTTATTCGATTACAAAGCTCTATAAATAAACGCGGTTGGTGTGAGTTTAATCCCTCACCTACAAAATTTAAATAGTTCAAAACATTTTTCAGATACTTAATTTAGCTGCTTTCTTTTTAAGCATTCATGCTCTATGTGGAAACTATACATAGTACGAGTATGAGCTCGGTGGAGTTTCAGGTAAAGGGATTACCTGGATCGTGAACATGGCAGCTGAGAGAACTGCGTGGCAGAAATATGTACAACGATATTCTACATTTATATCCCCGTTTACCAAAGAGGACTCCATGTCACTGGGATCTTCATCGGGACACGTGGTGAATAGATAAGGAGCAGGTCACCAACACAAACAACTTTTCGAGAAGCACGTTGTAATTTATTTTAAATACAAGAACTGAAAAACTTTGGTAGTCTACCCGGGATGGAACAATGCCATGTCTGTGACACGTCGCTGACAGACTTTGACTGAGACGACTGGCAGTTGTGACAGTACAGCGCTAAAATTAACAACAATAATGGTCACTTGAAGAACTATGGCGCTACACATGACAGGACTTTTTAAAAATCAAAATTCGCGTCTCATAAATAGTTACTTAAATATAAAACTAACATTTGTACGAGTATATATATACGTGTCAGACGGGCAAACAAAAATAAGATGCAAAAGATTGTTTATCGAGGCTTTTAGGCAACAGCCTGTAAGGGTTATATCGAGCTGATATCTACACAAAATCACTCTATATGGGTTTAACAAGTATTAAATGAGTCCATTGGTTGTGAATGGATACAGAAGGAATTAATTCATCGGCTCACAACTGAGCGCGCTCATGATGGACTGTCGCCCAGCGCCGCCAGTGGTGATGTATGTAACTAACGTCACACCCGTGACCGGACTTGTCCAAATGCCAATATGGCGGCACATTCATGTACGACAAGCGAACAGAAATAAGAGACGAAATATTGTATATCTAGGTTTTTGTTACCAGTTAGCAAGGGCTATATCATGCTGTTATCAATAAAAGAGAACCAACAACGTGCTCATGTTTATTTTTTATATTAAGTAGAGAAGAATTACAATAAATAGGTAGTTTAACTCTTTTACGTACATATTAGCCATCCACACTAAAATTATATTAAAGCAAATCTAAATAATCCTGAAATTTTGTACGAATTTACATAAAAACCATTATAAGAGTTGTCTCTCTTGTGACGGTTGAGTCACTTTTCGTTTAGGAGCAACTTTTAATGTGTCAAATAATTGTGGCGTATTAAAAACCAGGAGGAAGTTATGACTGTCGGTGTTAAAATTTAAGTGCCTTTTTATGACGGCAATTTGTAACAGAGTCGTTCTCAGTAAAAAGTTGACTTTACAAACGTAATTAGTGGCAGAATAATCTATGTATTTTATATACGAGTATATCTAATGTTCTAAAGCTCATACAACCATTTGCTTAATTACTATATAGCAAAAACTTACTCAATAAGTTTTTTTAAAAGTGTTTAATTAATCAAAGAGTATGGTCGAGTGCTAAAGCTTATGAAAAGTTTGCGGGTGGTTATGAGTTTGATTTCGAATTAAAGTGAAAATGAAATCAATTCAAATTCAATCTATCTGTCAGCTGGTTTAGTTTAGTGGTGAAAGCATTTGGTATATTTTTAAAACAATTAAAAACTTGTAATATTTTTTTATAGGTGCAGAAATCTTATTTGTGGATTCTATGCAGCATACTATGTTGCATATGGCTATGCGATGCATGTAGAGTCTTGATCCGCCAACTTAATAGACTACATCCCGATATCCACACATCATCTATTTATGGCAAGAATTTACTCTGAATAGGTGGTGTTCCCGGGACAACTTTCGTCTACCACCAATTTTAAATGAATAGGCTTTAAGTGTCATTTTACGGGTAAAGAATCGAATTAATACCAACAGTATTTATAGAGCTCAGAAATCGATTACAAAATACATTATTAGTTAAAAAATATATATTCTAATCTCCATCAGGCATCGAACCCACAATCTTCGGTTTGGAAAGCAAACGTAACCTATACCCACCGGTTTAAGATAAATATACATTTTATAAGAATAAAACTAGTTTGAAATTTTAAGCGAAAGCATCTGAATGACAAACAAACGCTTTTATCATTGGGCTATGCCACCCGATTTAATATAAGCAAACTGCCTACTATATAAATCTCTTGGCGCATAGACGAAACCAATTCTTTACTTTAATAGAAACAATGGCATGCAGCATCCAGCGGAAGCCGCAGATGAAATACTTCATTCGAATAAAGGACTTCCTCGAAGAAGAGAAGGAGCTCGTCTTCGTGGTGGTTGATTCACCAAGAAGAGCTGAAACAATGAAGCCCTCGAGAGGATTGAAGACGCGAAGCCCGGAGATGGTAATCCGAGGTTAAGAGGAGCACAGAGCGGAACCTGAAGGCTTTGTTTGCAGTGATAGGTGGCTGATCCCGCTGTTATTATGCTAATTTTATATGAAGAAGGTGTAACCAGCAAATTTGATAAACAACCAAACAGTATTCGTAGTATCTCGCGCATGGCGCTATTATAAACATCTCGGTATAGTGGTACAACGCTTGGTTTCAATACGAAAATTACTCATATTAGTTCCCTGCGAAAAGCTTTAAATAATTATAATTTAAGAATTAGTTTTAATTAAAAAAATAATTAATTATAAATATTTTGTTTTGATTCACAATTTATTTTAATGATAACATGTTTCGGCCTTCCTGAAGAACATCTTCAATAATCTTCTTCCACCTTCGGGAAGGTCGAAACGTGTAATCATTAAAATAAATTGTTCATCAAACGAAATATTTTAAATTTATTAATTTTTTAATTAAAATTAATTCTAAAATTATAATGATGCAGTTTCACCAAGTATTGTGAGTTGATAACCTTAATGTTACTTTAAATAAGTTATTTTTTTGCATTCACTTTGAGATTCATTTCAATATTAAATATTTGATATATTGTTTTAACAAGGATCTCACAGAGCACTGTTTTATCACTTACTCGAAGACTGTAGTACGCTTATATACGTTGAAACTGATAAGGCCGTCATTGATCGTGAAACTGCAGTCTTCCAGCTGCAGACATACAAGTAATTGAACAGTGCTCAGTTGGTCCATGCTAAGACAAGGTATGAAATAAACAAAATAATAAATAAATAAATATAATACAGTAAATACTATCTTAAAAACAACAAAACAGAGAATATGAAATTAAAAAAGTAGTCATTAGGTATTTTGATTAAAGTTATTAATATGATACTAATTTTTTTATTCATTTAATTGTAATAAAATTGTAAAGTATATTATATATATAGTTCCCAACGAACTATCAGGACGGCGAGAGTTCGGGGGCTTGAAGAAAAGGCAGCCGTAATTAATGCTCTCCTGGGGCATGCTCAGGTCCCAGCCCGGTCCGCCACTAAGTTCATAATACAACAGAGTAATATTTTCGACTGAAACTCTTAGCAGAAATACAGGGAGCGGCAAGAAAAGCAAACGGTTTTCATCGTTCTTTTGATTTAAACCATCAGTTTTTTTTCCCGCTCCCTGTATATACAGATAATCCTTATTGTAACAAATCCAGAGAAGAGCTAGAACAGTGTAAGTTAGCAAAATTAGAACAAGCAAGTGGAAATGGGTAGATCATATAAAAATGTCGACGTTTGATGGGTAAGAAAAGTGTTGAAGAAAAGTGAGTGATGCTCAATAAACTGGCAAACGCAGTGTTAGTAATGTACCTCATATAAAATGGACTGTTGACATTAGAAAAATATCGTGTTAAGGAAAGCGGTAAAGTCAAAAAAATATTGGATGCATAAAATAAATAAACACTATACGACATAGTAAAATATTTAAAAATATGATGCAATAAATATTGTAGTACACCTTAACATGGTGATTACACTTACTTTCCATTTTTATAATAAAGCGTACTCTGGATTAATAGCTCTAGTCAAGATATGAGACGTTTCCGGGGGTTCCCTCAGGAGTTGGTCTGCGCCGGAGCAATCTCGGGGAAGACGATAGGGGAGGGAAGATCAGGGAGACGGACGCCAACTGAATGATATTAAAAACGGGAGAATAAAACCAAGCCATGTTGCTTTTTTTATTCATTAGACTGCGATGTTTTCAATTATTTGTATCACGGGTGCACAGACAAAGAGATGCATTTTTTAAGTAAACTTTTTTGAAAACCTATATTGTTAATTTTTATATGACGCAGGAAAGCATAAATTTTAGATTATGTGTTTTCAGGCGCGTATTGTTATCCATATTAAAATGAGGTACATATTACTATGAATTTTGTTCATACATTAATTTTTACATAAATATTGAAAAAAAATCTCACGTCATTTTTCCAAATCCATTCTATGAAATATTATCTCTAACATATGATCACTACAAATTTCCACCACTCATTTTTGTCAGTTGCCATTTTCTATGGCTCGTCGCAAGAGATGTCTGCATTTGAACCTGGGAACATATATGGTTCCCGATGATCTCCGAGGTAGATGCTTGAGGACTTGAAAAGACCATATTTTTGTTAATCGGTGTCTTTTAAGGAGATTAAATGATTAGCCCATCGCTGCCGGAAGATAACTATATGTCTATATCCAGGTGGCACTGTCCAGTGATAAAAGCGTTTGTTTGTCATTCAGACGCTGTCGGTTCAAATCCCGACCAAGCTTGATTAAAAAAAAACAAATCTAAGCTCTATACATGCCCTTGGTAGGGTTGAGCCAAAAAAAATTGTCCAGGCATCGGGAGTGGCAACAAAATTGCAAAAACGATGGTGACGATATGCTGCAGTTAGGGAGTGCATATAGAAAATAAATTTGATTAAACAATTGCATTCAGAAAATTAATTTTCACACTACGTGTATAAAATGATTACAAAATTGCATGACGTAAATTCTTTTTGAAATCATTTCAGAATAATTATTTTCAATGGCTTTATGTTTCGTTGTCAAAGTAACTCAGTGGATTAATAAGCCGAAGCGAGATTGCAAAATATTAATCTATTCGCAAAAACGTCAAATAATGTTTGAGCTGAAATTTCAACAGCACAAAGTTCTCCCATATAGTTCACACTGATATGCATACAGGATGAATTGTACGATCTAACATTATTTTTCAAAATTCTTTTTGCTACACATTGAAAAAAGTTTTTTTAGTTTTTATAACTTTTATTTAAAAAAATATACTATTTTGATATATGAGACGATAACATTTTTTTGTTTTACATTATATACTCGTAGGTCTTGTAAACATACTATCGTACATAAGAAATTGGGTTGAATTATCTTGGAAATTAAAAAAAAAAACGATTATCATAACATTTTTCTTTATGTAGATGGGATGTGTGATCGACAAACAATTTTTCAACCACCAAAAAATGTAAGCTATAATATAACAAATAATGCAGTGAAATTTTAGTATTTTTCACACTGTATCGTCATTTTGAAAAGAAAATAGTATGTACATATCATAGACCCAGCCGCAGTATGGTACTTGAAACTTCTCCTTCTACTATGTAAACTATCCATAATAGTGAGCAAGAATAACAATATCTTTAAATTCTGTATATTTTAAGCGATATCGATAGATGTGGTAAAAGCAAGCAACCCACTATTTTTCAATTTCAAAGAAGTTTAACATCAAGTCATCAAATTGTGTGAACCCTAACGGTATAAACTAAATATAATGCACTCGTTTACTATGTGAGAGGTCGTGTGATCGTGCAATGATCCATGACCCATAAAAATCAAAACTGTTTGTAGATAAAAGTATGTTATCATGATCACTACTCGTACATATTTATTATCTTTAAAAAATAACAATGCAATGATGCCGAGGTGTACTCTAATGACGTTAACGTATCAACGCTTGAAATACAACTCTTAATAAGCATAATTTAATAAAAAAATAAGATTTTTCTTTATCACCATCTGTCAGCATTTTAAAATACTAGTATGTGTCTTAAATATAAATAAGAGTCCCCTGTATAAGCAATATACTCAAAGCTTGAAGCGTTGAATTGGATTTGTCTTTGTTGAATGTCGGACCGAAAACTAAAATGTGTGTTTTATTATAAGCTGGGTGCGCTATGTGTTATATGTTATTCTTGTTATGTGTTATCCCGTGCCGTGTGTTATATTTTATGTGTTGTGTGCTTCAAGCGTCATACATGTGTCTCTAATGAGTTTTTGTAAACTGTCAAGCGGCCATTTTGTGACCAGTGTCACCCTCCGGCGGCGAACGCAGGATTGACACAACATTTAAATTTAGAATAATATGTAAATAATTTATTTTCCAACGGAAATAAATTCACTTTAAAAGCGACAAAAAGATATTTGTCAATTATGAGGATGGAGGTGTAGAAAAATGGTTTATTGATTGAGTAGTATAATTAGATGGATGACAATTGGAAGTCATGCACGTTGAAAATTAAGTCGTTTTTTCTGTTTTAATTTAAAAGATGTTTTCTACGAGAATTTACTTTTATTTTTGTATTTATTTTTATTTAAACAAATATAAAAATAATCTTCTTCTTCGTGTCAGCGACGTCAAATTATTTTTTCCCAATATCTGGCAACATCGATAGCTCGTGTGTTGCCCAGAATTAGGTCCTGAGATGTGCAACTTGTTGGGCCCATGGAGCAGAATCTTAGATGTGAGGCGGTCTGTAGGTCTCCAAGTCGCACAGTAGTGTCTCTCCCTGCCTAAGCAATCCCCACCGCTCGAGGTTGTCCTTTGTTCTACCAACTCACTCCAGTTCTTAATCTGTTTAGGGATTTCCAGGTCCGCCAGTCAAGGCTATAAAAATAATGACAGTTACAATTTTAGTGATAATAAATTTAAAAAATAAACGAATTAAAAATTGTAGTAATTTAATGAAAATAGTCATGGATTATGTAAAAAATAATTGAGTTTATAAAATATTTAAAAGATATATAAGACTGTTTGAATTAAAAAATAACAATGTTTTTCGAGTACTAATTTCATTCGTATTTTTTTTCCTTATAAAATGCACCACAATCAAATAATAAGTTATTGTCTACTAAAAATATATTTTTTAACAAATTGATACAGACATACAAATATAAAGCAAAATACATATCATCTTTTATGACATTTCTGTCGACAATATTGAAAAACGCTGGAATTCGAACCACAAAATTGTACTTTTGTTCTATTTATATACAGCGCCGGACCATTAAGTCAATTACTTCTTCCTATAGACTTGCGAATTAAGATGTAATAAAATAATTTATTGATTATTTAAATATCTCCTATAAACCTTAAAATTCATCAATATTATAAAGCTGGTATTATATATATAATAATATGTGATTTTTTGGATGATCCACGTGTGATTTATCTACGATCCATGATTCACATTTCGCAGCCCTGGACAGTTGCGTCGTTTTGTATCATTAGTGCGACGAACATCGTGTTGATTTAATACATCAGCTTTTGTTGAGGCAAGGGGGTTCATTTGATTAATTTATTTAATATTAAGGGCCCGGGAAGGATCTTTAAACAGATGGTGCCTAGAAAGCCCCTCCTTTTATAATTCTGAGGACTTAATGCAATTTAAAAAATGACTTATAAAACTTATTACTTAAAATTATAAAGTGATTAAGATGCTAAATTTAATCATTGAAATTTTGATAATTATGATTTATTACATTTCTACTAACAAATTAAAAAAAAAATAGTTAGTTTAACATATATTAAATAAAAATCGTCATCATTATTAGCATGTGTCCGTCCACTGTTCAACGTAGGCCTCTACATGAGTCTACTCGCCTCTTCGCCCTCCGCATCCATGCTACCCCCGTTATGTCGTCTGATGTCGTCAGTCCATCTTGCAGGGGTAGAACAACGCTCCGTTTGCTAGTTCTTAAGAGGCCACTTTAACACTTTTCTTCCTTTTTGACAGTCGTTTCTACGATAGATATGTCTTGCCCATTGCCAATTGAGTCTGTCAATTTCTTGGGTGGTTTACATTGCTTGAGTTCTTCTTCGGATATCCATAGTATTCCGAGAATGGATTTCTCCATGGCATCTTAGGTGAGTTTTATTTTATGGGTAAAAACCTGATGTTAGATTCCATGTTTTTGCTGTATAAATGAATACTGAGAGGATGTATTGGTTGACGAAACACTAATTACATGAAAAATATTTTATCAGCTTATTTAGGTGTACAAATTTGTTTAAATGTGTGTTAATTTTTAAGTATAAGAAGATTATCAATTTTATAAATTAGCTTAATTTTTCAAAATGCCATTTATATATTATTTAGTGAGATGTGTAGCAAAAAATACTGTTTTATGAATATCGTTTTTTTATGTAATATAACTATATTATAGTAGTAAAATATCACTTTCAAACCATGATGTTTGAAATATAAAATGTTTCATAACACTATGGACAAATATAAATGAACATAATAAAAATATCATGAGAATCAGGTTGCTGTCTGCTCAGTGTAAAACTTGAGTGTCTGCTTTCTAGGCTGTTGAGCGACAGGTATGCTATTTGTAGACGACCAGTTGACCTCGACTGGTAACTCGCTCTACTTGCGACTGCGGTCCTCCGCCTTCGAAGTCCTAACTTCCTTCAGCTGGTTGTAAGGCAGCTGTGTCCCGGTCGGCTTCCTGGGCTGTGATATTTGGCAGCTTCCAGTTCTACGTCCAAGTAGTAGTCCGTGTAGAGCAGTAGGCCGGGGGCACCGTGAAGTCCAGAGGCCCAGGGAGGGAGATAGTGAAACTCGCAAGTGTTTTCAAGTGACTGACGAGTCGCGCTCGGTATTTATAATTTCGTTGTAAAAGCTCGCAGCTGTTGTCTTGTCTTTCGCGGGAGTCTTGTCTTTCGCGAGAGTCTTGTCTTTCGCGAGTCTTGTCTTTCGCGAGAGTCTTGTCTTTCGCGAGAGTCTAGATGAGTGGCGTGGCTGTCCGCAAGAGCGGGACAGCTCTACTTATTTCATACTAATTATCGTTGGTAGCGTGTCGGCTTTCTCACTCTTTTGCCAGTGAGAGAGCCGAAACACCAATTTCGAAATCGCAATGCACCTCGCGGAATGTCATAATATTTACATCGGAGAATATAATAATAAATAACATTATAAACAATATTGACGTAACAGATGTATATGAAACTAAATAAGGTCAAATGAAGCTAAACAGAGTCAAATGAAGCTAAATAAGAGCAAATGAAGCTAAATATTTTATCAGTGCTTTATCAGTATTTTATTAATGTTTTATTAGTCATCAGCCGTCCGTAACACTATTATATCATAAATTATTTAAACGAAGTCAAAAACTCTACAATCAGGCTTTTTAAACTTTGTCTAAAAGCTTTTTCTTATGTTTTAAAAAAGTTACTATAGTAAGTTTATTCTGAAAATAAGTCACAATGTTACATACGAAAAATATGATATTTTTATTTGAATTTTTAATTTATAAATTTGTTACACAGACGCGTGGTTTTAATATATGTATTTTTTTAAGCCCCAGGCTTGCTATTGCTGAAAAATATTATCTGAAACTATTCATAGAATGTACTCGGTGGAGCTGCGGGAGGTAGAGCCGCGAGATGAGGCAAAGACTATAGTGGCTGTTGGAACTTTGTGGCAGCAGTTTGTGACAGCTATATACTATAATTAACGGAGCGGATATGGTAATAATGTAATAAAAAAAAAGTCTACAGGACCCAACAGCAGATCAGGGTGGGCTGCCCAAACGTGAATATTTTATTGTTTAAACGAATCATATTATTTTAAGTGATATTAATTGATATAACTCGTAAATTAATTGCTCATTTAGAGTAAATTTAAATAAATTTTATTATTATGATTTTCAAGAATACCAACACAGGAAACTATTTGAGTTTTCAATAAATATACTCGTACTTGTATATTATTGTATAATATTTTAGCCTATTTTAATGGTATAATTGATACTTTAAGCTTTTCGAGTTTTTTTTAGTAAATTCATGATATTTTGTTACATGTCTTGAATGGTTTGAGCCCTGAATATCAGAGAGTTTTGAAGCAATCACTGAAATTGATAATTGCTCGAATAAATTGTGTATATATGGTGACTAATGTAAAATCTTACACTTTATTTTATTTCTTAAGTAATATCTTTCTACTATAAACTAAGTAAATGTAAGGTTGGAAAGTAGACTGCCATTGCTTTATTACAAAGCTGTCTTTGTATGCTTTGTACAAAATAAAATAAAATGTAAAAACTGAATATGTGAAAAAAAAAATCGTCGTGGGTGTGCATTCAAAAGGTATAATACGTTTAATTTTCAAGATGTGCTTTTTTGTTCCTTATTAAGATGAAAAACTTAAAAAATAAAATATAACAACACAAATATAAAGATAAATTATATTTTAATTCAACTAAATAAATAAACTCGTTGAGTTAATCAATATTCAAGAAATTACGATTGAAATCTTATATACTTGTATTACCTTTTGACCAAATAGATAAGTCCAGTCTAGACTGGTCACATCTCTTTCCTGAAAAAAAAAAAACTTGAAATTCAGTTAGTCTCTTGAACACTGCTAGACCGGAACGTCCACATGCAAGACTCAGCGAAGGCTCTCGCGCGATATTACGTGATACATTATTTAAGTTTATATCGGGGTGTTTCTTTTTTATTACTAATTGAAAAGCCGGGCGCGGGTTCGAGTCTTTGTCTCAGCAGTCCTCTGTTTCTGTTTTCACTAACTTTAATTTAGTTCTCTCTTTATGGTGCTCAGTTGGCGCAACTCTCCAGGACCGAATCAGTTTTTTACCAGTCAAAACGATTCTGCATTTTCATGAAGATATGAGAACGTGTAGCCTGCATGATTCTTATTTGGTGATCAAGTTTTGTGGCCATATTTCTGTAGATGGATCTTCCCAACGGATTCATCAGTTGATACTTGATCAGAATCAGAATAAGCGCATTATCAAAGAGACTTGTGACTTTATATGTATCCATTTAAAAAAAGCTTGTATGTATTCGATTCAATAAAAAGTAGCTCGTCTTATAAATATTGGTACCCAGACGTATTTTTTTCAATCCATGCAATACATAAATTCAATCGGTAAATTAAGTCCATTAAATTACTAATGTCAAGGACAGTTCTCTTTCATCTTTTCTAAATTAACATATTTGCACATGCAAATAACTTTCAAGCCAAAAACTATTTCAACCATACCTATATTGATAACTTAGGTAGATGTGTAGCTTCTATATTTTTCTTTCTTAAAGTAAATACCTAAAGCATGCTTTTCAATACCTCTCAGTATCTGTTTAGTCTTTTTTATACAATCTGTATCTCTTCAAAAACCTACTTACATCCTCCTCTCTTTCAAAAGGGTGTTACTACATCGCGTGATGGCAGGATAAAGAGCAGATTAATAACACAGACTTTTTCAGACGCACATTGACATATATTTACGATAAACTTTACAAACTTATGGCCCGACCTAGTCACAGCTTTCAGGCCAAGCCACAATACAATATGCTCTCGCCGACGAGTGGTACACGACTGGCGCGCGCTCGTGATAGGTAGTCGCACCGCGAACAAGTGGCGATCTACGTAACTAGTCCCAAAATGACAATATGGTAACACATTCACGTCGACAAGCGAACAGAAATAAGACACGAAAGATTGTATATCGAGGTTTTTGGTACCAGTCAGCAAGGGCTATAGCATGCTGATGGCACTAGTTAATAACAGTAGAAGTTTAATCAGCCCCTACATGCACACAAAAACTATACATATATCTCTCACACATAGTTCAGCTATACATTATAAAATTGTTAAAAACTCGTATATACAAAATTTGGTTACACAATGAAGAAATAACACTAACGAAGAATTAAATGGTAACATGAAGACGAAATAACATACAATAGAATACAGAAAAAATGCAGACACGGAGAAATAAATAAAACTTAATCTAAATATGATTATCATTTTTTTTCAAAACGTTCAGATTTTCCAAAATTCATGGTTCCAGCACTGTTCTCTCTTGGCCGGCTTCTTTTATGACTCTCCAGAAAAACTTTCGTTTACTTTCCTTTGATTATCTCAGCTCGGGGCGGTACGACTCCTTTCTCTGTCTCTCGGTCCCGGCCTTTTATTGTTCGCGAATTACGCGCGGCGTTTAATTCTCATCTCGGCGAGTCAAGATAAAACAAAACTTTTTTATCTGCCCGGCAACACAAGTGAGGCCCGGGAAAGTGCGAAAAGAGATGCACCCCTGAGAAGGCAAAGCTAGAAAAAAAGCTTTGAGAGACTCAGAACTTTTTGCATCACGAAACATTTGACGATAGTGTCAAGCACGCTTTCTTGGATTTACTTTTTTTTACACTCACTGAAATGCTACTCTTTTGCAGATTCATTATCATTAGTACTTACGTGCAGTAGTCACAAATACTCGAAAAGCAAATCCGTTGTACTTAGTAGCAAACTGATAATAATCTGAATGCAAGTATCATCAATTGTGGGAACAATCAAGTAAGAGAGAAATAAAAAGAGTATTTTTGTATGTTTGTATTGATATCAGCTTGATATAGCTCTTTTAGGCTGATGCCGAAAAGCCTCGTTAAAAGGGTCTTTTTTCTATTATTTTTGTTCGCTAGCCTGACATGCATATCTAATAATGTTAGTTTTAATTATATAAAAGTACACTGCGTTTGTATAGGCCATTTTATTTGTTATGACAGTTGCTACATTTCACGTTGGTTCAACTGTCATCTTTTATTTGCTTTTTGCCGTATCTGTCTTGGCGGCGTTGCATGTCACAGTGTCCCAGCAGTTGTCAGCTAACTCTCGTCCAGCCGGCGAAGCGACATACAGGTCGGACAAGGAAATCAAGTCTTTATTAAAAATAAATGCGAATATAATGTGGTAGTAGGTGAAATAAATGTGCTTGAAAAACAAGTTCTTTGTGTTGTTAATCTGCTCCTGCATCCTTTCTCCAAGCAGCCACGTGACGAAACTGCAACTTTTCGGTATATTTTAAAGGCGGGGGATGTCAGTATGTTTGTACTATTAGTTTTTTTCAACGCAAACACATACTTTATTCAGAATACCAAGCTTATAACAAGAACAATTATCTAGAAATATGATTTAAAGTAAATAATTTAGTAGTTCAAATTATAAATAAATAGACATTTAAACTGAATGACTATTCATCATTCCTTCTCCAAGAAAAAAATCGCAAAATACTAATATCAGGATCCTAAAGTGGTTGCCTTCCTTAAAATAAAAATCAATTGATTATTACTTAAAATATACATATACTATACATAAAATTCTTTTTTCAACGCGTCAATCCAAGCACAAAAATAACGGCAGAAGCGGGATGCGAACCGCGGACCTTGGAAACCAACTATGCCCAGGTATTCATACCGCTCGGCGAACTGCGCCATTGCCCCGCCTAGACTGACGTGCGTTGAAACTAGTATTTATATCATTGTTATCATCGTACGATAGATGTCGCTATAGTATATATTCAAAGTATGTATATTTTTATTATTATTCTATCAGTCTTCATTTATTCACAAGCTTAATATTATTACTTTCCTTGACGCGTTGAAAAAAGAATTTTATGTATAGTATATGTATATTTTAAGTAATAATAATTTGTAATATAGTCAATGATCTATAAAAGTAGATTAGAATATTGAAATAATAAAAATAATATTCTAATAAAAATTAAAAAATTAATATCAATTGATTAGTTTGTAAATGAATGAAATATAAAGAAGGTGCAAGCTTATTACTTCTACTACTTCTTAACAGGAAGTGATACTAACCTGCCATGGACATTGCCTCTTGGGAGGGTGAATGGTCTGTTCAACTTAATTGCCTTCGAGATATTTTTCATATTTTATATGAAGCATCTGGCTATAAAGAAAACGTACTTTCTGGAATTTAATATATTATGTTATTACAAGGAAAACCTCTGATATTACTTTTAATAATGAATTATTTTTTATCTTTTTTTCTTAGAACTTTTTGAAGTACTTGGATTGGTAATCATATTAGTTCATACAAATTTACTTACTTTATGTACTTGTTTGTATTAAAATAATAAAAAAATAAAATGTAAATGACATTTAAAAAAATCCCCAAATTATTAATTTTGAACAAGTTATTTTAAATTTTATTTAATATTTTTTCTGCTTTTTTTGTTTACTTATCATGTTAATAAATTTATTTTATACACTTGCATTTATTGTAGTAAATGAAAAATCACATTCACTTATTATTACACCATATAAAACATTATATTTTATTATTTGTACAATATAACAAAACATAGATTATCATTAACAACATGTGTAACGTAAAGAAAGTATGGTGTCTTAAAATGCACAGGGGCATTAGAAACATAGTTCAAAGTGAAAAATATTGAAAATTTCACGAGCCCAATACGGCGATACGGAGGAAGGCAGTAAAATATTCAATATATCGCATCCTCAGCCGAACTGTGGATTCCTCAGATGCACCGATGGGTATTATTTATGATCTGGTTCTGAACCTGAAGCATTTGTTCTGGTAGACAGCATAGCCGACAATTCTAGTAGCACTCCCGAAGTTTGATGGCATCCCTGAGTAGCTACAAATGGGTTTCCGGAATTTACGAGCACGTGGATTCATGTATCTTGCAATTTTTCAGATGTTTGTTTTATTCTATTGAAATTATATAACGATACAGAAGAAAAAGCAACAATATAATTTTTAAATGAAGTATTATGACTCTAAAAATTAGTAAGATATTTTTATCGATGAAAATTAATAGTTTAAAAAAAGATATTTTAAAACATTAGATTTTGACTGAAATTTTAAATGATTCTACGACCTTTGACATGGCAAGTAAAAGGTTTATCAGTAAGCCATACGCCCGGCTTATATGTATCCTACATTGCATGACATTAAGGTTGATAAAAATGAAAAGTTAATGAAAAACTAATTTTGGGGTGGCTCCACCAGACAAAATGGTCCATACCTCGGGAACGTCAGTCTGATCATCTGATTTCCTTAAAATTGTGATTAACTATTCACCCAGAAATATGCCTTGGATACTTAAAATACTTTTTTCTGACAGAACTAAGTAGCGACAATTTGTAGTGACCATATGTTACAGATATGGAACAGATATGGGAAGAAGTTACATGGTCTTTCAATAACTAAAATGTTAAGGTTATTCACTGACAAATTGAAAATTGAAACTGCATAACTATAATTGTAAGTTAATTTAAATTTCTACAATTAAAATATATGTATATATATATATATATTCTATTCTAACCACACTATAAATATTAATTTGAGTAAGGTAAAATACGAGTATATGTACTTTTAAATGATAAATAAATAAAAAACCTTAATAAATGTATCGACTTTTCTGTTAAACTATGTGTAATAGTAAAATAGTGTGTATAAAGCTTTCATGTTTTCATAAATTTGAAATTTACTATACATTAATAAAATATTAAAAATATTTCACAAATATTAATAACTGAAATGACATGAAACGTAAATCAAGCTGTGAAAACCAACGAAAAAATTCTGAAATATATTTTTTAAGACGTAAATTATTACTTCATGCTTCAGATGTGTGTTGCTTATAGAACATACTTTATGTAGATTAGTTTCCGAGATGAAATATTGAAATATATTCTCTAAATATTTCAGGAAGTTCAAAATACTTTCCAAGGTTGTAAGCGAAAAATTTTCCTCCATCCGCCTATAAATTATATGCAGTCTTGATAATGTAGCAAAGTTGCAAATTTATTTAGCTTGTATGTAAATGGAGGGAAAACTTTTTCCATATCTGGAATGTTGCAAAGATCGAAGAAATATGTTAAAACAAACGTGGAATCTGTATTCAAGAGGTAAATTAATGTATAACTTAATTTAGGCACTTGATCCCAATCAAAGTGCTTTAAATTGTAATTATTTTTCTTTCTAAATCAGAAACAGTTAGTTGCTTTTGTCTATGACTTGTCCCAAAACACCTGCATCCGGAGGTCTACTAAGAACATATATGAAGCTCTGAAACTTAAAGAGATGGCTGCTGTAGTTTTCGAGACATATTTTGGGTAATTTCATAATCAACATATTAAAAGAGATTGGATACATAGCCTAAATATTTCATAGTGTAGATCATTTGGTCTTTATAAGTGACTCAATTCAACTAATGTCACATATACACCATTTTATCAAATTCCCGAGCTTATGCCTTGAAGGTTGTCAGAAATCAGATACATATGGTCTCAAGTAGACTTGTGGGTAGAGATATGTCTTTGTACAAAAAATGGATAGTGGCAACTGACAACTAAATGGCGGGGATTTGTAATGAAAATATGTTCCAGATATTGAAAGACAAAAATAATTAGCAAAATATGTTATTTCTTCAAGACAGCTTAGTATTTAATATACTCGTATGTGTGTGTATAAATAACAGTAATAATCTACTTTTCAAAGTGTTTTTCATGCGTTAATTAAAAAATATTTTTTAATAAAAACGTACTTTTGTAGTACAGTTGTATACGTTGAAATTGATGAAACCTTCGTAGTTCGCGAAACTGCAGTCTTCCAGCAAGTGAAACAGTGCTCCGTGTGATTCATTTTAAGAAAAGATTTGAAATACTTTTCTATTTAATATTGAAATGTATCTCAAAGTAAATACAATGTAAGTAACATTAAATGATGATTTAAAGCTCAATCAATAGCTTCACGAGAAATGTCATTTTATTTGTAGTTTTAAACTATTTTTTTAAACTTACTATAATGTGTCTCTGCCGAACGAAAATATCCTCCCGGAATAAGTGTTTCATTTTATTTTTAAATTATTACAGACGAAAGTTTGAGAAGGTAAGATAAAGTAATATTTCAAAATATGATTCACGACATTATTCAGTTACATTTTTTTCAATACATATTTCTTTATTAAGTAAGTAAGTAAATATTAAACGAGATTATAATAATTAAATATCTGTTAAATGTAAAAATTAAAAATTATAAAAAATTCGTGAAATATAGATTTCGGTACCTGTTTTTGTTAAAATAATTGAACCGTATAAGTAAATATATTCGTATGAGGAGAAAATAATATAATTTGTTTGAAACAATGTAGTTTCGTTATTTTATTTGAAATGAGCGGAATACCAATGAATACAGGATTATAAGCGTCTAGACAGTGTATTAAAGAGACAATGCAATCAAGAAAATGATTGCAAAGCCCCGTATGTGTTGTCTGGTATAGCGACCAATATGCAAATTCGAAAATACTCAAATATAACTCCAGCAATAACATAAAATTTTACTGTTATTATTTGTTTTTGTTGTATTATAGAGATGAAGTATTATTTTTCATTTTATATCTTTGTCCAATTCTGGTACCTAAATATATGAATTAATACATAAAACTGGTACACAGAGGGACATTCAATGAATTTCGTTATATGATATAACGCTGCTTACGTTAATTAGAAGCAACATTAATTAAATCAACTCAGAACTCCATACGATCATCATCATCATTAGCCTGTGTCCGCTTACTGTTGAACGTAAGCTTTCCGCAAGAGTCTCCATTGTCTTCGATCCTCGATTTTCCTTATCCATATACTATTACAACCAAATCAATTATTTTATAAAATTTATTATTAAGTGTATTTTTTATGTACAGACAATCTTCTCATATTAAGAGCACATTACTACTTCAAATAACCGACATATAACTACGTCAGCGTGTCCATGCTTTCTCCCAGAACATCTTTGTTCTTACAGGCTACTTGGGAACATGTATGGTTCCCAAAGACTTCTAGAACTGGGGTCTCAAGAGATGGATAAAGAGATTATAATGTTAATTTACGAACTAATTTTCAATCAAATCATGTATTAAAGCATGATCTTTTTTAAAAGGTGTTACTGCGAATGGGTGGTATATATGTTATAACATTTGCTTACCACATATTAATAACATGTAACAAAAAAATCTGTTTCTCTCGCAATGGACGTATTTTTCGATCTATGCGTGAATAGTATATAAATTATATGGATTTTTTTTTAATTTTTATTAGAACATTATTTTATTATTTCAATATTCTAATCTACTTTTATAGATCATTTTACTATATTATAATATTATTAATAATTAAATATACATATACTATACATAAAATTCTTTTTTCAACGCGTCAATCCAAACACAAAAATAACGGCAGAAGCGGGATGCGAACCGCGGACCTTGGAAACCAACTATGCCCAGGTATTCATACCGCTTAGCCGACTGAAAATAAAAATATACATACTTTGAATATATACTATAGCGACATCTATCATACGATGATAACAATGACATGAATACTAGTTTCAACGTGAGTCGGTCCAGGCACGGTAATAGCCCAGTCGGCTAAGCGGTATGAATACCTGGGCATAGTTGGTTTCCAAGGTCCGCGGTTCGCATCCCGCTTCTGCCGTTATTTTTGTGTTTGGATTGACGCGTTGAAAAAAGAATTTTATGTATAGTATATGTATATTTAATTATTAATAGTATATAAATTGATAAAAAATGTTTTTACCTTTAATCTTCATCGGGGAGAAAATGAATAAGGCCAAGATAAACAAAACTAAGTTAAATAAGGTTAATGTAACACTTGAACTGTGCTTAAGTTTTTGATTTATTTTGCATATAATTTATATTGTATTATTATATGGTAATGAGCTTTTTGGTTCTATCACAGATGGGGGTTGGCTGCAGTGGCGTTTTGCTGTCTGGAGCTGATGTAAAGTCAGGGAGCCGTTAAACTAGAAAAATAAATAGCGCGCAGTTCTATCACCGACCAAGCACTTTGGAAGAGCAAACCAAGCGTCAAACTACAGCAGGAGATGGGAAACGAATAAAATATGTGATTTTCTATAAAAAACATCAAAAACAATTACTATTATTTATTTTTAAACAAAAACATACACATTTAAGCAAAAATATATGGCTATATTCGGCAGTTGAAGCTTTTCACCGCGTAAGACGACTTTAGCCGTCGTGAGCTTTTCGGAAATCTTTGTGTCTTATATTACATTTGTATGTTACTGGTGTGACTATTCAAATATTAATGAATAATCATTAATAAATGATGAATGTTATAAGGACTAATTGATAAAACATTCATATATTAATTATATATTTAAAGTATGACAAAAAATGGTATGTTAATGCATAAGTGTATTCCATAGACCAACTATAAATTTAACAAATGTATTATTTTTTTTGGCGTTGATAAAAAACCCTTTTTGCAATATTATTTGTATTGGACTGAAAAAGACTTGACACAATTACGAAACTTTTTTTCTTCAGTTTTTCACAATATTATCCTTTGCAGACTGTGAGAAGAAGATAGAAAAAATTAAACAGGCCTAATATTAAAATTGATTATTATATTTTTTCTGAAAATTAAATTCAATATTTTAGACATTATATAAATATGATTTTGACATAAAACAGAATGGTGAAATTGATAAAATTTATTGATTGCAATGCGTTATGTCTGTATACAATTGTTCTCGAGAAACAGTTTTCCCAAAACAAGGTATGGTCATTAGTGACGCCAAAATGGTGTCTGTCTTCGTTGAAATGTTGTTATTAAAACAATTCAAATTAAACAGGTTACAAAGCAGGCTCGTTTCAGGCCACAATACAACTTGTCAATGTGGAATGACCTTTGACAATCGCTTAGAAAAATAAGTTAAGGTAACTGAACCTTGCTTATTAAACCTTTCGCATCGGTTGTCGACATATGCCGTCAAAGATTCCCCAACCGTTGACATCGGTTGACGTGATATATCATTTTGCTACTTTCAGTACTCATTGTGACATCTACGGTAGGAAATTGGAAGTGCAGTCATTCGCTTTATCAACCTACAAGTATTCTTTACAGGAATCTGTAAAGCAGGTTTCGTCACAGGAACGGTTTTTCTGTAAGCCACATGTGTCAATACCACCACATGTACGGAGTTACATAATGAACGTTTGTTAAATGTAATAGTTTTTATGCATAATCTGATAGCTAAAAGATAGAAGAACCAATGTGATATATGAAAATAGATCAGATAAGTACATTTATGCTTCAAATACTAGTTTTAAGTCGAATACATCAAGCAAGGCTAGCTTTCAATAAAAAAGCCAAAATTGAGTCAAAGAATACACAACTTGCCAAAACACTTGTTTGGAGCATCTTAATGTACGGCTGTGAGACATGGTGCTTATCTGAAAGTGATAAAAAGACTTGAGGCCTTTGAGATGTGGTCGTACAGAAGAATTCTCGGAATTTCCTGGAGAGACCACGTCACGAACAATGAGGTTCTCAGAGACCATAAGGCACCATAAAACCATCTCGAGAGGCGAGCCCGATGGATTGGTCACATCATGCGCCACGATGGAAAAATATTTACAGCAAGTATTCGAGGACATGAGGCTTGTTTGGCGAGGACCGAGAGGAATGGAGATCGAGATGCAAGATTCTGTTGCTGCAAACCAATCCACCGGATTGATACTACGAAGAAGACTAGTTTTAAGTAAAAGAAAAATGGTTTGAAAAATTCACGCCGTATAGTTTGTATTCTACCAAGCCGTAACGAAAGGTCAAAGACCATAAGACCATAAAATGGCGTCTGGCCTAATTGACATAATTTACAAGAAAAAATAAAAATATTACGAGGTAGGCTTGTTTGGCGCGCGACATTATCAATTTGATATTGTGGCCTTTGGGCTTAGCCGTGTGTGAAAATTTCTTGTATCCAATATTTCGACCGCTATTGCAGGGTCTTGAAGACCCTGAAGAAGACCCCTGCAATGGCGGTCAAAAAATTAATAGAAGAAGTTCGCCACACACGGCTAATCCCAAAAGCTACAATATCAAATCTGGCCGTGAAAACTTAAGAAGTCATTATCAATTTGTGTATCGTAATGCTGAATTGCCGTTGACAATCGTTTTCGAGATGTTGAGCTAACTGAAACATGCACATTAGGGACCGCAAAATGGCGTCTGTCCACGTTGAAATCTTCGCCGCCTCATTGGCTATTCACGCCGTGAAGTTGGCGTCGAGCGCGGCCGTGCTCGATAAATTTCCCGCCCTTTTCATATGTGTCACATTCGCTTCATTGTCGTCTGTCCCGCGGCGGCGTTTCGGCCCGAAATTCCCAAAGGGGAGCCTCGACATTTGAGCGGGGGGAGATATATTAAAAATATCAAAGGCGCGCGAGTTCAGGGGCGTAACAAAATGTGACGCGGAAACGCATGTGATGCGAGTGTTGCCATGCCGCCAAAAACACTGCGCTTCAAATTAATTGATTTTTAAAATTTGAAATTCTATTAAGTGCTTTTATAATCGATCACGGGTGGTCAACCTGGTTCGTACCCCTTACTAGTGGGCGATACGGGCTTCCTTGGTGGGCGGTGGGTGATTTTTTTCTCTCTACAATCTCCTACATTCCTTCTAGAATTTTGTCCACCCATATACTGAATTGAAATATAGCAAGGTTGGTGGGCGGTAGGGAAATTTTACCATGAAAAATAGGCAAAAGTGGGCGCTAGGCATAAAAAGGTTGACCACCCCTTTGAAAGACCATTCAATCAAAAAATTCAAGTAATGATTCCTAACTGATTTCTTAACGTATTTCGTGGTTAGCAACGAGTTACCAAAGAAGGCAATTCGAGACGAGGTCTATTTGACATCTAACTGATGCGTGCAGTAATGAGTCCCCACTTGGGTCTCCAAAAACAGGACGGGACAGGGAGGGTTTTCACCAAGCGGGTAGACCATTCAATCCGCTTCAACGGCTTTCAAACGGTTTACAAAAAATATTAAATTAAGAGTCATTTTTGAGCGTTTATTTTACATCGTTAATTAATAAATGTAATTCAAATTAAGGTCTTTACGATTAAATATTACAATACTTAGTTAACCCTTTCATTACGGCTCTATTTGAATACAAATTTTGCTGTCAATTATAAAACTAGTATTTGAAGCATAAATCTACTTATCTGGTTTATTTTCATATAACTCATTGGTTATTGTATTCTTTAGGTATCAGATGATGCATAAAAAACAATTCTAAGAAAGAAGCAAAACGATATATCACGTCAACCGATGTCAATGTTCGGGAAATCTTATGACGCCATATGCCGACAACCAATGCTTAAAAAATATGTAAAAAGACAGAAAACAGATGAAGAGAAGAAAACAAAAAAATATGTAAAATCCGCACAGAAAACAGAATTATACGTAGCCTAGGTTGAGCTGCCCCTTAAGATAAAATATTCCAGATCCTGGGAACGTCGGGATAATTCTCCAATTTACTTAAAAAACGATTAACAAATAATCCGAAAATATGCCCCGGACTACAGCTACCGTTTCTTCAAGTACTCGGAATTCTGCTCTGGAGGTTGTCAGGAACCATAAATGTTCCCAAGTGGATTTTTAGGTGCAAATATGTCCTAGAACGAGGAATTGAAAGTGGCAGCTGACAGAACTAAGTGCCGGTGAATTGTGATGAGCACATGTTCCATATATGTAACGGATGTGGGAAGAAATATCAATTAACTTTTCACCGCCTGTGACGTCTCTGGACGTCATGAGATTTTCAGAAATATTTGAATACTCATATAATAGTTGTCCATTAACGGTGTAAATTATCCGAATATTAGTATTCACTAAAATTCTACATATATTTTTCTCAACTCGAATTTATTTGATTATTCAATCAAATAAATGCGAATAGAAAAGTATAAATGACAACTGATTTAATTGTCTAAGTAATATATATCACATGACAATAATCTAACAATAATCGATTAACAGTTTCACTGCCGGCGGGTACTCAATAGTGAAAGCAAACGCTTTGCAAACCAAAGGTCGTGGGTTCGATCCTCGATGGAGATTAAAAAAAATACTTTTACTCAATTTATGATTACTCGGTTGGTGTGGATTTGATCGCTCACCCGTAAAATGACATTCATAGCCTATTAATTAAAATTTGTGGTAGACAAAAGTCATCCCGTGAAGACCACCCATTCATAGTGAATTCTTTTAATAATAAGGATGATGCGTTAATATCGGGCTGTAGTCTAAGACGTTGGCGGATCAACAGTCCACATGCAGCGATTAACCATATGTAATACGGTGAGCGTCATAGAATTCCACATGTGATACTCAGAATTATTATCAACATATGTCGGTATTCTCCTGTATGTGTTTACATAAAAAATATCTAAAAAAGTGTCGCTGTAAAACGTTAAGTTGCCAAAGAATAAATGAAAGAGTATAAAAATTTGTACTATGAAATATATTTATGAAATTAAAAATAAAATTGTCTTTTAAGTCCCTTTGGGTGAATTGATACGCCACTGGTCGAGATGAAATATGAATCATGGTAATGTTATGAGAAATTCTGTCTTGACAACACAAAAGGCGGCCGTGAAAGACGCCAGTAAATTTTGCATTATTATGCCGGCGATTGTGTTTTCATGGCGGTTTTTTTTTCAGGACGTAAATAAGTGCCACGCGCTCTCCCTGATAACAATGGAGTAATTTTCGATCGGCGGATCTGGTAAATTTTTTTTTTGGAGTGTAAAATTTAACAACGACAATAGCGCATTGTAAACGCGTTTCTTGTGTGATCATCGAAGTTAAGGAACATAAGACGAGAGTGAGAAATTGAATGGGTAACCGTTTGTTGTTTAGCGTGTGTTAGTTGGGTTGAGTCGCCCGTTATAATCAAATTGTCCAGGCTTCAAAAGCATCTGAGAATTATAAAGATATGACATAGCATTATCTAAGGTAAATTTGAGTTTTTTATTTATGTAAATACATACAGGAGAATAACGATAGATGTTGATAGTGATTCTGAAGTCTCATCTGTGGAATTTAATGACGCTCACCATGATGCATATGGCTAAGCGCTGCATGTGGAGTGTTGATCCAACGACACTAGTTCTGTTCTATGCACAGCGCAATCGACCATGACTATTCTCCGCTTTAATCGAGTGGAGAGATTGAACATATTTACATTATTGTTATTTTTTTCTTATTACTGTAGCTTAGCTGTAAATTGAAAACGTGTATTTTTATATTATTCAGATTCAATCAATCTTCTTTTATTCACAAGCATTATTTTAAAGTTTGGTTTAATTCACATTATTTCTTTACAAAAGATAAAAGCACATAATTCAAACCAACTGAGGCTCATTTTAAGCAATGAGTAAACTCCTTAACAGTTCAAAACTCAATAATTTTAATTTTTAGTTAAAATTAACATACAATTATAATTATGCAGATTTGGCAAGAATTGTCAGTCAACAACCTTAATGTTAATATTATGATATATTAAAATATGGTTCTTTGTAAAATAACGAAACTGAGTTTAATATGAGATGTTACCACAGAGATGACCATATTTGCACAACTCTTTTTTGTGAAATTTAGAAATTCGTTTGGCTCTTGTGAGTGGATCTTTAAGCGATGACTTAATGCATCTCAGGCCTATATTTTGCGCTCATAAAAACGAATACATTCCTTTGAAAATAATAAATATTTATCTAAAAGGCATTAAAAGGTACTTATCTCGGGATGTGCCGCCTCTTACTCAGACATTATCCGCTCTGGTGAGAGATTTAGCGCAGACCTCTGACCCGGCCGCCATCTTACGACAAGAAGACGAGGCGGCAGATTTATGTATGTCCCTAGAAAAGCCTGTATCTAAAAAAGACCGCGTAATAAATAAAGTAAATATAAAAGAGTGCGCAGCGTGTTAAAGATATCATCGCATGATATTAGGAAAAGCAAGCTGTACTGTGAGTGAGAGCAAAGGCTTATGCTAACAATAAAAGCAACCGAAGCTCAAGAAATATAAATTTAAAGTTTGATTTAGGAAGTAAATAATGAATACGTTTTTAGCACACTAGATTAAATCAGTTGCTACATTAATTAATCAAGTCAATTATTTACGTATTTTTCTATTTATTTATGTTGGCGGTCTTTCAAAGTGATAAGAGAAATGTACATATATGTTTTTTTACTGAACAATGTCACAATTATAACATTGGTCTCGTTATCGATATCGCCTCACACCCGCATGACACCGGAGGACAGTTAAGTCTCGAAATGATGCGCTCATTCAGATTATGATCAGTTGGCAACTGATAAGTCCAGTGTTAGTACCCTCTGAACAATTGTGGCCACTGTAAAGAAGCGATTAAAAGGAAGAATTCATAAAAGAGACTTTCACGGGTTGTAAAGAGATGGAGATTGAACATAGATCTCTCAGCGAAAATGGTAAATGCATGTTTTTTTTTAGACTTAAGTCTAGTTCTGTTTATTAATTGCGGTGGTTGGCTGTCTTCCACTACGAGCTCTCAGTAACCAGTAGCCAGTTGTGCTTCAACAGCAACTAGTCACCAGTTGTGATCCGTCCGGGGCCTGAAGCAGCACGTCTCGGACAGAAAACCGAAAGTTTATAAATTTTTGTCGAAAATACATTTCAATATGCTTCTTAAAAAGTCTTTGTATTACTTATCTGCTCCTCATTCCTTCATAACGCGTTCTGATAACGATCTCACTGACGTGAAGTAGTTTTTTTTGTGAGTAACGAGGATGTTGAATTATTACATTTTTTTTAGAGATATATTACGTATAAATGCCATTATTTTTAAATCGTTGCGGATTTTTTGCTTAAAAATGTACATACTTAAGTTTTCCAAATGCTGATTATCCCAGTTGTATACACCTGTCGATTGATATGAAGTTGAAAAATAATAACTTCGCCTACTTTAAAAACTAAATATATTATTGTAACTTTACAACAGTCTAAGAGACATGTTTCTGTTTGGGAAACGTTTTCCACTGAAGTATCTGCAACGTATATAAAATTAATAAAACAGAAGCATATTTCCAGCAAGGTTTTCATGAGTTTCCTCCCGTTATGTTATCTCACGCGTGCTCCCATCCCAAGCAGTGTATCGCCGTCCTGAATATATATGTTTAATACGAAACTTCAAATTGGAATTACTCGTCATAAACGCTCCCGGAACATCCGGCCACGGATTGTATGGCGGCGTGTATAGCAACGACATCATTTCATGTATTTATACGCGCAATGTAATATAACAGAGGTTCTCAAATATGAAATAGAAAACTCTCATATCCATGACGTTTTCAGTCTATAAAAGTTCTAGACTATTCAATAACAAATAAGGAGTTATTAACTGTTTATATTATTAACAAGTTAAGGATAGGTAAGGTTAGGTTAAGTAGACAAAGAATTAAAAAAATGGTGTCTATTCTATGACGGTCTTGTTAACTGCGCGTTATTCCAATGTAGTTTATCAGCAAGGTACCATCAGAACTAAGCAGAATTATAGGAAGATCTTCACAAAAAATTACTCCCAGGTGACAACCCAAAACAAGTTCTGTTTTCATGGATGATGCACTTGGACCTGGTTGAGACATATACTTTGCATACCGCAAGAAAACATAATCTACAGTTGTCTTTTTTTCAAGCTTTCTGGCTCGCGCTATCCATGCAGGCCGTTGGAAAATATACTTAGAATATATTCGGCAAAGCTGCGGGAGGTAGAGTTGACATGGTATTAGGCGAGGACCATAGCAACTGATTTGTGGCTGCAATTTATGACGTCCATATGCTCCAGTTAGAAGAGTAGATACGGTAATGAGGGTGATGATCTATGATTATTAATTTATAGTCCAGTGGTCCTTTACTTACTAACGAATCTGTTTTTTACGAGTTTCACTGCATTGTATAATAGTACCAAATGGTTTGAACTATAGCAGCATTCGAAAAAATCACTACATTTTTTCGAAAAGTATGATTGATATATATTCGCATGTCTTGAATTCTGCATCAAAAAATCTAGGCCATCAAAGAAGTATCAAACCTGGATGCTATTAAATGGTAATTAAATATTCATCTAATAAAACAACTGATTTACTTTAAACCTATTGACTGTCGTCTTAAAGGGATGCTAGAAGTATGCATATTATGTACAATACGAAGCTTTGTTGTTTTTTCTGAATATGGCTTGGAAAGAAGCATGGATATTAAGAGATGACAAAGCTGTGTGGCGGTATTTTGCAACCAAATGCTTCGAAGAAAGAAAAAGGTATTTTTTCATTATTTTTTTCCACTGGAATAAAATATATAAAGTTGAACGGTGTATAAAATAAATGACATTATCCAGAACAAGCAGGCAGCTTGTTTCTGATGACTACAAACAAAGGTATCTTGGCATTGCTTTCAGAGTAAAATCTTATTTTTCCATATTATTCTTAATATCATTTTCTGAACGCGAACGGTTACAATCTTATTATTCTCTTTGAAACACTAAGTTTCTAGGAATACCTATTTAATTTAACGTCTTTCTATGGATTCTAGAGTCATATGAAAAGCTCGTATACTCATAGTGGCTCTGCATAACTTTGCATAGCGACTTCAATATGCTATACCTGTCGAACTAAATACAACTTACAAAATGTATGAAAATATTTATTTTAAGAATGAATGTTGTATAAAATCCTTGACCGAAAAAACAATGAATGGTCACCGCCTATTGCTTAGCGTGTATTGTTGGTTAGCTTAAGCCACGCCTTAGAAGCAAGCGGTCCAGCACTCGTAAGTGTTCGGTTAATCTTCCGATATTAATAATGTATGCCTTGAATACTGCAGTTCCGTATCTTCAAGTTCTGAGACTTTCGCCCTAGAAGCCATTGAAAATCATATATATTCCCATGTGGTTCAAGTACAGAGAATTCTTGAGACAAAGCATAGATAATGGCATTTAACGAAAATAGCAGCATTTTTGGTGACCATTTGGTACAAATCAATGACAAACGACAATATAAAATCGTTGAAAGCGTTGTTCTGGTTCAATCAACAAAGTTTAACGTGGAATAAAAAGTGGATAGGTTACCGACAGTTGATTACCGAGATATATATATATATATACTGATGAAGAAAGAATATAAAAAAATGTCCGAATCGATTTTTCACACAGTGAACTGCCAGTGTTTTATATCGTAGAATTTACCTTCTGACCACATCATATTTATGAGAACTTTGTCTAATAAATACTCATAATTATGAGTTGTGTTCCAGAAAACGTAATGTTGATTCGCTTAGTGTTTTTTACCACTATTACCTCTGCTAACGCTCATGTAAAAAGTGGAAAATTTGTAAAATATATGGATCCGCGGAACTTAACCAGGCAATCCCTGAACCCAGAGCTCGTAGTGAAGTGGCAGCGTTCTGCTAGTTTATGCCCGGATCGAGTCCTCGCCGAGGCACTTACTGAGCCGCCAGCGGGTTATGGCCGCGAGAGCTACCCGTAAATACGGAGTATTCGACGTGATCTCCCTACATTCGGTTTGATATCCACTCAACAAGTAGGTGGGTGGTTATTAATTTTAATACTTGCCGTAACTTTGTTTTAAATCGCTTGTATATACGAGTATGTACGTCGTTAATTCTTATCAATTCAAGCATTGTTTCAGTAAACTTATACAGTTTCATAAAGTTGATTTTTCAGTGAGTATATAAATTAGATGTATTATTGTTACCATATCCGTTTTATATCTGGAACAAATAATCACCACAATTTACCAACACACAGTTCTGTCTACTTCTATTGTCATGTTATTTAGCATTCACTTTGAATGTTATTAAATAAATCATTTAATAAATATTTCATCACTGTTTAATCACTTGCTAGAAGAATGCAGTTTCGTCCTCAATGAAGACTTTATCAGTTCCAACATATAACAGACATGAATGTAAATAACTTTTTGCTAAGTTTTAGGACTGAGAGTATACCTACTAAGGGGATAGGTTGAGCTTAGGGGCTAGTTATTACCTATTGGATTCCTGTTAGACTTAGGATTATTAACTGCTAATTAACAATAACGTTTCAGATATTATTAATGTCTGCAAATCTAAGCACCTTCACAAAAACTAATGCAGCCGTATAACGCGTTTTGGAAACAGAGTCATGCGTAGAATTCTCGAAGTACAATGGTTTGAATTTGTGAGAAGTAATAGGGTGATGATACAGACAATCTTCCACACTGCAATTGGTCAAGAGACTAAGGTGGATCTGAATCAAACATGTACTTAATGTCCCAAGATAGCTAAAACTACAGATACTTTTCCTTCAAACCACGCGCTCTCGTCATCTTGGACGGCCATCGAAAACTGTACATAGAATATACGGTAAAGTATAAAGTGGAGCTTTCTGAAGCAAAGTCAAGATGAGATGACGGCCATGTCAGCTGACAGAGCTATATAACGACTGTTCGTGACGACTCAATGGCTCAGTTAGGGGAATGGACATGCAAAATTACTAAAAATAATTTGAATGAAGACAATATCATGGACGCGTCATTATCTTCTGTTGTGACACGAGAGTGAATTTTTCAGGCCTATTTATTTTTATTTAATTTGTTATATCATTTTAAAAATACATAAAATCTTAAAATTATACAGCTCCATATAAAACAGTAAAACAAACAATAAAAATAAAGCCTTGAAATCTGATACAGATAAAATGCAAGCTCTGCCAGTTTATATCTTTATATTCCTTATACTCTGCATCACACACAAGAGAAAGAATAAAAAACGTATTTCCCACATATGGGGAAATTTAGAATTCAAGCCCCTTTTTCCCCGAATGCGGGGTTTTAAAAACACAGTCGGAATTTTGGTGTACACAAAAAAAACAATAGAAAACAATTGAGTTATTTATGCAGAAGGGTATTTTGTTGAGTTTGACAAGTGAAATAAATGGGCGGCAGCCTTGATTTATTCGGCGGTTTTTTGTATTCATAATAATGCAGTACTGAATGTAAAAATAAAGAAAATCGTGTACACCGCAATGTTTACGCTTTCTTTACGCCGGTGGCTTTAATTTTGCTCTTTTGTGGGAAACATTTTTTCAGACATTTTTTGGTTTTAAATAAATCGGGTTACATTTTTGAAACATGTAAACACTATGTAATAAAAGTAAAATAATTAAATACTCTCTTCTTTATCCTAGCCATTTCCCATCATCTGGGGTTGGCTCTTTTTGTGTACATTCACCATGTCTGTCTGTCCTGCGTTGCATTCTCGGTCTTACCCAGGGTTTTCAGATCCTTGTTTACAGTTGCAGTCCAGGTTGCCTTTGGTCTTCCAGGTCTTTTTCTCAGCGTGGGTATGTTAAGGGCTCTCTTCACCATGTGATCCTCACCTCTTCGTGTCACAGGCCTATACCATCTTAGGCGGTTTTCCCTTATCTTTTCAGGTATGTGGGCCACCGGAAATGTAGAAATAAAATAAATAAATACTATACTTTTAAAAAATCAACGTACTGTAGAAGTCAAACAGACAGGTGTTAAGAATCATAATCTGCAGTTTATTTTGATGTTTTGAAGATTTAAAACTACTGTATTCGTAGTGTTGAATAGTAAGCTTGCACTCAAGAATCCTTAACAAATAAAAAATAAAAAAACCCAGTCCTTTGGTTGTGAATTTATATTTTAAATTTAATTTTTTTCATAAAAGTCAAGTATTTGATTTTGAGAAATTTGTTTTATGTAATCCTGTAGACGTCCTTGATAGACGATGAAATAAAAGTAGTTTGGAATAACAAATAATATACAAACATCCTCCTCTTTCAAAAGAGAGGGAGTTATTCCGTCGCGTGAGGGCAGGATGAGGTGCAGGTCAGCAAACAAACACTTTCTTTTAGAAGAACATTGATTATTTATTTATTTATTTATTTATATACAGAATCGAAATTCCAATTTTTACAAATATTTAGAAACAGAGTAAACATAAATATACCATTAATAGAGAAAATAATAAAAAATAAAAATAACACAAAAGAATAAGAAGATGACAATATAAGATGATTATATTTACGTTAAAATATTGCAAGCTTCCGACCACGTGGGATGACATGCCACGCGGCCGCAATGCAACCTTGTCTCGCTAAAGGGTGGGGACCTACTGGCGTGATGGGCTTACCGGCACTGCGGCGCTCGCCCAGCGCTCGAGTGGCCATCTTTAGAGCTAACTCATCCGTGAGTGGACCTGTCAGAAACGACAATATGGTGGACACATAAATTTATGACAAGCGATCAGAAATACGAGACGAAATATTGCATATCGAGGTTTTCGGTACAAGTTAGCAAGGGCTGCATCGTGCTGATGTCAATACTTATATGTGTGTGTAACTGCAAGTGCTTTTGTGAGGAATGAGCAGGTGATGGAGTGGACAGCCTTTCATACTACAGTTGGTTAAAAAATCTGTCTAGGATATACACTTCGGATGCCGACAGGAGATCACCGCAAATGGTAAGGACTCTCGGTTGCACTTCTTAAGTAGACAGTTGGGTTTGACAACTGTCTTTACTTAACTTCGGCAGCGGGTATAGCTCAATGGTCAAAGCTTTTGCTTTGCAATCCAAAGGTCTACAATGGAGATTGAAAAAATATATTTTTTAATTAGTTTCTGAGCTCTAAAATACACCCGGTTGGTGTAAATTTGATCCATCACACGTAAAATGCTAGTCAAAGCCTATTAATTAAAATTGTTGGTAGACGAAAGTCGTTCCGTGTAGACCACCCATTCATAGTAAATTCCTGTAATAATAAGGATGATACGTGAATCTCGGGCTATAGTCTATGACATTGGGGATCAACACTCCACATGCAGCGCTTAGCCATCATATGCAGCATGGTAATCGTCATAGAATTCCACAGTTAAGACTTCAGAATTACTATCACCAACTGTCGGTATTCTCCTGCATGTGCTTACATAAAAAAAAACTTGCGCTCTTACGGTAGTGAAAAATCGTTGGAAACTATACATAGACTTTATTTGGAAGAGTTCCGTGACGCAGAGTTGATGTCAGCTGCTATGAGGTAGGAAACATGGCGGATGATTTTGTTTTTTGTCAGCAAATATAACGAGTATATGCACCAATTAAAGGATGATGATGATAATATTGTTCTTCTCTAAAATATATGCTCTTAAGGTAGAGCATACGGAAAAGTGGGATGAAGACACATGAGAAAGACCTTCGTTCAGCAGTGAATGTACAGACTGACGATGTTGATGATTATATATGAATAATTAATCCATAAAATAAAATTGTTTTTTTTTTTTTTAATGTGCGACATTAAAGCCTAATGGCATTTAATACGTCATAAATATTTATTTTGATTTATTTCAAGTATATTTCAAATGAAATTTTAATTTTTCTCATTAAAATGATTCAATGCGACGTATTTAAATATCATATGCTTTGAATACAAAACATTGTTATTAATAATTAAATATACATATACTATACATAAAATTCTTTTTTTTTTCCAACGCGTCAATCCAAACACAAAAATAACGGCAGAAGCGGGATGCGAACCGCGGACCTTGGAAACCAACTATGCCCAGGTATTCATACCGCTCAGCCGACTGGGCTATTACTGTGCCTGGACCGACTCACGTTGAAACTAGTATTCATGTCATTGTTATCATCGTATGATAGATGTCGCTATAGTATATATTCAAAGTATGTATATTTTTATTTTTTATTATTCAATCAGTCTTCATTTATTCACAAGCTTAATATTATTACTTTCCGACAGTCTATTTATTTTAGTAAGTACCACTCGGGTCTCGAACCAAACTATAGACTGAATGGATGAGAAACGACTACTTATAGTTCCGACTTGGACTTTATAACCAATCATTTACCTGTGTTACTTTTATGTATAGTATATGTATATTTAATTATTAATAATATTATAATATAGTAAAATGATCTATAAAAAGTAGATTAGAATATTGAAATAATAAAATAATATTCTAATAAAAATTAAAAAAATCCATAAAACATTGTTCATTTAAAATCCGCATGAACTAAACCTCCATAAATAAAATTTACTTGTGTGTTTTCATCATCGTCATAGAAGACACGGTCAAAGGCACGTCGTGAGAAAGGGCGATTTCGAAGACAAGTAGTTTTTTTTTTAAATAATCAAACATATATATTTAACATTTGTCATTTTTTTGTTACATATGTGGAATACTTCTGTTTTATCAATTCTCTTCTCCCTTCACTTTCGATGGCTCCGTAACCTGATCAATAACCGCCGCTCACCGGAGAAACCACTGTGTAACGTGCCCGCTCTACGAACCAACGAAGTCACAACTACCTAGTAGCCTTTCATCATTCTAAAAATCATTTCAAAATCATTCTAACAATTAGAATCTCGTTAATCATTCAACTCATACATAATCCTCTGTTAAATTTTCAACCTTTTAAACTGCTTAAATATCAAGCTTACTGGCATTTAATTCCCCGTGACATAATATCATGTTCTTATTTCTTTTGTTTCTTGTTCGTAATGTCGGTGTATTTCCGGGAACATGGTTATTTGTAAACATTTTCATTTATTCAGATACAAAAAGTCAATAATTGAAAATGTACACAGTGAGTGCAAAATCATGTGCAAAATATTATTTCATTTTTTAAAAAAAGTTAGTCAACGCTATGCAAATTATTTGAAACAAAGTATTTATATATTTTTAATATTCAAATAATATTCAAAGTTTTAAGAATATAAATATAAAGTTAAATATAGATTCTATTAGCCATGAGAATTGGAAAGGCATGCTAAAATGTATGAGATACTGGTTGCGATCCTAAAAGCTCATGAATTTATCATCAGATTTGCACTTAGCGGAGATCGTAAGAAAAAAGTTCCGCTTTATTGCCGAGAGCTTTCATAAAAAAGCTGCGGTGGTGCTTTAACTGAATTGAATAATACACCCGCCCCTTCACTCGACCGAGGCTCGCCATACATTAGTGAAAGATGACCTTCAGTGAAGATTAACCATCGTTCAGTATGCAAATTTGCTATGTGCAAGTGAAATTGTCAAAGTTGCGTTGAAAAATTCGATATATTCATAATAAAAAACGTCACAGATCATTGTTTGATCAACGCAAAACGATCAAAGGACACAGAGTTACTTTGGAAGATAAAAAAGTAGTCTCTGAGATTGAAGAACTGAACAAAAGATCTCAAAAATGTATGGGATATTGCGTTTATTTTTCATAAATAAAGAAAAAGTAAATTATTGATTGACTTTACTCTATTAACTTTATTTAAAATTAATTAACCATGATACACAAAAGTGTTATCTACTAGACACATATATTAAGTGGATGTTTTATTGTATTGCATATCCTTTCTTATTTCCTATTTAAAGTTACCTGTTAAACATATTCACAGTGTTAGTTTCGCACGTTTCCAGGTATGCAAAGCACACATTCACAATTTTCGTTTTAAAATGTTGAACTCTCATGTTACAAAATTTCAATTTGGCTATTCCCATTCGCGGCACACGCCTCCAGCCCCCCGATGGGATGCGAGTCCAGACCCCGCCAGCCGCGCACTACTCGTAAATCTCACTCGACCACTTGCCGAGCAGTACGCAGCTTCAAGGTCCTGAATCAGGGTACTGAAAAATTGTCCTGAAATATTTACTAAAGCCTCTTCAAGGCTACTTTGCCTAAGTAATAAAATAAAAGTATAATTCGACATTTTCATACCTATTCCAATGATTTAATGTATACAACTTAAAAATGCAGGCGCACAGTTTGTTTTTTGCTGTCATTATCCATGCTGACATTTCCCGTCAATCAAAGGCGATTTCATGTCGCCGGGATCGTAATCGGGACGCGTGGCAAATGGAGTCACAATGCAAAAACTTGTTGTCTGCCTGGGATGGAACATTCTGCGTTGATCTGCAGATCTCGGATAGACTCTGAATAAAATCACCGGCTGTCGTGACAGACACTGCACCGAAATCAACTTTGAGGCCACTTGGATCATCTATGGAATTACACATGACAGGACTTGTACAAACAAAGAAAATGGCGTCTCAAAGTAACTTAAATCTAAAACTTTCATTTTTATATATGTATGTCAGACGAACGAACAAGATTATGAGACAAAAGATCGTATATCGAGGCTTTTCGGTACCAGCCTACAAGAGTTATACCAAGCTGATATAAATGCATTGTCTTTAGACACCTCTGCAACATATGCTTCCAGCGATCCCTGAGGTGAGAGCTCGGGGATTTGAAAACACAACACATTTACAGCAGACACATTATGTGTGAAATGTTAACGAGAATCTTTATTGAAACGACCTTTACCTGTATATACATTATGAGATGATTGGCTCGACGGTCCTGAGGTTGATCCATTTAGTCTTAAGGCGCGATTTGACTCAAAAATAATATTGTTAATTATTCATATTTTAATACAAACAAACGTGTAAAACAGGAGGGTTTTGATCCTACAGAAAATGTCATTCAATTTGGTCAGTTAGAGTCTAGAAATATCTCGCAAACATCGCATTCAAAATAATACGAAGGAAATTGATATTGTCAACATTAATTTAATATTGATAAATAAAATAAAAAGAGTTTTAATAAAGTTTAAAAATATATAAAAAAATTGTTTTAATTCCAATTCATTTTTAAAGCAAAAATGACATTAAAATAAGGCTAAATTGTAAATATATTCAAAAAATAAAATTTAAAATAAATATAATTTGGAACATACAAAATTAATATTTAAGCATACGAGAAAATGTCAAAAAAAACTTTGAGGTAATCATAAAGTATTTTTATATTTTAAAATAATTGGTTAAATTGAATTTTATCATTACAAATTTCAGTAGTGGTGGCCCTGCATTTTCCACACGAGCCTTAAAGGGGCGCTGCAAAGTGTATTCGCCCGTAAAGTTGCCTTTCAGCCTGGTAAGAATTTTTCAGAACATTTCAGCTCCATCAGGTGGTAAGCTGTTAAACTGAAACCGAGACGTTTCAGCAGGCGCTGTAAAAAAACAATTTCAGTCACTGAAACGACCGACGTAAACTGTGTAATTGTACAAATAAAAAAATATATAAACCTATTTGGTTTATGAAAACGGGAGTATTCGCCGTAAAAGTAAACCGAAATCTTATGAAACTCAAGATATAGGCGGTTCTTTTATACTTAGTCGGGCTTTGTTGTTGCAAAATGAAGATTTATGTTAAAATATGCAGAAAAATGACAAAAGACGAAGAAAAAATGTCACATTATGGATAAAATGAGTCGAAATAGTATAACACTGTATTTTTTATACATCATATAAACACTAAGATATACATACACATTGCAATAGCAAAAATCGTGAAAAAGACAGTAAAAAAATGTGTGAATTTAAAAGTTTTAAAGAATTATTTTTGGAAGAGGTTTGATATATTTTATGTATTTTCATTTGAAGATCGTTCAAGAAGGGTTTTTTCGTTAACGATTTTTATTATATTATTATCATATTACATTATTTTTGAGTTCATGGATTATTTAAAAAAAACAATGTAGCGTTCAAATTGAATAAAATGCTTTAGTGGTTTGATCCATGTTGGGTAGATAGTTTAGTATGATTGTTTATGAAGCGTAACATTTTAAATATATATGTATTAATATTTAATGTTTAATTATCAAAGTACTTTTGAACACTATTAACGTTTTGACTAACTTCAATAATTACTTATCTCTTAATGTAGAATAATGTCTGAATAAAGACTAATGTGAGGAGCGAATTTCTAAGTAAACTGAATGCATTATGATATAAGTTTGTGAATTTTCTTGAATAAGAAGAGTTAGAACTACAAAATTCAACACCGAAGAATACTTGGTAGGTCTCCAACAAGCTAACTAAGGTGTCCATCAATTTAGAAATCTGAAGATGCTTGGTGAACTTTGAGTAGGTAAAGTATGCATTACGAGATTATTATACATGCAAGTTATATTTACGACTAACCCATTAATAATACTTCATATTTTCATATAAGGCTAGCGTTCAATAAAATAACGAAAATTCTTGAGTCAAAAAATATTAATTTAAAGCTCCGCAAGCAACATGCCAAAATATTTGTTTGGAATATCATGATGTACGGCTGTGAGACATGCTGCATATCTGAAAATGATAAAAAACACTAGAAGCCTTTGAGATGTGGTCATACAGAAGAATTTTCAGAATTTCTTGGATAGACCACGTCACGAACAATGAGGTTCTCAGCATAATCAAAGAAGATAGGCACCTAGTAAGAACCATCTCGTAGAAACTCCAGAAAACGCTCTAGATGGGAGTATTTACAGCAAGTGTTCGAGGACATTAGTTGTAGCTCTTATGCTGTGCTAAAGAGAGTTGCAGAGGATCGAGAAGAGTGGATATCGAGATGTAAGATTTTGTTGCTGCAAACCAATCCACTACTACGATAATACTACGAAGAAGAATAGGTTTAAAAAACAGATGTATTCGAATGAAACAAGGGTAAGATGGTTCAATATTATAAGAAATTACAAGGTGAGGACATCATATCATAAACTACAACGGCCTTTCGTTCGAGTCAAAAATATTATAAATATATATGCTTAATATTTTTAGCCGCAGGCTTCTAATCATAATAAAGACAGTCCACTGCATAATGTTTTCAAATATATGTATGCAGGACTGATTTTGTATGAAACGTGTATTGTGAAACTAACACATGCCATTTGTTAAGCAAATTGATATACATACACTGCAATGACATTTGTCTAGTCAATATCGGAGAAAAAAAGGCAAATTTTGGGTTTCGAACGGCGTATATTGCACTGTTGTTCTATTCTATACGCAGCGCTAGTACATTGACCAATTGCTCCGCTTACCGATTTGAGAACTTAGACGTATTTTCATTTATTTAAGCTGATATCCGCTTGACATAGCTGTTTAAGGCTGATACCGAAAAGCCTCGAAAAACGATCTTTTGACGATCTCTTATTTTCGTTCCCTCGCCTGACATGCACATCTAATAATGGTAGTTTTAATTATATAAAATTACTCGGTGTTTGCATACGTCATTTTATTTGTTATGAACGTTGATCCATTTAATTGCTCAATAAAGATAAAATTCTAAACATGAATTAATAGAAATCTCATTAACCCTTATTGACTCATTAAACCAAGCAAACTAGTTATTGCTTATCAGTTATTAGAGCAGATTTAATATACAATAACCCGTATCCGATTTCAATAACTTGGTAGATTATTACAGATGATTGTTAAGAGGTCGCTTGGACGAGATTCGGACCCCTGACCTGACCTCGTCCCCTCCTCCAGCAGGTCACTCTCCTCGCGATATAATCAATTAAGGGGTTTAACCGACCGTTTAGCTAATTACCCATTACCGTAACTTCACCCCCCACTGAAGGGAGAAGAAAGACCGGAGCCTTTGCGAAGAATCAACAGATATAGGCAACCCTTATTTGTCTTAAGTACGCTGTAATGTGCAACTTGTACAACTTAAATCTACCTACTGTTTAAAGGGATGTATTTCGATATAATTTTTTTGTGAAAATAAATACAAAACGAATATTTATTTTTAAAATAACACAAGGATTATTCTACCATATCTGCTCCATATTTGGTGCATATGTACACCATAAATTGCCGTTACATATTTTTGTAAGCTCTGATTGTCTATGCCTTGTCCCAGAACACCTGTATACTTGGAGGCTTACATGAGAACATATATGGTTCCCGGTAGCCTCCAGGGCAAGAGCCCGCTAACTTGCATAGACTGCGGCTGTAGTACGAGATCGGACCAGAGAAATATTAAGGTGTTCAATAATCAGAAGTTATATTGAAATATGACGATCAGCCCAACGCTTCCAGACCATGGACAATTTATTTTTTGTCCTTAAGGGGTGGCTCAACCTAATTAATAAATAAACAAATATTTACCTAGTTTTAACATGGATCACTTAAGAATACAATTGTATTTCAATATTTCTTTTCTTGGTAGATAATTGAAGTTCTATTTTTTCTAAACATATATTTTTAACAAATTAAAACACTCAACGATATTTGGTGTATTTTTGTATGTATGTATCAATTATTAATAAAAGAGCATATAAATAATTTTTTCTAGTATTTTATTTTAATCTTTGCCGTGGTTTGAATTCGCGACTACTTATCTAACAGTCAAGTGTTGTATCCTCTCAGCCACACAATTCGGTAAGTCTAGCTAAACGTCAGTCGGAAGCTTGATACTTCAATATATTTATTTATTTTTTCAAATGTTGGTGACGAATGTCCTTAACTAATTGAAAGTAATTAACGTGTTCCTTGGCCTTGGCGGGCAGACAGCGCATCAATCTCAGCGCCCGCCATCGATCCAGAACAATTAATTACCCGCTCGCAAGATAGCTCATTAACTTGCGAGAACTTAATGAACTTAAAGCGATCGTCAACCTTTTACGATGATAATTAGAGTTGAAAGATTATTGATATTTCTATTTTTTAATATAATGACGAACTATCATAGAATTATAAATGATTCCTTTACTGATAAGTTTAAACGCTATTTAGAACCAATTTTTTTTTTGTTTCATGTAAACACAGGAGAATACCGACAGATGGTGATAGTTATTTTGAAATCTCATCTGTGGAATTCTATGACGCTTATCATGGTGTATATGGTTAAACGCTACACGTGGAGTGTTGATCTGCCAACGTCATAGACTACAGCCCGAGATTCACGCATCATCCTTAATTATTACAGGAATTTACTATGAATAGGTGGTCTTCACGGGACGACTTTCGTCTACCACCAATTTTGATTAATAGGCTATGACTGACATTTTACGAGTGATGGATCAAATTCACTCCAACCGGGGGTATTTTAGAACTGAGAAATCGATTAGATTTTTTTTTATCTCCGTCGGGGATCGAACCCACGACCCTTGGCTTGCAAAGCAAACGCTTTGGCCATTAAGCTATGACCATCGGCACGACCGTCCAATTCCTCAATAAAGCCAGTCTTATTATTCTATAATCTTAAATTTTTTTATTAAATAACATCCAAGTCAAAAAATTCAACTCCTCATGTTCTTACCCTGGAGATCATCAGGAACAAGATATGTTCCCAGGTGGTAGTCTGAGTGCAGAGACGTCTTAAAGCAAGCTTTGCATAATGATAGATTAATATGTGATGGCAATTCGCGGTGACCATATTTTTCATGTAATCTGGAGTAATCGTATGCAGGAGAATAAAACCCGTCGAGACCTGTACACTATATGATGTTCATTCAGGGTGACTGGACGCTGCAAACGAGAAAAGTAATTTGTGTTTTTGTTTGTGTGTAGGTTAGAAAGATTTCAATTGCACATTTATCTGTTTCTTGAAGAGATCTACACTATATGAAAAAGGAAATAAATACAGACGTCGGAAGAGAATTCCTTGGTTAACCGATGAGCAATAAGAAAGGATTTTCGGAAACTGCCAGTTCTTGGTTAACACACGTTCTCCTATATCAGTTTCATATTTATTCCAGATATGGACCGGATATAGGATAAACTGTAATAGCTGCGTCTCAGTGTAGAAATCTTAATCAAATTCTATACAAGTTTTAATCCTTAAATAAATACCAAAAAATAGAGAACGAATAATAAGAATAATAAATATCCATAAAATATATGTAAATCCTCGTATATCCGGTTGAAATGTCATTAATTTCTTAATTTTAAAAATGAATATATAAATATAAAATATATGGTACGTAAATGCTAGGCTGTAGTCTAATAGTAGTATCATTGGTTAAAGTATCCCATCCATTGGCAATGAGTGGTTCGATTCTAGGCCATAACCAAAAGCCTTTCTTCAGCGAAGCATTTCTTCGAGAAATGTCTATTGGCAGAAGATCTCAGAGCGTGCCGCAGCAAGCTCCATACAATCCATCTCCCTTATTACGTATTCCTCTACAGCGCCAGTTCAGATATAGTTTTATGACCACACAACGACCCGAGTTACGACTACGACCAGGCTCTAGGACAATTCATCGCAACTATTCATCGCAACTATTCATCGCGAACATTCGTCGCACTGTATTTTTACATGCAAAATATAAAAGAATAGTGATGCGTGGTTTATTTTATACGTAAAAGTCTCCCAGAGAATGATGTATTCATTTCAGTTCTATGTAAATAAAGACGTTTTTTTGCTGTCGTGAAAAGTGCGTACAATACCATTGTGACGATTTTTTTTGACTTGCGTATGCAATGAAATGTATTAAAATTCAATGTACATATGGTAAAAAATATATTGAAATGTAATTTGTATATTTTATTTATACATATATAATAAACCGTAAAGATTTATGTTCGCTATATTGAATTGTTAATAAGCACACAAAATACAACAGAGACAACTAATTATTCAATCATTTAATAGGCCAGATTTTAACTTAATTAATAAGAACATAAGATCGAGTAAAAATAATAAATAATAAATAAGCAATAGAAAAATATAAATTAGCAAGTTCTACGACTTGTGACTTGGTTCTCATCCGTTCTTCACGCATCGTGATGACTATCACGGTGACATTGATAAACGGGAGATTCCAGTGCTGACAATAAACAGGAAAATTAAATTAATCCTAAAAGTTTCTTCTGTCATTAAATGTACAATTTTTCAAGAAAACGAAATGCGATTATTTTTTGGCATGTTTCCGATTGACGAAATTATCTGTATCCATTTTCTTCGTAGTATCAATCTGGTGGATTGGTTTGCAGTAACAAAAAAATGCATCTCGATCTCCACTCTTCTTGACCCTCTGCAGTCCTCTTCAGCTCAGCATAAGAGCTACAACTCATGCCCTCGAACACTTGCTGCAAATACTTCTGCCTAGAGCGCCCTCTGCAGTTTCTACCCTTAACAATCCCTTCCACAATGTCGTGAAGAAGACCATCGTGGCGCAAAATATGACCGATACATCGGACTCGCCTCTCTGAGATGTTTCTTACTAGGTGCTTATCTTCCTTGATTAGGCTGAGAACTTCATTCTTCGTGAGGTGGCTTCTCCAGGAACTTTCGAGAATTTTTCTGTATGACCACATCTCAAAGGCTTCTAGTCTTTTTTAACACTTTCAGATAGGCACAACGTAACAATAATCCCGTCTAGTAAATCTATCTAATATTTTTTTTTATGTAAGCACATACAGGAGAATACCGACAGATGGTGATAGTATTTTTTTTGAAGTCTCATCTGTGGAATTTTATGACGCTTACCATGGTGTATATGGCTAAACGCTGCATGTGGAGTGTTGATCCGCCAACGTCATAGACTACAGCCCGAGATCCACGCATCATCCTTTATTATAACAGGAATCTACTATGAATGGGTGGTCTTCACGGGACGACTTTCGTCTACCACCAATTTTAATTTATAGGCTATGACTGACATTATACGGGTGATGGATCAAATTCACACCAACCGAGGTATTTTAGAGCTCAGAAATCGATTAAAAATCCATTTTTTTTAATCTCCGTCGGGGATCGAACCCACGACCTTTGGCTTGCAAAGCAAACGCTTTACCATTGAGCTATGACCGCCTATGAATTGTAAGTCAAGATGAGGTGTATCGACTAGAACTTGCACGTTGCATTTGATGATCGACAAGTTACTGCGAATTTAATTGACGAATTTCGTGCGATGAGTCTGCCTGCAAGTTTCCTGCGACAAGTTTGTTTGAGAGCGGGGCATTGTGATGCAAGTCCGCAGACACGATGCAGTGACAAGTGCCGCTTGCAGCGTCGGGTGCATCTTGAAAAGCGCATTCCCTCCCAGCCCTCCCCCACGTTTTGAATCTCCCTCCCCCCGGTACGCCAATGGAATGAATTGCTCTCGGCGACGCGGAAAGCGAACATTTGAATATGAAAATCAATACGAATGTTCGTAAAGTGCTGTTTGATCCTTATTTATTTGTGTTAGAGAATCACGCAATAAACAAAAATATGCTTTACCCATACCCGCTTAATAGTTGTAATTTTTTTTATCTGATTTCATTACCAATGCCTTGTTTCAATTCACCTTTACACTTTGAAGGCAGTAAAAACTGCCTTCTAAGTAGAGAGACTTAAAGAAAAGTTAGTTGTAGTAAGAACCATCTTAGAGGCAAGGCTGATGGATCGGTCACATCATGGGCCACGATGGTCTTCTTCATGACATTGTGGAAGGGACGATTTGGGGAGATTTCATTTTATTTCATTTTATTTAATTTAATTTTTATTTAATTTTTTTTTTTTTTTTATTTTTTTTTTTTTTATTTTATTTTATTTTATTTTTATTTTATTTTATTTTATTTTATTTTATTTTATTTTATTTTATTTTATTTTATTTTATTTTATTTTATTTTATTTTATTTTATTTTATTTTATTTTATTTTATTTTATTTTATTTTATTTTATTTTATTTTATTTTATTTTATTTTATTTTATTTTATTTTATTTTATTTTATTTTATTTTATTTTATTTTATTTTTATTTTATTTTATTTTATTTTATTTTATTAACGGACTAGGCCAGTGGTTCCCAAAGTGGTCCACATGGACCCCCAGGGGTCCATGGGATCATCCAGGGGTCCATGGGAAATTAAAATTTATTTGGGGGTCCATGAACATCGTTAGGGGGGTCCACGGAGGGTTCAATATAAAATTATTAGAAATTTTGACACATCAGTATTAATTTGGAAGTTACAATAAATAGCAATATATAAATGAGATATGTGTGATGTAAATATTTTAAAGTGCATACAATTAATTTCTTAGCCTGAGACAAAAATAATTAAAATACGGGTTGGAGTCCAACCCTTATTTAAATGGAGGTCTACAAAGCGAATCACATCTCACCGCCGGTTCCGTCTAATTTTGTTATCGCCTCTCGTGACTCGCCGAGACCGAAGAACACAAATTACTTAATTAATATTGCTTTATAGTTTTCGCTTCCAGAGAAAAATTAAATGTTATTGAGCAATTAAATATAAGTAAAGTGCATTTTTTTTCAAATACTATTAAATTATAATCCGCAGCTTTAATGTTCTGACACGAACTTAAAGTGCGATTTCTTCTGGAGCCTTAGAGGAGAACTAATACAAACGGGTACATCTCTCTTTTTAAATAACACCCTCATAAAAATGCAATAAAGTATTATCATCATCAGCCTGTGTAGTAAAGTATTATGAGTATCTCTAATTACCGCACTGCACTATGTGTTCACACGATTATCATGTTTTTACGAGAAAGCTTGGCTATTGTAAAACAATAAATAAATAAAAGTTGCCCTTTTTCTGAAATTCTTTTTAGGACAGGAAACAATAAAAATGTGCCTGTCGCCAAAATCAAGAAAGGTGAGACTGACGTTATTTGGTCCATGGGTATATAAACAAGGGTAGTTTACAATTGGGACACAGAATCTATCTTTGATACCTACTGTATTGACCTATAACTCGCTCTTGTTATTCTGTTCTTTACAAGTTGATTAATATAAGTATACTTATATTTTGCGATACTAAGCCACAAAACTTTTCCATTGTACTTTGGGTTATAGGATCGTATATATATAAGATCGACTAATAAGACGTGAGCAGTTGCCCCTGCCCCGCCCCCAGTCTTCCATCAACTCTCGTAATGTAAGTTTAATATTCAAATATACACACACTCCTCAATAGTTAACTTTTAAACAATCGATATTATAATATTTCCGTATATTTAAAATTATTTTATTATTGCTATGTCTAATTTGTATATATAATTATTTTGTCAACAGATAACTGATACTAAACATGGCCAAATCTTAAAAGAAATGTAGACAGTACAATGTCGATTATTTGAAGTTTGGCTTCATTCCATCACAGTCGAAAAAACAATTGCCTTTTATGCAACAAAGTTTTAACCAATGAATCTATGAAACCATCCATGCTGGAGATTCACCTGAAAAGATGTCACCCTGATAAAACAGATAAGGATTTGGAATACTTTCAAACACTCAAAAATAAAGTGATGGTACCTTCGCTAAACAAAATGTTCGGCTCGACGTCAAAAAGAAACGATGATGGCTTGCGGGCGTCGTACAATATATCGTTACTTATAGCAAAATCTGGAAAACCGCATACTATCGGAGAAAAGTTCATTTTGCCAGCAGTCGAAGAGGTTTTAAAAACTGTTTTACACCAACCTGCATCTGATATAATTAACAAAATTCCTTTAAGCAACAACACAGTTCAAAGACGTATTGATGAAATGAGTTATGATATTGAAAGTTTCTTGTGCAATTATTTGCAAACGACTCATTTCTCTCTACAGCTGGATGAGTCAACTTTACCTGATAATGAAGCATTATTATTGGCATATACTTGTTTTATTATGGATCAAGAAATCCACGAAGAACTGCTATTTGCGAGAACTTTGCCAACCGACACTAAAGGCGAACCAATATTTCATGTTTTGAAGGATTACTTCACAGAAAAATAAATTCCTTTGTCAAATATTATGTCAGTTGCTACAGATGGAGCTCCTGCCATGGTTGAACGTTATCGTGGCTTTATAAGCTATTTAAAACAAAATGTACCCGGGGTGTTAGCAATACACTGTGTCATTCATCGACAACATTTAGTTGCTAAAAATCTGAATATTAGATTGCATGAATCTCTTCAATTAGTCATTGATGCTGTAAACCAAATCCGAATCAATGCGTTGCATACGCGGCTATTTGCGCAGTTGTGTGACAAAAATGATGAGAACTTTCATCATTTACTCCTTCACACCAAAGTGCGCTGGCTGTCGAAAGGATTGTGCTTGACAAGATTTTTTGCTCTCTTTGACACTATTTTAGAGTTTCTGGATGATAAAGATAGAATTTTAAAAGAAAACTCAATGATATGGAAAACGGACATTGCCTATTTAACAGATTTGTTTGCTAAATTTAATGCGGTTAACTTGCAATTACAAGGTGACAGTCTTAATTTGATTCAAACAAAGTCCATCATTCCAGCGTTTCTTGCCAGAATAAAGCTGTCACAGATAAGCTTCCAGGAAGACGATGTTTCAACCTACGTTCAACATTTAAATGCCCTATATTCAGACTTTAAAACAAGGTTTGAGGATATTTTGACTATGGTAATACCACAGTGGATAATAAATCCATATGCTGGTGACATTGAAGAAACAAATGTCATATTACAAGAGGAAATAATCCGAATATCAACTAACGAAGAACTCAAAGCACAGTTTAATAAAGGATATCAGCAATTCTGGCTTCAAAAAGACATATCTGTCACTTATCCCGCATTGTGGAATATTACGAGAAAGTTTTTACTTGCTTTTCCATCTTCATACCTAGTGGAAGGGTTGCGGAGGACCGAGAGGAATGGAGATCGAGATGCAAAATTCTGTTTCTGCAAACCAATCCACCGGATTGATACTACGAAGAAGAACCTAGTGGAAAGGGGTTTCAGTGCAGTTGCCAATCTCATAACAAAAAAAGAAACAAACTGGATATCATCAAACGAGGAGATTTGAGATTAAATCTCACGAAATTGATGCCAAATGTTGAAAAACTATTATTAAATCATCAAGTTCATCCCTCCCATTAAATGCATTTATTTTTCGCCTAGTTGTAACAGATCGTAAATTGTGATTGGATTCGTTACAATTTTAATTTACAAAATTGTTACAAAAATAATGGAGTAGTAAACTTCAATAGTCTGCCTCGGGAAATTAAAGCGATCACTGATATAAAAAAAGTGATCGAAAAGGTAAAAAAGTTCTATAAACTATTAACAAACAGAACTGACGTCGTCACATAACAATGAGAACAAGGATATGTACCTGAAGTGATATTGTGGCTTTTGGGTTGAGCCGTGTGTGGTGAACTTCCTTCAACCAATATTTCGACCGCCATTGCAGGGGTCTTCTTCAGGATTAATAAATTTATTTAGAGTGAGTTGGTTTATTCAGATTATATATATTTTTAAAGATAAAAAAATGTATAACCTGAATAAACCAACTTAAAACTAAATAAATTATTAATCCTGAAGAAGACCCCTGCTATGGTGGTTGAAAGAAGTTCACCACACACGGCTCAACCGAAAAGCCACAATATCATCAGGGGGAGGCCTAACTCATGCGGGAGGCCTAACTCATGCGGGAGGCCTACGTTCAACAGTGGACGGACACAGGCTGATGATGATGATGATGATGATCAGGGGGTCCACGGATAACCGAAAATCGTGTCAAGGGGTCCACGAGTGAAATAAGTTTGGGAACCTATGGACTAGGCCAATACATACGGTATTAAAATAGAAAATACAATAAATGAAATGGTAAAACAGAACAATATAATAGCTAAGACAATACATTTAGACAAAACATGAACATGAGTAAAAAAAACAGATCTAGTACATTAGTAGAGGGATCTGCGAAATGCTGGAAGGTCCACCCCGAAAAAGTCCAAGTCACTAGAGGAGTTAACCAGTCTACACATTCTTAACATAGGAAAATAGAATCCGTAGTTGGTTTTGGATGTCCTTACATGTAGCAGGTCACTGCCTCTAGTGAACCGGGAGGGCACATTGAACGTAATTTCCTGCAATAATGTCGAGTCATTGATTATGGAGTTCATAATTTTAAAAATAAACAGCAAGTCAGTCACTGTTCTACGTCTTTCTAATGTAGAGATACATTAAGTCGCCTCTCTATATCTTCATAGGAGTAGCTACCTCTCTCAAGGCCGATCAGTCGTGCAACTCTTGACAAGAAGCGATTTTTAATATTTTTTTATGGAGATCGAATGATTAGCCTGACATTCCTGATGCTAGTACCATTATTCTTATAAAATGAATTTTACATAAAAATATACGCAATGTATTTGGCTAAATTTATCAGAAATTAATTTACAGTAATTAAATTAAGAGGAAATACGCAGAAGAACTCAAGTAGTGGATGCTACCCAACGAATAGGCACACTCAAGTGGCAATGGGCAGGACATATCTGTCGAAGAGACGACGGTCGATGGGGAAGAAAAGTATTGGAATGGCGCCCAAGAACTGGCAAACGAAGCATTGGCCGACCCCCTACAAGATGGACCGACGATATAAGAAGAATAGCGGGAGTGACCTGGATGCGGAAGGCGGAGGATCGAAGAGGATGGAGACTCATGCGGGAGGCCTACGTTCAACAGTGGACGGACACAGGCTGATGATGATGATGATGAAGTTAATTTCAGAGCAAAATTTATATGATTTTTGTATCTACATTTCTTTCCATATCCGTTCCATTTATGGAACACGTGGTCACCACAAATTGCCGCCACTTAGTTTTGCCAGCTGCCACTGTCCATTTATCGTTCTAGAACGTATCTGTACCTGGAGATCCCCTTGGGAACATATTTGATTCCTGACAACCTCCAGAGCAGTATTTGCAGAGAGGGTAGCTATAGTATCCGAGCCACATTTTTGGTTGATTTGTTAATCTTTTTTTAATAAAATCAGATGATTAGCCCGATGTTCCCGAGGTTTAGACAAAATATAAATACGCTAAGCTCATGACGAGTATGGTAGAGTAAATATTAATTATATAGCGGTAAGTATCTATCCGTGAATATAAGTAAAAATAAATATATTTTCAAAATAATGCATATTTACATTAAAATATTATCAAAAAAATACCATTCATTCGTCTAAAAAATGTCTTTCGTAGTATCTTAAACAAAAATGATGGTAGATAGCCTTCCTAAATAAGTACGAGTATATTAACTAGTAGCTTAGTCAACTTAATGATGCCAAGCGTCTTAGAATCCACTTATGAAATCTCTTCATAACTTTCTTAGTTGCGGATACTATTATTCAGAAAGCAACGTTATTTGTCGAGTAGAATACCGACTGTCAACATCCTCCCTTCTAATGCACTTGACTTATAAAAAATGTTTCGGTGTTTGCATAAAAAATGCAAAAAAATGTCGAGCGCTATTATATTGCAAGTCCATCTTGTTACATGGACTGTCATACGGTGGAGCGCAGGTCGTCTGAACAAACCCTTCAAAAAATAATTGCACAAGAGCTTGTCTGAAAGGGAGAAAAGAGGGAGAGTTGAAGAGGTGGTGGGCGTATGCGGAAGGTTTTTTTTTATTTTACAAATATTTTTTAGGTAAAATGTTTCCATTAGAATACCTTTACCGAGTGATGGAAATATTCCACCTGTAGATTCCAAAACGTTTTGATACAGGCGAGATATAGCCCTTTCAGGTTGGTGCCGAAAAGCCTCGATTTGCGATCGTTTGTCTCTTATATTTGTTCGCTCGTCTACACGCACCTATAAAAATGTTATGTCTTAGATTCTGGTAGTTATATGACGTAGCGCTTGCTTGCGCCATTTTATTCATTTGAACGTCGCTGCCTGTCATGTGAAGCGGCATAGTTCATCAGGTGGCAGCTATGAGTGTTTGGCGCAGTGTCTCATGACGACCGTGAGAGTGGCTTCCCGGGGTTGTAGAGTAAACAGAATGTTCTGTTCCAGGCAGTGGACATATTTCAGAAGTCAGATTTTTTTTTTCTCTTTTTCAACCCACATTTAGTACTCGTATTGCTTGCCAAATGACGATCATATAACGAGAGAGAGCTCTATTAACAATGTTTATGCTATCAATGTTCTGGTAAATGCTTGTAAAACATGACCGGCCAAAATATCTTATGCCCGATCAGTATCAGTCTGACCTCTTATCCATTAAAATACGTCCTGACGCTTGGTGGAGGGATGGGCCGATTGGTGAAAATCCTCCCTGTGCCGTCCTGTTTTTGGAGACCCAGATGGAGACCCGTTACTGGAGGCACGCAAAAAGCTACTTGTTAGAGAGTGGCTGAAAGCCTTCTCGTGATTCTAGGTGCATCAGTTAGATGTCAAATAGACCGCAGTCTAAGGCTGTGAAGTTAGTATGTTAGAATACTAGTACGTATAATTTGTAACCGAGACATTTGGCATGATAGTCAAGTGCTTTAACCTTTCGACCATGTCCCTCGTTGTCTCTGAAGAGGCGCTGGGGGGGATAGGGCCGCCCACCAGCAGAGTCCTTGTTACCTGCAGTGTCAGCCCACTTCTATGTGCAGACTGAAGCATGTGGCTATGATGATGAAACCTATTTTTCGAAACATGTTTTGCAAAGGTAATGATTAAAGACGATACTGAATCCGAGTCAATTAGTATTTTTTTGTCTAAAATAAGCTTTATGTAAATGAAACTCACTTTTTAAGTAATTTAGCATTCACTTTGAGATCCATTTAACATATTAACTAGAAAAAAGTTTTGTCTTGTTCTGACATGTTTTTTTTTAAATATAATTTAAATTTGGTTAGTTTTCAACGTGTATAAACAAAATATGTAAGCATGCAAATAGTAAGTTAGAATAGTTTTTGTTCACATGCTGAATTATCGCGGTGTCTATAAGATACTGACAATAACGACAATATAATATTGTAAGCGCGTGTTAAGCAATATTGGACGCGAATCAAACTTGGATAGGTTACCGTTTGTTGCTTAGCAAGTGTTATTGGTTGTGTTCAGCAGCCCTTTAGGACAAAATGGTGCATACCTCATGCTGCTTAACCTTAAAATTGCCGATTGAAAAATATTAAATTGTACTTCAGATACCGTTTCTTCATGTACCCGAGGTTTTAAATAAGTATTTTAAGTATTTGAATGTAAATTTTGAAGTATTAAAAAACAAAAATAACAACTATCAATTACCGTCTTTCGAATATTTTATGAAACAAATAGAAATATTTTATAGAAAAATTCGAGTTAGGTACGAGAAGAAAAATATATTCGCATCTGAAGTATCTAAAGCTAAACAATGCTGAGTGTTTCGAAAGCTACTGGAATATATAGAGAAACGAGATAAGTAGAGACAATCAGCAAAAGGGCGAGTTTTTCAGGAGTTTCAGGAGTTTTGAGGAGAAGTCTTGGAGAGGCTTTCATGTACTTCAGGAAACTTCAGGAGGGAATCCACTCCAAAGTCCTGTAAGCCCGCAATACTAGTACATAATAATAAGATTAGGAATAAATGTACAGTTAACTTACAGAAAGTCCCTCTGCTTTGTGATATTGATAACTATGAGAGATTAATAAGATCATAAATAGACAGTAATTGAAGTAAAGTATGTAAGATGTAATAAATAATTAAGTCATATATTAATAAAACCATTTGAGATAAAGAAAATAAATATAAGATACTTTATTATGGCAAATTAAGAAAAGTATTTTCGATGATAGTGATAAAGCGCTCGTTTAACTTGTGATAAGTCTTGAGTTTAAATCCTGTAAAAGTGAAAAAATATGCATTTATTATAAGATTTTTGCTTTACTAAATAGCCATAAATAACTTTGGTTGTCACAAGATTATTATTTTATAAAAATATTAATAAAAAGTCCATCTGTAATAACTCTTAGGAGTCCGAATTTTGTAATCACTTAAATAATTGTGTAATCAAAACATTTTTTTTTATTTGTTATTTTTAAAAATTAAAATTAATATATAATTATAATTATGCAGTTTCAGCAAGTATTGTTTGTCGATAACCTTAACGTTAAAATAAGTTTGATTGATTTTTCAAATATTCTCCCCGTAAAACGATTTGCAATAGCCTGTTTATCAAAATTTGTTGGAGAGAAAAATTGTCACGTGTATATAATGTACTAATAGTGAATCTCCATAAAAATGGACGATATGTGAATGCTGGGCTGTTGTCTAATAAGTTGACGATTCCAAAACTCACATAAATCGCTAAAATACCTGTACATTAACAATTAATGTAATTTATATATAACTGTCTCTCGGTATTCATTCGAAAGTGTTAACATAAGAAAACAAATGAATGCTTTGAACGAAATTATTCTGTAATCTCAAAACACGTGTATTCCGAAAACTAATATTTTCGTTTAACAAGTTTAATCGTATTCATTTTCATATTCTACAGTTCTAACATATTCAAAATGAACATTAAAGCTAAGAAAAATATTTATTTAAAAATAATTTTCCGTAACCCGAACTTCTCTGCAACATTTACATGTTATTTAATATATTTTTTTGCCTGAAAATGTTACATAACGATGTGCGATTTTATTCCAGGAGTTCATGAAAATAAAATAAAATACTATTATATTACAGCATAACGAGAACGGTGACAGTTGAACTGTTATTTGGAGTGGGGGAAGTAGGGTGACAATATCATATTTACAATATTATAATTAAAGAAAAATCATTATATTATTTTAGTTTACCATATCCCTTCCATATTTGGAGCATATATACATCGCAAATAACCGTTTTTACAGTTCTATAAGCTCAGATTGTCTATAAATTGTTCCAGAACACTTGTACTTGAAAGTCCACATGGAAACAGAGACGGTTCCCGGGAGTCTCCAGGGCAAGTGCCCGTGAATTTGCATAGACTGTGGCTGTACTACCAGAGAAATATTTGGATGTTCATTGATCAGGGTTTTTTTTTTAAAAAGATCGAATGATCAGAGTGACGCTTCCAAAGTTTGGGAAATTTTATTTTATAATATAACAATTTTAAAAATAATCTAAAGTAACATAAATTAATTAACGTATTTTAAGTAAATATGTTACCTTTTATTTCTAATATGCTCAAAAGAGAAGTGACCTACAATAAATAATGTCAATAATGGCGATTTCAGATAAATAATCTATCATTTTTTTTGCTAAGGTTATAACAAATATTTTTTTTATTTGATAAAATATATATTTTTCTTTATTGTCGTTTTACTCAAGCCTAAGCGATTACGTCTAATAAGGTTCTTTTAATTTTTCGCATTTTAAAGTAATCGGTGTTTATACATCCAATTTCATTTTACCTAGCCTATATAAACTATCTATAATATACTTATACCTTAATAAACTTTACTTAACCTAACCTTACCTAACCTAACGTAGCCTATATTAAGTATAATGGTATCGACTCAGGATTCGTAAAACATTAATATTTAAAATATATTCGCAATTTTAACTAATATTAGTAAGCAATAAAACATTTATAAAATACGAGTACATATACCATATAAATATAACACATATAATTTTGTCACCCTTACGGAAAATGGTCCAAAAGGTTAGGGTTGAAATATTTTTAGAAAGAAGTTCATTAATTTCTTCGGCGTGACTGGCTGGAGGCTGTCGCGCCTTCTGAAGCCTCCCGAAGCGACTGAAACGACCGAAAAAGCTTTTTTTTTCAGTAAGCACATACGGAAGAGAACTGAAAGACTGCGATGAAAAGATCTCATTTTGAGGAATTTGTACTTTATTTGCTGCTATTACACTGTACTGTATTTATAATGGTGGCTGTTCAATGCAAAATAAATTGCTGCTAGATTTTAATTCACTGTATAGTCTACAATTTTTACCTTGACACGCAATAACTGAAACTCTAATAAATCAATTAAAACAGAGTTCTATTTATAAAACGCCAGTATTTTTATTTTTATAGTCTCTAGTTCTAACTATACCAGAGACAGGTGATCTGAAACAAGGCATAGACAATTTGTGTTTACAGAACTGTGAATAAGTCAATTTGTGGTCTATATGGTCCACATATCGAGCGAAAATGGTAAAAAAATAATCAAGAGTTCATACTCTCGTTTACTGGATTCAAAATGCTTGATGGATGCACACTTGATCTGGCAATGACTTTATGGCGTTAATTTGGGCCTAATCATGCTAAAAACCAGATGTAGAACAATATTTTTTGTTAAGTTTTGCTGAGATTGGATCTCGGATTTGCCAGCATAACAGTCTATTTATTTAACCTTTGGTACTTTGGCTGAAGTGGCCCCGTCCGTGAAAAGTAACTTTTCCGACTTTTTCAGTCCCCTGTCATTTTTCGCAAACACTCGTAATATTTCCCGTTTTCCGCTGATTTTTCATATTATTGCCGCCAAATGATAAATGACACTTTGCCGCGCCGCGGATGAGGTGAAACGCCGCGAAAATGCGAACTTGATAACTCGTTAAAATGTGGATGAGCACCGCAAAAATAAATATATTTGATATTATAAATATTATTTCAGCTTGTATTTCATATTCGTTATATTCAATATACTTAAACGATTGAGTTAAAAAATGTGCTAAACGGCTATATATTAAAAAAAATAACAGACTACTCTCTTCAAAAGGTTGTTATTCAGTTGCGTGAGGGCATGATGAGGAACAAGTTACAAAACAAAGACTTTTTCTGAAGCAAATTGACATATATTTACGATAAAACTTGGTTTCCCCGATCGATCGTAATATAGCGTTACTTTCGCTGCGATCGATGGCACTTAACAATCTAATCTCGCCGACGGACGGCACATGACTGGCGCACCCGCGATGGGCTGTCGCACCGGCGCAGCAAGCTCTATAACTATTCCAAAAATGCCAATATGGTGGACACATTCATGTCCAACGAGCCAACAAAAATAAGAGACAAACGATTGTATATCGAGGTTTCCGTACCAGTCAGCAAAGGCTATATCATGCTAATGTCAATATATACCAAGAGAAACATTGAATTTGATACAGCGGTGACAGTTGAAAAAATTTAATAAGTCCTGACATCATCATTTAAATAAAGCGACTTCAGATCGTCGGTATCATCATCGGACGCGTTGTGGATAGATGAAGAGCAGGTCTATAAAAAAATAAGTCATCGAGAAGAAAATTTGACATTTATTTTACGTAAAAAAAGTCTGAAAAAATTCAGACAACGGTGTGTACACCACAACCCCTGGACGGACTCTGCGCTCCCGGTGGCAGTGAGAGTCTCCGCCTCCGATAGCTACTAGCGTCCATTTGACGAACTATGGCAATCCTACATGACCTGACACGACTGTCAAAACAAACAATGACGCATGCAAGCGCAGTGTGTTATGACTACTTAAATCTAAAACTAAATCTAACTTTTTATATGTGCGTGTCAGATAAGCGAACAAAAAATAAGAGGAAGATCGTATAACGAGACTTTTCGGCACCAGCCTAAAAGAATTATATCGAGTTGATATCAGTTCGTTTTGATAAGTTTATTCGGCTTTGAACATTTAAAATAAGATTAAAAATAAATTATGTTTCAAAGCTTAGAATAGTCGATACAAAATGAAATATCCGCTTGACAGCTGTGAATTAGTGAGTGTCGTTCTCATTAAAAAAAATACTGAAAATCTTCGTGTGTAAAAAAAAATTTTTTGAAATTATTTCGAAAACTTTATGCCGATTTATTCGATTGAAATGCATTATTTTAACGTATAAATTAAAATATAAGTAGCCGGGATTGTATAATGACTGATGAAAATAGTAAAGTATGAACATGAAAATCAACCTGTGGACTTACCTTGCTTGAAGACTTTAATAGGAAGATACACGTTTTAGATATAGGATGGCCGCAGTAGCAAACACAAGATGATAAATTATTACTGCATTTGAAACACGTTGTCTTAAATACGTTTTTGGTAATAAACCGCAACATTTCATAATTGTGCGAGCAAAAAAACTGTCTCCATTTCCAAAATTGATCTATGAAAAAAATTGCGTACAATAAAATAAGCTAAAAGAAAATGAAAATTCAACCTTAAAAAAATATCTCCAACAATGTTTCATAAAAATAGGGGCCGGTCAAAAGTGGATCACGGGCCGCAGTTCACCCAGATCTGGCTTAGAGGTAAAAAAGCGTTTGCTTGTCATGCTGGAGGTTAAAAGGATTGATTTCCTGCAAATATTATAGTAAAAATATTTATTACCTTTATAAATAACCTAAGTTGGTGAAAAATTCATCAACTTAGGTTATTTATAATATTTATATTTAGATACGCCACTGTTTAGCTTTTGCAAATAAGAGCAGTTCGATAACTTCTTAGGTTTTCACGGCCAGATTTGATATGGTGGCTTTTGGGTTGAGCCGTGTGTGGTGAACTTCCTTCAACCAATATTTCGACTGCCATTGCAGGGGTCTTCTTCAGGATTAATAATTTATTTAGTTTTGAGTTGGTTTATTCAGATTATATATTTCTTTTATTTCTTTTAATTTAAAAGAAATATATAATCTGAATAAACCAACTCAAAACTAAATAAATTATTAATCCTAAAGAAGACCCCTGCAATGGCGGTCGAAATATTGGTTGAAGGAAGTTCACCACACACGGCTCAACCCAAAAGCCACCATATCAAGAGCAGTTCGATTTACATCGTTAAACAAGATAAAGACGACCAGTATCAGTATTTACGTAAAAATAATAATAACAACAAGATTGTTGTCAAAATTGCTCTTAATTGTGTTGTCACGTGTGAATATTGCGTTCCTTATATATCCTGTGGCTGCCTGTGCAGGATTTGTCGCTTCGTTAAGCTTGTTGTATCAGTTACCGCAGTAGTCTCGCAGGAGCTTTCCTGAATAACAATCAACTTTCACGTAGTGCTTTAACTGAAAGCTGAATCAAACCGAAACAAATTACAGGTGTTAATATTAAAAGTTATTCTTTATAGAAAATGACTAAATAAATTGTCAACAATTGATACGTTCATACAAATTCATTCAGTGAGCGTAACAAATGGCTACGGGCAACGATGAGTACAGAATGAACATCGATTGCAGAGGTTCGTGGTTTGAGTCCCAGCATCCGCTGTATATTTTTCTCCAATTTATTGATAGAAAAGGTGTCATAAAGTTGATGTTTTCTGTAAATTTGTTTGTATGTATCAATTGTTGAATATTGGAATGGATGTTCAATGATCAATAAATGTGTAAGTATTCAAATATATTCTTAAAATCTACCAAAAATTCAGTGTAAATAAATTGTATTTTATCTTAATACAATAAAAATGCATATAATGTTATATTTTCTTCATTGTCTATCATCGAAAATGCACAAAAAAAAACTTTCTGTGTAAAATCACCGAAGTTAAGCAACATTGGATATGGAAAGAAACTTAAATGGGTCACCGCTTGCTGTTTACCTCGTGTTGTTGGGTTGGCTAAAATCAAAAGAAATACTTACTTTCATAACAATATGATAGATTTTTTTACATACTTAGTGATACTGTAACTGTTTTTCACTATTAAAAACTGAAACATTTGATTTATTGTATATGAGGTTTGTATTTAATATTGCAAATGAAAAGAAGTTAAAATTGAAAACTTGTTTTTTGTAATAAAAATACGTCTGTTAATAACGCTCAGCTTTGAAGAAATATCCAGTGTCTGGTTTTTATTCATACTACAATCTGCGATACATTGAATTTTCAGCGCTGAAAAATGTTTCAAAGTTGAAATGAAAAATTATGATGATTTCCTTCGCTGTCTCAGTGAATATTATTCGTTTATTTTAAATTTATTCCTTCATTGTGCGCAATGTTTGGCGGCGACTGAAATTTTCTTTTTTCAAATCAAATCGCCGCGCAATCCCCCGAGACGTGACGAGGGTTTTTCAGTTTTAGCGTTTCGTAATCAGCGTGATGCGTTGAGATAATATTATGCATATGAACAATTATTAAAAAAAACGTTCATGTGTCATGATAGTATTATGCATGTTGACAAAACAGTTTATTATCAACGTGATGTGATAAAATAAATAATAATAATATGATAATTCAAGTCATTATCAACATGATGCTGTATACAAGTCTATGTTCTTTTGAAACACAAATGTTCATATGATTCAAAAACACATTTATAATTTATTCTTCATTCGTCGAGGACATTAATTAACTTGCTTTATAATACTGTATCCTCCTTTGCCATTGAATTTACTTACTCTATTATATTATGCTTTCTTTTCCGTGTTTGTTCATTAATTTTAACGTTTCATGTATTAATTACAATTACTACTATTTCGTCCTTTTTGTGTTATCCACTTATCTACTGAATATTAAGTATAACACTATTATATCCTCCATGTTTGTTATTTTTAAGTATGCCACTGTTATTATTTCATCTCTTTTTTATCTACTTTTTCATGTATGTTACTATACTGTATTGTATAATCTTATTTTCTCTTAGATTTTATTTTAATGTTTGTACTGCACGCTATGCATTTGGAACATCTGTTCTGCTGAAATAAAAAAATGAAAAATAAAAATTAATAAATAAAAAATAAACAAATAAACAAATAAAAAATAAACAAATAAATAAATAAATTGACGATGTCTCCTTCGATAGATGTTTTCGAAACATTTTCAGTCATTATAAATAACAGTAAATTAAAATCAAATATTTTAAGCATCCACTTTCTACAAAATCTAAAATATTTTAAATTGAAAATATATGAATAATTTTTTTACGTGATATGCTATGGTTTGAACTTTTTATATACAGGTATATTAAAAATGCATATTCATATATATATATTAAAAAAATATCCATCTGAATGAACTTCTACAAACTTTTTTTTAAGATCGGCTTATCTTAATCATTGATATTTTTTAAAATCGAATGTTTGGTACAAATTTAGTAATTGATTTTTAGACTAAGTAAAGGCATATAATATAATTTTCTTGTCCATACAGACTCCTTACCCCATACCCCGAAATAGTCTAAATTTCAATCATACCAAAGTCAAAATGTAATAAATTATTGATGTCTATAAAAATACATATGTAGAGTTATTATATTTGTATTTATTCGACCAAATATTTTATCTGTGTAATTATGTAAGTTAATTAAAATATCTCAATTAAGATAAATAAAAAATGCTTTACGTTCAATGATTAAAGTATGTATGGATCTTTTCAGTTGAGATTCAATTAATTCAGCGGTCAAACGAGTCAACCCAAAGTGGGCGAAGTAAAATATTAAAATCGTAATGCTTCCGATTAATATTCAATTCGGCCGGTGCAAGGGGTGGTTGGAGAGGGGGGAGAGGCATTTCAAATCTAAATTGAGGTTCATTCTCCAATTTATGAGCGAGATAAATTAAATTAATAGTGGGTTTGCACAGCATCACATCCTCTGGAACAGTCACTCTAAATATTTGGCGTTAGAGCCAAATGACTTTTCATCTCGTTGGTCTCATGAAGAGAATTAATTTGTTAGATACTCGTAGTATGGTAAAAATGATGCGTCCATATAAAACATAATAGGCACGAATAATATATTGACTAGTCCTTGCTTTCTGTTACCGAAAACCTTGATATACGATCTTTCGTCTATTTATTTCGGGTCGCTTGTCGTGCATTTAGGTGCGCCGTGCTGACGGTTCCGCTAACGGGTGTGTTAGTTAAGAATACCACTGCTCGTGGCGCTACCGGAAGCCGGACGGTACGGAGATCGTCAATCAGTCCCCACCCTTTAGCGAGACAAGGTCAGCATTGCTGCCAGCGGTATGTTTCCGCTTGGCCGAAAGCTAGTAATGTTTTTAACGTAAATACGATCTGTGCTTCTATAAGAAAGTGTTTGTCTGCTGACCTGCTCCTCATCTTGTCCTCACGTGACGTAATAATTCCCCTCTTTGAGAGAAGAGGATGTTGTTATAAAAATAATTATGTATTTTTAATAATATATTTCAATTTTGTAGTACTCATTGAACACTAAAATATTTCTCTGGTACTACAGTCGCAGTATATGCAAGTTCACAAGCTCTGGCCATGGAGGCTCCCGGGAACTATCTATATTCAAATGTTGACCTCAGGGTATACAGATGTTCTGGAACAAGGGATAGACAGTCTGAGCTTATATAGTTACCCCTGTGGTGCCCCTTTCCAGATCTCAGAGCACATTCTCTGGGACTGTCAGTTTCTCTTTTTTGAAAGAGGAGTCCTTTTTAATGCAGTTTTAGAAAATCGCCTCGGCTCTATCGGGCATGCAGACTTTATGGCGACTAAAAAAAATTCCACGCATTTACCATTTTTGCTCGTATTTTCATTGAAATAATCTTCCATCTCCATCATCATCTCTTTACAACCCGTGAATGCGATTTTAATCCCTTTTACGGATTATTTATTTTTAGCACATGTGCAGTGGTCGTAATTGTCCAGAGGGGACTCCCACTGGACTTATCAGTTGCTTACTGATCATAATCTGAACGAGAGTATCATCAAGGATAATTAATTGTCCTTCGGTGTGATGCGGTGTGAGACGGGTAAAGTTCAATCCAGTCTGATTTTACAGAACTGTAAAACGTCACTTTGCCGTGTCTATATGCTTCAAATGTTGAACGGATAAAAAAAATGGCGGTAAAAAAATACTCATTAGTAAAATCATAATAAGCAATGAAGGTATCTCTGACTTTACTAATTCATTTGTGTGTTGCAGCGAAATGATGAAATCAGAGATTTTATCCATTATGACCATTTCATGAAAGTTGCTTAAATTTAAACATTGTAGACTGGTTTTCCTAAAATGGTACGAGTGTGTGATGTGATCAAACTGAACCTAAACTAACCTAGAATTACCTTTTTTACCATATCAACTTCATATTTGGTGCGCATTTACGATTTATGTAGTTCTGTAACCTCAGATTATCTATACCTTGTTACATAACACATGTATACCTGGTATAAGTCCATGGGAAAATAGTTGGTTTCCGGAAGCCTGCAGGGTAAAGAGCCCACGGATTTGTAACAAATTTTTTTGAAGATGGACTCCAGAGAGTTCGAAATATGTAATCACTTAAAAATTAATGTGATAGAAAAATCTTGACATTTTAAATTTAAATTAACATAAAATTATAATTATGCTTGCATGCAAATATTATCAGCTGATAAATTAACATTATTAATAAGCATTATTTGAGATCAGAAAACTTATTCGTAATAATAAAATACTATCTTTTATAATATTAATTTAAAGATCTTAAGTTAAAGATGGAATTGATACTCGTAGTATACATCGATCGTATTATCTGTACAAGATCGTTCTCATACTATTTCGGGTTTTAAAAGATTTCGTTCAGCTGCTGTGGAATAATACAGCGTATTGTACATCTCGCTGAAATGAGCAGGTAGTATCCGGGCGAGCTTAAAGCTCGTTGGCTCGGCCATTTTAGTATTCCCCGGGCATGCGGAGGTTTTTTGTCCACCGGCCCTCATTAGTACCGGCGGCCATCGAGAGCTTTGCTTATATTTTAAACTTTGCCACGAGAGGACGACCCGAGCTTTCCGAGTCGGAGCTTTTTTGCCAACTTCCGTCTCGGCGGTCCCGAACTGAATCGGATGGACGCGAACCGGAAGTAATACCTGGCGATTTTCAGGAGATTTTTTACCTAACCGCACAAATCATGTACTTACATCTAGATTATACTAGAGTATTAGGTATATTTCTTCATTTCAACAAATCATTTTATCTACCACTTTGACTTACTTGATTAGATATTGATGACCGAAAATCAAAGGAAATTTGATGTTTAAAATGAAATGATGAAAAAGATTCTTTGAATATCGTGTTATCTTGAAATAAAAATATAAAAATATCCATTTGAATTTAAAATAACAATATTATTTAATATTTTCATTAATTTTGGAAATATAACGAAAATATTAAATAACTTATCACTGTAAGTAAACTGATATGTTTTTGTTGATATTTAACCAAACTGATGACTCAACATAATGGCAAGTTTGATTCAAGGTTTTTACAGCCAGATTTGGTAAAAATTGATAGTAAAAATACACATTTCATGGACCATTACTTTGATAAAACTGTAATATGAACACGGTCACCAAAAATTGCTGCCACATTATTTTCAGCTGTAATTATCTTGCAAGTCATCTTTCTCTGAATCTGTAGGTAAAGCTAAAAACATATAAATTTTAATTACCAACAGCTTCTAGGTTGAGGATCCTGGTACATGAATAGATGGTAGCTGCAGTATCTCATATTTGTTAGTTACCATTTTAAAATAAACCAAATGATTGTCTTGTCGCTGTTTTATGACGAAGCCAATGTGGTCTCGTCCTGGAGGTCATCGGAAACCATATATGTTTCGTTGTTGATCTCCGGATGCAGATATATTTTAGAACAAATCATGAACAATTTTAATTTTTTAATTTTTATTTATTTTTTACCTTGCAGAAACATTACAAATTTTAATAACTCAATTCATTTCTGAAGTACAATAATAATAAAATAAAAAATAAAATATATACAAACATAGGTACTTATGATAAAGTACTAAAAACAATACAATAAAGACAAGCAACAGAAGATCTCAATGATCACCAATTATTCCTCCAAAGAAACTCTTGGAGTTCTGGTCTGAATTAGGCCTCTCTTACGCGAAATATATCAACATTCGAGGCGGTTAAAAATCTGATCCCTCTCCTAAGAGGCATAGTCTCTGGCAGGTTTGTGTTACTCCTTGGGAGAGCAAACAATGGCACCTGATCTATGGCAAAATTTGTGATGATGTTCTAGGTATAGAGTAAAAAAAAAATCGTTTGTAAAATAAAGTATATAATCTCAGCGTCAAAAATATATTAAAAAACATAATTCAATACTTCTTAAAAAATATTCCATGAAAATTTTAAATCAAACCTTTTTTCATATATACGCTTAAGAGCTAAAGAAGTGAACAATATTCTAGAAACCGTTAATTTAGCATCCCGTTTGGATTTACTATCACACAAGGGAGACCTGCGGAGTTATAAAAATGAATATTTAGGACTGTGCGTGATTTATTGTCAGATATCCCACCGCTCCTTTCGTTCTCTCACCTCTTGGCGAACGCGAGGAACAAATGAAATATGACGCCATTTTGGATTTTGCGTATTAGTCCGTCGTAAAGTCTTATTTGGACCCCAAGTTTATATGCGGCTCATGAAAGAGCGACCACGCTGTCCAGGCGGCTAGGAGAACAAACGCGGCGATGGACAGATTTTTTAGTTTAAATATAATGAAAAAACGAAAAAAATGTCGTGAAAGCTGACCATTTGTAAAGCAGGCATGGAATAAGAAGTAAGAAGTTAGTAGAAGACAAAAAGTAAATGTATTTTTTGTTGGGTCACCTCTTGGGATCAAAATGTTCAAGTCAGGAGCACTGTTTCAGGCACTCAATTTTAAGCTGAAGTAAATTCCCATATAGAAGTAAAGGGTCCGCCATCTAACGTTTTTTTTTCAACTAGTGCTTATTTCGTGAATGGAAACACTTAACTGATGTCTGATTTGACAGATAATTAGTTTTATCTTTCCGCTAAACGAATATGGTTGTGTATACGCTTGAACAACGCTGGGGAATATTGCGACATTACTTTGAAAATCATGCTATTGTCCGCCATCTAACGTTTTTTTTTACAACTAGTGCTTATTTCGTGAATCGTAACACTTAGCTCATATCTGATTTGACAAATAAATAGTTTTATCCTTCCGCTAAACGAATATGGTTGTGTATACGCTTGAAACACGCTGGGAAATATTGCGACATTACTTTAAAAATTAGGCCATTTTTCTTCAAAAATGAGCAAAGAGTGGCCGTTACAGTCAATGGCGATCGTTATCGGGCCATTTTTGTTCACAAAAATTGAAGAAAAAGATATTGGCAACATTTGGTTTCAACAAGACGGCGCTACGTGCCACACAGCCGAAGCTACACTCGATGTTTTGCGCTCCATTTTAAAAAAAAAAGTTATTTGGCGGACCCTTTATAAGCAATGATTTTTGATATGAATAAACCATAGTATTGTGATTTGACTACGTTATTAAACATAGAATTCAACAATATATTCGATAATAATATTCTAATAAGACTTTTTGTTGTGTTTTGGTGTAAATGAAACATGTTTTTTGAGCTTGACGGAAAGTTTTTAATAGACAATGGTATGTTCATTATTACACACAAAATACACTTCTAATTTACTAGTATGTACCTATTATTAACCATATACAACAATTATTTTTCACTCATTAACCAAATCAAGTAAGATAGTGTTTTTGAGAAATGATTCCAAAAAAAAATTAAACGATGAAATTTAACGAAAGTAATAAAATATTTTACGTACTTGGGATGATTATGACCATTCAAAAGTGTTCGATATTTATTATGAACAATTTGGAATTATTTATATTTTATGAATATACTTTGAGAACCTTAACAAATTTTCAATAAATAGTTTACACATGTTCAAAAAAGTAAGTAAGATATGGATTTTTTTTTAAATTTTTATTATAATATTATTTTATTATTTCAATATTCTAATCTACTTTTATAGATCATTTACTATATTACAATATTATTAATAATTAAATATACATATACTATATATAATATTCTTTTTTCAACGCGTCAATCCAAACACAAAAATAACGGCAGAAGCGGGATGCGAACCGCGGACCTTGGAAACCAACTATGCCCAGGTATTCATACCGCTCAGCCGACTCGGCTATTACTATGCCTGGACCGACTCACGTTGAAACTAGTATTTATGTCATTGTTATCATCGTATGATAGATGTCGCTATAGTATATATTCAAAGTATGTATATTTTTATTTTTTATTATTCAATCAGTCATCATTTATTCACAAGCTTAATATTATTACTTTCCGACAGTCTATTTATTTTAGTAAGTACCACTCGGGTCTCGAACCAAACTATAGACTGAATGGATGAGAAACGACTACTTATAGTTCCGACTTGGACTTTATAACCAATCATTTACCTGTGTTACTGATGAATAATTTTACCTTCTTGATATTGTCTCAAGGAGACATTATTATATGTTTTTTTTTTAATTCGTTCTAATAAGTTCGCATCCCGCTTCTGCCGTTATTTTTGTGTTTGGATTGACGCGTTGAAAAAAGAATTTATGTTTAGTATATGTATATTTATTTATTAGTAAGTAAGAGTTTATGTATTTTTAAATTACAGCCTATGAGTATATAGAGTTTATTTTGTATCACGATAATAGACCCGTCACATCCCTTAATAAATGCCATTAATTGCTATCGTTTCATTTACGTAGTAAAGTAGAAAGCTTTCCAAAATTCGTCAACTTTATTGATTAATCGGAGGTATTGTTTTTTAAGTTCATTTATGTACGGTTATCCGTAAAATAAGGTTCGCATGGCGCTACAATCCTGAAAAGCGCTGTTGTGGTGGATCCCGTGATTTTGAAGTGTACTTTGGTTCCCCCACTCCAAATCTCTTCCCTAGCGAGCTGCCTGCGGAGCTCAGTCTCTACCCCTCGTTTCGCACACCAGGTGTGAGCTGCGCTCGGTGATCCATTTCCTGTCTGCAAAAAACATATGCTCCGGTAGAAATCCTTTCCCAGCTATGTGAAATCTATGGAGACAAGTGTATGAGCGTACAACACGTGCGCAAATGGCGCAGAGAGTTCAAGAACGGGTGTACTGACGTCCATGATGTGGAGCGTTCCGGACGGCCATGTGTTTCTGACGAAACAATTGCAAAAATGGACAGGAAGGGAGTACATTGCCATTTCAATTTCAGTTTTAGTTACAGGAACGTTCAACAAATATAAACTGATTGATTTATGATCTTCGAGAAATGTTTTTGGTGACTACTTAATCATTTGATTAGTTAATTTTTTATACTATTCTGAAGACGTTTGATATCTAATATTACAAAATCCTATTATTAAACTGCGATTAGACCATATTTTAACGAAAAAACACGTTTACCGTGTTGCAGAACTGGACTATGAGAATCGCGGTGAGATTTTTTCAGGGAAATATATTACCCAGTCCCAACGGCGAGAATTTTTTTGCGGTATCAAAAACCATAAATTATTTACATCCGTTAATGTTTGACTTTTTGCGGATAGAGTTGTGGAACTACTGCTCTATTCCCTGTGGTACCAGTTGTGGCCAATCTTTTATCCTATGTTATAATAAATAATATGATAACAATCTATTTTTTAATGAGATTTCTCTAATGGTAACAATTGTTATCTATAACGATTACAATGATAAATAAATTTTTATCAGAAAAACATAATATAAATAGTCAAATTGTACATAAATGTTACTATTTCAATATTAAAAACGTTTATTTACTAGTCCACAGAATTTCGAGATCTGTGACCAAAAATAACGTTTTGTATGTTAGTACTAAGCAGAATTTGATTGCAGAGATGATTTTGGACAAGGTTAAAATAATGTTAAACCAAATTGGTCTGAAAATCAGCACGAACAAACCTAGAGCAATGATAAATAGTCACATTAAAAAAAATTATAAGCCGTTTGAGCCTATTGGAGGAACACAAATAGAGATTATAAATGATATTGTGGCTTTTTGGTTTAGCCGTGTGTGGCGAATTACTCCTATGTTGCAGATATGTGGAATCTAATAATAAAGATATTGTAACCCGGTCCATGGTGAAGTAATTTGTCTCAAATATATTCACAAACAATAAAGCAGATATAGAAAAACATAATAGCACTAATTAAAATTGAAAAAAAATTACATTCCATAAAATGGTTCGAAATAAATTTGTAACAGAACTACTGACTAGTTTTTAAAGTTAACTTATGTAATTACTTTCTACTACCTCAAAGTGTCTTCAAAGGATATTATCCGGGCCCTTTTAATAATAAATTAATTGATTAGCGTAACCCCTGTTGGCCGACATTACAAGTATTACAACCTACAAATGTACATAATAATCGTAGCGTCGGTGCTATGCGAAACTCCAAACAATATATTCAAATTTTGCCAAACATTTGCTGGGAAACATTCATATATCTCCTCCATAGCCGGCCAAAGTACGACTATTAGTGATATTAAAATAAATACTTCGTAATAACGTTTACAAACTTTATTTTCGACTAATGTATTCGGTCTGAATTTAATATTAAATTTATACGGTATTTAGGGCGTTCAGAAGTAGAGTAATTCATTATGAATTATATCTGTAATACATTTCAAATTCACAGTAACTTTGCCGTTTTTCAGTAACTTTACCAAATTCACAGTAAAACACAGTTCCGTAACTTATACAAAACTATGGCAATGCTATTTAAATTATATTGTCAAATTAATTTAAATTAAAAATTAACAAATAAAAAATAAAAACCCATATACTCAAAAACCCATGCACCATGGACTAACCGTCGTCTACGCTGAAGATCAAAGATAGAATTACAAGGATTTTTTTTAAAATTTAACACATAAATGTAATATTATATAATGGCTTAATACATTAAGATAACACATACCCCTTGATTTATAAAGTCTTTTTTCAATGTTTTTACCCGCACACATATACAATCCGTAAATATGTGTGTACTAACGTAGAAACTAATACATACAGGTATACATTTATAAGCCTCTGCCAGTTTTTAATTGAATCATTATTGAAGATGGTCTCCAGGGAGGCCGAAACATGTAATCGCTTAAAATAAATGTGATTCAAAACTACATATTTTTTATCTGTTAATTTTTTAATTAAAATTAATTTAAAATTATAATTATGTAGTTTCACCAAGTATTGTCAGTTGATAACCTTAATGTTATTGAAAATGAAATTTTATTTAAATAAATGGAAAAGTTTTTTTTTCATTAAACTTATTGCGTTTTTTTTGTTGTTGTTAGAGTTATTAACATAAATATTAAAACTAGCTATTGAAAGCTTCGATGAAACTACAATATCATCGACAAAAATAAAATGATTTAGCTAATTACAGGCTGTATAATTTGTTTTTTTTTATACTTTTGTTAAATGATTAAATGAAATGTAAAATCAATATTCCCACTGCATCTACTCACAAGCGATAGACTCGACTTTCACTTACTGAAAATACATACACGGTAAATTTATGTCAAACAAGAACTAACGGATTGCAACATTCTTTTTGAAATGCCATCAGTTTGCTTTGGAATACTATTTTAGTTCTCTGTTTCCTCCTTTATACAATCTGAATGTCATAAAAAATAGAGCAATATAAAAGTACGCTTGATAATTCCTAAATACATATGAGTACACCAATATAAACAAAACACAAGCTTACCGCTTGCAGCAGTTTTCTAGTTAGAGCATCATATAACCCACCACTCTCGACCGATTGTGTTCTCAGGCATGCGCTTCAAAACATAATGGTACATTATAATGTAATAATAACACTACATTATATGTTTTTTATGATTCATCATCATCAGCCTGCTTCCGTCCACTGTTGAACGTTAGACTCCCGCATGAGTCTCCATCCTCTTTGATCCTTCACCTTCCGCATCCAGGTCACTCCCGCTATTCTTCTTATGGCGTCAGTCTGTCTTGCAGGGAGTCGGCCAAGCATTGCTTCGTTTGCCAGTTCTTGGGCGCCATACTTTTCTTCCCCATCGACCGTCGTCTCTTCGACAGATATGTCCTGCCCATTGCCGCTTGAGAGTGTCTATTCGTCTTAAACATTTTTTTATATATTAATTGTTAATTGTAATTTAATATTATTTCAATAAAATAAGTCATCGTTTTCGCTCATATTATTTCGTGGCTACATTAATGTCTCTTACAAAAGCTACATTTCTCAAATCAGACCGTGAAAGCCTAGAATTGACACAAATATTTTTATTTATACAATATTATGAAGTTATATTAAAAATTACCATACACAATAAACAACTACTATACAGTAATAAATGGTAGTTGTTGATGATGATAGCGTATCATTTTCATTATACCTTACCTCTGTCTCGACGTGTGATTCCATGCAAGAAATCTCTTCAAAGTGACACCGCGCAGCTAAAATTTCCCTATTTCCTGGAAAACTTAATTGGATTTCCCGTAATGATAAAAAATACTAAAAGACAAGGAAAATTATCTCCTCGCCTTCTCTCACTTCTCCTGCTACCTCTCTCGTCTACCCTTCTACCATCTCGTCTACCCTTCTACCCTCTCGTCTACCCTTCCCTTTGAAGATATCTTGGCATCAACTTTAACTTAATTTTACATTGTCTCTGTTACAGCTATTTTCAGACTGGTTATTTCTACCTCTAAGCAGTGGCGTAACTGTAATATTTTTCAGACAATTTTCACAAAATAAAAAACAATAATATTAATGTGTTTTATTATTTCGAGTTGAATAATATTATTTTTATAATTATTATTTATCATTTTTTTAATACAAATTGAGGTGTTTATTTGAAAATGATAAATTTTCGAAATGAATTAAGAATATTGTTTATAAATACGAAATCAAAATACATTTTACGTGTTTTAATTCTTATCATTAAAATATATAATTATAAACTTTAATCTATGAATCGCCTAAGTTCGCTAAAACTGTAATAAATTTATTAAAAAACGTAAATGTTCCGCATACAAGTTTGGAAATGGAAGATGATAATGGAATTTTATTTTTAATATTTGGTATTATCCAAGTTATGCGGAGATATAAACTGTTTCGATTATATATAAAATCAAAGTATATTTTCCTTTCCATTTAAACATTAATTTTTGCACAAAGCTTTTATACAATAATGGATTTTGTTATTTCCCAGCTTCGCTCACAACAAGTCACTGTTGTTTTTTATGTAACCACTAACTAAAGAATAGAGATGGTAATATATAAATCTTTTCTTTGGATTCTCAAGTAAGGCAATTTTAAATATGGTTAAGCGTTGCTTGTGAAATGTTGTTCCACCAACATCATAGATATTTGTAACCATTCATTCGGTGTGGGGGTGTTTTTAAATGGGCTACCAGCACTCTTCAATCCTATTTACATATCCATTTTTTTTGTCGATAGAATATTTGTCGCACAATTATAATATTGTGTTAATTTCAGTTCAATTAATTATAATTTACAGTCGATGTATTCTGTTTTTTGAAAAAAATGCTTATTGTTGTGAGTCAAGAAGTTGTATTTGAAACATTGTTTTGTAAATAAATATAAAGTATGTCATTCGTGCATCGTAATTTTTTTCAGGGACTTATATCTTAATGATTTAACGAGACAATTTTTTTCTGCACATCAATTTGATTTAAAGGCCAACTGGATGTATTAATAGAGTTAAGAAATCGGTGAACTGATACAAAGAACTGATATAGGGTGAGGTAAAGCTGTTCGCGGATGACAGAACTTTGTGGTGGAAGTTTGTGACAACCAGATAAGAAGCAGAATATATAAGATGGTCGTTTTTTGGGATCGAACTCACACATTTCGGTATTGTAAGCAAGAGATTAAGTTTTTAGCCGAATCCGGCAGCATGTCTATGAGATCCGCTACTGGATGAGCTAGCTCTCAGTGATATGCCCGAACAAACTTTGCACCAGCTCGGTAGTAGTTGTGTTGTGAAAAATTAACGCTGCCCGGCTCTGGAGTCGTTCAGTTTTTCCACTAGCGAATTAAGTTAGCTGGAGATTTTTTTCCTATGTTTATACCGTGTCCGAGACACTTTGTAATACAGCCGCAAAGAAAACAAACTCTGATTTATGAATAGGTAAACTTCTAAAGAGCGTTCTGTTGATAAAACGCTTAAAAAAGGAAATAACTTGTTAGTAGATATATATATATAGTAGATGACGTTAGAGGAGATTAAATACTAGTATTAATAGTTTAATTACCTAACCTGCAATCAATGGAACACAGGCGTAAGATTGGTTCTATTAGTCTTTTCTACCGTTATTACCACGGTCGCTGCTCTTCGGAACTTACAAAATTAATTCCTCTTGCACCCACTCACAATCAACAAACTCGTCTTATACTTGCCGAACATCCATACACGGTTAATATATGTCGACCAAGAACTGTCAGTTTCCAAAGCTTCTTCCTTAATGCCACTGGTAAGCTAAGGAATGCTCTTGCAGCGTCTGAGTTTCCTCCTTACTGCAATCTGGATCTCTTCAAGAAACAGATAAATAAACACTTGCAATCTCCCCAACCCACACACAAACACGAACATAATACACGTTTCCCGCATGCAGCCTCCAGCCTCCCTGGCTGAGCATCATAGAGTGCACTGGTCTTGACCGGGTGTGCTCTCCTGCATGCGTTTACAAAAAAAATAATTGTAAGAGTTTCAATACATAATAATTGGTGAAGTAAAAATGCATACATTATTGTTCCAACAGATAGCTTAAATTATCTGTATCTTGCATTACATACCTAGTGGATTAAGCAAGATGGCGTTAGAAAATTAAATTTCGTAATAAAATAATTTTGCTACAATTTTTTAATTGGTTGACTCAGTTTTGTTGGAGTGCACGTCAAATTAACCCTAAGAAAGTGAAAATACGTCTTATTTTAGGGCTTTTCTTCGAAAAACGCAAAATGCAAACCAGGCGGCTGAAAATAAAAATAGTGTGTATGGTTCTGATACTCTGATACTAAAACTGTTAGAAACTATTTCATAATAAATCTACCTCTTTAGTATAAACAGCATATTTATAAATCTAAGACTACATACCGTTAGTTGGCACGTTGGTGTAACGCCATGAAGAGATATTTTGCACGGAGTGTCTCTAAATAATATAATCCAAAATGAGGATAACCGAACTCAAGTAGTAAAGGAAACCCAACGAATTGCAATACTCAAGTCAGTTATTAGGTAATATCTGTCTAAAAGATGACGGTCTATGGGAAAGAAAAATGTTGAAGTGGCGTCCAAGAACTGGCAATCGGAGCGTTGGCAGATTTTTTGCAAAATAGACTGATGGAATCAGAAGAATAGCGAGAATAGTCTGGATGTGGTGAACGGTTGATCGAGAAGGATGGGGATACTCATGCATGAGGTCTACGTTCAAAAGGCGACGGACACAGGCTGATGATGACAGCCATAAATTAAAAATTTCGTCAAAATTTAAAGTTTTCTCAAGCATATTTTAATATGTTTACATATAATTATTTAAATAGTAGCGAATTTGTCAGTTTTGAACAAAGAAGTGTGAATATATTTTTTTAAATGTAAATGTAGATTTTTTTTCTTATTCCAGGTTTTCACTAAAATACGAACGGTTGAACATGCAAATGTCAACAAAAATAAAATAAATAAAATCATAATAAGTTTTATAAAATATGAATTAAGTTTGTTTTATTCTCAAATAAATGATTAAGATACTAGAAAAAATATCTTCCATGTGTTAATGCATAATTAATGACACAATAAAAATAAGTAAATTAATGTTTGTCAATTTTTTCATCATATAAATACAAAAGATATTTCAATTCAAATTTCAACTAACGGTGTATACTGTAAAAAAAAACTCAGTTTTTTCTCTAAGATTAAGATTCCGGAACATTTGTGAAAATCCTTATTACTTTGTGAATTTTCATAACATAGAGTAAAAAAACATAATTATAGGAGGATATTTATAATAAAAAACCACTTTAGTATAAAATACTGAGTTACAAGTAAAATAATGTAAAAGCACTACAGCACATCCTTTTTGAATATCTTTTGTTCCATCCGGCGCATTTTCCCGCCAAGCCGGAAGTCGATCCCCTGTTCAAACTCTGCTCGTCGTTTTACTCTTGTGTTGGCTCGCTACGTTTCCCTTCAACCCATCAGTCTGCTGCAATCGAGTCATTTGTCAACGATAAGTGGTATAGAAATCAACTGTCATGCTAGCAATTCCAAGTTCGACTCCCATAATAGACTCTACGCTACTAATGCTCTAAAATAATACGCAAATAAAAAAGTTTTAATTATTATTCCATTATATACTATGTTATTTTAGTGCTATAATACTCGGAGTATCATGATATTTCTGTCAGGATTTTCGTTTTTATAGTTGGTTAGGTTTTGTTTTAGTTCCGAGGTTCACCTTTGCTTTATTTAAAAAATGAGGACTTTGTGTCCTGACTGGTAGTGATTGAACAAAAATATGGCTCGTGACTATATCAGTTATTTGAAGTACATGGTTAAATTGTTTGAAATAGGTATGTGTAGGAAATAGGTTGGGACAGGAGAACACTGTGTAAAAAGTATACAATAAGTTTCGATTTTTTGAGGTATCTAGGATAACCAGATAAAGTAAGATAACCAGTAAAGTATTCCCCTTTAGAAAAGTAACACTGCAATTTGCTATGCTTAAAACGTCAGAAGCAAAAAGAAAACATCAAAATAAATCATTAAAAAAAGACTTTCATCATTTACTTTCTATAAAATGATCAGTGTTTTTTAACATTTTATCATTTGTGGATAGATAGATATATTTGATTTTAAAACGATCCTGTGTTTTAAAAATCTAACATATCAAACGGAACTCGTTTCTCACAGTATGGAATCTTTGCAAACATAAATTGCACTTATAATTAGTGCGACAGGCATTAACGCAAAACGGAGTTTGTTATCTCGATCCATATTTAAAGGTATTAGATGGTTTATCATTGTCATGACATCAGTTCACATGAGCATTGACGTTTTTAAATATTTTAAAAGTTGACATAAATTTTGTATAATCGACAATTTATATAAGCTTAGTGACAGTATTTTCTTGCATGTTGTTGTAATATAAACAAAGTGCAAAGCATGGGAAAGTCTCGACAAAGCTTTTAAAAATTTGAATAACGCATAATAGCGCTACACAATATTATCGGATTACTGCGAACTAGAGGACGACGAGCTTTAAGCGGAACTATAAAGCTGCATCGGTATAGTACTCGTATTAAATATCGGTAACATAATATTTTTGTCCTTTAATAAAAATCGTTATTTGGGAATCGATGATCAATTATAAAGTATTTTTGAGCCACTCTTAAAACTATTGTTTTAAGAGTGGCTCTACTTGGGAGTTTCGTGCTAGTCATCACATTTTTTTTTAAATATGCAAAATATATATAAACCAATCTACAAATATGCAAAAATGATTTGAATTATATAGTTATCTACTATTTAAACAGGCTCTAATCCTAGAGATTGCCGAAAACAATGTGTAATATTATAATAATACAAGTATTCCACTTACTGTATTAACCTGGAAGATGCATGACACTCGATTTAGTTTAATGCACCGTGTTTAATATGTCTTTTTGTATGTAGCATAAATAACAATAAAAATATAACACAACAAACCAAAAAATATATTTACGATTTATCTATAAGGTTCCATAATTCAAACCACATAATAACTGATTTTGTCCAGATGAATCTTCTATTTTTTTTGTCTCATTAGGCACCAATTATTCTATCCAGAGCCAAATTGATGGCAGACTGGTATTGTTCTTTTTTATGTTTTATATTTTTAATAACTATAAACTAATTTAGATCAAAGGTTTAATAAATATATATTTGTAGAAAAATACGTTGAAATAGGTACTCGATAGAGCATTGGGTGCAGATAATTTGGGATTTCGGGAAGACAAATATCATGGCATCTGACAGAACTGTAAGACGGCTTTTTTAGCAGCTATGTATTTCAGCTAAGAAGCGGATATAAAATGAGATATTGTACAAAAATAAACTACAGAAGAAAAAAGTCATTTTTGTATCCGATAAGAAGTCTTGAGTTGGAAACGTAGATATTTTTTATATCTATCGAAAACTCATAACCATTTTCTTTTAATTTTCTTTATCCAAAAATCTAATTATCAAAGCCCAAAATGTACCAAAAGTCTATAAATAAAATTATAAAAAAATTACAATGTATTAAGTAAAAAAATAAAAAGCTGGGGTAAAATAAGTACTAAAACGTTTTGTGTTACTCACTCTCAAATAAAAAATATATAAAAAACATTCTGTTAAAAATAAAATTAAAAGGATTTTTACAGGATGTTTGTTTATTTTTTCAGTTGAAGCACATATTCACAGTTTACGTGGAGTGTGAAACGATGCACTTTGCCGGAAGTGATATTTCTCTCTGCAGCACCCCGGCATTACGTAATATCCGGTTTCAGTTTTCAGTCTGAAAGATATCCAAACAGCCTCTAGTGTGCGACATAACGACGGCTGAAATTTGGTCACGTGTGGATCGCAGGTTTACTCTAGATAATAGCGCAACCCATTTTTGTTCAATCTGTTCTATGTTTGCCAAAGTGTTATGCTATAGGAAAGTATAGCAATTTGCCGTGATAGAAAAATGATATTGTATGGGAAACTAAATTTATCGTGAGATTTTATTATACGAGTTTGCGTTTAGATTTACCTCATTTTAGTATGGTGATACTCGTTTGTATAAAGAAAAATAAAGTTTCCAACTTAACTACATTCATCTTTGTGTATGCTGAAACATCTGGTTAACTAATTTAAATATAAATTACTTAATAACTTAGTTATCCAGATAAGTTGTATAATACATGCGAAAGCATCAGGTTTAATTTAACTGTCGCCATAGAGTTCTGTTTTTTGTCATGGTCCGCGCTTCATTTTAAGCTAACTCTACATCCTTAGCTTCTCTAAAAACATTTTTGATAGGTTGATGTCTTAGAAGACATCGAAAGTCCAATCTGAAATTAAAGAAGCTGTTTCTTGTGATTTTTTTACACATTAAGTTTTATTATCTTTTGCTGGTTAAAACTGGAGTTTTAGAATAGTTGCTTAGTTGTGAGATATAATCAAATAAATAGCTTATTTTATTTCATATAAGAAATTTAAGTTACAGTTAGAAATATGTTTTCATACAACGTAAATATATTTGCTATATCAAATTGTTGATTGCACACGACTACAAAAACAACCATTTTATTTTATATGGCTTACTATTATTCTTTGTATAGCAAATCAGAGAAAGAGAAACTGATTGCATGCATTTAAGACATTAGAAAGTTTCATTTGAGTATTAGTTCTAGACAATGGCATAAAATTAAAAAAATGAGTATTCTAAGGAATATGCAGGGGTAGAAGAGTAGCAGAGTAGTTGTCGGTGTGAAGTTGGATGGGTTTAGTAATCGAGTATCTCAAAAATATATATTTTATTATCTGATGTGCAACAATAGGTTGAGCTTAAAACAAAATGGTCCAGTCTCTGGGAGAATCGGGCTAATCATCCGATTTCCTTAAAAAATCCGATTAACAAATCACCCAAAAATATGCCTCGTATACCACAGAAACCTTTTCTTCAAGCAATCAGACTTATGGAAGTTGTCGGGAACCATACATTTTCTTTAAGTAGACCTTCAAGTGTAGATATGTTTAAGAACAAAGAATGTATAGTAGCAGTTAACCGGACTAAGTGGCAACAATTCGTGGTGACCATATGTTCCAGAAATGATATTTCCTGTCTGAGGATCAGGAGGTACAAATTATTCGTTCTCCCAAAGAGTAGCAATAACCTGTCCGAAACTAAGCCTCTAGGGGATCAGACTGTTCAACTACATCGGCTCAGATATATTCCACGCAAGGAAGGCCCAGCTCAGATTTTAGCTCCACGAATTGGTTTAGAGGAGTTATTTGTTGGAGCCGTCTATTTAATGAGCATTGAGACTTTTTGCTGCTTGTCTTTCTTATTTTCTATTACTTTAGTACTTAATCATATATACCTACATTTTAAACATTGTTTCATCTTCTTTATTGTACGTTTTGTGTGGTTGTTGTTCGTATTGATTTAAATTAATTGTGTATAAACAAATTAAGCAAACGTTTGCAAAGTTAAAATAAAAAATTGATACTAAAAAAAAATATAAAAGACCAAGAAGAAAATGTGCAACAGCGCGTCCAGAACAATGTTAGTACCTTATCATTCAAAAGTTATCTCCATCACATGCCAATTTTTCAAGAAATTTAACATTCATGAAAGTATCTTCAACGAAAATTGATATCCGAGTGGAGAGATGCGGGCCACAGTCAGTGTTATGATGTTCCTTCTCTGTCATAGCTTGGAGCGCTCCATCCGAATTCAAATTTGGCCCTTCATTTTTTTTTGTTTATTTTGTTTATTTTCCGCAAATTGGCAATATAAATATTCCGGTCCCGCGGGAACTGCTCCCCGAGGGCTCGCGATAAGACGGCGTAAAAACAACCCCTGTATACTGTATTACAGAGAGATACACAGGATGCTTTATAATATATCACGATTTTTCTAGTATTTTTGATTCACAAAAAACATGAAAATAATAAAAAGAAATAAAATTCAACTTTAGAATTAGGAAGGACCAAAGCATGGAAAAAACAGGTAAATAAGAAAATCAAGCAAATATATTATTGTATTATAAACAACAGCAACAGTTAAGGGACCGCCATATATTCCACCCGTAGTCGTGTTCAGGGGCTAGGTTCTCTTTCGGGGCAATCCAAGTATTCCCCTCGGTTGCGCTTCTCCAGTCTTAGGGTGGCCTCAGATATCACCAGTTCCGATGTCGACTGTAGGAAACTTCTTGATTTGAGCCGTGTAGTCATCTTTTAATACCCAAACATATGGTGGAGTGTGGGTTGCTTTGGAGAGCTCCTTCTTGGTGGTGACTTCTCGCCGTATGCTTAGTGGGGCGATGTCCGAGAGTTGATATAGCTTTGATCTGAGGTCTACCCATACCAAGAAAGTGGATTCCTGGTATAAAGACGTTCAGATGGTCTACTCAAAAGGATTGTTTCATTAACAAACTGTACTTTTGAATATTCTCAATTGATAACATATAGTAGATACTATGATTCGGAAGATCTTACAAATGATGAATTATTATGCATCGAAAATGAAAGGGTTGAAGAAGAGACCAAAAAAAAAAAAATATCATTGAATCTCCAAAAAAAATTGTATTGAAAGAAATGGAAGCAGCGTTCCTTCAAATTAACCAAGTAATGCAAAAAATTGAAAAAATGGATTCGGATAACTTAAGATTTTTGAGTATAAACCGCCGTATTCAGGAAGATCTTGCTTACTACAAAGGAATCGAAAAAAAGAATCCAGTATAAATTATGCCTCTTAGCTTACAAGGCACTCAACGGAACTGCACCGGGCTATCTGACAGAACTTATCAAGCCTTCAGAAATAAGCGCGCGTGGAGAGACACTCAGATCGGCTAGAGCAAATAGAAGCACCCTGCAGCTGACGGGAGGTAGTCCTAGCACGGTCTTTGGCAATCGGGCTTTCAGCTACGCTGCACCAATGGCCTGGAACTCACTACCGGAAAGCATAAGAGAGCTTAAAGCGGAGGCATCCTTCAGAAGCAGACTCAAGACCCACCTTTTTACTCAGAGAGGCAAAGAAGCGCTTTTGGAATGATCATTCGGTCATAAAAGAGCGCTATACAAATACTAATATAATAATAATAATACTTACACGTCATCCTCATACCTTTAACTCTTCATTACCGTACATATTATTTTCTTTCGATATTGTTTGCAAACGAAGAATTTACGAAGACTTCAGTGAGTGCACAACCGCGGTTTTCATTCTGAGATTAAATGTTACTCAACGTGATCTATGTTGAAAAAGGAGAAAAAATATTTTAGATTATATAATTTAAGTATGTACTTATAAGTTATGTAAATTAAAAATCATTTTTTTTTCAAAAAAAAATATAAATAATGCGTTTAAGTAAACAAGTTCTAAAATTCTGTCATTATATTTTTTACATTCGTTTAACATTTAATGTTTTATTTTTTTCTTATAATGGTTTACTAGTATTATATATTTTTATTTGTGTCAACTTTATCACTTTTCACATAATGTATTTATACTTATGGTTCAGCCGTCATACTATAGAAAGATTTATACGGAAAGGTTATTTTTTTTATCTAAATGAAAGTGTCTTAACAAACTATTAGATATAATAAGATTAAAACAAACCATCGACTAGTTGTCACGATACTTGATTATAGAACTGATATTATAAATGGTACATATCATTATTTTACAAACATTTTTTTTTAATATGGAAACACCGTGTACCTATGTTTCTTGTCTGTACTTTAGTATCGGTTGAGAGACAATTTCAACTTGAAATAGTTTTCGTTGGCCAGTGTTTCAAATATCAAACTTTGCGCCGTGAATAGCAAATTGTTACGAAGTGCTCACATGTCGTTACACGTTGTTACATGTTGTAGCGTGTAACAAAATGTCGCGGTTCATTCTTATGCAAACTAAAGCGACACATCGCGTAAAAAGGAAACTAAATATATTATTTATTTACAGTCTTCTTCGTGTCAGCGACGTCCAATTATTTTTTCCTAGTATCTGGCAACTTCGATAGCTCGTGTGTTGCCCAGCACTAAGTCCTGAGATGTGCAGCTTGTTTGGCACTTGGAGCAGCATCTTAGGTGTGAGGCGGTCTGCAGGTCTCCACAGTCGCCCAATGCTTACAGTAAAACTGTCTTTACACGCAGCGCTTTAAGTATGCTTTTTTTCAAACAAAAATTAAGTATATTTATCACGTTTCAAGGTGAAACGTTTATTGAAGAACCTCAGGGATGCCGAGCATATCTTTGTACCGCTTAACGTAGAGTTTTCAAGCGTAATCTCAAGATTAATTTCTTCCAACTAATTAAGAATTCACTACTATTTAAATTGGATTCTTCGTAATACATGGAATTTTATTAACCGAATAATGATAATAACCAAGTTTTTCTTAATTGTTTTCAAAATATACAAGTCCAGATTAGTTGTGCCTAACACACTTTATTATATAAAAATAAAAAAATAATAAAAATAATAGTTAAATAACCACTTATTCGTAGTAGTATCAATCCGGTGGATTGGTTTGCAGCAACAAATACTTGCATCTCGATCTCCACTCTTCTCAATTCTTTCCAATCGCTCAGCATAAGAGCTACAACTCATGTCCTCGATAACTTGCTGCAAATACTCCGGTCTAGGGCGCCCGAATCTAACAGCCAGTCTTACCCATAAAATAAAGGTCACCCAGCGTGCTATGGAAAGATCCATGGTCGGAGTGTCGCTAAAAAATAGAATCCGAAACGAGGAAATACGCAGAAGAACTCAAGTAGTGAAGGCTACCCAACGAATAGGCACACTCAAGTAGTAATGGGCAGGACATATCTGTCGAAGAGACAACGGTCGTTGGGGGAAGAAAAGTATTGGAATGGCGCCCAAAAACTGATAAACGAAGCATTGGCCGACCCCCTGCAAGATAGACTGACGACATAAGAAAGAAAGCGGGAGGCGGAGGATCGAAGAGGATGGAGACTTATGCGGGAGGCTTACGTTCAACAGTTGACGGATACACATACGGCTGATGATGAATTAAAAAATCACATCATTTAATATTTGCAATTAAGTTTATTGTTGGTGACGTGAGCAATCGTGCGTTATAAAATAGCGTGCAAATAATACCTCCAGAGAATGAAAGTGGAAGACTTGAAATTACTTTTGTAAGTCACTGTGTGTGAGTTGTGAAAAAAACGAAATGAAAAATTCAAAAAAATATTCAGAGCTAGTCGGGTGACACGAATATTATTAAAACAGTTATCCCCGGTTATGTGCGGTTTTCATAATTTATTCGCAATGTCGAGGATTTGAACGGCAGATCAGTACACTGTGTTTATTTCATTACCCATACATCCAATTTTGCAAGGATTTGATTAATTGATTGCATTCAAGAATATTAAAAATATACGCTGAATGTAAATACAATCGTAAGTATATATATTTCAACGGTTGATTTATCTTTCAACGGTTGTTCTCTTCCAAAAGCAAGCTCCATCCCTTGGAGTATCAATCTCGAGTAATGTCAAATATTACGAGTCAACTAAGTATACAGCCGGTCTTGCTTCGAAAAAAGTAGGTGTATTATATAGATCATGTCGGTATTTCAACGATAAACAATTTCTTCTTCTACATAAAGGACAAATCCGACCTATCCTTAAATACGGCACTCACTTTTGGATGTAGAGACCAAAAATACCTTTAAACTTAATTTAATCAGTTTAAAGAAGAGCATTTCGTTTGATAAATAATGACACTCTTACGTCTTACCTGCAATCAATGGAACGCAGGCGTAAGATTGGTTAGTCATTCACTTAGTATTTTCTACCCTTATTACCACGGACGCTTGGGAACTAAAAAAACTAATTCTTCCTGCACCCATCCATAACCAACAAAATCGTCTTACACTTGCCGAACATCCATCCACGGTTAATATGTGTCGACCAAGAACTGGCAGCTTTCAAAGTTCCTTCGTCAATGCCACTGGTTAGCCTTTGAATGCTTTTCCAGCATATATATTTTTTTATAATCTTTTATAGCATTATTTAAAAAGTTGTAGTAGAAAAGTATTTTTATAAAAATATTTATAATTTTAAGTTCATTTTAAACACAGAACTTAATTAAATACATACGAGTATAACGTCATTAATAAAAGTTTTTTTAAATGAGTGAAAGAATGAAATGAAATTCTTAGTTTGAGGACAGTATTATCTTGTAGGATAATATATGTATATACGTATCCAGTAATAATAAATTATATGAAATACAGAAAAAAAAGATAATTGGGTTGATCCGCTCTTAAGAACAAGACGACTCAGATCATGGGACAGTTAAATTGATCGAAGTCTTGGGGTATTTTTTAAAACTTAAATGAAGTTTTTTTAACCGCGGCACACCACGAGTGATTACTGTATCTGAATAAGGAATGTACTCTTTTACTCAGTACGGCAATGTAAAGCTATGCATAATAAATTGTATTTTTTAGATTTATTTTCCTTATTATGCGACAGGAATACAGTACCCGTCCGTACTCTGTAATAAAACAAATATACATAATGTATGTAGCACTGGGAATTGCTGCGATCAACTCTTTCCCGCATGAATATTTTTATTAAAAATTAAATTTATTGATGAGCAGAGATCTATGCAAACACAAAATAACAGTAAAAGAACAAAAATAGAAAATATTTGCTATGTTTTTTTTTTGTAATACGAAAGGATTTATTTTGCATTGTACATGTTACGAGTGTAATGTGAAAACATAATTAAAAATGCTGTATATTTCTTAGATAGGTAGAACTGCCATTGCAATTTTTTGTCCTCTAAATTGTTTTTCAGTATTAGATCACAAGATGAAACATGCTGTTGCGTGGCGTGTTTGGGGAACCCTGATATTTTGTTGAAAATCGGTCTGCGTGTCCCCGATAAATATCTGAGAATAAAGAGGCACAGATTGTTCGCTCTCCCAAAGAGTAACACTAACCTGCCAGAAAATATGCCTCTTGGGGAAGGGATCAGACTGTCCAACCAAATCGTCTCGGATGTTGATATATTTCACGTAAAGGAGGCCCAATTCAGGCATGAACTCCACGAGTTTCTTTGGAGAAATGATTTGCTGGCGTCGTCTGTTTGATGAGCATTGGGACCTTCTGTTGCTTGTCTTTATTGCTTTGTTTCTAATACTCAATCATAAGTACCTATATTTGTATAATTATCTTGATTGTACGAGTACTTCAGGAACGACTTGATTTTATTAAACTTGTAATGTTCTGTAATGAAAAAAATATATTTTATAAATTGAAATTGAAAAAAGTGCTCTCAGGTGGACCTTCATGTGCTTAGATTGTCCTGGGACATAGAATTGACAATGTTAGCTGACAGAACTGAGAAGAGGCAATTTGTGGTGAAATATGTTTCAGATATGTTACGGATATAGGAAGAAAAAAAAGTCCGAAAAAATATTTATTTGCATTAAATTTTTTGTTAGAATTTTAACGTGAAAACACAATGACTTAATATTAAACTTTTAATTTTTCAAGAATATTTCAGTAAAATACCCGTGAAAAGTGTGTCATTTTCAGGACACTATATTGCGCAATATTGTCTGCAATAGTGAGGAACACTATACACATTACTTAATTACAATAACGCGTGATTTACTTCGCCTTCTTGTTTACTCAGCTCTTAAGCACTCCACTACAGAAAGTCTTACAAAATACAAGCTCTCGTACAAAAAAGCACACAAAAGGCACTAAAAACACTCTCGCGTACAAAAAAAAACACTTTCGAGACTTAGTTTTGCGATAAACGACGCGTAATTAGCACTTAGGCGTCACATGCACAAACTCTGGGCGCCGTTTACGTGAAGGGCGCCGAAATTCATGCGTTAAATAATGCGAAAGTCTAAGGAAAATTGGGCCTTTAAAATTTAATGCGAGAGCGAAAAGATGACAAAGCTTATAGTAAAATAAGGTTGTAAATCGTATTTGAAAAATAAATATTTCATATAATTTTTTCGCACATGCTCCTTTGCTGGAGCATATTATTTTCTTTTATTCATGTACTATAATATAAAGAAAGGATTTATGGTTTCAGGCGGACTCCGGAGCAAGATACCGGAGAATGAAAGCAGGAGCCTTACTATTATATACTACCTTCCACAATGTCACGAAAAAGACCATCGTGGCGCATGATGTGACCAATCGACTCTCTGAGATGGTTCTTACTATATGCCTATCTTTCTTGATTATGCCGAGAGCCTCATTGTTTGTGACATGGTCTCACCAGGAAATTCTTTATAAATCTCCAGGAATGTTTTTATATTTGTGTGTTCAGCATTTATAAGGAGATTGAATGATTAGTCCGACGCATATGAAGCCTAATTCATCAACTATCATTATCTTTGCTTCAAGTCGAATCTGCATTGCAAAGCTTATAGAAATCACCTTCTCCATCTCCCCTTACTGGATGGAAAATGCTAAGGCTGCCTATTACGACCAATTGTACTCCCACAAATTAAAGGAGATTGAGTGATCAGCCCAATATTCTCTAGGCTTGAATCATTTGGTGTTAATAGGCGGCTTACCCTAAACATATTATTCGAGTAATTTTTTACATAGAATTTAATGCAGTAGAAAGCCGACAGATGGTGAAAGTGATACTAAAATCTTGTATGTGCATTTATGACGCTCACCATGTTACTGATGGCTAAGCTCTGCATGCGGAATGTCGATTCGCCTATCTTCATAGACTACAACCCAACATTCACGCATCATCCATTTATTGTAATAAATGGATGATGCGTGAATGTTTGGTGTTCACCGGTAAGCTTTCGTCTAACACTAATTTAAATTTATACGCTATGACTTGCATTTTACGAGTGAAGGATCAGATTCACACCAACTGGGAGTATTTAAAAAGATTAGAAATCATTTTTGTAATCCATTTCGGGGAACGAACACACGGCCTTCGGTTTGATAAACTTTTTTTTACCACCATACGCCGGCTGGACCTATTTAAAAGCGTATTAAAAAATGGCCCATAATTTTCAAGGCTGTATCAAGCTTTCTCTCCAGGCCACTGTTATAATTTTTAATAATAAATATAATATAATAAAATAGATAAAAATAAAAGCAGTGGTTTCCTTTGTCATTGGTTACAAAACTCAATAACGTACATATTTTTTGAATTATACTGTGTTTTCAGGAACTTTCAGTCACGGTGCCCTTTCAGTCCCGTGGGTCCAATGCTCATCCCCGAAGAGCCTTCTCTTATTCCCCCCAGCCCGGTTCTCGGGTCACGTTCCGTGTTCGGGCTTCGCATAACCTAATCCTAAGGCTTCGCGGCGAGGAAACACTCCACTAAACTGCCATTACCAAGACTTTAACTTATCTCCGACGAATAATCGCATTACAGCTACGACCTATATGGTGCATAAATAAATAGATGTTCTAAATGTTGTTACTAATTTGTGTTTAAATCAAAACGAGACTCAGCACACGATGTACGAGTATAACAAATTATTACTTAAATATACATATACTCTACATAAAATTTTTCATGATTGGTTATAAAGTCCGAGTCGGAACTATAAGTAGTCGTTTCTCATCCATTCAGTCTATAGTTTGGTTCGAGACCCGAGTGGTACTTACTAAAATAAATAGACTGCCGGAAAGTAATAATATTAAGCTTGTGAATAAATGAAGACTGATAGAATAATAATAAAAATATACATACTTTGAATACATACTATAGCGACATCTATCGTACGATGATAACAATGATATAAATACAAGTTTCAACGCAAGTCAGTCTAGGCATAGCAATGGCGCAGTTCGCCGAGCGGTATGAATACCTGGGCATAGTTGGTTTCCAAGGTCCGCGGTTCGCATCCCGCTTCTGCCGTTATTTTTGTGCTTGGATTGACGCGTTGAAAAAAGAATTTTATGTATAGTATATGTATATTTAAGTAATAATAATATTGTAATATAGTCAATGATCTATAAAAGTAGATTAGAATATTAAAATAATAAAATAATATTCTAATAAAAATTAAAAAATTCATATATATAACAAATTAATTGAAACGTATACGTAGTATATTTTTCTAATATTCATATTATTTAATAAAGTAAATAATACAAAAATAATAATTGACTAAATAGTGATAAATATTTAGCACCACACAAATGAATGACTAGTTGTAATAGTCAATTTGGACTAGCAAAAAGTTTTTATCGTACAATTTGGAATTTAGTTGAACATAAAGGGTACACTAAGTACATACTCTACAGTCTACATGTTTGTAAAATATACTTGTAATGAATTAATTGTTTAAAACCTTGTAAAAAAACAATTTACTTATAAAAATAAAGCAAGATAACTGAGTATTTAGCGAAATTATAGAATTTCACATGATTATCCCAAAAAATAATGTCAAATATGAATACAAGATTATCTAGATTTTTTTTTATTTTTTTATAAGAGGACTTCATGTTTGGGCTACGTTGGGTAGTTATTGTCGAGTTAATAAGGCAAGATTAAAAAAATAATACCTTATATCTCCTTTCAGTAACTTAAAGTAATTTAATTTTATTATAAGCGCAATCTATGAAAATACATATATATGTGTTCATTTATAGTTTTAATAAGGTATGAAAATTTACTAAGAAGTTATACAATTTGCTATTCAAATCCTCATGAACAGGTCCTTTATGATTTAGTGATGGAAAATATCATACAAGATGGTTTTTGAATTCGATTATTGAATCGACACATAAGTGGCAATGGGCAGAATGTATCTATAAAAGATACGACGTTTGATCTGGAAAAAAGGTGTTAAAGTGGCGTTTAAGAACTGGCAAAAAAAGCGTAGGCTGACTCCCTACAAGACTTAGAAGATTATACAATAATAGTCGAGTAGTCTAGATACTGAGAGTGGAGGATCCAGAAGTATCGAGAGAGACTCATACGAAAGGCCTACGTTCAACATTGAACAGACACAGGCTGATGATGATTAGTCCAACGCTTGTTTAGAGTTCAATTAATACTGATGTGTAAGCTGTACTCGGTACTAAGACCCTTGGGAGGCTGTGTATCGAATTCGCGGTCCCAGAGCCAGGAGGCTTGGGATGAAATATCAGTCTGCCTCGTTAGACCCGCGTCCCGTAATGATATCTTATTACTGCCCCCGGGTAAACCTATTAGTTGTGACCGACTGTCAAACATTAGCCGACTGACTAACTAATGATCAACAGATACGGACAGACGATCAATGTTATTATTACAACTGTAGCGTAGCTAATACTAATAATGTTATACAATTATGTTGTTTCGTTTGTTATTGAAATATAATATCTTTGAATGAAATGTATTACTTGTAATTGACTTACATGTATAAATTTATGCTTAATATTATTATCACAAATGAAACATGGACAGTACTAAAAATGATGATATTCGTTTTTTGCATATCTCGTAAGATCCACTGGTAAATATTAATAATTATTTATTAATGACCAACTAATAGAATGAGTATATATGGTAAGATGCTTAATGTAATGATTTCCACTGTAACATATTAATTTGATTCGTATATAATATGTATAATTTTGTAGCAGTTTATACAATTATAATTAGGGTTAAACTGCTCCTTAGAACGAAATAGTGCAGACTTAATTATTTGATCTCCTTAAAAATGTTAATTATTATAACTATATTATTATTATATTAGGATTTGTATAGCGCTCTTTTATGACCAAACGATCATTCCAAAAGCGCTTCTTTGCCTCTCGGAGTAAATAGGTGGGTCTTGAGTCTGCTTCTGAAGGATGCCTCCGCTTTAAGCTCACTTATGCTTTCCGGTAGCGAGTTCCAGGCCATTGGTGCCCGATTCTTGCTTCTATTTGCTCAAGCTGATCTGAGTGTCTCTCCACGCGTGCTTATTTCTGAAGGCTTGATAAGTTCTGTCAAATAGCCCGGTGCAGTTCCGTTGAGTGCCTTATAAGCTAAGAGGCATAATTTGTACTGGATTCTAGCCGAAGCTCTCAACTAATGCGGTTGGTGTAGTGTAATTAACTAACATCTAAATATGCCTCTTCTTAGTCCTCTAGCTATTGACTTGGAAACGATTGGGAAACCGTGTATATTTCCGGTTTGACCTCTGGGTGCAATGATATTTTGAAAAAAAAAATGGAAAATGGCAGCTTTCATAACTTAGTAGTAGCAATATGGGATGTCCACATGTTACAGATAAATCAAATACGAAAAATAAGAAAATAATAAGATTTTGTTTATTATGATGTTATGTATTTTCCTGCGCGCGTCGCGCATTACTACAGTCCGAAAAGGCAGTTTTTCTTTTTATGATTTTTTTTATCCCACTCTCATGTAATAAACATACAGTCGACAACGGAACTGGTGATACCTGAGGCCACCCTGCGGCTGAACATGTGGAGAAGCGCAACTGAGGGGAATACTTGGATTGCCCCGAAAGAGGACCTAGCCCCTGGACATGACCAAGGGTGGAATATATGGAGGTCCCTTAACAGACTTCGGACCAGAGTATGCAAGACAAGGACACAAATGAGGGCCTGGCAGTTTTACAGCGGACCGACTGAATGTGACTGCGGCGTGGAGCAGACCCTGTCACACCTTCTGGAGTGTGCGCTGTGCCCGAATAGCTGCACCCAGGAAGACCTGATGATGGCCGGAAGTAACGCCATCGACGTCGCTCACTTCTGGGCAGACAGGATCTGACCCTGTTGTTTCCGACACGATTATATATATAACATACTAGCGTATACTGACTAAGAACCTAATTAAATATGAATTATTATTAGCGTCTCATTAATTAATAAATGTAACGTACATCATTCAATTGGTAAAGTATGCATACGAATTGTCATTGACCTGCCTTGGAATTAAATCCCTTAACTTTTGGAATGATATGTGAAAGCTTTACTTCTAGGACAAATTTCTGGGTGCATTGGAAAAATGCTCCGATCTGGGAGCGTTTGTGGTTTGGAAATATATTACAGAATATTCTCATTGTGTATATCTTCAGCAAGATATACATTGCGGCCCCTAGTTGCCTCCAAAGACCTCCGTTGGTATTCTAGGCCTACTGAGCGAGGATTAGGCCAAATCCATCGGTTGTATCGTTTTTCACGCTTCCCCATACACTTTGTATGACAACCGCGTGTACTAAGCCTTTTCCGCTGAATCTAAACCATTTACATAATGCATATTTATTTTACTCTGCAAAATTGTTCATAGAGAAGATGTAGCGTCATGGTTCGTGAGCGTTTTGTGCAGGACGTCGTGTCTCGAGGTCTTCAGCGTGTCTGCGGTCTGTTGGCAGCGCTGCATTTGCACGTGTCCATAGTGTTGATGAATGATCAGATTATCGTCCGATCGCTAAATTCAAACATTATTAGAGAAGCCAAGAAACACTCAAATATGTTACCATTCCTTCTGTTCACACGCTCGTTTCGTGTGTTTGAAGAGTTAAACTTGCAGTAGCAATGGACGTAGGTATGAATTCCGTAGCAAATAATTTAGAATTGTAAAAATACCTAAGGAAGTAAAGGTGTACGTGACAAATCTTAAATGATTTTTTGCTCATTTGTTTCATATCTGGAACATACGGTTATCACCGTAGCAGCTGACTAAACTGTAAAGCAAAACTTTGCAGGTACAATAAACTCCAGATAGAAGGAAAATATATTGCATAATGTAAGCAGTTATTTTGACGAGACTAGTTTACATGGATATTTGCTCACCAAGTACTAAGCAGTCCATTATAAGTGAACTCTTAATGGCTAGTCAACAACTTCATTAGATGTGGCATTTAAGATTTACATATAATTCACATACCTGCATACATAGTCAATAGACGCTTCATATAGGATATGAAAATATTGCTTCAATTAATACATGAATAACCACCAGTGATCCCATTTATTACTATATTTGTAAATGAATAGGCATTTCTTAAGATCCTCGATTCTACCTAGAATTATTTTTTGTCTCACTGAAAATCACATTAATAATCTAAATACGGTTTCAAAAGATATATTTCTGGTATAAAAAGAAATAGAAGCTTAATTTTTTAAATTTAATTGGATAGTAGTTCTTTCAAAGCTCTAAAACAGATTGTGAAAGTGTGGTATGTGGGGATTAAGCCGTAGCACTCTAGTGTTGTTCTCACGTTGCAGGCTCCGGTTAGCCCGCGTGTTATTGTTTGCAAAGTGAAATCCAGATTGAGGAGCTTTGCGCATTGAGCTTAAACTGCGAGCGATTGAAAGCTCTGAGAGAGCTTTGGGAGTGGTGTAGTTGCCGCGGACGATCAAACAAACTCCAAATTAATAAAATAGAATAAGTAATCACATGGATCAAATTTTTGAACCGGTTAAATTTGTGTGGTCTTATTATGAATATTCTATAGATGTAAAAATTAATGAAAAGTTTTTTTTACATCAATACAAAATATTCACATTTTAACATTTTTTTAATGACATTTTCATATGGCGTAGAAAATAAATCGAAGCTCTTGGACCATTTAAGCACAGTAAGGGGAGGGTTTATGGTTAGAAATGTGTTATTATTTGGAATTATTAGTTTATTATTCAGTAGACAACGGAACTGGTGATACTTAAGGCCACGTTGTGGCTGAGCATGTGGAGAGGCGCAACTGAGGGGAATGCTTGGATTGCCCTGAAAAAAGACCTAGCGCCTGGACACAACCAGGGGTGAAATATATGGAGGTCCATTAACAGACTTCGGACCGGAGTATGCAAGACGAGGACACAAATAAAAGCCTGGCAGTCTTAAAGCGGACCGACTGAACATGACTGCGGCGTGGAGCAGACCCTGTCACACCTTCTGGAGTGTGTGCTGTGTCTGAGTAGCTGCATACAGGAAGACCTGAGTAACGCCATTGACGTCACCCACTTCTGGACAGACAGGATATGACCCTGTTTATATATTATTTGAACACTTTGTTTATATATTATTTGGAAATGTTGAAACAATAAGAAAAAAATATATATTTGGGTATATTTGTCCACACCTTACAACCTTGCGTAATCGTTCATATTACTATTAACAGTGATACATGAGTGGGGTGCCCTCTCGGGACTTGCCTCGTCTATTTATCGCGGTACCGCGGGATTAATAATTACTTGGCCGAACTACGCGTATTAACTCGGCAAGTTTCCGCCGCGTAATGACAGTTGGCCCAACAAAGTGTCCCGCGAGCGGCGAGTTAGCGGAATGTCCCATCCCAGGGACGAGGCAATCGCGTGGTCGCCCTACACCACTTCACGGTTTGTATGTGGGAACGAACGAGTCAATAAACGAATTATTTAGTTGTAATCAATTAAAAAAAATAAAAATATATCATCATCACTATGGCCGCTTCCCTTACTGTAGCATATGGCATTTACGAACTGCCACCACAAAGTTCTGTCAGCTGCTTTATACCATGCCAGCTCTACTTTCCGCAGCCCCGCCGAGTACATTCTATCATAGTTCCCAACGGTTTTCTAGGACGGTGTTAGCACGGGGGCTTGAAAAGAAGACTGCTGTAGTATATGTTCTGCAGCGGCATTACACTTGGTAAAAAAAGGATAACAAAATGGCATAAACGAGCTTTAAAAAAAATATATAGTGCATTTGAAAAAGGTTTTGTTTTCTGTTCATATAATTTGCATAGCTTAAAAATTTAGTTACCGCCACTCAGTTCTGTCAGTTGTCTTTGTTCATGATTTGTCTCAAGATATCTTTGCAAAATGGTCCATCTGGGAACATATACGAGTATGGTTCCTTATGGAGTTTAGGACTTGAAAGGGCAGTCTTAATAGTACAATCATATTTTAAGGAATATTTTATTATTTATATTTTTAGCATTCAACATGAGATCCATTTTCATATTTAATAGATAAATATTTCACTAAGTATTAGCGTACTAGAAAACATATTCACGTTGAATCTAATAAAGCCTCAGTTGAGATCAAAACTGCAGTCTTCCATCAAGTTATTAAGCAGTGCTTAGTGTGATATTAAAATAAGGAATAAGACAGACGACCTCACGTCCTGAATTATTTGGTCCTAAGGGGCAGCTCAACTTAACACACAACTAAGCCAGTAACGCATATGTTTTGGTTTGCGTCCAACAATGATTAACTTTGGCGATCTAACGAGAACTGAACTGAACGCTTTTGCCGTTGGCTGAGAAAATTACTTTTTCTTAAATGTTTGAGCCGCTGTAACAGCTGAAACACTTCATAATTTATTTTAAATATCAAGTAACTTATATGTGATACTCGTTATATTCATAAACCTTGGGACAGCCATCTTACTTCTTGCGAGACATAAATTTCAGATTCCGCGAGGGAAACACTTTTCTTTGGAAAACCGCAAATTTGCGAACATTCTCGAAGGAGGTTCCACATTTCCATACAAGGCCGCAATCTTTGCTTGTCCCATGACTTTAGCAGCGAATGGGCGCGGCTATTGACGAGTTATGGCCGAGGTCATGACTTTACGCCGCACATATTATATGGCACCAGAGCAGTGATTCGCAAACGTTGACATATAATAATATTTGAAGTCTCATGAAATTTATGTCACTTCAGCAGAAAATGAGCACGGATATTGTCATTTTTTTATGTTAACACATACAAGAGAATGCCGACAGATGGTGATAGTAATTCTGAAGTCTCATCTGTGGAATTCTATGACGCTTACCGTGCTGCATATGTCTAAGCGCCGCATGCGGAGTGTTGATCCGCCAACGTCATAGACTACAGCCCGAGATTCACGCATCATCCTTTATTATTACAGGAACTTACAATGAATGGGTGGTCTTCACGGGACAACTTTCATCCCCTACAAATTTTGATTAATAGGCTATGACTGGCATTTTACAGGTAAAGGGATCAAATTCATACAAACCTTTTTGGGTATTTTAGAACTTGGAAATCGATTAAAAATCTTTTTTTTTTAATCTCCGTCGGGGATCGAATCCAGTACTTTTGGATTGCAAAGCAAACGATTTGACTATTGAACTACACCCGCCGACAGAGGTCATGACTTTTTGCCGTACATATTGACATCAGCATGATGTAGCCCTTGCTGACTGGTACCGAAAACTTTAAAATCTTTCATCTCTTTACTTTACTTACTACTTCTGTTCGCATGTCATACATTTATGTGTCCGCCATAATGGGACTAGTAATATAGACCGCTGCTTGTGGCGCCGGTGCGGCAGCCCATCACGCCAGTATTGTCCCGCCCGTCGGCGAGAGCATATTGTATTGTGGCTCGGCCTAATGCTGTGACTAGGTCGAGCCTATATTTGTAAAGTTTTAATGTAAATATATGTCAATGTGCTTCTGAAAACGTCTTTGTTTTGTTGACCTAATCCTCCTCATGCCCGCCTAAGACGGAATAACAACCTTTTGAAGGAGAGGAAGATGTTAATAATATGTGGCAATAGTTAGGTGAATCACAAACGTTGACACTGCGCCTGGCAACGCTTACTATAGGTTGTTACTGTGTTTTTTTTCACGTAAACACTAACAAGAGAATACCGACAGATGGTGATAGTGATGCATAAATCTCATATGTAGATTCTATGGAGTTTACCGTGTTACATGTGGCTAATCGCTCCATGTGAAATATGATGATCCGCCATCGCTCGACATTGATGCATCACCCATTTATCATAAAAATTTACTATGGATGAGTGGTCTTTACGGGAAGACTTAATTGAAAGTGTTTTCATCCCGTAAACACCACTTCAAATAAATAAACTATGAGTGGCATTTTACGGGTAAGGTATTTATAGTGCATAGAAATTCGGTAAATATTTTTTGCAATCATTGTCGGAGATTGAAACTCACGACGTTAGTCTCTAAAAAAAAGACATTAAAACTCAGAGCTCTAAAATACCCCCGGTTGGTGTGAATTTGATCCCTCGCCTGTAAAATACCAGTCATAGCTTATGCTTTAACATTGGTGGTGGACGAAAGTTGTCCCGTGAAAATAGCTCAATCATAGTAAATTCCTGTAATAATAAGGATGATGCGTGAATCTCGGGCTGTAGTCTATGACGCTGGCTGATTAACACTCCACATGCAGCGCTTAGCCATATACATCATGGTCAGTGTCATAGAATTCCACAGATGAGACTTCAGAATTACTATCACCATCTGTTGGTATTCTCTTGTTTGTGTTTACATAAAAAAAATGTTATCAATATTAGTGCAAGTAGAAATAATTTGAAAAATTGTAAACTAAAGCGTACTACTGGTTGGTGTGTTCTTGTTAAAATGTACGTGTGTCACGTGACTCAAGACTGTTATGTTCCTTCTATGATCATGCGTGTTTGAATTTCAACAAACACTCGCATGACCGATCACTTCTAACGAGAAAATATATGCTTAGAATTTTCAGCATATTCGCTCCCTATCTGGGGCAGAGAGGGAGCGAATATCAAAAATACAGTAGATATAAAAAAATTCACCGAAGTCTCTATTTTTATATGTACGGTAATTATTCATTAAATTCAATCAATTCCGTACATTATTTAACTCTTTTTCTTCTAGGGATGCTTTGTTTCCCCTCGTTAGAGTCCTGGAGGAAAATTGCTGCTCTCAAGCATACACAATAATGCGGTGTTAGTTGTGTGTCAACCATGATATACTTATGGCACGGATTTTGTTGTTACAAGTCCAACTATTTGCGTTGAGTACCCCGTCACTTGTTCTGAGTGTGAGGTCATTGACACTAAATTTGTCAATACATTTACATCACCACACCTATGTTAGTACTTCACTGACGAATTGAAATGTAATATATTTTGTAATGTAGTTGAAGGAAAATAATTAAGAAATAGTATTGCAAATAAAATTGTAAATTGTAAATTCCTTCTTCTTCGCGGTACAATTCACAATCCAGGGATTCTTGAATGTTTTTAACTTCTACGTTCCAGATAGGTACACCCGTGCTCGTGTACCCATCTATTGTTTTTGATCCCAGTTGATACTTGTGGAGCTTCAAGCACTCAATTAAGTACAACGGCAATGGCGCTCCTAAATGGCCTACCAGAACACCTCGATTCTTTTCTTACATCCTTTTCCTCTTTTGTCGATAGTATTGTTCTCCCAGATCTCTGTGATCTTTATTATTATTATTATTATTATATAAGTATTTGTATAGCGCTCTTTTATGACCGAATGATCATTCCAAAAGCGCTTCTTTGCCTCTCTGAGTAAAAAGGGGGGTCTTGAGTCTGCTTCTGAAGGATGCCTCTGCTTTAAGCTCTCTTATGCTTTCCGGTAGTGAGTTCCAGGCCATCTTTGACACATGTCATCTTCTACTTTTTTTGTATGTATTGTATGTTTATCTATACTCTATGTTTATTATTCTTTATTATTATATGTACCTTGGAACTGCGGTTCTGTTAAGTAAATAAAATAATTAAATAATAATAATGGTATTGTATGTGTTGTTATGGTATTAGCATATGAATGTTTTCACAAGCTAATAAAGTCTTCAGTCAGGGGCTTGCTAATATAAGCGAAATTGTTTTCTAAGGCAGCTTCGTGATAATTTATAGCCTAGCTATGCTAAAACTTTTCGTAATATTTTGATAGTTATCTAGATTAAAGTAAATCCGTATAAAAGTTTACTTCCATTAAAAAAGTAATGCGAAAAGTTTGCTAATGAAAGATGCTCCTAGAAATACGTTGTATAACAGTTAATAATATAAAAATCAATACTCGATGTAAATAAAAAAAATAAAAATAAAAAAATATATGAAATATTTTCCAATCTTTAAGCAGTTTAAAAAATAAGGTTTCGTCACCAAAAATTAATGTCCGAAGACAACAGAAATAAATTTCGAACCGTTGAGTAGATTTATTTATTTATTTATTAAATACAGAATCGGAATTCCAATTTTTTTTTACAAATATTTAGAAACATAGAGTATACATAAATATACAATAAATGGAGAAAATAATAAAAATAAAAATAACACAAAAGAATAAGAAGATGACACGTGTCAAAGATCACAGAGATCAAGTAGACCAATACCATCGACAAAAGAGGAAAAGGATGTAAGAAAAGGATCGAGGTGTGCTGGTAGGCCATTTAGGAGCGACATTGCCGTTGTACCAAATTGAGTACTTGAAGCTCCACAAGCATCGACTGGGACCAAAAACAATGGATAGCTACGAGCACGGGTGTACCTATCTGGAATATAGAAGTTAAAACATTCAAGAATCCCAGGGTTGTGAATTGAACCGCGAAGAAGAAGGAATGAATGATTGAGAGCAGCAATTTTCCTCCGGGACTCCAGCGAATGGAAAGAAAGCATTCCTAGAAGAAAAAGAGTAGATGAATAAATTTGAAGTAAAATCAATTTTACGGTTTTATTAAGATGACCTAAATAATATTAATGTTTCAACAATATTACGAAAATAAAAATGCATAGAAAAAAACGTTTTTCAACAAAATTTCCGATAACGAAAAATTCAGATATTTGTTTCTCGAAAAGTTGTTTGATTTCTGATTAGTGAAGTAATTTCGCTCCTGAAAATAGATTAATCCCTGAAAAAAAAAGCTCGAAAACGTGTTAGCGAATCGGCGGATCCGAAATTCGCGAAAAATAAATTTCATTAATCACAAATTCGTTTGAATGGACGAAAAGCGATTTGTTATACGAAAAATAACGTAATTATCATAAATTTATTTCGAAAACTGGTCCCGTTATGACAAAACTGGTAATATCTAAGAGAGAAATGGCCGTCTGGCTGGAAGGGGAAGGCCGAAAAATCCCATCCGCAGTGGGATTTATTCCATTAAATTGCCCACTTGTTAGGTGTTATTCTTTCTCAGAAAATTTCCTTCTGAAATGTTGGTCAGTTTTCAGGGACGCAGGAAAAAAACGAAAGCTACGAAATACTTTTGAAAAAAGCCGAGAAAACGCGCTTTCACTTTTGTGATAAATATTTCTTGTTGTGCGAAGAGAAAAATGGTGTAAAAAATTTAGCTGTAGTGAAAAATTCAAACAATGCATGTGATAATTTATTTTATTCTTTCTCAGAGATTTCTTGCTTTGTTAAATTTCTTGAAAAATAAATCAAATAAAAAAGGTTTTGTGCTTATTTGACTACTTAAGACATTCTCGTACTAATGATTGTTTTTTTAATTATTTCAGACTTTGTACAAATATTAATTAAATATTTTTGCTAGCTCAATGTAATTTCTCCTTATTAACTAAAGAATAATTTACCTTTTAAAGATAAGTTGCATATAATAATATCATCATCTCTTTAAAAGGTTGTTTTCAGTCGCGTGGTGGTAGGATAAAGAGCAGATTAATAACACGCAGACTTTTGCTGAAGCACATTGATATATATTTACGATAAACTGTACAAATTTCCGGCCCAGGTGGAATAACATGCCGGACCGGCCATAATGCGCCCTTCTGACGGTCGACACGCAACTAACTCCGCGCGTCGTGAGGCTGTCGCCCAGCGCCCAAGTGGCGATCTATATAACTAACGTCACACCCATGACCGGACTTGTCCAAATTGCCAATGTGGCGTCACATACATCTACGTCAAGCGAACATAAATAAGAGACGAAAGATTGTATATCTAGGGTTCGGTACTAGTCAGCAAGGGCTATATCATGATGATCTCAATAGATATGTATATTTATTTTTTATGATCAAATTGTCATTCCAAAAGCGCTTTATTGTCTCTCTGCGTAATAGTATGAGTCTTGAGTCTGCATGTGAAGGTTGCCTCTGTTTTAAATATAAGTGATTAACTTCTTACTCTTTAAAAACATAAATAGCTTTACACTTTAAAAAATAACAAAGACAACTATTCGGACGACTGTTGATGGACTGAATTTTATTTTGTTATTTATATATCTTGCATTTAAACAAAAATAAGAAATTATTTATTACTTATTAACTGATTAACGCAGTTCAAATAAACCTACTTAAGTTTCCTTCTATTCAAGCCTGCGACTTATCCTAGAAGCCGTTGAAAATGATGTACGAGTAATATGTGTACTCAGGAAAACGTCTGGTACAGAGATAACTAGGAATAGAATCATGGTAGCTGGCAGGATGGTATGGTCCTAAATTATGACAACTATAATGCTTCCGCTAGGGCACACATATTTTTATAAATTAAATAATCTTTGCATAAAATAGTTTTCAAAAAGTTAATTCATAATTAGTATAAGACAACTTTATTAAATCTGCTTAGTCTTTTTATATTACTTTACTAACGAGTAAATCATTATTTAATATGTGACATTTAAACTTTGCCATATAATCCGATTAATATATGTTGTATTGATTTATGCCAACCCTATATACTCACATTTGGAATGTTTTTACTCGAACCGTTTTCATTTTTCCCCATTTGGAGTGCTGTGGTTGACTTGACGTGGTCCATGAACACAGGTTGTTACTCCTTGAAGTATAACTTATGTCTTCCACAGAATGGGCACTGAAAGATAAATGGAATTTGTGAATCATTTCCACAAATGTGATTTATTTGGCAGGGAAAAATATAAAACTAAGATCGCAAGTAAAATAAAAAATTACACGTTTCAAGACCACTTACGTTTCATTCGACATGTTGTTTTATATGATTTTCATATATCAAATAAACTGTTGTTAGATATTTTTTGTAAAAAACATTACAAAATATATTAGGTGGTTAATAATAATATCAATAAACTACAAAAACAATTTGTTGGTTTTATTATTTTTTATTATTTATTTATTGAAAGCTACCGTATTGGCAGTCAAAGCTCTAGAGTCAAGACTATTACAAGGCTTAGCTTTGAAATTTTTTAAACTCTAAGGGAACATATATGGTTCCCGGCAGCCTCCAGGGAAAGCCCGCGAACTTGCATAGACTGTGGCTGTACTAGAGAAATATTTGGGTATCCAATAATCAATGTTATTTTTAAGGAGATCAGATCATGAACTCGACGCTGCCAAAAAGAGTTTTGCCATTGAATTTATGTGATCGATATTAAAATTATTGATAAAATATTTTAAAATGAATCACGATATCTTAATTTTGTTGAGTTTCTTAGGAATATAAGAAAATATATATAAATCTGTGGCTGACTTCTGTTATATCAATTGTAACAATTTCACTTTCTATACCTGCCTTATAATTTGATCTAATATATTACATAGATATCGATAGAATCGCCGTCACCGGAAGTCGGGCTGGCTCTATATAAGCAGACGACCAGATGGACCAGATCTCTTCTCTTCTCTCTCCACTTTGACATCTCCATAATTAGAGCACACATTAAGCCGCCCACCAAAGAATTCACTGTGTTACGTGCCGATCTACGAACTTAAAGTTACTACCTACCTACTTGTTACGTACGTCTCACGCTGAAAACGACAGCTGTTGATAGTTATGTGTTATTTGTAAATGTGTTATTTGTAATGATATAGGAATTCGATGGTTTATTATACTTTGCATCCCACGAGTATTATCGGGCGGACCTTCAATAAAGAAACAGTCCGTGAGCCCGACCGATTGTTAGAAAGGGGGCCATAAATATTAAATAAGCCAAAAGTGTTGCCCTTTGTTGGCCAGCGTGAGATGCGTCTATTCTCGAGAAAATGTCATAAATATTAAATATTCAGAAAGTGTTCCTTTGTGTAGTAAAGCGTGCGAACTAGCCTGGGATACGTTTCAGTTTTAGCCATAAAAACATAAACCGATGTTATGGCTAGGATTACCTATCTCCAGGAACATTTCATAATAAAACCCTAAGAAAGGAATACAGACTCGTGCGAACGTGACTATTCTCACGGCCGCAAAAGTAGGTACCAGAAAATTAATGTATAAAAGCACCGACTTGAACGTTAAATAAATCAGTTTAGACTTGAATCTCTTGCGTTTCATTTCTATCTCCCACCCTCCTGAAGCCGCGCCGGCTGCCCTAAATCTGAAGAAATGAGGCTGCCCGCCCACTTCAGATTGATGGCGTAACTAGTTACCTTACAAGTAACTGGGAGAAGATGGTCTAGTGAAGAGCGGAAAACCGATACACGCCCGTAGAGCGGATCGTCAGCGGAACTGAAAGCTGTCGTCTACATTTGGTCCTTCGAACCGGATTCTGCCTTCGTGAAGAAGATCATCTCCTGACCTGATCATGCCTGCCAATCGATCACCGATTGCAACGCGATCAAGAAGCAACCGTGGAACTAACATGGAGGAGGACGACGCCCGATCAGAATCGGGGGAGTCAATGAGGTCCGTGGACTCCAGAGAGGCGCGCCGCAAGGCTGACCAGTCGCTGAACGCTCTCACCGACATGATGGCCCAGCTCGTCGCAGCCGTGACGACAAGCAGCGCGCAAACCAACGCAGCCCTGACGACAACCAACGCAGCCATCGCAAGCTTGGCCGCCAGCCTACAAGTTCAGCGGACCACGGAGCTCCCGCCCGCACATGAAGCGGACCGCCGTACGGCCCGCAGTACGGGCGAAGCAACTCACGCCCCGATGCAGCAGCCCGCCACGCCGAGGTCTGTGCAAGTCATACGGGAGCCTGAGGAGGACCACTACCGTGCAGCCTGCAGCGCCGGTGAGTCAGTCCCGCCCACACATGAAGCGGACCGCCGTGCGGCCCGCAGTACGGGCGAAGCAACTCACGCCCCGATGCAGCAGCCCGCTTACGAGTGGGTGAGGCAGGAGCCAGCCGCGCAAGAACAGCTGAGCTCCATGACTGGTCGTGAAGAGCGCGCGGGGCATATGGCTGCCGCGGTTCGAGAGCGCCCAGCGCCGTGTCGGTCGGGCGCGGAAGCCGAGGCCGAGCAGCCCGCTTACGAGTGGGTGAGGCAGGAGCCAGCCACGCAAGAACAGCTGAGCTCCATGACTGGTCGTGAAGAGCGCGCGGGGCATATGGCTGCCGCGGTTCGAGAGCGCCCAGCGCCGTGTCGGTCGGGCGCGGAAGCCGAGGCCGAGCAGCCCGCTTACGAGTGGGTGAGGCAGGAGCCAGCCGCGCAAGAACAGCTGAGCTCCATGACTGGTCGTGAAGAGCGCGCGGGGCATATGGCTGCCGCGGTTCGAGAGCGCCCAGCGCCGTGTCGGTCGGGCGCGGAAGCCGAGGCCGAGCAGCCCGCTTACGAGTGGGTGAGGCAGGAGCCAGCCGCGCAAGAACAGCTGAGCTCCATGACTGGTCGTGAAGAGCGCGCGGGGCATATGGCTGCCGCGGTTCGAGAGCGCCCAGCGCCGTGTCGGTCGGGCGCGGAAGCCGAGGCCGAGCAGCCCGCTTACGAGTGGGTGAGGCAGGAGCCAGCCGCGCAAGAACAGCTGAGCTCCATGACTGCTCGTGAAGAGCGCGCGGGGCATACGGTCGCCGCGGCTCGAGAGCGCCCAGCGCCGCCATGGAGGGAGCGGGCGCTGAGGCCGGTCACCCTACTCACCAGTGGGCGAGGCGGGAGCCAGCCGCACGGCAGCAGCTGAACTGCGAGACTGCTCGTGAAGAGCGCGCGGGGCATACAGTCGCCGCGGCTCGAGAGCGCCCAGCGCCGCCATGGAGGGCGGGCGCTGAGGCCGGTCATCCTACTCACCAGTGGGCGAGGCGGGAGCCAGCCGCACGGCAGCAGCTGAACTGCGAGACTGCTCGTGAAGAGCGCGCGGGGCATACGGTCGCCGCGGCTCGAGAGCGCCCAGCGCCGCCGTGGAGGGCGGACGCTGAGGCCGGTCATCCTACTCACCAGTGGGCGAGGCGGGAGCCAGCCGCGCAACAGCAGCTGAGCTACGAGACTGCTCGTGAAGAGCGCGCGGGGCATACGGTCGCCGCGGCTCGAGAGCGCCCAGCGCCGCCATGGAGGGCGGACGCTGAGGCCGGTCATCCTACTCACCAGTGGGCGAGGCGGGAGCCAGCCGCACGGCAGCAGCTGAACTGCGAGACTGCTCGTGAAGAGTGCGCGGGGCATACGGTCGCCGCGGCTCGAGAGCACCCAGCGCCATGGAGGGCGGACGCTGAGGCTGGTCATCCTACTCACCAGTGGGTGAGGCGGGAGCCGGCCGCGCAACAGCAGCTGAGCTACGAGACTGCTCGTGAAGAGCGCGCGGGGCATACGGTCGCCGCGGCTCGAGAGCGCCCAGCGCCGTGGAAGGCGGACGCTGAGCCCGAACATCCTGCTCACCAGTGGGTGAGGCGGGAGCCGCCAGCACCAAGGATGCTGAACTACCGAGCCCACGAGTGGGACGCGGGCGTCTATCGAGATGAATTCGCGGCGTACGAGAACTCGGCATCGAGGGGAATGGCTGCCGACCTCGACCGTCATACTCACGAATGGTTGAGAGACATGCAGAAGCCTAGGACGCTGGATGATGCCGAAATACAGTCGATGATGGCAAGGCGGACAGGGGTCCAAGACCTACCACCCTTCTCGGGGGAACCGCTAGAGTGGCGCAATTTTGAAACACAATTCATCCAATCGACGAAATTGTGCAAGCTGAAAAATGTCGAAAATGGACTCCGGCTACAAAAGGCCTTGAGCGGACGAGCCTTTGACATGGTGAGCGAGATGCTGTCAGATCCGGAAAACGTTCCGGAAGTGATGCAGATCCTGGACAAAGAGTTCGGGAATCCTCGAGTCATCGTCAACATGCTGACTAATCGGGTGAGCAGGGTCCCGCAGCTCCCGGATAGAAGTGTGATTGCTGTTGTAGATTACACAACTCTAATCAGAAATACCGTGCCGTCACTCGAGAGTTACGGCGCGCAGCATCTCGTCTCGACGGCGCTGCTCGCGGAGATGGCGTCGAAGCTTCCCGGCTACCTCCAATGGAGGTGGATTGACTTAAAGGACAGTTTAAACGACAATTGTGTCACCAGTGTGAAAGTGAGGCCTGAAATTATCATAGGTCTAGACAGTGCCGAGCTAATAGTGCCGCGAAGGATTGCGCAATTCCGGCGTGATGGCGTAATTGTGAGTGATACGCCGCTGGGCCACGTTGCGTTCGGCACGTGCGTTCAACCGAAAGGCGGCGATGAAGCTGGACACTTCGTGGGGCACTGCAGCGTAACGGAGGGACCGCCGAGCGTGCCGCGGTTTTCATCGAGGACGAGACCGCCAAGGACAACCGCTCGGACTACGGGATTTGTCGATCGCTGCCAGAATCCCCAACGCCTGAAGCCCGAAGGAGAGTGTGAGCTCCGGGCAGAGAAGATCGTCGACGACGAGGCGATACGTGTGCGTTCTTCCCAGAGGCGCTCCTCCGGCGACGAGATGAAGGTTCTGCTACGGGGGGAGCCGCCACCGCCCGGCGGGCGCATGCGGGCATTCGCGCCGACATTCACGTGGGACATCCGGTGCGGTGCACAGCAGAGACTGATAGGATCAGCTGGTGGCATGACGACCCCGGTACAGTACGACACGGAGGAGGAGAAGATGTGTCTCAAGAAACAATGGCGGGCGTCACAACAGATGGCAGATGCTTTCTGGCGTCGGTGGGTACGGGAGTACTTACCAACGTTGGCGCGGCGCCCGAAGTGGAGGACCCCGACGGAGCCGATTCAGGAAGGAGACCTGGTACTCGTTGCGGATCCGAAGTTGCCGCGCAACACATGGCCACGGGGACGAGTAACGCGAGCGACTCCAGCAGCCGACGGGCAGGTTCGCGTGGTTCAGATAAAGACCGCAACAGGGACTTATACGCGGCCAGCGGCGAAGCTGGCGGTTTTCAACACAGAACGAGTCGAGACGTCCGAGGCAGAGTACAGCAGAGACTGCACGGTGGGAGTGTTACGTACGTCTCACGCTGAAAACGACAGCTGTTGATAGTTATGTGTTATTTGTAAATGTGTTATTTGTAATGATATAGGAATTCGATGGTTTATTATACTTTGCATCCCACGAGTATTATCGGGCGGACCTTCAATAAAGAAACAGTCCGTGAGCCCGACCGATTGTTAGAAAGGGGGCCATAAATATTAAATAAGCCAAAAGTGTTGCCCTTTGTTGGCCAGCGTGAGATGCGTCTATTCTCGAGAAAATGTCATAAATATTAAATATTCAGAAAGTGTTCCTTTGTGTAGTAAAGCGTGCGAACTAGCCTGGGATACGTTTCAGTTTTAGCCATAAAAACATAAACCGATGTTATGGCTAGGATTACCTATCTCCAGGAACATTTCATAATAAAACCCTAAGAAAGGAATACAGACTCGTGCGAACGTGACTATTCTCACGGCCGCAAAAGTAGGTACCAGAAAATTAATGTATAAAAGCACCGACTTGAACGTTAAATAAATCAGTTTAGACTTGAATCTCTTGCGTTTCATTTCTATCTCCCACCCTCCTGAAGCCGCGCCGGCTGCCCTAAATCTGGAGAAATGAGGCTGCCCGCCCACTTCAGATTGATGGCGTAACTAGTTACCTTACAAGTAACTGGGAGAAGATGGTCTAGTGAAGAGCGGAAAACCGATACACGCCCGTAGAGCGGATCGTCAGCGGAACTGAAAGCTGTCGTCTACACTACTAGTAACATTTCATATTTTCCATAAATAATTTTTAGAACTTGTTGAAAAAATAGTATCTCGTTAATTATTCAATTAAATTCAATGTAAGTCTTCTATAACTTTTCACCTTTAAAACTGTTTAAATATCAAACTTACCTACTGACATTAAATTTCTCGTGACATTTTACCGCGTTCTTATTTATTTTCTTTCTTGTTCGGACTGTAGGGAGTAATTCCAGTAATCCCTTTTCACTAACACATCCACGACACTCCCACATCCGACAAATCCTTAAAGGAAATAAAACCTTATTTGTAATGATAAAATACATAAAAACAAAAGTAAAAAAATTAAAGTTCATCAAGAGATCTAAAAATATTTTTCTAGTTTTTTGGTTCAAGTCAATCGACCGTGCGTGGAACCATAATGACAAAAAGTATTATATTACGTAATTTAATAATGCAAAATTATTTAAATAGTCAAAATAATTTTAAAATGAATGTGTTTGAAATTGATTACCATTTTTAATATTTTTTTTAGCTAAATCTGAAAATATATTTCAGTAAAATAGCTGTTTCCGCTTACAGAAATAAAATTTATTTTTTCGTAGGTCTTCATTAATGGACGGCAATTAAGGCCGCATATAATATATTAGTAAGGATTAGTTTTGCGTGATATTTAACGACTTCTGAAAAACAACCCGTAGAACTGCTAATTTGTTTTTCACCTGCCCACATACATTTCAAGCGCAGAGACGGTTCAAGAAATTAAAAATAAATAAATCATACAAAAGTTTATTGCATGAACTTTTTTAAACTAAAAAATAAAATAAAAAAACTGTAAGCCATAGAAGCAGATAAAGTTTACATTTTTTTATGTATTTAAATTTTATAATATATATTTTATAATAATAAATATGTTATTATTATTACATATTTACTCCATAGTTGAACTTAAGGATATTACAAAACCCGCTACAAAGTACCATCAAATAGATATTTACTTCATAGATTTGCCTTGTAAAAAGTATCTTTATACTTGGTGTTCTACCCAAATATATACTATGGATAGTTTGCAAGAGGCGAAGAGCTTGTGAAGAATGCAAACCTTAGTATCAGAGGTGAATTCGAACGTTTTTTAAAAAGCATTATTACTTTCATTCTTTCATATGATATAACATCACAGCAAATGGTTTTAAGAACAGATGATTACTTAGATAATCATCAACAAATGATACAAGGTAAATGAGCAGAAACGGCAGCTTTCCATCCTTTAGTCAGCCAAAAGATGGTGTTATAATTTGTGGAACGTTCTTCGGATGCTGCAGGAGACTGTAAACTACAGATTCTTTTTCATAAGCCTACGAGCATTGTCGTCTTGCAAGGCTGAGGGTAACTTTACGTATAATATGTTGATATGAGATGAAGCAAATATCATGGCGACTAACAGAACTTTAAGGTAGCTTTTTGTGATGACAACATGGTCCAGTTGAAGAGCGGTAATAGAATGCTGAAAACGATTATAAGCATTTTGAAGGATATTCGATGATTAGCCCAAAGCTTGCATAGTATAAAACATCTGAAGCAAACAAACGGATCAGCCTAATTATTCATTATCAACATCATCATACCTGGTCCTCAAACTAAAGCATATCATTATCCCAATACATAACGATAAGTAAAATTAATTTATTTTGAGCGTAAAGTTCCACGGGTTTATGTGTGAAAAAGCTCCTTCCCTGTGTTTCTGAGCTTTCGGGAGCTTTTTAATGTTTAATTCAAGCTCCGCGTTGCGGGTCCCGTTACACAGGAAAGTTGTTCAACAAGCGAGCTTTTTGCTAATGTGTAATTGTCACGGGTCTGAAGGCTATGCTCGCTTGACAGCTTTAATTGTCAGGCGACAGGCGGACCGTTCCACACGCAATTGCCTAACTAATAAGGTATTGTTTTGGGTCAACACGTATTTTTCAATAGTATCTGGAAATCTAGGACCAGTGACGAGCAGGAGCGTACATGGGAGATAAAGATCACTAGGCAGCGTATTAGGGGGCACGAAATAAAAAAATATTAAATAATATTACTTTATTACAATTTGAATAATTGTTCAGTATGAATAAGTAGAGGCATCAAATGTGTAGGTCGACTCAGACAAAAAGTTCTTTTGGTGATGATAGGCAAGTCTGAGTGACTATTTGATCTTTCACTGTTTGACATTCTAAAAAAAATGTTTCTTTTATTTATAAAAGACATTTGTGTGTGTGATATTTGACATAAAGTGTCTAATATCATGGTCATTAAAATACATAGTTCAATACATAAGTCATAATAAATGTGTGATAATAATAAATATAATTTTAGAATAAAGAAATAACAAAGAATAATCATTTTTCCTTTATATTTTTTGGTAGAATACCTACATTCAATATTGTTTGCACTTTAAACAAGTTTTGTAGTTAAAATTCTTCAACTTATTTTTGACGACATGTTTTGACTTCGTCAAGAAGCCATTCTCAAGTGTTTTGTTGATTATGGCATAATTTGATATCCGTTCTATGGTTGAAGCATAGAGCCGTTTAAAATAGCTGCTGCAATGTTCTGACAGCTGCCATGATTATCACCTCAATCTATGTTAAAAATGACTGCTAAAAATAGTCATCACACAATTCTGTCAGTTTTCATTACTCTTCCATAATTTCAAGCTAATATCCCGAGGGATAAAATAACAGGCTGTTGTATTAGTTGATACTTTGTGATGTTAAGGCGTAATTTTACCAGCATTTTCATGGATATTAAATAATTAATACATCTATCTCATGGCCTAAGCTATTTAGTTTTGGACAATAATGGGATGGCCTAACTCAAAGAAACATACATAAATTCAAAATATTACAATTCAGTGTTAATATTTCATTTAAAATTACTGAAAACACTTCACTTAGCTATATATAAATAATATAGTGTACACAAAAGCGTATTTCGTGCAGAGAGTACAATATTATACATAATATATATCTACGGCGACGTCATTTGTACTCAGTTCTAAACTTTTGAGTTCGTTGTGGTCGAGGACACAACCAAATGAGGTTATCCTTAAACACAGCGCTTTCCAAACTATACCGCATCTTGGGTAACATTTATAATACATTTGGAGAGCATTGAGAACTTGCATCATGTTTATTCACTAAGGTTATGGTTAAAAAGTTAAAAAGCTTATCTGTCATGCAAGTTGAAGTGTGTTTGTATACTACTAGCTACGGCTATAGATTGAAGAAATATGCAAAAATTCCTTCATTCACCCATAAAATGACTGTTTTTTAAAATAATAATCATAAATGAAAGTAATTTCGTAAAAAACACGAATAGTATGTGAGTAATTTTATAAAGAATCACTGATATTTGAGATGATGCGTGAATACTAAGATAAAGTCTGATAACTTGACAGATTGACGACCCACAATCAGTGCTTATATCTTAAAACGAGTGTATTATAGAATCCTCAAATAAGCGCCATCTGTTGGTTTTATTATCTGTATATTTATATAATTTAAAAAATAAGTTTAACCCTTTCATTACGGCTCGGTTTGAATACAAATTATACTGTCAATTATAAAACTAGTATTTTTTATTTTTATTTTATTTTTATTTTATTTTATTAACGGCCTAGGCCAATACATACGGTTTTAAAATAGAAAATACAATAAATGAAATGGTAAAACAGAACAATATAATAGCTAAGACAATACATTTAGATAAAACATAAACATGAGTAAAAAGAAACAGATCTAGTACATTACTACTAGGGATCTGCGAAATGCTGGAAGGTCCACCCCGAAAAAGTCCAAGTCACTAGAGGAGTTAACCAGTCTACACATTCTTAACATAGGAGAATAAAATCCGTAGTTGGTTTTGGATGTCCTTACATGTAGCAGGTCACTGCCTCTAGTGAACCGGGAGGGAACATTGAACGTAATTTCCTGCAATAATGTCGAGTCATCGATTATGCAGTTCATAATTTTAAAAATAAACAGCAAATCAGTCACTGTTCTACGTCTCTCCAATGTAGATACATTAAGTCGGCTCTCTATATCTTCATAGGAGTAGCTACCTCTCTCAAGGCCAATCAGTCGTGCAACTCTTGACAAGAAGCGATGTTGGACTGATTCAATCCGGTCGATATGAGTTCGATAGTAGGGAGACCATATAACGCTAGCATATTCTAGCTGCGGACGAATCAGAGAACAGTAAAGGACCTTGATGGAGCTCAGGTTTTTAAAATCCTTAGTGATTCTATTGATAAAACCTAGAAGTTTAAGGGACTTGTTCACAATACTATCAATATGGTTATTTGAAGCATACATGTACTTATCTGGTCGACTTTTATATATCACATTGGTTCTTGTATCCTTTAGCTATCAGATGATGCATAAAAACTATTCTAAGAAAGTGGCAAAACGATATATCACGTCAATCGATGACAACGGTTGGGGAATCTTATGATGGCTGACAAAGATGCGAAAGGGTTAATGTATTGTCAGTCTGAAGAAAATCAGAATTGATAATTTTTTCATTGTTTCTTATTACACAGTAAGATTGACTAGTTTTTAAAATGTATATTTTTAAATATTTTAGAGAAAATAGAGATATCAATTGGCAGTAGAAAAATTATAAATTAGAAGCGAATAATTAATGAATGTCAATTAAAAATAGGTTTCCATTTTATGGGTTAATTACTCATTCAATTAACATAATTTTTTACCAATATGAATATATTACTGCCATTTTAATTGTTTAACTGACCACATTCACACTAAGACAGTGGAAACTGCTAATTAATTTAGTCTTCTGCGAATTAATTGTATTGACTGCTAATAATTTAACTGCCAAAACCTTGAATTTGTTACTGAACAGTGAAATATAGGCCTTAAAATAATAATAATCGAGTTGAATGATATACCAAGAAGAACTGATGATATACCACTAGGCATCCGACGTTTAAGAAGACAACGTTAAAGATGGCGCAAAAGCTTACAAACGTTACAGGACGCAATTCTAGAGAAAGCAGAAGAAGGAACAAAATAATGAGAAATGTCTAGGATAAACATGTTTGGTTTTGTCTAGTTTCTTTTTAAAGGAAACGCATGCAGAAGAGCATAGTATATATCAACATTCTAGTAGACTAGTAATGCTCAACCAGATTGGAATTAGTTTTAAGATGGTATTTTAAAGCATTTTGTTTTTTTATGTAAGCACATAAAAGAATACCGTCAGATGGTGATAGTAATTCTAAAGTCTCATCTGTGGAATTCTATGACGCTTACCAACGGTGCACATGGCTAAGCGCTGCATATGGAGTGTTGATTCACCAACGTTATAGAGTACAGCCCGAGATTCACGCATCATCCTTATTACTATGGGAATTAACTATGAATGGGTGGTCTTCACGGGACGACTTTCGTCCACCACCAATTTTAATGAATATGCTATGAATGGAATTTTATGTGTGAGAGATCAAATTCACACCAATCTTAAGAGCTCAAAAAACCTTTTTTTTTTAATCTCCGTTGGGGATTGAACCACGACCTTTTTGCTTACAAAGAAAACGCTTTGACCATTTTACGGAAAATTAAATGATTACACGGATATTTTTTTATGTGATTTGAAGTAGATTTATTTGTCTCATGGTTTGAGAAGTCGTGCTGAAGCGAACACGGAACTGGACGAAAACTGTCAAAGTTGGACGTTTTACCGCCAGACCGTGATAAATTATTTTGCCAACATGTCCCGTCCAGGGAGGAACGGACAGCAAACTAAAACGTAATAACATTTGCATGAAATCATTCCACCAGTAATAACGTCTCCGTCATCTTCACCAAACATTAATGTTTATAAACAGTATATTATGCAAAAATTATGTCTGCATCAATATCATGAGTAGAATATACCACACTAACTGAAAATCTGATCAATCACCTGGTCTCGTTACTATACTTATGATATTTTCTCTCTTAAATAGTTATGATTTTATTAAAAATCGTATATGACTTATTGATCAACGATCGTACCAAGTAACAAGCAATAGTTCATGTCTAATCTACGAGTTCAAGCAACTTAAGGCGTAAATAATACTAGGATGGGAGACTGCTTGAATATTAGCTTACGTCGCTGGTAAGGTTTGATATCAGCTCGATATAGCATTGGCTAGTGCCGAAAAATCTCGATATGCAATGTTTTGTCTCTTTTTCGTCGCTTGTCTGACAAGCATATATACAATTTTTAGTCTAAGTCTTAGATTTCTGTAACTATGAGACACGGCGTCACAGGCACCATTTTGTTTGTTTTGACATGTAAAGCGCCATAGTTCGCCATATAGTCATTAGGGGTGTTCGGTGCAACGACCGCCACCACAACCCAGTTAATTTCTGCCCAGGCACTGTCAAGTACGCTTCGTCGCTTGTGGCCCGGACAGAATATCGAAGTTAGTCTCGTATTTAAAATAAACGCTAATGTGCTTCTTGACAAGTTTTTTGTTTCGTGACTGGCTCCTTATCCATCCACCACTCGTTCCGATGACGATCTCATCGACATAGAGTCGCCCTTTGATTGACGGGGGACGTCAGGTTAAGCCACCCGTTTAAATTAAATGTTCATGATTTATTGACCTATTACGAACAAATAAAGTAAAGCGACATTGGGCGTGGATAATAATTGGATAGGTAAAGCTGTTGTTGTATAAGTTGAGCCATTCCTCAGAATAAAATGTACAGACTGTCATATAGTGTTGGCCTGAACATTCTAACTTCTTTTAATAAAAGCAAAATATGGTATGCTATTTGTGCCTTTTTGTTTGGCTTCAGTCAGCATACTGAAATGTTTTTTGTATGTATAAAAAACTATTTTTTCTTAAACAAATACATTCATTCTGACAAGGAAAAAAAAGTTTATATAAAACTCATAATAAGTATTTTATCATCTGAAAGCTGTGCTCTATAAAAATCGAAATAAGCCGCCAATTGGGTGTCGTACAACAAGCTGAAGATAATCATCATCAGATCAATATAAAAGTACGCTTGAAAATTCCTTAACACATACGAGTACACCAATGTAAACACAACACAAGTTTACCGCTTGTAGCATGCAGTCTTCTAGTTAGAGCATCATAGAACCCACCACTCTCGACCGATTGTGTTCTCTGGGATGCGCTTCAAAACATAATGGTACATTATAATCATCATCATCAGCCTGTATCCGTCCACTGTTGAACGTAAGCCTCCCGCATGAGTCTCCATCCTCTTCGATCCTCCGTCTTCCGCATCCAGGTCACTCCCGCTATTCTTCTTATGTCGTCAGTCCATCTTGCAGGGGGTCGGCCAATGCATCGTTTGCCATTTCTTGGGCGCCATTTCAATACTTCTTTTCCCCATCGACCGTCGTCTCTTCGACAGATATGTCCTGCCCTTTGCCACTTGAGTGTACCTAATTGTTGGGTATCATCCATTACTCGAGTTCTTCTGCGTATTTCTTCGTTTCGGATTCTATCTTTTAGCGACAATCCTCTCATGGAACTCTCCACAGCACGCTGGGTGACCTTTATTTTATGGGTAAGACTTGCTGTTAGATTCCACATCTCTGCGTCATAGTTAATATAGGGAAGGTGCATTATGATCGGCTGATGATTAAGTCATTATTTTATCAACATGCAGTATTCTATTGGCATATTTCTGCTTCATGGACTATTTCTCTCATTAAAATGGTATTCATATAAAATATAATTTAAATAAGGCGATAATATATTTATACAAAAAATAGTTACATCAAATGATATTTGTTGAAAATTTATATGTATGTTTCAATACGTTAAAATATTTTTTTTTATTATAGTATATCTCCAATTATCAATAAAGTATTAAAATGTTGAAGTATCCTTTAAAAAAACCGAAAACAAGTAAGTAAGATTCGCTTAAAAAATATAATACTAGTTAATGTAATTATCATCCTCCTCTCTTTTAAAAGGTGTTACTCCGTCGCGTGGTGGTATGATTAGTAGCAGATTAATAACACAGACTTTTTCAGTAGCATATTGACATATATTTACGTTAAACTTTACAAACTCATGGCCCGACCTAGCTACAGAATTCAGGCCGAGCCACAATACAATATGCTCTCGCCGACTGGCGGCTCACGACTCGCTCCGCGCGCTCGTCGGCGCTGAGGCTGTCGGCCAGCGCCACAAGCGGCGGTCTATATAACTAGTCCCAAATGCCAATATGGCGACACATGTATGTCGACAAGTGAACAGAAATAAGAGACGAATGCTTGTATATCGAGGTTTTCGGTACCAGTCAGCAAGGGCTATATCATGCTGATGTCATAATGTAATATGAAATTTATAAACCTCTCTTCTAAACTTTCAGAATAAACAAGGTTTAACAAAAATAATGATTATTGATTCTTGCCAGAAGCAGAAACTATTAAAACTCGATCTGGAGTGTTTTCTAAACAAATATCATTAAACCGGAAACTCGCTACTTTCACACTGAAACCGACGAACAAATCCCGAAGCTCCGCAGTGTTGTTTAACTTCCGGTTATCTGAAAACTGCTGAAACTTGCCCAACTATATCAACACCATTATACTACGACAAGTGAGATATATAATTTACGACTACATACATCGTTATTTGTCTATTTCTGTCTTGTTAATGAAGACTAAATAGTTTTGTGAGTCGTCTTTTGTTCTCGAAACAAACCGAAAAGGTAAATATTTTCATTTGACGTTTATTACATAGTTGAAGCATTTTAAGCATCGAAATCACAACCATAAAGCATTGCGAATTACAACATTATTTTTCTACTATCTGATTAATATGATTATGCGAGCAGTATACTAAATAGCTGTCAAATAATTAATTATTAAAATGAGTATTGTTCTTCGTAGTATCAATCGGATTGGTTTGCAGCAACAAAATCTTGCATCTCGACCTCTATTCTTCTCTATCCTCTGCAATCCTCTTTACCTCAACATAAGAGCTACAACTCATGTGCTACAACACTTGCTGCAAATACTCCCGTATGGGGCACCATCTGTAGTTTCTACCTTCAACCATCCCTTCCACAATGTCGTGAAGAAGACTATCGTGGCACATGATATGACCAATCCATCGGGCAGGCCTCTCTGAGTTGGTTCTTACTAGGTACCTATCTTCCTTGATTATGCTGAAAACCTCATTGGTCGTGACTTGATCTCTCAAGGATATTTCGTGAATTATTCTGTATGACCTCATCACAAAGGCATCTAGTCTTTTGATCAAGATGCTTTAAGCAAAGTGAGTAATATTATGTATATAATTAGTTTTTTTGAATAGTTCACATTACGTAATTCATAGTGTAAGTAAATATGCGGCTAATGTCGAGATTTTTTTAAATTTTGTTTCATGTTATATTTGATTACACAATCACGTAAAGTGTTGTTCATTAAAGATTGTTGTTCATATAACGAAACACTGCTCCACAAACAATGCATTAGTAAGTGTTTATTAAGAAGATGCACATGGCGACCAGTCAGTGCAAAATGTATGTTTCTATTTCTTTTGTGCAAAAATAGTAAAATAGCAATATTAGAAAAACAATCATTATTTATTGATTATACGAGCATATCCGTTAGCCATTTTAATAGTATATGACTTATAAGGAAGTGATCCTTTATTCGAAAACTATTAATAAACTATTAAAAACGAGGCACTAGATGCGCCTTCACTTGGCCATCCAGAGGGGATCCGGTGCTCCACTCACTGAGTAGTACAATAATAATAATATCGTGTATGTGTACATGCCGATTTATATTTTGTTTTTATTCTATTTAATTAAAATTTTGTTTTTTTCTGTATTTGCTTGGAATTATTGTTTTATTGCAAAATTTTCGTTATGGCACTAGTGGCTAAATAAATAAATATTATTATTATTGTGCGACTGCGGAGACCTGCAGACCGCCTCACACCTAAGATTCTGCTCCATGTGTCCAACAAGCTGCACACCTCAAGACCTAATGCTAGGCAACACACGGGCTATCGATGTTGCCAGATACTAGGCAGAAATAATTTGACGTCGTTGACACGAAAAAGAAAATTATTAGTCTTCTTAAAATATATATAATAAAAAACAGGTATTGTTTCATAGACCTGATGCTTTTGGTTTATTGTTAAAGTATTCTCAAAGCTATAAAATTCATTAAGTTATTAAAAAAGCATTTTTTTCACCTTAAAATGAATTTATTCGGTAGAACGAAAATTCTGAAATGACATTTTGTTTGATGTAATAGAGTAACATACAAGTTTCGTGATGTATTGAGGATTCGCCGTTTATTTCAGTGGATATTTTCACGGATCTCTTAACTTGATCGTTTTTTTACTACGCTACAGTGCTAAAGTTTGGCCGTTTGCTCAATCTATCTGCTGTTACATACAAACAGACTGTGAGTGAAAGTCTGCCTGTAAAATGATAGTTTGGCCCGATCAACATTAAAAAGTTTTTAGAGTATACTATAAAGTATTTACGTTTGTTGAAAGTTTTCTGATTACGCCGGAAAACCGATTTAAATAGAAGCAATACGAAGAAATTGTATTCAAATACATTTTTTTTCAGAACCTAAATTAGGTTAACATTTAAACATATTTCAATTAAAATGAAAGAAAAAAAAATTACGTTTCAATTGACACCGAAACAAGACACGTGAAATACTGAATATTATTTTAAAATATCAGTAAAATTTCATATTTGCTTCGTAGTTAGACCATAAAGTCATCACATATTACCATCTCAAAGCATTCTCAGTTGCCATAGTCTTCATCTAATCTCATATAAGGTCTGCCTTTTGGAGCTTTGCCGATAATATTCAATGTATAGTTTTTAACGGTCTTTCAGAACCTTAAACCTACACATTTATAGTTTATGCTTTTTTGCGGCATCTAAACACATGTCTTAACAAAGATATAATTGTATTTTTACTTATATTAAGATGGAAGACTCGCTTGGTGAAAACCCTCCCTGTCCCGTCCTGTTTTTAGGAACCCAGATGAGGATCCGTTATTGGATGCACGCAAAAAGCTACTTGTTAGAGAGTGGCTGAAGGCCTTACTGTGATTCGAGGTACATCAGTTATATGTCAAACAGACCTTAGTCTAAGACTGCGAAATTAGTATACTACAGCAAGTCTCGAATTGCCTTCTTTGGTTACACGTTGCTAACCACGAAAAACGTGGGAATCGATAAGGAAATGGTGAGGTTGGCAAATGGATTCTGAAAATGGCAGCCATCAGTTAGGAGGCGTTACTTGCATCTACACACGATGGAAGACTGCCGAATCCGCTCTCTCACTTCGTTATACCTGTTGTCTAAAATTATTATACTGCTGCATTGGTTTTGGTGTGGATGCCAAGATTCACAGCCATATAGAATATACATCATCATACATACTTCCCTTATCCGCTCTCTTAACTGAAGCCTATGAACATCACGAACCGCCACCATAGAGCTCTGTCATCCGTCTTGGTCCTCGCATCAACCCATTTCAGCTCTCCTCCCGTCGCTCCGCGTGTACAGACTATTTATATAGTTCCCAACGACTTTCCAAGATGGCGAAAGTCAAGGACCTTGAAGAAATGGCAGCTGTGTACTTAATGCTCTTCTGCGGCATTCGAAATTCATGTCCTATCCAGGTCCACCTTCGTACTTAGACCGATTTTAGTCTGAAAGGCTGCCTTGTTTGCTCTCTCGTCTCATTGTTCCTCACAAAGTCAAACTATCGTACTTCCAGTATTCTACGCAGACATTTGTTTTCGAAATCTATTATACGGCTGCATTGGGTTTTGGTGAGATGCCAAGATTCACAGCCCTAAAGAAGAATGGGAAGAATATACGCACAAAATATATTTTTATATCTGTCTTACTGTAGTATTATATACTTGCAAACGTTAACGTACATAAATATCAGGCATGTATGATTTGAAGCCAAAAATATCGAAAAAAGCTCATGTCGATACTGCCATTCATATTCCGATACCACGTCCCTTAGTTTCAGTCTGCGGAGAAGCCTTCATAATGGGTCCATTAGCGGAACGAACACAGCTTCGCTGAATATTTTTAAGGCATTGTTTCGCCGTAAAGCCTCCCTCCAGCCATCAGAAAATCGAACCATTGTGGTCTCCTACTCGCACCAAACAATAAAAAGCTCCCCCCCGGTAATTTGGATCGGTGGAGTTGGGGTTTGGGGGTGTTTTGTTGGGTTCTGAAAAATGAAGATCGTTAAATGCAAGAAATAATATAAAAATGTTTTTTATATCCTATTTATTGTTGAAAGGCTGTTTAAAAACATTTTAATATCATGTTTATGATTACAAAACTTGGGGTTCATTTAAATTAGGGTAATTTTCAACAAATCAAGTTAAGATAAAAAACAATTTTATAAATCCCCATTCAGAGCTTGCAATCTTTTTGTGCACTTACGGGTATATTACAATATGTTTCGTAATATGTTAAAATGGTCATTAACCCGATTTTTTTTATTTTCAAATAATCATTTATATTTATTTATTTGTTGTCTAATTTATATCAAATTCTTGGCTCTTTATTTTTTCTTTTGTTTATGTTTTAAAACATTTTAGTGAGATACAATTAAGTTTATTTATTGCTCGTGATGTTAAGTATCAGAGTTTTATTTTTAAATGAAATCAAAAAGTTTTAGAATAACAAAATAAAAGTGAAACAGTTAAATGTATTAATTTTACAAATGTTCATAAGAGTATTATTTAGTTCATCAAAGGATTCTATTATAATTTTGATGCAATTTTTATTCCGCGAATTCAAAACAAAGCAAATACACCGTCGTGTGTTTCACTTGAACTCACTTTATGAAAAAACTTCTACGAAATGAAATAAGCAAAGTCATAGTGGAAAATTGGGGTTCAAAATGAGCGTTCGTGAATGAATAAATTATGTATAATAACTACGAGAGAGCTTAGTAAAGGTCATAGAAAAAGTAAACGAATATGAAAGTCAAAATATAAATGTACCACTCATACTTTATATCACAGTTTTTGTAATGTTACGATTTTAAACTTTAAATGAAAATTGTTGACAATTGCAAGTAATTTTTTTGGTAGCATTTAATTCAATTAATGGGTAATAATTATTTAGCAAATGGTAAGTTATTACTAATTATACCTAAAAAGTATTAATACCTAAGAAGGTTACTAAAAAAATATCATTTGGACGCAGAAAAAAAAATCGGTTGTATAAAAATAATAAATTGGCAGGAAATAACTAATTAATCCTAACAAATAATAGATTACGTTAAGTTACGTTAGGTTTCCATTTTATGGGTTAATTATAAATTCATTTTACAATAATTTGTACCAATATTGAATATATTACTGCCATTTTTTTTTATAAATGACCACAATCATACTGACACAGTGGATACGGCCAATTTATTTAGTCTCATGCCGATTGATTTTATTTGCTGCAAAAACCTTGAATTAGTTACTAAGCAAAGAAATAAAGGCCGTTGTCAATTTGACTATTTGTGTAGTATAAATGAAAAACATTAGTTTTTTTTTTTTTTTTAATTTATTTTTATTGAAGTATTGAATTTGGAAGGTAAGAAAAATAAGCTTCTATTTTTCTTTTGTTACATAAATTTTATAGTGCTGACAAAAATATCGTTTTATTTGTCGGTTAGGGTATATTTATTCTGGTTTTATATATTTTTTAATGTAATAAAAGTACATTAAAAATAACGTCGCTGTATAATTTGACGTGAAACTAAAGCACTTTTAAGATTTTAATTTAGTCACACAAAGAAATCAAAACGTTAAAAAACTGTTTCATGAAAAAGATTTAACGTATTCAAAAATACAAACAGTAATTTAAAAAATAAAAATATTTTTGTTGAAAATGTGTAAGGCATTAACATCCTCCTCTCTTAGTTAGTTATTGAATTGCGTGGTGGCTGAAAGACTTCTGAAGCACATTGACATATATATTTCGTTCATTTTACAAACTTCTGGCCAGGACCTAGTCACAGCACTTAGGCCAAGTCAACAACAATACGACCTCGCCGCCGTCAGCAAACAACTGACCGGGCACCGGGCACCGTGGTTGGTGACACACAGTGCCGCGAGTGAAAATCTAAATAAATGACGTCACACCCGGGACCGCACTTGTCCAAAATGCAAATATGGCGACACATACATGTACGATAATTGAACTGAAATAAGGAGCGAAAGGTAGTATATCGAGGTGTTTAGGTACCAGTCAGCAAGGGTTATATCATGCTGATGTCAGCATACACAAAATTAAATGTAGTAGAAGAATTTCTACAAATATATTACATTCAACGTTATACATATTAAAAAAGTTATACAGATATTTAATATTGAGTGAATGAATGACTTTCATAAATTCATTGATTTGATAAGATTTTTCTTATGTTGCATGAAGCTGAATATTTTTCTAGACTTGATGAATAATAGTTGTCTCGAAGAAAAACGAGAGTTTTTTCATCGGTTACTTAGTATTATTAATATGCAGTGAATTCATCCGTTGAACATTCGTTTCTTTACACTCCATCAATGGCATAAAGATCAAATACGTTTGCGTACACATCGCAAAGATTGATGTTGGCCTCCTGAAAGCGAGACTGAAAATATGTTTTCAGGAGAGAAAATCTGTTTCAGAAAAGCGCCTTCAATCAGGCTTCCACTTAGATTACCTCGCGAGTCATTCGTTGATGGGGCAATCCTTTATGCCTGGAAGCAATAGCTCAGTTGGTTCTTGATGGAAGGTTCTGGAAGGAGTAGGGAACATAGGGAGCACTCGTCTTTTCGTGAAAGTATCGATTTTGTGTGTATCTGAAAGTTACAACAATAACGTTGTCGCTTGTGGCATTCAATACAGATATTTTAAGTATTTCTAATACAAACATCACCAAGTTTGGCGGCTAATTATATTTAATTGAAAGTCTACATCACGGGTAGTCAACCTGGTCCGTACCACCCACAAGTGGGCGATAGGGGTATCCGTGGTGGGCAGTGGGCGATTTTTGTAGATTTTTAAAATCGCCTACATTCCTTCTAGATTTTTTTCCACCCATATACTGAATTGAAATATAGTGAGTTTGGTGGGCGGTAGGGAAATTTTATCATGAAAAATTGGCAAAAGTGGGCGCCTGGCATAAAAAGGTTGACGACCCCTGGTCTACATTATAAATAAATGAAAATTGGTCATCATATTCAAATTATTAATACACACATAGATCCAGACTAGATACTATCATGTGTGATATCTACAATAATAATTATGATTTATATATTTGACTTAATCGACATAAAAAAACCGTATTTATTAAAAAAAAGTATATCAATCAAAAAATTATATTAAAAGAAACACTTAAAAATTTATTACATTGCATTTAGTAGGTGTTAATTTCAGAGGTAGAAAAATAGCGCTTATCTACCACGAATTTCTGTAATGAAAGAATTAGGTTAACTGTTTTATCTAATTAATACCTAAAATAAGGTATATGTTTATGTTAATGCCATTTGTTATGGATCTGTATGTGCAATATATATAATCGTGTCGGAAACAACAGGGTCAGATTCTGTCTGCCCGGAAGTGGGTGACGTCGATGGCGTTACTCTCGGCCATCATCAGGTCCTCCTGAGTGCAGCTACTCGGCACAGCGCACACTCTAGAAGGTGACACAGGGTCTGCTCCACGCCGCAGTCACATTCAGTAGGCCCGCTGTAAAACTGCCAGGCTTTAATTTGTGTCCTCGTCTTGCATGCTCCGGTCCGAAGTCTGTTAAGGGACCTCCATATATTCCACCCCTGGTCGTGTCTAAGAGCTAGGTCCCTTTTCGGGGCAATCCAAGTGTGTGTAATAATAATTTAATAGATACTCGTATATTGAATTTGTGAATATTGTAATTATTATTTTGTGGAATCGGCTTAATAATTTAAAAGGCTTGAAAAATCTTAGTTCAAAGCAATTGGAAAATTTATTATTGTTACGATTACTTACAAATGGTATTTTAAATACTTTATGATTAAGCTGACATATTGTGTTCAATACTTTAAAAGGACACTAGCGCTGATTTCTGCCTTTTTATCTTCGAATTGTCAATTCAATGCTACTATTAAGGACGAATTTTTTAACTGTTCATTCTCATCATCATTTCAGTAATAGTTAAAGTTAACTGTTTCAGTCACCAATCCCGGTTATCCCATTTATTGCGTACGATGTCTTTAACGGTCATGAGCTTTCCATGGAATTAGTAGCCTCATATTACAGCTTTATTCTACTTTTGTAATGTTCAAAATCAACTTACTTGAATTTTAAATATATTCAATCAAACACTAATAGAAATATCTGTTTACTAGAAAATATATTTCAGTCTTAAATTAATTGCCCAAAAATCGTTTGACAAATTAAACAAAAAGGCGAATCGTTCAAAATATTAATTAAACTTACTTTACATAATGTGATACCATGATCTATATAGATTGCGGTGTTTCTAGCTATGAAATTGAACACCACCACAAACCATCGTCTTGCCATGATGAACTCTATTGATTTTGTATTACTGTCCGTCTGTAACTTATGAAAATAGCTTTGCCAGAACTCCGAGAGAAGCTAACAGAGAGCTTAACAATACATATTTCCAATAAATTGTATTATATTATATGCAATACACATTATTCCAACAGTTTCGTCTGAACTGTTGGTAATAATATATTCCAAGTAAGGGAAGCGAAATAGTTTATACAGAAACTGAGTATATCATTATTAAAGATATTCTATTTTTGAACTGGATTTATTCTTGCAGTTTGACTTTGAACTTATTTAAGATAACTTATAATATATTTAAGTAAAAATAAATGCTTTTTGTTATAACTAATATTCTAAGAATCTGCTTTAAAATTGAATTGACATAAAAACATCTTGAAGTACATTTTATATATACATTTTGTAGATAGACTTTTTCAAGTATTTTTTTTAGAAGTAAATCTTTCCTCGTCGCATACGTTTAAACGCAGTTTACGAGAATGCTTGTACTGTACTAATACGTAGCCCAAAAAATCTGTCTAGATCTACAGTTCATAAGATCAAAAGTTTAAATTTTTTTTTTCAAAACCCATTGTGTGGCAGGTAAACTTCGATTAAGAAATATTTTTTAAGATTTATTATTATAATATATTTAAAAATAAATACTTTTGCAATTATTTTTAACAAATTGATATACACATACATATCTAGATCAAATATCGTATTTTTATTTCAATATTTATGAGAGAATTTTTTTTTTATCATTTCTCCAATATAAATGAGAGAAAATTTCATAAAAAATTATGATAGATGTTGTAGATTTGTACGTGTGTATCAATTTGTTAAGAAATAATGTATTTCTTAGATTTTTAAAAAATTGAAACATATGAATAAATTAAAAATATATTTTAATTAAGAGACACAATCTTCAATTTAAGTCCAGATAAATGTTCTAAGATCATCAAAAATTGCAAAGATAAATATAAAATCATCAAAAACAAGTTTCAATTCATGGGTTCTAGAAAAATCATGAGAGCCAAGTTTCTTTGTTTATTTATTTATAAATATATATTTTATTTCAGAGAATGATGGAAGTAGTCATAGTAAATAATATGTAAAGAGATAGAGTTAAACAGAATATGTGCTTAAACAGCTGTTTTTTTACACATAAATAATATTCTTGAAAATTATTTAAAAACTACTTAACATTGTTTTTTGTTCCTTTTCAGTTACCGCATACAATTTTCATTCAAAATCCCATACCGTTAAACAGCGCATACGTGATTCCGTTAATATAAACATATTACAGAGTCCAAAAACGTGAAAATGCGAAAAATACGAGAAAAACCATTTTGGAAATAAAGAAGAGCGTATACAAGAGAAGATTTTGAGTAATGTGTCTCTCTTCCCATAGAAGGAATCCGAGCCATAAATTATGCAAGAAAAAATTCACGCAGACGAAAATCAGCGATGCGTTAAGACTCGCGATGGTCCAATATGATTTGTGGTTTTTTCCTTCTTTACATATTATTTTGTTACTGGGGTGTGCTGTGACTATGACGCCAGTAGCGGATTTAGAAATGTGTCAGTTTGATGTGTGTAAGGAATCCATAATAAAGGGCACGAAAAAATAATTATAAGTATTTTTTAAAATTGAATATAGCTACTAAGCTCATTAGGTGAGCCCGATGGATTGGTAACATCATGCGCCACGACGGTCTTCTTCACGATATTGTGAATGGGATGGTTGAGGGTAGAAACTGTAGAGGGCGCCCTAGACGGGAGTATTTGCAGCAAGTATTCAAGGACATGGAAGGAATTGTAGCGCTTATGCTGAGCTGAAAAGGGTTGCGGAGGACCGAGAGGAATGGAGATCGAGATGCAAGATTCTGTTGCTGCAAACCAATCCACCGGAATGATACTACGAAGAAGACTAAGCTCAAGCCGCTATTAGGGAGTGAATAGTCCAGTCTTCATTCGATTTTAAATTTATTATATGAACTCCTAAAAAATGGTGATTGCTAATCAACAAAATACGCCTCGGTCTTCAAGTATTTGAGGCGGTTGAGAATTATATTTATGTTTCCAGAAGGACCTCTTATGCATCTAATTATATCAATCTTTCTAGCAAGAATTAGAGCAGCTCCCCGTATGTAAGCTTTTTTGCGCTAATCAAGCGCCATTTCTCTATATAAATCGTCTATTTGTAAGAACAATTTCGCATATTCAAAACCGAGATAAAGAGTCTATAGCAGCAAAATGCCTTGAATGATTTCATAAACTCAACAGAGGATCTTTTTAATAATGTAAACATTACTAGTAATTGTTAAAATCATTGAACGCAATGTAAGCCAGTCATAAAACCCGAAACAGAAACAAAAAACAATGAATCTATTGGAAGATGGCTGCATGAATAAGAAGAAGGTTCCACAACTTTAATTAGCAACAGTCCATTTGTAGGTCATCATATGTAAGAGCGTAGTTTATTAAACGACTCTTGACCATCACTTATCTTAGTTAATCATTAAATTGCTGTTATTTGTGATATAATCGCAAGTGACTGTAGTACAATAACGTCAGTGGATCATACAAAACTTATCCAACATTAAATAAGGGTAAAAAACCATTTCTTTGTAATGATTTTGTAGTCACCATCACCATTCAAAGATATTTTGCTGTAATTATTTACAAACATAATAAAAATAAGAAGAAATTCTTGAAAATTTACGCTTACAGATAAAGAAAGGCGATAATTGTTTGCATTCCTGAAATCTGCCTTATTTTGTACTGAGCTTGTTAAACTGAAAGCGACTCTGCTTTCTGTAACCGGAAGTAGGTCGAGAGGCAAACAACAAAAGGCTTTAGAGAAGATAAAGGAATGCATCTTATTTGGAAAGTTTCTTGATAGCGTTCCAATTGTTGGATATTTTTTTAGGTTGCCTTCTGCATCCTTTCACTAGAGGCAACAAAAGTTATATCGCCACTGAAATACGAACTGAAAATATTCACCCTTTGAAATATTTTTGTGTTGATTTTCAAATATTTTAAAATAATAATATTAGCTTAAAACAAATTAGATTTTAAAAATTGTAACATAGATTTTATAGCAAAGCTCTATCACACAGGTTGAAATTAGTGAAAATATAAATTTTCTACAAAGTGTGATTATTTTAAATACATGTAAAATATAATGAAATATTATTACTTAATATTTTATTAATAACTAGCTGTCCTGGCAGACTTCGTACTGCCTCAATCGATAAATAAAAGACCTAAACTTTTGTATAAAATAATCTTAAAACAAACAAATCGAATTTGTATTTAATAAAAAAGCATTTCTAGAATGAAGCATGAAGTTTTATTATTATTTTCGACACGTCATGTTGCTTACAGAGTTTTCTTGAAATACTGGCTATTTATAAGGTTTAAATTTGATAATGACAGACACACTCTGTTATGATACAGTCTGTTAATTAATTTAAAGCTTTCTCATAAACTATATTTTTTGTTTTGTTTTGTTTTGTGGTGCGTAAATAAACAAAGAAGACGGTTTTCCAACGCGCGAACACGCAACGTATAATTGTCCATGCACGAAACAGGGAAACTCCAAGTGGATTCCGCAAACTTCTAACGACTGTCCTTGCGATTTATTTATGGTCATCGCAAAGGCCAGACGTACTGGAAATCGTAAGCGTTTAAAATCGAATGGTAAATCCGTTGGAATCATCGGTATCCGCGGGATCAAGACATCCTCTCCTTTGTATTTTCCTTTTATGATTGTTGCCTCAATGACGTTATTTATCAGCTTTTTCACAGCCAGTCTTGTTCCATTGCACAGTCGAGGTTGATTAATGCGCAGCATGATGACAACTGATCCAACTTTTAAATGAAAATTGTGAGGTGGTAATCCAGACAATTCCAGTGAATTTAAAAACTCCGTGGGATAGTTGACTTGGTCATCCTGGTTCATAACGGTGTCGACTGATTTGAAGGAAACGAATGTCCTGGAAGAAAATTCTAAATGGTCATATTGAGATCCTCGACATCTTTATTTTTCGCCGCCAATATTACTCGTTCGTTGAACCATGCAAATGATATATTTGTCCTTGTATCTGTAATGGCAAACAATCATTTGTTAAAGAATACGGTGTGACTTCTGATCGTGTGATGGTGTAGTGTGTGGTGTATGTGTAGTTGTTATGTGTTGCAAGCTTTTTTTGTGTTTTTGATTGGTGTGAGTGATTGGTTGTGTGTGTTGTATCTTTTACCTTGCAAGTCGGCATGAAGCCGCCTTCTCGAATGATATTAGCTCCAAAGGAAGTCATGCGAAAGCAGTTATTGTATTCAAGGATGCGTTGAAGAAAATGGTTGGAATCGGGATCAGTTCCATCGAACAATGGTTTCAGTGGCTGTGGTGGTGTAAGTAATGGATCCAGTTTGACTTTTCCACTTGCGCAGCACAATCCAGCCGTTTGTCTTTTGAACTTTAACGCATTGAAATATCGGCATACAGTCGTCATTGGTCCAATATCTAAATTGTCATCATCACTGTACTTTGCAGTGGGATCATAATGGAATGCCAAGCGATTGTATGATACCAATGATCTTCATGTGCTCACGCGTTGTCTCAATCTGGCATTTTATCTTATTATATTTTGTCTTTCTTCGCTTAAGCTCTGTGAATACACTTTTTGCTGTCTTGCATGTCTAGTGCGGCGGCCGATGTTCGCACGTCGTCCTCTCGGCATCTTGGACTACGGACAGACTGGTGAATTTAACCTCAAATGCACGATCCACATAATTTACACAGTTCAACTTACCACCTTAAGGACAAATGCCTGCTTTGCACAATATGCGTGGTTGATTTGATGGCTTCCAATTGAACTGTTAGGAAACGAGTAACTTTAACCTCAATTTCACAAAATTATGTGGATCATGCATTTGAGGTTAAATTCACCTTAACCTCAATTTCACAATTTCACAATTTTGCGTTTGAAAGAATGTGCGCATAATAAATGTCACATGAAATTCACTAAGCAGAGTACAAAGCGTAGCTGTCAAACAATGTATCACGCACCGGCGCCATCTTAGAAGTCACACACCACGCTACTACTTGCCTCGTTATAGTACATGCTATGTATCAGAGATGGCGCTTTGTGTGAAAAAATGATTTTCCCTGTTTTCCTGCTTTTCTCTTTTTTTTCCTAATTTTCTTTGCTATAAATCTTACGGAGCTCAATACCTTTTAAACGAATCCAAAACCGTGGAAATCGGTTCGTGCGTTCTGGAGTTATAGCGTCAAGAAGGAAAACCCGACTTATTTTTATATAATAGATAATGACCATTAATGTGTTATTTACAACAATAATATTTTTCAAATGTTGCATACACTTATACAAATTAAAATAATAAATACACATACATAACATAGTAATATTTATACGTCATTTATTTGCCATCGATTAATTGGAGAAAACAAACAGGAGGCTTGAAATTTGAGCAGCAGGAAGTTTACCCAATTTTATACGTTTATTGCAAGGTGTTTTTAATTAATTTTATTAATTAAATTGTTAAATGCCAACAGATGGTGAGTTGATACAAATACGATGCCAAAGTATTTGTATTTCTATCAATTGTGAAGAAAATGCAATATTCAAGCTTTATTGTATATATTCATGTTATTTTTTTCATATAAATAGAGTTAAATTAATATTTTAACATTTAATTTGATGTTTTCCTACTAATTAGTAATATTTAAAAAAACGTCACGTCTAAACAAAATACGAAAACACATAATTAATGTGGAATTTTCATTATTCCTTTTTTAAATAAAACACGAATAGCTTTGTATTGGAATATTTTGAATGTTTTCGGCTACTTCAAAAAAGATAAGTCACGGCCTATAGGCGGCCTCTTCTGAATTAAAAAAAGACATATCCGAAATTCCGTCAGTCAGTGCTTTAAGATTCAATTTTGGAAAATTTAGATCAAAGAAGGAAAATCTGGTACACTCGGAAAATAAGGTTTCGCCAAAAGAAATCCGAACCTTTTGATTTTCTCAGCCCCGTGATGGACTGAATACATCTTCCCCTCAAGCTGCCAGCGGAAAGGTGTTGTATTTTGCAAGAGAAAATTTCGTTAGACCTTTGACTTTGGGACTCTCTTTCTTTCCCATTTACCAGATCTTTCACTTACTGACGGCGCTTTTCAAATAAAAATGAATGAGATTACATTTTTTAAATTGATTTAAACAGCTAGAAAATTACTTTTTTTGGCGCCGATTTTCGACAGCATTTTTATTGGTCCTTTTCGCAGAATCACTCCGGTTTTTTTTTCGAAATTTCGGGCGTTAACTTTTTAATAAAATCGTCACCGGATAAATACTTTATTTTTATACGAAGTAATTTAATTTATTTAATGGTGCAGATATGAAAATGAGGAAGCTGAACAAAATAATACTAGCTTTCGATATTTAAAAAACAACTCAAATAAATCAAAGATTTTCAATTAACGTTACACTTATATATTTTTTTGCGATACCTTATTTGTTATTATTAATTAGCAGTAAGCTACTTAAACTATTTATTTGTATATTATTAACTCTCTGATAAATGTTTTAATGAGACTTTTTATCATGAAAAACTTCGATTTATATACTCTAGCTTCTAGATTAACAAATCGAATTCTCAAGTACTTTCAGTAACACCTTGCTGGCGGGTGTAGCTCAATGGTCAAAGTGTTTGCATTGCAAGCCAAGGTCATGGGTTCGATCCCCAACGGAGATTAAAAAAAAATATTTCTTAAACAATTTTTAACTGGTGTGAACTTGATCCCTCAGCCATAAAATACCAGTCATAGCCTATTAATTAAAATTGGTGGTAGACGAAAGTCGTCCCGTGAAGACCACCTATTCATAGTAAATTCCTGTAATAATAAGGGTGATGCGTGAATTTCGGGCTGTACTGTTATGTATGGCTACATATGCACCACGGTAAGAGTCATAGAATTCCACAGATGAGACTTCAAAATTAGTATCACCATCTGTCGGTATTCTACTGTATGCGCTTACATAAACAAAAACCTAACCTATCATCTGCCAAATCTCGATTGTAGAATATTCAAACGAAAACATAAATACGTTAAATGAACTAAAAATATCTTACACTATACACTTTACATGTAAAATATTATCAAAAAAACATACATATATGTATACTAGTATTGCTACCAGCGGATATTCTCCGATGGATATAAAATAATACCATTTCATGTCGCCGGGATTGTCATCGGAACACATGGTAGAGATGGATGAGGAGCAAGTCACGAGACAAACAACTTGTCGAGAAGCATATTGGCGTTTATTTTAGGTAAAAGACTTACAAACTGCCCGGGTCACAAACAACGGTGCGTACCTGACGGTGCCCGGGCAGAACGTGACTCATTGGTAGTGACGGTCGTTGCGCCGAACACCCTTATGGGCCACTTAGCGAACTATGGCAATCTAAATGACAGAACTTGTCGAACAAAAAAAATGGCGCCTTTAACGCCACGCCTCATATTTACATAAATCTAAAACCAAGGCTAACATTTATATATATGCGGAATCGAGGCTTGTCGGCACCAGCCTGCAAAGGCTATATCGAGCTGATATCAAACTATTATTTTCATTGTGACAAAATAAAACAATAACCACTTATTTAACCTACCTCCATTACTTGGTTGCAGGATGCAGGAACAGATTGACAAAACAGAAGAACTTGGCTTACAATTCGCGTTTATTTTTATTAAATACTTGCTTTTTCGCCTGACCTGTGTGAACAAAAATAAGAGACAAAATATCGTTTTTCGAGGCTTAACGGCATCAGCCTAAAAGAGCTATTTCAGACTGATATTAATACAAACAAATAATTCAAGAAACATGTGTTGCAGTTTTATATATAAGATTGCACAATGCATTTAAATCAAAGTTCTAAACTACACCAAAGACTGCCTCTATGATCGAAACGCCAGCGGTAAGACCATTTCCACCCTTTCCAGTTCCAGCAAAAGTTATATGGGGTGAAATGGCCTCAGGCCATTCCACTTTCATGCATTAGTTCCCCCAGTACAATTTCCACAAGTACTCGTATACTAAATTTAGATCTTGGACGTAGCTTTTACTCTTTGTGATGTAGATGGTCGACTTTAATATTTAAATACGTGGCTTTTTGATATGCAATCATTTTTCGCTGATACATTCTTTTAGACCTTTAATGTGCTATTTTCCTCTTTTATTTCCACATCCTAACGCCGTTGACCATAAAGTTTCATCCGACAAAGGTAGATTAAGATGCAGGATTTTGTTGCTGCAAACCAATCTATCGGATTGATACTACGAAGAAGAAGTGGCTTTTTATTTACTAAGCTGCGTATAGAATAGTTAAAATTTTATATGAAATAGAAATGATAATAAAAGTTTAACCACAATCGATTATTATATGCTAGGAAAAGTATTAAGCGTAAAAATATCTCGTTGCTACTATTCACTGATTAAAGAGAATTTCTGATTTTTATATACATAATAACATCCTTCTCTCTCTCTCTCAAAAGGGGTGTTATTCCATCACGATGAGGATCAGGTCAGCAAACAAAGACTTTCTTTTAGAAGCACATTGATTATATTTACATTAAAACTTTTACAAGCTTTCGGCCAAGCGGGATGACATACCGCTGTACTACTACCATACCCATTAGCGGACCCCTCAAAAATGACAAAATGGCGCACATAAATGCACGACAATCGACCAGGAATAAGAGACGAAAGATTGTATATCGAGGCTTTCGGTAACAGTCAGCAAGGACTACATCATGCTGATGTCAATACCTAATGAAAAAATCACATTAACCCTCTTAACCTAACGTAACCTAACCTTACCAACAGCTGTTCACAGACTTAATGATAGAGCGCGTACAAGACAACTTTCCATATTACAGTCAGCCAAAAGACGAAGGTATACCTGGTTGGGACATGTACTATGAATTCTACAGGACAGCATCAACAAAAGCTTTTTTTTTTTCAAGCACCTGGGTTCGCGCCATGCTGGAAGGTCATCGGGAATTATACATAAAATGTACTCGGCGGAGCTACGAGCATCAGAGCTGACATGGGATGAGATGAGGACTAAGGCGGCTGACAGAGCTTTGTGGCGGCAGTTTATGAATGCCATATGCTCAAATTAGGAGAGAGACATGGTAATAATGTAAGATAAGGTAAAATTTAAAAATGAAAGAAAGAAAACATATGAAACATGAGAGAAAGGTAGTGATAACGATAAGAAAAAGAAAATCACTTGTCAAAACACTACACTGAGATCTAAAAAACAGAAAAACGATGTGAAAAAAGGATCGATGTGTAATGGTAGTCCATTTAGGTGCGCTATTGCAGTTGAACTAAAATGACTAGTCAGTAAGCACTACAGGTACCAAATGAAATAGAAAACAATAAGTCTCTACGAACACGGGTTACCATCTGGAACGTGAAAATTAAAACATTAAAATCAAAATCCTAGATTGTAAATAGCACCACAAAGGAAAATCAATTAATAATTTTTAGTTCACTGAATTTAATGAATTGTTAATATACTCATATAAAAATAAATGTAATGTCATTAAATATGATGCTTTAACTATTTTCATTGATTAAAGTAGCAACATAGAAGTATATGGTATTATTGTTGTTGAAGGAAAGTGTTCCTGAAAATGCGTTGGGTCCCTGTACTGTACTTTCCAGCTGTTGTCCGGCGTAATTGGCCCGAGGCAGGCTTTCAGACCGGAAGGGTGAGTTGGTCCTAAGCTGTGATTATTTTTCAGGCTTGTTCCGCAAAGTAATGGAGGCTGGCGACATCGGGGGCAATCAAAATAACCATTAACGAAAGTGTGACCATACAGACCCGTGCTGAATTGCAGCACGAAAATGTTCAAAAGAATTTTCTTAATTTTTTTTTTCTAAATGATTGAAACGAGTTTCATGGAGTAGCGCCAAAGAACTGGCAAATAGACGGTTGGTTTACGCCTTGCAAGATAAAACGACGAAATCAAAAGGAGGAAGGAGGTTAGATACAAAAGACAAAGGATCGAGAAGGATGGAGACTTATGCGAGAGGCCTACGTTCAAAAATGGTTACGACTATTACCTCGGATGCACAAAAAAGCATAAAATACAGATGCCTTTTTGTCAAACCTCTGCGTTATTGTTGCCCTGTAAGGACAAAGTAAACTGGACTGAACTTTATCTGCCTCACAAGGGAGGACTGTTCAGTCTCCTTGATGATGCGCTCATTCAGATTATGATCAGTTAGCAATAAGTCCAGTGGGATTCCACTCTGAATAATTGTGGTCACTGCACAGAAGTGCCGTTGTCACAATTGCTGTGCAAAAATCGAATTCACGGGTTGTTAAGAGATGAAGATGGAAGATAGATTCTCTCACCGAAAATACGAGCGAAAATTGTAAATGCGTGGAAATTTTTTTAGTAGCCACAAAGTCCGATAGGCCTGAGGCAATTCCCTCGAACTGTATCGAAAAGGACTCCTCTTTCTGGTAAAAAAGGCAACTACAAATATAATGTAATGGTTAGAGTTCCGAGAAAAAGAGTTAAAAAATACAGAAAAAAAAGTTTTTTTTTGTATATAAACACATACAGGAGAATACCGACAGATGGTGATAGTAATTCTAAAGTCTCATTTGTGGAATTATATGACGCTTATCATGGTGCATATGGCTTAGTGCTGCATTTGGGGTGTTGATCCGCCAACGTCATAGAAGAGATTCACGCATCATCCTTATTATTAGAGGAATTTACTATGAATGGGTGATCTTCACGGGATGACTTTCATCTACCATCAATTTTAAATAATAGGCTATGTCTATCATTTTACAGGTGAGGGATCAAATTTACACCAAGGGGTATTTTAGAGCTCAGATATCTTTTTTTTTTAAATATCCGTCGGGGATCGAACCCACGACTTTTGCCTTGCAAAGCAAACTCTGACCATTGAACAATACCTGCCGGTAATGTATAGGTTAATAGAAATCTACGGCGGTAATTTTTTGATAAAATTAAGATGTTTTAAAATATAAAAAATGTATTTGAGAAAAAAAATGATAGTTTTAAATGTGTGAGATATTGTATTGGCATTTATTCCCCTTTTACTATAAATAAACACATGTAAAATTTCACTTGTAAATAATACATTATTCGTTGATGGAATTTAACGAGAATATTTATTCATATGGGTATGCGAATAATAATTATTCGTGATGTGAAAATAAAATTAATCCAGCCCCGATATAATCTAATTAAACAACATAATTCAATTTACACGTCAAAGGATTTCGATTTCACAGAATTGTTAATACACTAAAAAACATTCAAATAATTATAGAAATATACAATACATCAAATGAAATAATGGTAAATAAAATATGAGATTATATTATCAATTTTCGTTGTTAAAGCTGACCTGAAGAAGGCTGCCGAGGATAGAATGGAGTGGGGAATGCCGCATTTTGTTGTTGATTGCATCTTGGAACAAAGCTTGACAAGACATATATTAACCTGCTTGCATCGGTACCCGATATATGCCGTGTAAGATTCCCCTACCATTGACATTGGTAGTCGTGATATATCGTTTTGCTACTTTCTTAGAATAGTTTTTTATGCATCATCTGATAGCTTAAGTATACAAGAACCAATGTGATATATGAAAATAGACCAGATAATTACATTTATGTTTAAACTACTAGTTTTATAAATGACAGTTTAATTTGTATTCCACTGAACCGCAATGAAAGGCTTAAAAGAACTGAGTGGCGTCAATTTGTTGTGACCATATGCTCCAGATATGGAACGGATCTTGTATAATAATATCAATGATTTTTCATGTAATGTAGTGAAATATTGTAATGTATTCGGTATATACTTGATAAATCGATTTGAAAAATGGTTACTAACCTGGACAAAAATTAAAAAGTAAAGGGTCCGCCAAATAACTTGTTTTTTAAAACAGGGTGTAAAACATCGAGTGTAGCTTCGGCTGTGTTGCACGTAGCGCCGTCCTGTTGAAACCAATGAAAAAATTCGTTCAACATGGCCGCGCCGCATAGAAGCGCCATTGATGGCGCTTCACGCACACTTTCTGCCACAGCAGCAATATTCTCGGGTGAACGCACTGTTTTTGGCTTTTCACGCTTTGGTTTATCGATGAGGATGCCAGTTTCTCTCACTTTTTTCACAAGCTAACGAACATACGGAGCTGACGGTGATTCTCTTTTTCCAAAATCCGTACGCAATTTTCGCACACATTCTGTAACATTACCATGATTTCCAAAGTAATGTCGCAATACTTCTCAGCGTTGTTCAAGCATATACACAACCATATTCGTTTAGCGGAAGGATAAAACTAATTATCTGTCAAATTAGACATGAGCTAAGTGTTACCATTCATGAAATAAGCACTAGTTGAAAAAAAAAACGTTATGTGGCGGACCCTATATATGATGTTTCAAATACATGTATACTAAGGATACGTACGATACAGCATGATAAAGCCCTTGCTGACTGGTCTCGAAAAACTCGATATACAATCTTTCGTCTCTTATTTCTGTTCGCTTGTCGTACATTTATGTGTCGTAATTTTGTAATGCCGTTAGGAGGACAACTCATCACAAGCGCGCTCAGTCGTGAGTTAAGTCCCAATCGACCGAGGCGAAATTCGAAAAAAAAACGAAAATATGTGTCAATGTGCTACAGAAAAAGTCTGTGTGTTGTTAATCTGATCCTCATACTTTCACCACGCGATCCGATAATGATCCCGGTGGCGTGAAATCGTTTCTCTCGTAGAGAGGAGGATGTTAGTATTAAAAACAGATTTGTATATTTTTATTGGCCTGTATTGTTTACCAATTACTTCAAGGTTTTGACAGTAATTTAAATCAATCGGCAGTATATTCAATAAAATTTTAGTATCCACTCTGTCAGTATGAATGTCAGTTATAAAATTAAAATAGCATTTATATATTTAATTCTGCCAGTAATTAACGTTAAATGAAAAAAAAACTTAAACTGGAAACCTAACCTAATATTTTATTAAATAACATTCCATAAATAATTACTTTTCATTTCAATTAATGAATTCATTACCGAAAAAATAATAACGTGCTTTTTTTATTTAATTAATAGCCAATAATAAACATTTTATTTATACGATTTCTTTATGAAAAAAAAAAATAAAACCAATGCTTTCATTGAAAATTATGAGTCTTTTGTAGCTATAAAAATATATTTAAAACTTACTCGTTTATGCTTTTATGCCATAAAATTTTATGTATAATTATTTTGAAAAACAGAGATGATTATATTTTATCTAGATTTTAAGCACTGTGATATCGCACGTAGAATCCCATTCAACCCACAAAGCTCTCCAATGCAAGGGGTTTTTATTTTAACGGCGGATTATACTTTTCACGTAGATGTTAGTTTTTACGTTTTCACGTGTACGGTTCGCGCCAGAGCGGCCATTTCACGACTGCGGACTCAACTCTAATGAGCAATTACTGGAGATGACCACTTTTTGCAAATGTCAGCCATTGTGGCTGAAAGCAGCATTCACGCGAACGTAACGTACGTGCACCGTAATACCACGTTACTTATGCGAAATTTGAGCTTTTAACGTGATTACTTAATTGTGTCTTTTCTTAGTATGATTAAAGGTAATAAATGAATTAAATCTGAAAAGCTCACATTTTATTGATAAATTAATCATTATTAAATTTTAAAATACTTTTTAAATACAAATGCAGTGAATCCTTCTATAATGTTTTTAATGATTCAAAGATAAGTTCGTGCTCCCAAACCTTTGATCACTTAGTCCTAAAAGGTTTCACTAAAAATCACAACATACAAGAAAACCTGTTATGTGAAAAAATGCGGATAACCCTATATGAAAAATCTTGGTTACAAATAAAAAGGCTTGTGTATAAAAGGGTGTCATGTATTTAGTTTTATTTCGTATGCGGTAGGTATAATATACTATAAATTTAATAAAAAAAATATGGAATTCTCTAAAAGTTTCATAACTAAATATGATCACATATCAACGCCCACGTATTTCGTGGTTAGCAACTTGTTACCAAAGAAGGCAATTTGAGACTCGCTGAAGTATACTTAATTCGCAGACTTAGACTGAGGTCTATTTCAATTCTAACTGATGAACCTAGAATCATGAGAAGGCCACTCTCTAACAAGTAGATTTTTACGTACATCCAGTAACGAATCCTCATCTGGGTCTCCAAAAAGAGGACGGGACAGGGAGAGAAGTATATCAACGCTTTAAAGTACTTTCAGTCACCATTATTTTCGTCTCGTTACATGTAAAATCTGTATTTTGGATCAATTTCAAGAAAGGTACATAAATATTTCGAAAGCTTATAACGGAAATGAAGAAGAATAAAATAAATGATGGTCTTATATATATAATAAGATTCGAACCGCACACAATAAAATAACTCAATTATACTACAAACCTCGCTAATAAAAATAAAAGCCTGAATGTGTTTCATTATCTGTATACAATGTGTAATTGTTCTAGAATAATTACATATGCCAATATAATAAAAGATCTACATGAAATAGTTGTAGAATACATTGGATGGAAAATTGATTATTTTATTTTATTATAATCCCGAAAACTATCCCTTGATTTACTTTTTTCGGGATAAAAAAGTAATTTTCTTCCCGATATGAATATGATTACATTTCAACGAATAAAAATAAATAGTGGACAGTAAAATTTCATGCGACTGCGACTTTCTAAAGAATAAATATATTTCCCATGGGACAAGGCTTGAGCATATATTTTTATTACCTGAATTGTTCCTTTTTTGGGACTCCAACAATGCGTCACCCTGCGTTAAAAATGTTCTAACATTCACAACGCGTATAACTGCTTAAAGACGAAAAGGGAATATGGTTCCGTTAAATTTGGCCGACGGCAATTTGGCTGATAGAAAATTGGCAGAAGATACTGATATCAGCTCGATATGGCCCTTGCAGGCTGGTGCCGAAATGCCTCCTTATACAATCTTTCGTCTCACGTTTTTATTCGCTTGTTATTATTAAAAAGGTTGTTATTCGGTCGCGTGGTGGCAGGCTGAGGAGCAGATTATCAACACAAAGACTTTTTCCGAAGCACATTGACATATATTTTCGATAAAGACTTCGTTTCCCCGATCGATCGTAACAAGGCGTTACTTACACCTCGATCGATCGGGACTTAACAATGCGATCTCGCCAACGTCAGCACACGACTGAGCGCACTCGTGATGGGGTGTCGAACACCGCCACAGTGGCGATCTACGTAACTTGTCCAAAATGCCAATATGGCGACAAATACATGTACGACAAGCGAACAGAAATGAGAGATGAAAGATTGGATATCGAGGTTTTCGGTACCAGTCAACAAGGGCTATATCATGCTGATGTCAAAGTTTATAAATATTAACATTATTTCCGTATTTTATATACAAATAATTGTTTTGTACTCGTAGTGTTAAAATAATGTAAGCTTGAACCATTTTAAAGCAAGGCACCAAATGGCACGGCGAAATATTTTATAGAGAGCTTACACCATAATAATATACCTTGAATTCATAATAATGTATGGAAAGCCATTTAAAGTTATTGCCTTTTGCACACACTTGCCATAAAGAATCGAATTACTTGCGGTTTTTATACGCAATAAAGTTTTAAGGCGGGGAGTCCCCGCAGGTAAATAATCCCAGATAGGGATATTAAAGCGTTTAATACGCAAAGATTTGGCACTGCGAAAATATTACTCTCCACGTTCATATTAAATGCAGAATTGAGAACATACGATTATATTTGAACTTCAATATACAGTTAAGATACTTGCAGCGTTTTACGTATGCTGTAACCTTAATACTATATAAATGGCGATTCAGTGCTTGTATTGTCCCTATTCTTCTTTACAGCTGTGATTCTTGGCATCTCACCTTAAGCTAATGCAGCTATATGATGGGATTTGAGAACAGATGCCTGCGTAGAATACTGAAGGTATGATGGTTTGATTTTTTTAGTAATGATAACGTGAGATAGCGGACAAAGCAGCCTTCCATACTACAGTTAATCAAGAGGCGAAAGTTGACCTGGTAGGGACATGTTTTGAGAATGCCGCAAGAGAGCTTATACTACAGCTGTCTTTTATTCAAGCTCCAATTAAGGGAGCGGATATGACATGATGATAATGATGTTAACCTTAATTCCATTGGATATTAGATTGTTCGGAAAGTATTTTTTGTTTGTAATGTTGTTTTCTTCAGCAGAATTATTTTTAAAGTTCTTTTATTACACAAAATACCACTTTAAAGCCACATAACCATTATATGTAGCGGACTTCTGTTTTATCAATTGCATCAATTTCGGTATTTATGTCTTGTATAGATGTCGTTAGAATTGCCGTCACCAGAGATCAATCATCAGCCACCTGCCGTAGACGCCCTGTGTTACGTGCCCACTCAACGACTGAACAAGTCACAACTACCTATTAGTAACCTTTAATTATTCTAAAAATCACTCTTCGAACTTGCTTATAAGAAGAATATCGTTAATTATTAAACTCAAATCCAATTTTAATAATCTGTTAAGTTTTCAACCTTTAAATGTGTATATTAAGCTTACTTACTGACATTAAATACCCCGTGACATTATACCGTGTTCTTATTTCTTTTCTGTCTGTGTTCGGAATGTTCGTGTATTTCCATCGACCTCTTCCTAACACTCGTAACAATTCCTTCTCAGCAACCCACCGATCACAACACTTTCACTACACTCTCACATTCTGACTATTATATTAGAAGCTGATAAAGCATGGCTTGTTAGTAAAAAAGCTTGATTAATTTTACACAGTAGTTAGTATTTCTTAAACTTTTCAAATATAGTAAAAAAAATGTTCAAGTAAGATAAAAATGTTCGAAATTATGTATTTCTGTCATCGAAAAAGTGATGTTTTCATAAAATGTTTAAAGATTTTTTTTTTATGTATACAAGACTGATTTACTATCCCTAAATAATATACAAATATTTTAGTTTTTTCACAAAATAGGACGGTTAATATAACCTTATGAATAAATGAAATTTATCATGTCTAATTGAATAGTTATTTATTTTTATCTATAATGATTCGGAAAAAATATTAAAACAAATTTATTATTTAAATATACATATACTATACATAAAATTCTTTTTTCAACGCGTCAATCCAAGCACAAAAATAACGGCAGAAGCGGGATGCGAACCGCGGACCTTGGAAACCAACTATGCCCAGGTATTCATACCGCTCGGCGAACTACTCCATTGCTATGCCCAGACTGACTTGCGGTGAAACTAGTATTTATATCATTGTCATCATCGTACGACAGATGTCGCCATAGTATATATTCAAAGTATGTATATTTTTATTATTATTCTATCAGTCTTCATTTATTCACAAGCTAAATATTATTACTTACTACTTATTACTTTCCGGCAGTCTATTTATTTTAGTAAGTACCACTCGGGTCTCGAACCAAACTATAGACTGAATGGATGAGAAACGACTACTTAAAGTTTCGCTTTTAAGCTTGTGAATAAATGAAGACTGATAGAATAATAATAAAAATATACATACTTTGAATATATACTATGGCGACATCTGTCGTACGATGATAACAATGATATAAATACTAGTTTCACCGCAAGTCAGTCTGGGCATAGCAATGGCGTAGTTCGCCGAGCGGTATGAATACCTGGGCATAGTTGGTTTCCAAGGTCCGCGGTTCGCATCCCGCTTCTGCCGTTATTTTTGTGCTTGGATTGACGCGTTGAAAAAAGAATTTTATGTATAGTATATGTATATTTAAGTAATAATAATATTGTAATATAGTCAATGATGTATAAAAGTAGATTAGAATATTGAAATAATAAAATAATATTCTAATAAAAATTAAAAAAATTAATAAAACAAATTTAAGTCAGGAAAAACAAACAAAGTTTGTTCTTCTTTATACTATTTTATTCATAAAGCTCTCTTGCATTTTAATAAAAGCAGTGACGTGACTTTACTGCATTTAAGCTTTACAAAAAGCGGTTTAGAGAGGAATAAAATACAACCTTTGACTTGAAATGCGTATTATGGCTTTTAACCCTAAACCTAAGCATACAACTATAGCGGGACAACAGCTCGTTACCGACTATACGGTACGGCGAATACAATTTCAGCACGGTTCCCCGAATGTGTTTCAACCCTTTCAGGACGGCTGAGAAAAACCTTATTCACATTAATAAATAGTGATTTTCGTTAAAACAATTAATATTACTTCATAGTTCCTTACTGTCTTATAGAATATTGAAAACCCTTTGGAGACGACTGGAGACGAAACCACAAAGATTTGTTTTATTTTACGCTGTCCTATAGAAACCAGACATCGAGCTCCAGCCAGGTTCATCTTCATCTTTTGATAAGCAATGCGATGAAAAGTTGCCGTGTCTGCTCTTTTACATCATCATAAGATGAGAATTGTTTCAGTTGAAACGATCCTTGTGATGACTATATGTATTGACCATAAGCTCTATCAAAGAATACTAAAAGGATGAAAAATAGTTATAAGGTATTGATAAAATAAATATATGTAGATTTTTTTTTAATTATCCCAAAATATTTTTAATTTATGTATAGAGAGTATGAGTAATACACATCTTAGTTTTTGGTGAATATTTTTAAAATCAAATTCTAATTGCTTTGTCATTTTTATTTTTTAAATATTTTTATTTAAACCAACTATTATTTTGTGTTTCACACCATTGGATTATATGACAAGCTTTTTTTTAACCAATAAAAAACAACAATTCAATAATTAGTGTGGATTCTTCAGATTATTATATCAAATATTATTTTTAACAGAAAAGCTGAAACAATAACAAAGAAAATTCAAGAATAATCCATGGAATAACAATTACTCAATATTATAGATGTAAATTATAAAATTTTTGATGTTTTTTAATATTTTTTAGACGTTTTTATTCCATCGTTTGAAAAAAAAACCATGCAAAGCGTACATAAGTGATATAACGGGTAATTTCATCTTCATACAAATAAACGAGGTGGTCGATGTCGGCTTAGTACAAATGACACTAAAAAAAATATTTTTATAAATTGATACACACATACGAATCTACGTCAAATTTATCTCATCAATTTGTGTTGAAAAATAAATGGCAGACGATGGAATTCTAACCACGTACTATGCACCTCAGTTCTGTTCTATGTACGGCGCAATTGACCATGACTATTTTCCGCCTTAATCGAGTTGAGTAAATAAACGTTATTATATGAATTTATTAGAATATTATTTTATTATTTCAATATTCTAATCTTATTTTATAGATCGTTGACTATATTACAATATTATTGGTAATTAAATTTACACCCACTATAACGCAACAAATTATTTTTATACGCATCAACTCGTTCTGAAAAAATATCGGCAGAGGCGGGATGCGAACCAGCGAACCTTGGAACCAACCTTTATTCAAGTTCAATACCCTTGACCACACGACCATCGACTGCTCGAATCGATGCGTCGAAAATCTTACATTTATAACATTGTTACCAATGTTACCATCGTATAAATTAAATTAAACTTGTGAATAAATACGGACTGATTGAATAATAAAAAATAATAATAAACACACTCTGAATAAATACTATAGAGACATCTATCGCTATACGATGGTAACATTGGTAACAATGTTAAAAATGTAAGATTTTCGACGCATCGATTCGGGCAGTCGATGGTCGTGTGGTCAAGGGAATTGAACTTGAACAAAGGTTGATTCGCTGGTTCGCATCCCGCCTCTGCCGATATTTTTTGTGAATGAATTGATGCGTATAAAAAGAATTTGTTGCGTTATAGTTTGTGTATATTTAATTACTTAACGTTATTATATTATTGTTATTTTCTAGATTTGTATGTGTGCATTAATTAATAAAATATTGGTATTGATCAATTATCTTTAAGCGATTTAGAGCATTGGAAGATATTCTAATAAAAAATAAATAATCCAAATAAATATTTCTGTTTTATTTGACGTGTAAATAATTGTATATTTAAATAATTAATCATTATTTTGTTTAGTAGCAACAGAAAAACTGTAAATGTAGTATACTTTACAATTTACTACTATTACTACAATTACTAATTTTATGAGTATGGTATCACATCAGACCAAGAGTTTTATCTGATGAAATATGTTTTGAGAATTGCTAAGGATCGAACTGTAACCGTTAGATCAATAGTCGAATGTTTCGATCTTTAATCTCTCGGTGAGTATAAATGTTTCTGATAAAAAAAACCGCCCTCTAGGGTTGGGCTGAATGCCACGTCATCAAGATGGATGTCTGCCTAGTGCTTGTTATCATTAGAGGGCACATTTGTCAACTGAAAGGGTCTACGAGAGAAGAAAGCAGAGGGTAGCGACGGGAACGATGGCAAGGGTTGGGTATGATGCAGGCCGAGGTACAAAAAAGCCTTTGATTTTCAACTGAATCCACCCTTCAGATCTCTTGAGACCGAGAAGTGAGCATTCTACTGAGAAAATGGATGAAAGGAAATATTATGGATAGGTATATGAATGAAAAAACATATTTCAGCTTTGAATAATCAAAAGCTTGTAATTACTACATACTTTACTTTATAATCGGAAGTTTTTTTGATGTGACTTAGTGTTCAAAACGTTGTTTTGAACATTATTATTTTGTATTAAACACCCAAAAGTCTTTAAAGTAATTATTATAATCAAACTCTCCATCTAAGATGGAATCAATCGATTAATACAGTCGTATATGACACAGGGCATTGACCATCACAATATTTTGCCACTCTATGTAAATTGAAGAGATCAAGGTGTACATGTATCTATGACTTTGCTGTGTATGAAAATTAATTTATTAATATTATTTAAAAAAAATAAAGAATGCTTACGCATCGACACGGAGCATTGACGATCTCAATAATCTGCCACTCTATGTGAATTGAAGGGATCAATGTCAAAAACGGTATCGAGGAATTTGAAGTGTATGAAATTCAATGTATTAATATTAATTTTATAAATGCTTTCTCATATTGTATACTAAGATATAAAAAGGGGTATATTATCAAATAAATTAGAATAAATTCAACTTCGGTCTTTGTCTCAGTGCCGGAGACTTGGTATTCCGGCATCACCATTTAAGCTGATTCCGTCATTTCGGGACCGCAACCTTGGTTCAGGAATACTTAGTAAATATAAAGCTGAACACTTAGTAGAACGATGTATTTTGTTTTTTTTATAATATTAAAATTTTCGGAGAATATCGACAGTTAACTTTGAAAAAAAATAAAAATATATGATGACTTGTGGCTTTTGGATTTAGCCGTGTGTGGCGAATTTCTTCTATCCGATATTTCGACCACCATTGCAGGGGTCTTTTCAGGGTTGATGACTTTGTTGTGAGTTGGTGTCAGGAGGAAGCCGAAATCGTGCCTCGAACGCAAGGAAAACATGTACGCCTAGTAAGGGAAGAAAAGACATCCCATCAACATCAACAGGGATGACGGCTTGATTCTCAAAACAGCATGGCTTACGCTTCTAGCACATACTTAAAAACCTATACAGACAAGCAAGAACAACCACAGTCCGACATGACGTTCATGGAGGTACTCTTCTTAGAACATACCCACAGTACACGATTGCCCGACATAACGCTCGTGAAGGTACGTTAGGCTGACGGCTAAGCTACCTCCTGACACCAACTCTCAACAAAGTCATCAATCCTGAAGAAGACCCCTGCAATGGAAGTCGAAAAATTGGATAGAAGAAATTCGCCACACACGGCTAAGCCCAAAAGCCACAATATCAAATCTGGCCGTGAAAACCTAATAAGTTATTTAAGTGAATTATATGATGCTTGCAATTTTGATTGAATACTTATTAGGATTTGAACCAATGATCCAAATCTTATAAATCGTTTGACCTCTTCAAGAAATCCGATTAAAAAATAATTTGAAATATTGCCTAAAATATAACAGCTACCGTCTCTTTTTTGGCTTCTGCTTGTAGGTTGTCATTGGCAATCGTGTATGTTCCCAGGTGAATAATTTTAGGTACTGAAATATCTTGAAACGAGGCTGTTAAATAGTAACTGACAGAACATGATCTAGATATAGAAAGATCTAGAATGGAAAGTATTTTATTAAAAATATGACATGTTTTTAAAATTAATCTCCTAAAAACTCACTGTGAATTTCTTGTGTTAGCGGGATGATTTTTGTCCCTATATTTTTTTTCCTAAAAAGACACTTAATATTTTTTTGGAATAAGAATAAGTCTTCCACAAACCAGGAAGTAAAAATATATGATATGTATACATGGGCTAGAAATATTTAGCATTCATCGAAAGTAAACTGTCTAAAAGTAATTTTATGATTATAATAGCACAATTGTACGTTATAAGTATAAAAATAAAGACATTAAGTGAGATGTGAGGGTTCAAAATACTCGTATGTTAACTTTAAATAAAGAAAAAAAACAATGATATATTTAAGCTTGCTTGGTGAAAACCCTTCCTGTCCCATCCTGTTTTTGGAGACCCAGATGGGGACCTGTTACTGGACGCACGCAAAAAGCTACTTGTAAGAGAGTGGCTGAAAGCCTTCCCGTAATTGCAGGTTCATCAGTAAGATGTCAAATAGACCTCATTTTAAGGCTGCGACATTAGTATATATTACTAACTAAAATATATATGGATATATTTTAGCTGTGTTGAGATAGATCAACTCACAAATAATAGATAAAAACATTTTAGGTCATAAAACTGTCACCGTCAAGTACTCGTAATTCAAATAATGCGCTGGACCAAAAGTATCTTCAGCAAATGTATTATTATAACAAAACAAGTGGAAAGTCAAGTGAACTTTTTACTGTTTCAACTGTCCAGTTATGCTGGCGAAGAGAAAAAAGCTCGTAAAACAGCAAAACAAGGAAAAGTTTCCGGGCAAAAACTTTCTGTTTTTCCTTTGTTGTTCGTTACAGTTTTTTTCAGTGACTTTTTCAGTGGCCCGTATCTTATGTGGGGCGCTTTGCAGGAAACCGTTTTATAAAAGCCTCCATACATTGAAAGATATTTTAATACGTCCGTGTCACTCAATTACTTAATACTATTCTTTGCTATCTTAGAGAAATATATATAAATGATGAGCCTTTCATATAATAATTACCTGTATGCTACTCGTAGTTACAAACCAAGCTAGTTAAAAAAAAAAAATATATATTACGTGATAATGGAAAAACGTCATGAATGAATTCTGTGATACTTATTATTGTGACGACAACTAAGCGCTGAGTGTAAAAAAATATTGATGTATACAAATTTATCCCAGCAGATTATATAAGAGACTATATTATTTATTGTAATCAGATTTCTACAAACTGGAGTATAGGCATATGTTAGTATATAAAACAAAGGGAATATAAATTTGTTTATTTTTATCATTAACACAATTAAATTAATATACATATATAATCGTGTTGGAAACAACAGGGTCATATACTGTCTGCCTAGAAGTGGGCGACGTCGATGGCGTTACTCCCGGTCTTCCTGGGTGCAGCTACTCGGACACAACTCACTCTCCAAACAGTGTCACAAAGTCTGCTCCACGCCACAGTCACATTCAGTCAGTCCACTGTAAAACTGCTAGGCTTTAATTTGTGTCCTCGTCTTGCATACTCCGGTCCGAAGTATATTAAGGGACCTCCATATATTCCACCTCTGGTCGTGTCCAGGGGCTGTCTTCTTTCGGGATATCAAAAGATAATCAAGAAGAAGTTTCTTACATTCAACAACGGAACTGGTGATACCTGAGGCCACCATGTGGCTGAACATGTGGAGAAGGACAACTGAGGGGAATACTTGGATTAAGTTAATTAGCAATCCCTTGACTCTTCGCACAACAAACAAAGATTTTCTTAATGCAATTGGTCCTATTATCAGTACATTATTAAAAAATTTAAGGTATTGGGTTCATATAAAAATGGTAAACAGATTCCAATAACTGAAAAAGCAAGATATTTAAATTATGCTCCATATATTTAACATTTTTTCTTACGTTCTCTGAAAGATTGGTTCTATTTTTCAGGACGGTGTTAATTTAAGCCGTGCGAGAAATCGTGTTAAAAGACAATTTGGTATATCTTAAAAGTCATTTCTTGTAGTGTTTGTAGGCTTTTACACCATTCTCCAGTGAACCAGTTATATAGTTCCGAGTTGTGGGGATGGGAACATTCAGTGCTTGCTGTACATACATGTGAATGAAATGAAAATATTTGAGCCTTCAAGTATGCGACCCTAAACAAACTCGAACCCAGGGCCCCGTGCCAAAAATAAGGGACGGGGCGAATTAATTAATGCAACCCCAAATGTGGGGCGCCGATTTTCGTTTATTAGAAATTTAAGGCTTTTTTAGGATACGTCAACATTTAACAGTGTACACGATATTACATTGTGTTTTATTTAAAATGTTTGAAAGTTGAAGGGTCTAAAAGGGAGCGCATTTTTGTAGTTCAACGGTTTCCGGTTGTTTGAACAATGAAGGTTCCGTATGGAAAGCATTACTGAAATTTCAAGTCTTTTTAATTAAAATATGAAACATTTTTATTTAATATGTCAATTACAACATGAATACAAACCATTTATAAGCTGATATTTAAAAAATATATGTTTGTAAATATTATTTTACAATTTAAAGACTTTTTTTATTCTCGTAAGAGGATCTTGCCCCTGGACACGACCAGGGGTGGAATATATGGAGGTCTCTTAATAGACTTTGGACCAAAGTATACAAGTATGCAAGACGAGGACACAAATGAAAGCCTGGCAGATTTTTACAGCGGACCGACTGAATGTGACTGCGGCGTGGAGTAGACTCTGTCACACCTTCTGGAGTGTGCGAGTAGCTGCAACAAGGAAGACCTGATGATGGCCGGGAGTAACGCCATCGACATCGCCAACTTCTGGGCAGACAGGATCTGACCCTGTTGCTTCTGACACGATTATATATATTGAATAATTGCTGAACAATTGATACACATACATAGAAAATACCATGTAATATGATATTTTTTCATGAACTAATAAGTAAATAAAAACTATAAGTACGAATATTTGAAACACATATAGTATATCTTTCTCATGCAATGTTCAATCCACTGAATCGAAGAATTAGCACTTGTATTTTCAAATATAAGTATAAATATGTCTTAGTTCATACTGTAGTAGGTTTGTGCACATTGGTACTGAATAAGCTTTCATATATAGCAAAACTGCAGTCTTCCATCAAGTGAAACAGTGTTAAATGTGATCTATATTAAAGCAAGGTATGAAATTATAATCTATTTAATAATTGCATGCTGTTTAATTAATACGAGTGTGTGTTCATTTATGATTCGTAAGAAATGTTTAATTCATTAACTCGATATCGAAGTCAGCGCGATGATCAATGAACTAAACATGATGTACATGTTGACATCAGCATGATATAGCCCTTGCTGACTGTTACCGAAAACCTCGATGCACAATATTTCGTCTCTTATTTCTGTTCGCTTGTCGTACATGTATGTGTCGCCGTATTGACATTTTGGACAAGTCCGGTCACGGGTGTGACGTTAGTTATATATATTAGATCGTCACTTGCTGCGCTGGGTTTCACCGACCATGGCACCCTGGGAAGTTAGTTGTCTGCCGACGGCGGCGAGGTCGTATTATGGCCGGCCCGGCAGGTTATTCCACCCGGGTAAGAAGTTTGTAAAGTTATCGAAATATATATGTCAATGTGCTTCAGAAAAAGTCTTTGTGTTGTTAATCTGCTCCTTATCCTACCACCACGCAATTCAATAACAAACTCAAAGAGAGGAGGATGTTAATATTTACAAATCAAATCTTCACGTCCACAATTCATTTTATTTCCGATTAAATGTATCATGGACAGTGTAAATATAAATTAATGATAATTAACGATTCCAAATATTTTCCATTTGAAAAATCATTTTTCATATTTTCTTGATGCAATTTTATAAAATGTATAGCATTTTGTTATTCAATTAAATAAAATCAACATTTAATCAAATTCACATCAAAACTGATATAATTAAATAATTAATTTCCATTTTCTTTTATCTGTGAAAAAGAGGATATTATATTTTGTCCAATTTGGAAATCACAATGATCTTGTACGTTTAATGCTCACAACTAGATTTTTTGTACGGCCTCGTAAAACGTCTAATCCAAAAAAAAATCTCGACTACTTTATCCGTGTCGTAACAAGCATTCGATTCCGTGTTTGCAAAGGAGTCGTGAAAGCCTTCAGGGCCTGAAAAGAAACTTCAACAGACCATTCAGAACGAAGGCTTCGAGGGTAAAATAATGCAGAGTTGGATTATTTTTCTGCAAACATAAAAGCGAACACTGCCAGATGGTGACGGAAACGGAAGCAACTTGCTTGCAAAATGACGTTTTTTATTTTTGAGAATGGCGTATCGCTATATGTGAAGTGTTGATACACTAAATACATATCTTAAATTAAATCTTAGAATGTATTATTCCCATTTTTCTCAGCAATTAATTATTTTTTAAAAATTCAAGCATTATTACACCCATAGATTAGTACTCTGTATGAATAAAAGGTTGAGTTGCCTTTCGGAAACAAATCATTCAGGCTTTGAGAGAATCGGGTTAAGCATGTGATTTTATTGAAATTTATGATTAAAAAAATACCCAAGGTACATACTACATCATCCATTTCTTTAAGTCCTGAGGTTTCTGATCTGGAGAATTTGATTTTTTGAGCTTAATATAACAAGAATTGAACTGTCTATTAGGATCAATTGGTTTAAGTTTGGCTGCGTCGAGAACTCATCCGATTTTATTAAAATACAAGATTTATTTTAAGACATATCACCACCCCAAAATATGCTTTGAATACTATAGCTGCTGTATATTTAAGTCCATAGGCTTCTGCTATGAAGGTTGTTAGAAACCATATATATTATCAAGAGGATTTTTAAATTCAGAGATGTCTACGAACAAGAAGGAGCGGTAATTTTTAATGTTTCGTATATAACAGATATGGGAAAAAGAATGCATGAAAGTCGAGCGCTTTTTTCTTCGGATATATTCCTTGGTGAAGTTGGATTATTGTCGAACAAATCGTCAACACGAGGGGTCGAAGAAATGTCACACGCTGACAAATGGACTTTCGAAAGGACTAGAAGAGAGTGTTTACAAGGATCTGTCAAATACGAGGGACAATGGATGGAGATTAAAATTCTACAGTCTACGTTTTTTTTCAGAAAGCTTTTTTCAGATATCGTGAGCTTTTATGCGCTAGACTAGTGAAGATTGAAAAATTAAGATTATTTTTATCAATTCAGTTTTTTAATATATTATACAATCGACTCTTTTGTATACTTTGTAACTTTGCTTTTATGCTTGCGGTTAAATAAAATGGACAGTATTTTTTATTCGAATACAATTTTTAAAAGATAAATATTTTGTACCTTGTTTTAACAAAGATCACACCGACCACTGTTTCATTACTTCCTGGAAGACTGCAGTTTTGCATTAAAAGCTCCAACTCTTATACACGTTGATAATGATAATTCACTTGACAAGTGACTTTTTTATTTATATTTTAAAATTATTACCATTATAATTAAGCATTTAATTATTACAGTCCTTGATGTTTAAGCTAAGCATTTAACTGAAACTTATCATGAGAATATTAATTTAACTTCTTTTCACACAATGATTCAAATTTCTTTAACATTGAGGTAAAAAAAATATAACATTTTTCAATAAAAAATGATTTTGTTCTTAAAATAATAATGGTTCGAGAACATATAAATGATGTATTACTACCATATGAAGGTACCTTCACAGACTTTAGACTGGAGTATGCAAGACGAGGACACAAATGAAAGCCTGGCAGTTTTACAGCGGACCGACTGAATATAACTGCGGCGTGGAGCAGACCCTGTCCCACCTTCTGGAAGCCCTGATGATGGCCGGGAGTAGCGTCATCGTTCATCACCTACTTCTGGATAGACAGGATCTGACCCTGTTGTTTCAGACACGATTATATATATCACCTAATTAAATCTTGTAACATTGAAGGTGAATTATACCAAAAAATTATTAATTTCTTGTTATGATTTATTATGCTGTTGATAATTGCAGAGAGCTTAACGTATTCAATCATAAAATAGTTTTGTGAAATAAAAAATATACAATAATTTAAAAAAAAATCACCGATTGTCCCATAAAATATTTATATATATTTCGTTTTCAAATAGGATCTAAATATGAATTTTTCAAATATTAACCGTATCCGTTGATTGATAATTAGATCGATAAATAAACTGTTCTTAAACAATATAAATTTGTTTTTACAATATAAAATTACCTTTATAAACACATAATAAGAAATGTACATTTTACATTACATTCAGAAACATTTCATCTTTTATTCACAAAAGGTTTTTCATTCATTTTCATGATATCGGTATGTTTTACTACTTTGATGGAATAAGGTCCGATACAATCTGCGCCAGATATGGTTTGTATAGACGGTTTTCCATACAAACTTGTTGCCCGGCAGAGGGTCGCGCGTCCGCAGTTTGCAAGGCCCCTGACATGAGGGAACCCTGACAAAACAACCCGTTTTTTTGCCCCGTCCACTCGGAATACCTTATATTAAATTTATTTTCAATGCGATCCCAATGTATTTTTAAAAGTAGTATTTTATGTACAGATATAATACTTATCTAACTTAAAATGTACCTTTTTAAAATTCTAATTAAAAATAGATTTTTAGTTCTGTTAATGCCATTATCGTTTCGAAGAGTATCGAAAAGCTTAGAAAATAATTCACATAATTTAATACAACATTATATGCATTACAGTTAATTGTCTACATAATTTAATAAACCAATACAAGAGTTATTGTGTTGAATATATTATTGATGTTAAATGAATAAAACAAGAAGTAAAAAAAATATTTAAATAAAAAGGGATTTTCAGTATTCACAGTTTTTAACGATGTATTTCTGCTTTGCAAAAAAAAAACATTCTAAAGTATCTTTTTTATAATTTATTCAAATATATATTAATTTACACACTCAAAAAATTCTTTAAATGAAGTGTACAAAAATATGGAATTCCCCAAAAAATTATAGCAAATTATCCTAAAAGTAATAAATGTAAATAAAAGTATGAAAATGTTTCTTAACTTAACGACTAAATTAAATTAAGGTTATCAACTGGCAATACTTGGTGAAATGCATAATTATAATTTAAAATTAATTTTAATTATTAAAAAAATCCGTCGTCTACGCTGAAGACCAAAAATTTTAAGGATTTTTTTAAATTGATCACAAAAATGTAATAATAAATAATGGCTTAATACATTAAGATAAAACATACCCCTTGACTTTATAATGTCTTTTTTCAATAGTTGTACCCGCAGACATAAACAATCTGTAAATATGTGTGTACTAACGTAGGAACTAATACTTATACATACCTTTATAAGCCACTGCAAGTTTTTAATTTAATCATTATTGAAGATGGTCTCCAGGGAGGCCGAAACATGTAATCGATTAAAATAAATGTGAATCAAGACTAAATATTTTTAATTTGTTAATTTTATAATTAAAATTAATTTATAATTAAAATTTAACGACTCAATTCAAAATTATAATGTTAATATAAAATACTCTTAAAATTGAATACAGATTTTGAAGTGTTTTTATCAAATATTAATTGAATAAAACGATTAATGGCGATCAAGTATTTTGAAAATTGATAACGTTTTGGTTTGGTAAAATTACAAGAACGTTTTCCAAGAACAAATTACGGATTGCGTGTGTTCCATTAGACCGTTATTTAAAATTGTGAGACAGAACTCTGAAAACAATGTTAACGGGAAGTGCCCCATTAGAAACATGGGTACAATGCGAATGGTCACACATGCGCGGCTAGAATTTGCTATTACATATCGCTTTATTCAGTTAGAGATGGGTTTGACTGACAGCGGGACGCTGAGGGACGAATATGTAATGTAAAAGTTTTGCTTAAAACAGCGACATGTGTTTGGTTAAAACCGTTACATAGCTGAAACAGTAATGCCGGCCTGAAACCATTAAGTGCTCGGGTACCGACGCGGAAAAACAAAGCAAACGTACAAACAATACGCCGAATAAATCAAAACTTTTTCTGGCATTTTAATTTATTCCGAAATTAAAATATTCAAAAATCAAGAGTCAGATAACATTAATTTAGTTCACCATTTAACTGACGTAACATTACACGATCAGATTTATGATATAAACGTATCAATACTATCATCTTCTTCGTAGTATCAATCCGGTGGATTGGTTTGCAGCAACAGAATCTTGCATCTCGATCTCCATTCCTCTCGGTCCTCCGCAACCCTTTTCAGCTCAGCATAAGCGCTACAATTCATGTCCTCGAATACTTGCTGTAAATACTGCCGTCTAGGGCGCCCTCTACAGTTTCTACCCTCAACCATCCCCTCCACAATATCGTGAAGAAGACCATCGTGGCGCATGATGTGACCAATCCATCGGACTCGCCTCTCTGAGATGGTTCTTATTAGGTGCCTATCTTCCTTGATTATCCTGAGAACCTCATTGTTCGTGACGTGGTCTCTCCAGGAAATTTCGAGAATTCTTCTGTACGACCACATCTCAAAGGCCTCTAGTCTTTTTTTATCACTTTCAGATAAGCACGATGTCTGACAGCCGTACATTAAGATGCTCCAAACAAGTGTTTTGGCAAGTTGCTTGCGGAGCCCTAAAGAATATAAATATATTAAGACTCTGGAATTTATTAATTATTTAGTATCAAATTCAAGACGTGTTTTCAGTTATATTAAATGATTGATCGAAAGAGTTTCTTTTGTCTTGTCATACATTCAATCAAAAATGGTTGCCGCACGCTTCACAGAAGTTGATAGGATTCTCAAAGACTTTGGAAGAATTTCTATACATCGTTTTGATGGGAATTCTATAGACTTTCTCAATATATCTCGAATTTCCAATAACGAGTAATCCCATCCGGATAATTGTTTAATTAAGAACGGTATCGTTTCTTTGTGTGGTGCTGTCGTAAGCGGCGCGGGTTTTTTTTTCTTATGTAAACACATACGTAATAATACCGACAGACGTTGATGGAAATATCCCAGCTGTGGGATTTATAAAAACTTGACATTATGAAAATATCTTAGCTCTGTATGTAAAATATTAATATGCAGACATTTTTTAAATCTTATTATGTTCAGAACTTCACTATATTTGTATTTTTTTATTATATCATTGATTCATAAAGCAGCTTTAGGAATGTACTGAGTCTTTCTTTATCTTGCAATCTGATATTCATGTTTTTCTTTTAAAATTTTATTTGTCAACTTAAGTTGTATTTACATAGATAAACTGTTGTCCACATGTTGATAGAGCTACTATTTGTAACCAGTGGTCTAGGCTTTGAAAACGTTATAATCAGTTGTACTTGAATAATGCTGATAAACAAACATCCAAGAATGCATCGAAGACTACAGTTGCCTTCTCTTCAAGTCCCGCGCGGTTTTCGTTCAAGTGTCTTAAAAAAAATGATTTCAGGTGGAATTCTGGCAGTAAAGATGATTTGCGACAAGAGGCATTGACAGCTGACAGAAATGTGTGAGGCCATTTTGTGACGACCATATTATATAGTTTTCTAGCACATATTGACACATCCCGTTTTCTAAGCGACTTCGCTTCGCCAGGATCATCATCGGGACGCGTGTTGAATGGATGAGTAGATAAAAAACAAAGAACTTTTCGAGAAGCACATTGTAATATATTTAACATAAAATATTAACAAACTACGGCCATCTGACCGGGACGAAACTATCTGCCTAGTAGTCATAGTTACTGCTTGAAATCCCTTAAGATTTAAATTTATTTGAAATTCATATATTTATTTATTTTTTATTTGGGAGCAAAAACGGAATATTTTTTTTTTGCTTTTAAGATCGAACTCGCGTCCTTTCTCGTGTCACTCTAACGCTTTGCGTTTCGGCCATACTTCTAGAATGGTCATATATCGGAATGGAACCTCTCTATAAGAGGATTAACTGGAGGCTATCAATCTATCGCAATTGTGCTTTCTGGTGAGATTGGGATTTTTATCCAGAGCCACTGTCAATGTCCAAAGTTTTTTATTCGAATTAATTTAGAGTTTTTATATGCCAAGCTTTATACAGTATATTTAATTGCAAGGCTAAATGAATCAATTTAATTTACAAAGCATTCAGTGTACGCTATGAGTCTCAACCAAACTATAAACTTGTACAAACTAACAAATTGTATTTTATTATTAGATACTCTTATAACGTAGTAAATTTGTGGTTTGTCATATGTAAAGAATAAAACAATTAAAATTTTGTATGAAACCACTGAATTTTAAATAATAATCACTCTACTGGTGTAGTAATTTTTAGCATATAATTTATATAATTAAATACCATAATATTTTTTGAGAATTCACGAACAACCTTAAAAGTAATAATTACAATTTCAATCCGTACACGGGCGTGGATATTCTTTGTAAAAATAATATCAATGATAAATGTAAAAAAAATAGATAAGAGACTTGATATTATAGAATTACTAGAAATTAGAAAAGCAATTAATAAAAATACGAAAATTCTTAACAATTATTTACTTTTAACGTATAGCCCGGATCATAATGTTTCCTATAAATTCGCTCTGTTCAACTGTTTCATCTTCAGATGACTGTAACACTTCTGCTTTCCCTCAACTTCTCTTTTGTTACTTCAATTAACTGTTCTGTATTTAAGATTAGTATTTATTAAGTGGCTCCTGATAAAGGTGCTATATCACCGAAACCGGTAGAGTGATTTTTTTCATACAAAGTTTTACTTGATTTATTCTTTAAATATTTTGTCATTATTTTCTCGTTTATACATATTTTTAAGTGAATTCAAAAATATATTTTTATATTAAAAAAACAGATAAATACTTTATAAGTACATAAAGCATATATAATGTTTTAATTTCTTAAGTTGATGCTACAGAGAAATCAGCCCAATGGTTAACGTTGAGTGCAATAAATTAGACATATTTGATATGGTCCATGGTTCGAATTTTCAAATCCAGCATTTTATTTTTTCTAAGTAATTGACGAAATAAATGTGAAATTTGATAGTATAAGTTATAATTTTGTAATTTTATTGCTATCAGCTCGACATAGCCCATGCAAGCTGGTGCCGAAAACCTCGATATAAAATCTTTCGTCTCTTTTGTTCGCTCGTCGGATACGCATGTGTAGCTATATTGTTTGTTTGACAGGTGTAGTTCTGTGGATTGACACTATATTAATGTCGGCGCTGTCATCGACTGAGTACCCAGTCGCCAGCTGTCCCCCGATCGCGACCAGTAACGAGTTGTGATCCGGCCGGGGCCTGAAGGCATACGCTCTATACCTCGGACCGAAAGTTTGTCAATTTTTAACTTAAATATATGTTTGTAAATGTGCTTCTGAAAAAGTTTTTGTATTGCTCATCTGCTCCTCATCCCTCTACCACTCGTTCTGATAACTATCCCGGCGACGTGAAGTCGTTTTCTTTAGTTACGGCAATGTTAGTAACAATTGCTGGCCGGCGGTTATGGCTCAATGGTCAAAGCGTTTGCTTTGCAAGCCATAGGTCGTGGGTTCGATCGATTTAAATACCCCGGTTGGTGTGAATTTGATCCTTCACCCGTAAAATGCCAGTGATAGCCTGTTTATAAAAATTGGTGGTTGACGAAAGTCTTCCCGTGAAGTAGTGAATTCCTGTAATAGTAAGGATGATGCGTGAATCTCGGGCTGTAGTCTATGACGTTGGCGGATCAGCACTCCACATGCAGCGCATAGCCATATGCACCATGGTAAGCGTTATAGAATTCCACAGATGAGACTTCAGAATTACTATCATCAACTGTCGGTATTCTCCAATATGTGTTTACACAAAAAAAATGATTTGCTTCAATTCAGCAAATAGTATATAATATTAATCTCTTTTGTTAAAAAAATGTTTCAATTGGCGATCGTAACTTCGACATCCACCCTGGACATTGTTTGCTTGCCGCGGAACAATCTGCGAGACTGATACTGGGCGGGAAATACAGGGCGGGAATATATGGCGTGAACACAGGGCGGGAATAGTAGGCGGGCAGATACAAGGCGGGTAAAGCAAACAGAACAGGCTTATTGACCAGAGAAAATTGTTTCATTCCTTCAAATAAAACCGTAAAACTAACAAGTATAGGATGAATGACACTTAATGCGATCGATTATACCGTATCTTGTACACAGAAAGTTGGATGAAAACAATGACTTTATCCTAAGAGCATTTGGTTGAAGGATTGGACGAAGGGCACTGCGCTGTATGGGCGCTTGGCCGAATGAACTTCAATGGAATAATTATTAGGCAACATGGATATTTAATTGAATCACCTAAGCATAAAATTTTGAATAATGTTAACGATTTTAAACTTTTACTAAACTATGGATTTTTTAAAATATTTAAAGAATATTATTTTATTATTTCAATATTCTTATCTACTTTTATAGATCATTGACTATATCACAATATAATTATTAATTAAGTATACATATATTATACATAAAATTCTTTTCAACGCGTCAATTTAAGCAGAAAAATAACGGTAACATAGTTGGTTTCCAAGGTCCGCGGTTCGCATCCCGCTTCTGCCGTTATTTTTCTGCTTGAATTGACGCGTTGAAAAGAATTTTATGTATAGTATATGTATATTCAATTAATAATAATATTATAATATTGTCAATGATCTATAAAAGTAGATTAGAATATTGAAATAATGAAATAATATTCTAATAAATATTTTTAAAAATCCATATAATAATGTCTCCTTGAGACAATATCAAGAAGGTAAAATTATTCATCAGTAACACAAGTAAATAATTGGTTTTAAAGTCCGGGTCGGACCTATAAGTAGTCGTTTCTCGTCCATTGAGTCTATAGTTTGGTTCGAGACCCGAGTGGTACTTACTAAAATAAATAGACTGTCGGAAAGTAATAGTATTAAGCTTGTGAATAAATGATGACTGATTGAATAATAAAAAATAAAAATGAACATTCTTTGAATATATACTATAGCGACATCTATCATACGATGATAACAATGACATAAATACTAGTTTCAACGTGAGTCGGTCCAGGCATAGCAATAGCCCAGTTGGCTGAGCGGTATGAATACCTGGGCATAGTTGGTTTCCAAGGTCCGAACACCTGGACATAGTTGCTTTCCAAGGTCCGCGGTTCGCATCCCGCTTCTGCCGTTATTTTTCTGCTTGAATTGACGCGTTGAAAAGAATTTTATATATAGTATATGTATATTTAATTAATAATTGTATTATACTAGTAATTCAATGGAATGTCAGTCTATTTCATTTAAATCTCATTTGATCATTTGATTCTTTAAATATAGGGTTCAACCTGGTTTATGTACGTTATAAATGTCTGCCTTCGTAAATCTCTTCTCGGCCAAATACAATATTATTTGGTTAAACGTTAGTAGGTCAAATTATTTTCAAGAAACTTACAGATGTTCGTTACCTGAAATAAAAACATATAATAATCACTCAAAGTAATACTTTTAATTGGTTTTGAACCAGCTTAATATACCAAAGTGCTGATAAATGAATAGTGATAATAATGCAATATAATATTCACGAAAAACTGTCATTTCCAGATGAGCTCTGGCCTCTTAACAAAATACTCGTACCAAACTCTTGAGATAACAATTCTTATTCATCTCTTTGCTCTAACAAACAGCAACTAGTATATTTGGTAGTAAAATTTAAGTATTTGCAACTCAATTATATTATAAAATGTGCTGCACTTTAATCGCTTACATGAAGAAAGCTGCAATTCGGAATTCAAAGGAAAACGAGACACAATATTTAAGTCTCAAAACGATTTTAAGTATTGATACTGTACAGCAGAGCTCCGCAACCTTTTCTCATCTACGGGACACCGAAGTATTTCTTTGGATTCTACTGCACACCAAAGTTCTCACCTTGAATACCGCGGCACACCAAAAGCCAAAAGTAGATATTAATTTGATCGATTTCACTTTTTTTTTTAAGTTCATTTAGAACTTAATAAAGCAAGTACCTCGTTGTATGTCTACATAAATAGGCGAAAGGCGCTGGAAGCTTGATGACCGTTGTAAAATTATTTATTTATAATATTGCCTTATTTGATCGCGGCACACCTGTATCGGCTTACGGTACACCAGTGTGCCGCGGCACACCGGTTGCGGAGCACTGCTGTACAGGACACTATAAATAAATTTGAAAATATCGAATTGAATTTATCCCTTCAAGTGCTAATCACTCTGTATATAGCTTTACTATATGGTATATACTCGTCTGGAAAGTTTTGAGCAAACACTAAGTGAGATGTAAAAAGTCCACAGATAGATCCATTATTCCCACGCCAGTGTCGATAAGCAGTCCACGAGTTCAGTCATCTGCAAATAAAGTCCAAATTGATTTTCATTGGATAAGGATTTGCATATTAATTCTATTTCAAGTTAGAAATTTTCATTTCATTAAGGTATTTTTCAAATGCATGAACAGAAATATATAGATAAAGTGAGACAAATAATGTATTTTTATGATCACTATAAATACAATTTGATGATGTAATATATGTAGAATTTTTGTTTGTTTATCAATATTTTTATTTAAGGGGTTTGAATGATTACCCCGAAATTTTTAAGGCTTCGGCTAAATAATTCAAGTAGTCTGTATTACCCAATTAAAGACATGCGTTATTTCCAGGCGATTATTTATCCAAATACTAACCACTCTGAATGTTGCTTAACTTTGGTGTTAAGACGAGAATCGTTTTTTACAACGAATATATAAGACTTGTTATACATTTTTGGCAGTCAAAAATAACTAGCTGTATAAAGTATAATTTGAAAAGTTTTTTTACGAAAATTTTATTATACTCGTATATTTACGTTATAAATTATTGATATACCAAAAAGAGTACAATCCGAGCAAGCCTAATTTTTTTATATCTATGTAATCAATTTTAAGCTCTATACATGCCCCCGGTATGGTCAAGCTTCCCTTTAAGGACAAAAAAAATGTATAAGCCTCGGGAACGTCAAGCTAAGCATCTAATCTCGTTAAGAAACCCCTGATAGTAAACACCCAACTACTTCTCTGGTAATATAGCCGCAGTTTATGCAAGTTTGCGGGCTCCTGCCTTGGAGGCTCCCGGGAACCATCTATGTTCGATGTGGACATCCGACATATATCATTACAGAACTGTGTAACGGCAAATTGTGATGTCCATGTACTCCAAATGTGGAGCGGATATGGTATACAAAAGTAGTATACTATAAGTACGTTTTCGTCTGCATATTTTGAAATATCTCATAAATCACTATTTATCACAAAAATAAGCATTAGAAGCATCATAGCTTTGTATACATTATAATAACAAAAAAAGGAATATCTGATTTCTTATCTAGGAATGAAAATGCGTCAGCCACTGTCTTATACTAGCAGCCAGGAGTGAGTGATGCGGTTTTAATGTTGCCCTGAAAATCCCTGTGTTCGGGAATTCTTCAGAAAACAGCAGGTGGAAGAAAAAACATCCTGGGAAATAAGATTGATTTTCAATTATTGTTGTGACTCTGAAGAAGATTTATCGGCCCAGTGTTATGTGGAAAATATTTTTTTCAGCAGCACGTTTCAGTTATTTTTTGCAGCTTTATTTCATTTGTGGCGTCACTCCTACATTTTACCTAGACACTCACTCTAAGAAAACACCACAATTTTGATAATTTGAAATTTTAGGGAAATATTAATATGTTTAAGCTCACTATTTTACACTACATATTTATTTGACACAAAGTTACATAAAATTTAATATTATATTAATTTAAATAACATTTACAAATGTTAAATGATCCATTAAACTATTTAACAATTTTAAATCGATTGACAGAGTTTCGTTAATCGATTTAAGTTAACGAAATGACATGAAACAAACGAATTTTATATCTATATTGAGCTGAAATTCAAGCACTTACTAGTGAAAGTTATTATATATAAAAAAATAAGAGCCTAATTATGATACTAATGGTTTCCACGTGACAGGTAACACCTTCATGATAGGTAGGTACCTGCCAAAAAAACGAAATGCGCCAAAAGTTATATCTAAATTTATACAAGCATTAAAGGTGTGTCAGGTAAGTGAACAAAAGTAGCAGACGAAAGATTGTACATCGAGGCTTTTTAACACCAGCCTGTTAAGGTTATATTGAATTCATATCAAGATATTACAGAATTTTATATATCATTGTCACTGAATGAAATGGTCTGGAGAGAAAACTCTTTCTGGAACCTTTTTCAACTTCATGCGTAATATTTGGGACAACTAAAATCGATCAAAACAAAAAGCCAGCCATACAGTTTCACTCCCAAAATACAGAAAATACTCGTTATAATGAACAATAAAAACTACAAACTCATAAATTGACTGCGTTTTTTCGTTCATCCTATTTTTTGTCTTTTATTTAGGCGTAAAAGTACACCTTAAAAATTGTCCTTAATGTAATAAACCTGAAACTTTCTCTCGCCGCTGAAATTTCGCACGTGTTCCATTAAAAAGCGTTCCGGATCGATTGTATCGGATTGAGACGTAACCTTTGTCTCGGAGGTTTTCAATTTCGTGACAAGTTGCGAGGGCGGAGCGAAATCCGGGCCAAACCACACACGGCAGTGTCAGACTATCGATCGTACCGAGACCTGAATATTGGTCCAATCGCATTTTCTTAAAGCAAATGGCAGAGACTTATTGCACTTGATTGCCATGCGAATGATCAAAAGATCGATCCTGTAAGCTCATAGTTTTTTTCACCTATTTTTTCTTTTTTAATTCAGCATTATGTTATTTTATTAAACGCAGTCTGTTTCTTATTGTGGCTTTTGTGTTTGTGGCTTTTGTGTTTAGCCGTCTGTGGCGAATTTTTTTCACCAATATTTCGCTACCATTGCAGGGGTCTTTTTCAGGATTGATGATTTAGTTGTGAGTTGGTGTCAGATTATCTTTTTACGAGCGTTATTGATATCTTCATGGCAACAACATACTGAAGCTTAATTGGTCCGGAGAATCGTGAGTATGTTCTAAGAATACGTTAGGGATGTTCTAAGAATACGGTAGGTATGTTCTAAGAATCGTACGTCGTTATTATCTAAATATTGGTCGAAAGAAATTCGCCACACATGGCTAAGCCCAACAGCCACAATATCAAATCTGGCCGTGAAAACCTAAGAAGTTATTTAGTCTGTTTCTGCTTAACGGATGTACAGATGTCTTACAATTTATTATGTCTTCGTAGAAGTCAGATGCTTAGTTGTATTCCATCAGATGCTATGAATACTTTTTTTTCATGTGTAAGTAACCCTATCGTGCAATATTTTTGAAGCATTTTTTTTAAAATTCTGTTGCAGAAGAATATATATCAAAGCTAATTTTTTAAGTAGTCAAAAACCTCGTCAATCCTTCGTCGAATATAGAAAGTGTTGACATCCTCCGTCTTTAAGAAGAACGAAAAGTTGCGGATTCGTCATGTGGCTGCGTGGAATTAGGATGCAGGAGCAGATTGACTACACAACGAACTTGTTTTTGAAGCACAATAAACATATATTTTTAATAAATACTTTACTTGATTTCCTCGTCCGACCAACATGGCGTTTCGCCGGTCTGACGAGAGTTAACCGACAACTGCTGGAACACTGTGACATGCAGCGCCGCCAAGTCGATCGCGGCAAAAAAGCAAATTAAAGATGACAGTTGAACCAACATGAATTGGAGCAACTGTCTTAAAAATAAAATGGCGTATGTAAACGCCGTATACTTTTATATAATTAAAACTGACATTATTAGTTGTGCATGTCAGGTGTGCGAACAAAAATAAGAGACAAAAGATCGTTTTTCGAGGCTTTTCGGCATCAGAAAACTATTTTGGTTATTATCAAACAGCTGGAGGAGGGTAATATATTGATCATGTGGTCTAAATTGAAAAATGATTTTTTAAAATAAAAGTAAATATTTAGTTGAGAAGCAATAAAAATTCTAATTTTTTTTGAAACCTGATTCATTTGAAAATTGCCGTCACAGGCCATTAAATAAAATTCATGGTAGTCAAATAAAATACCGTACATATCACGCATTCACACCTACTATGCATCGTTTAATGATAAAATTTCAGTATTTCAAAATTATTAAGTGTTGATCAACGTTGATTCAATCTTTACATTGAAAAAATCAACATTTTATGTAAATGGCTTCATTCTCCTTAAAACGATTTTACTAAAAAAATACTTGATACTGTGGCTTTTGAGTTTAGCCGTGTGCGGTGAATTTCTTCCCTCCGATCTTTCGACCGCCATTGCAGGGGGCCCTGCTAAAACCAAAAGCCAAAATATCAAATCTAGCCGTGAAAACCTAAGAAGTTATTTAAAAAAGTACTTCTTTACATAATAATGTGATTTACAAGACTACACTAATAGTTATAGTAGTTTCTAGACATACATCATCATCCCGTATGAGTCTCCATCCTATTTCATCTTCTGCCTTCCGCATCCAGACCACTACCGCTATTATTCTTATGTCATCAGTCCATATTGCAGGGGCTTGGCCAATGCTTCGTTTGCCATACAAACATAAATACATTAAAAAAGAATGTTGATCACTCAATGTTTAGGCATTGTTATAATGTAAAACTTCACAAAACATCCGTATTAGATCTCTACATTACCGTGTGTCGGCATTCTCCCGAATGCGGTCACATGAAAGAAAATCACAACGTAAACATATAGATACAAGATCACGTTTGTTCAGTGGTTTTCGGGTTTTCAGGCGATATCGCGCATGTTTTTTTCAGCACGTTTTTCAGGAAAGCATTTGTCGACGTGTGAATGGCACGTTTTTTTATATTTGTTTCAGAAAGACACTCGATCATGTTATTTATGTAACGAAAGGAGATCCGATTTTGTAAAATCAATTTATTAATACATACATATTTTATTTACTTTAAAATCAAAAGGATTACTTACTTGCATAAATATTTATAACTTACCTTGTTTTTATACGGATCACGTAAGATATGGTCTCTATTTAGGAGACTGCAGTTTCGACTAACTCGTAGCCTTCCTCAATTCATCACTGTCAAGAGACAACTGAGCTGCATAATACTTCGTAAGTGGTCGAACCCATTCAAATGGGTCAAAACTGCAGTCTCCTAAATAGAGGCCATATCTAACGTGATCCATGTAAAAACAAGGTTAATAAATAAAATTTATTATTTTTAATGACCTCAAAGTGAATGCTGAAAACATTGAAAAAAATTATAACTTGCTCAAATATAGATCATGTTAACGAACTTTTTCAACGCTATCATATATTTTTTATTTTATTATTTTACTGCGATTAAAATAAAAATGGCACGCCATAATATATGGAGCTTGAGAACTTTAAATAATAATACTAGACAGAAATATTGTAAGAATGATTTTTTATTACTATAATCATGTAGATTACTTCATGGCATTTATTTTTTATAATTTCCGGCATATGTCCGCGGCGATTAAGAGTTTCACAGTCCATTCGATAAGTCCAATATTTTACTACTTTTTTCAATAAATCTGGCCATATGGCGTCAATTGTGGCTTGAATTTTGGCTTTCAATGCTGCATATAAATGTAATTCGATTTAAAAAATAAACAAAATGCTTACGCTCGTATTTCCTAACGTGAAATCTCGCTTTCAAAACAAGCTCGTTACGCCTAACTACGTTGTTCAAAGCACAAGTACTTTATTGCATAACTTAGTCTACAGTATTATCCCATTATCCTTATTGTGTACGATGCCTCTTCATACCCGCGTACGGCACATAAGTAATGAAAGTAATGATAATATTGTATGGCAGCACAAGGGTCCCTTTGCTGTACTATGTACAATAAGTATTATAATATATTGTACTGCTTCAGTGGGCGAATAGTCTTTGAGATAGAGTATTGAGCGGTGAAGGATCACCCATTGTTTGGTATCAATTAAAAGGAAACGTGATTCAGTTTCATGGTTAGAGCAATACTAAGAAGCAGGCATTGTTCAATATTAGTGTAGTTAAATGTTGATGTATGAAGATTAATAACATTAAACCGACAATGAAGATAATGAACACTTGAGTGTTCTCTTTATCATTGATAAAATTAGAAATAATAATAAAGTAATCCATTAAGTTTTATGATGTTAAGCGTAGGAATTGTCTTACATTAAATGGACCTACTTTTCAAAAAAACGTAATTAGAGAAAGACTTATGTATATTTATTTTTTATAGTGAAAATATTGTTTCGCAATGCATGTTTACTTAGACGATTACCAAGTTATAAATTAACACCTATTTTAAATAAACCTAAAATGAAAAGCGGGTTTAATGTTTTTTACAAATACCTGCCTATAAATTCTTATAATTTTTAAAAATCTATAACTAAAAATTTAGGATTCGTATGTTTGTGGTCACTTAAATTTGTAAATATTTAAAGGAATCGATCGAATAAATTAAAATTTGCGCGGAACATTGTTTTTTTTTCTGAAAAAAAATTATTGCATACTTTTTCCTCAAAAGTTATAACGAAAACTGACATTTTTTCTATGTTTTTTGACAGTTCTACACAGTTTTGCCATTTTATCAATTTTTACTAAACTTATGATAAAAAAGACACAGCATAATTGCGCCAGGTTCAGCAAATATGTATTTATATAATTTAGTTTTATTTTTATAATAAAAATACCAAACATGTCTCCTAAAAATGTTTTCGTTTCAAAATAAAATATTTTTTTATTTGAATTTGAAATTCTTTGTGAAGTGATTAAAAAGCTAATGTAATGAAGTTATTTTCTTAAGAGTAAAACCATTAAACCCTTAGAAAAAAATGATCTAGACTTTGAGAGTATAATAATACAAACAAATATGTTGCTTTTAAGCCAATCGGACAGTTTTTATTTCGGAAACATTAGAGGTAACTTAACCCAACTTACGACACACCGCAAACAACAGGTTTTTCCTAGTCAAATCTTATCTAACATTCTCATCCAAATTTATTTTGATTACTCTCAAAATGGCAAACTTAATAGAGTCTACATGAAATGTCATAAATATTGTCTTCAAGTATTCTTCTGAATATCTTTAATTAAAAAAAATAAAAAATAAAAAAATAATAATAATAAAAATAAATAATAATAAATTTAAATAAAAATAATAACACAGAATTATATAACAACACACTTCTCAACTAACTACAGTCATATCCTTAAGCTTAACAAGTAGTTATTCAGTTAGTTAGTAGTATGAAGTGTAGTGTTTAGTCAGTTCACTTTGCAGTTATCGGTGCGGCGGCTATTAACCGAGATCGCGGCGACTCCGGTCGGGCGGCCCTCCCCCTCACTGGGGCGGTAATGTCAGTCCATACACTTTTATGACCCACCGACAAACAAAATTATTAAGGGTCGTACCCCAGGATAGGAGAAAATGCGTAAACAAGACTTTTGGTAATGCAGAAAGGATTTTTTTTCGAGATAGTTCGGCCGTATAAAAACACGAGAAGCTTTGGAATTTTATTCAAAATGATGATAAAGAATAATTTGGTTAGAAAATACTTATGTTATAGTTTCACTGTATATGTTAACCAATTTTTAAGTAAAAATTTCGTTAAGTAAAGTATTTATTAACAAAAAATATTTTCAATAAATACGTTACACTGTGAGTATCAAATGATAACCACAATCAAAAAGAAGTTTCCTACAGTCGACAACGGAACTGGTGATACCCGTGGCAACCCTGCGGCTGAACATGTGGAGAAGCGCAACTGAGGAAAATACTTGGATTGCCCCGAAAGAGGACCTAGACCCTGGACACACGACTAGGGGTGGAATATATGGAGGTTCCACAGCAGGCTTCGGATCGGCGAGGAAACAAATGAAAGCCTGGTAGTTTTATAGCGGACCGACTGAATGTGACTGCGGCGTGGAGCAGACCCTGTCACAGATTCCGGAGTGTACGCTGTGTCCGAGTAGCTGCACCCAGGAAGACCTGATGATGGTTTGAAGTAACGCCATCAGGATCTGACCATGTTTATCCGACACGGTTATATATAAATATTGTGAGTAAAAAATACCTGCAATTTGAAATTCAAATTTCCCTGTAATTTTTGCTAACGATATTACATAAATACTTAGATTAAGGTTTTATATCTTTCAAGGAATCTATGGTGCTTCACTGGGTCACTCTGCTTGCTAGAAGAATGTGCAAAAGAAAGTAAAAGCATTGAAGACACAGTAGATTAATATATTTTTTGAAGAGATATAGATTTTATATAGGTAGAAATACAATTTTAAGTAGAGAATTTCAAAACTTGCCTGTAGTATTAAAAGTTGAAAAAAAAACATTTGCGTTGAGTTGAAAAAATACGTTAGTTATGTAAGGATGCTTGAAATGGGTTAAAAAGGTCAGTTGTTGATCAATGAGTACTGGTGGAATCCATTGAGTGTAGTACTTAACCCTTAAATTGATTTCGTACGTTTTATGTGACGCACTAATTACACGCACATAGAAAAGAAAGGAATAGCGCCAGAAGACTTCAAAAAGTGTCTAATTGTAACTCTGCCAAAGAAGCCCGGAACAACAAAATGTGAACAACACCGAACACTCAGTATTCTATCCCATGCATCCAAAATACTGACCAACATAATCCTACATAGAATTGAACCAAAAATAGAAAATAGTCTCACTAGCGATCAATTTGGATTCAGAAAAAGAATGGGAACCAGAGAAGCAATCTTATCCCTGCGTATGATCTTGGAAAAGAGGATAAAAGTAGACCAAGATACATATATTGCCTTCGTGGACATTGAAAAAGCATTTGATAAAGTAGATTGGGAGAAGCTCTTCGATATTATGAAAGAAATTGAGTCAAATACAAAGAACGAAGACTCATATTTTCACTTTACAAAGAAGAAGCTGCCATAATATCACTTGGAAATGTCCAAAAGGAAGCAAAAAATACGTCAAGGGGTGAGACAAGGATGCTCTCTGTCGCCTGTACTCTTCAACGTATACATACAAAATGCAATTAATAACATCAGGAAAAAATGGGCCATAGAGGGGGTTAAAATACATGGCCAAAAGATTGATATGATAAGGTTTGCTGACGACATTGCTCTGATTGCTGAAACTGAAGATGAACTCACTGAAGCGCTGACATCCATGGAAAACATATTTAATTCCAACTACAATATGAAGATAAACAGCACAAAAACCAAAGTCATGAGAGTAAGCCGCAATGAGCAGCAGAAAATTAACATATCAATGCTAGGAGTACCCCTAAAAGATGCAAAAGAATTTGTATACCTTGGAAGTACGATTACCTGGGATGCCAGAACAAAAGAGAAGTCAACAGTCGAATACATCAAGCAAGGCTAGCTTTCAATAAAAAGCCAAAATTCTTGAGTCAAAGAATATTACTTTAGGGCTCCGCAAGCAACTTGCCAAAACACTTGTTTGGAGCATCTTAATGTACGGCTGTGAGACATGGTGCTTATCTGAAAGTGATAAAAAAGACTAGAGGCCTTTGAGATGTGGTCGTACAGAAGAATTCTCGGAATTTCCTGGAGAGACCACGTCACGAACAATGAGGTTCTCAGGATAATCAAGGAAGATAGGCACCTAATAAGAACCATCTCAGAGAGGCGAGCCCGATGGATTGGTCACATCATGCGCCACGATGGTCTTCTTCACGATATTGTGGAGGGGATGGTTGAGGGTAGAAACTGTAGAGGGCGCCCTAGACGGGAGTATTTACAGCAAGTATTCGAGGACATGAATTGTAGCGCTTATGCTGAGCTGAAAAGGGTTGCGGAGGACCGAGAGGAATGGAGATTGAGATGCAAGATTCTGTTGCTGCAAACCAATCCACCGGATTGATACTACGAAGAAGAAGAAAAGAAATGAATACTTCGGAGTCGCGTAAATACGTTACAGCCTAGAACAAGGTCTCTCGTTCACACTCACATATTTTGCGATTACGCTTTAAAAAAAGCAACGGTTAAAGCTTTTAAAGCTCCGGATAAATGTGATTGAATATGTAAGTATTTAATTTATTTTAGTTATTTTTAAAAAATACTTGTTTGAAATATGAATTCTTCTTCTTCGTGTCCGCGACGTCAAATTATTTTTTCCCAGTTTCTGGCAATATCGATAGCTCGTGTGTTGCCCAGCATTAGGTCTTGAGATGTGCAGCTTGTTGGGCGCACATGGAGCAGCATCTTAGGTATGAGGCGGTCTGCAGATCTCCACAGTCGCACAATAGTGTGTCTCCCTGCCGAAGCATTCCTCACTGCTCGAGGTTGTCCTTTGTTCTACCTAACTCCAGTTTTTAATCTGTTCAGGGATTTCCAGGTCCGCCAGTCAAGGTATGAAATATGAATGGATACATTGGATTTTTTTTTTTTTTAATATTTATGAAATTAGTACTATAAACTTGGTTTATTCGAAGCGACTCCTGATTGCCGGGATCTTCATAGAGACGCGTGGTGAATGGATGACGAGCAGTCACAAAAGCAAATAACTCATCAATTAGCACATTGAAATTTACACAAGTAAGTGAATTAACAAAAAACGATCCTCTGCCCGAAACTAACAATACGTGTTTACTCGATGGCGCCCGGGCAGAGTGTGACCCGGTGGTAGTGACAGCCGTTGCGCCAAGCACTCTTAGCGGCCACTATGCCGCTCCCACGTGACCTCAAAGCGACTGTAAAAACACACAAAATAGCGCATGTAAGTTCCGTGTCATATAGCTACTTAAATCTGCAATTAAAGCTAACATTTTGATATATCTGTGTATCAGACGAGCGAGCAAAAATATGAGACAAAATATCGTATATTGAAACTTTTCGGCACCAGCCTGTATGTGCAATTTTTAAATGATGTCAGCACGTCCACATATAATATATATAAAATAATAGTAAATAACATCATCAATCAACTAAATTCGGTTTGCTAAGCAATTCTCCATTACTCGCCTCATATATATTTAAAATATCTAAGTGGCTGTAGCAAGCCGGCTCCGGGCAGAGCGACTAAATAAATCACCAGGCGTCTGTCCTCTCCGGCGCCTGACAAAAGCTCGCCCCGGTCCTGTAACTGAACATGAAAGCTTAAGCAGCACTGAAAATATAAAAGCTCCACAACGTGTAACTGTGCTCTTGTATTACTGTGATGGTTTTCCATGACATATTCATGTAAATATGTAAATACTTATTCAAGTTATTGTCATATTAGTCTCGCAATGATTTTTTTGTATACGTTTAATGTTCTAGAGCGTCTTATCATAAAGTCAAAAGGGACAACACTATCAGATCAAAGTAAGACTATGCCTCATTGAAAATGTTATCATGGTATAAATGGTCCTAAGCTCATATTAGGTATCGTAAATATTTTGACCAAATTCAAAATTCTCATAATTATTAGTATTGCAACGATGAAACTTATCCAAGCGCCTGAAATACGTAAGAAACAAGGTACACTACGGAATTGCGGGATCCACCATAACAGCGCTTTTCAGGACTGTAGCGCTATGGGAACATTATATTTCGGATAACCCTCGTATTACAAATGGTAGAAAAAAAAAGTTTGTTTATTTTCGTTTTGCAATAAATTTATCTGATAAAATAATGCTGTATATCCTCCAGTTAAGGAAGTGGACATGATTATGCTGATGATGATGAAAAAAAAGTTTTTTCGTTAATATAAAATAAAAAATGCAATTAACGTTTATTTTACTAAGCAAATGGTAGGTGCAAGACTTCACATCCTGACCTTCACCCCTGCAAAAAAGGTTTAATATTGAAGAATTAACAATTCATCTCACATGTTGAATGTGACAATATACATACAACTAAATTTAAAATTTAATAAATTGAAAAATAAATAGTTTTATTTCACTTGGTAATTAAATAAATAGGCGTTTCACACCTTACAAGTTACTGAAATTATTAATTTATAATTTAAATTAATTTATTATTATAATTATGCAGTCCCCCGAAAACTCACAATTAATCATTTTAGTGTAATATATCAAAATATGTGCATCATAAATACGTTCTTGATAATTTACCAAGTGCATCTATTATTGAAGTAATTGTTTTATTTAATAAAATTTATTTAACGTGATCTTTAGTTATAAATAATATCATCTTAAAATGTTGTAATTGCTTATTTTAAAAAACCGGATTGTCCTAAAATTTAGTATAAATATTTATACGGATAAGCAATTGCATTATCAATTAAAGTGTAATCCTTGTTTTTTTATAAAAATAAACAGTTTACATCGGCAGCTATGACCTTCTACCATCTTTCAGGTAGCACGCGGAATCCACGCTGGAAAATTAATTTATTTGAAATTTTAATAAATTGTATGTATCTGAAACTAAAATTTCGAACAATTCATTTTTCTACTCATAAATAAATGATCCGCCAGAGCAACTCAGCGTCGCCGCCGGACAAGTGTTTCACCGAAGTGTCAAAAACCTGAAAAATCCTGAAACAAGTATTGCAAAAGTATTCGGAGAGCTGTTCCTAGGAGGCATCGGCCTGCATTCTGGATGCACCGTGCATTATGCATGCGGCTGGCGCATTGTCGGCTTAAGCCACAGCTTTTCAAACCGATTCGAATGTTAAAATTGATGTTTTTAATATTGCGATTTTATGTATTACCCACAATTACTTAGAATGGATTTCCACTGCATTTATCAATTCTGCCTCCTGGGTAAAATAAGAATGAGCGCATCATCGAAGAGACTTAATATGTCTGGTAGTTAAACCAAATAATCGTTCATGGGTGAGATATAGCGTCAAGGTTTGTGAGCGTTTCGTAGACGACTTTGCGTCTCGAAGCGTGACTGCAGTTCAGTCCATAATCAAAATTTATAGTTTAATGCAAAACAAACCGAAACAATCTCTTTTTAAGTTTTTTGTAAAGAAAAATGTACAAATCATAACATAAACATTCAATTCTAAAAAAATCACAACGCTTTATGTAAATGTAATATTTAAAAACAATTTTTGTTGGTATTTTATTGTTGTTGATGTGAATTTTTGTTTTTCAATATATGAATATAAATCACGTTGAGTAGTTCAAGTTTTGTTTTTCGTAAATTGACAATTTTCAAATACATGAACAAACTTTTTAAGATAAGCTTCGTTATATTAAAAATCGAAAGAATTTCAGAAAAACGTAAAAATAAGAAAACCATTTTTTAAATTCCTTAAAAAGAGACGACATGGAAAAATACGTCAAATTTGTTTTACTTAAATAATTATCAATAACGACGTTCAAAAGATAACAAAATTAAAAATAAAAATAAATATGACCTTGTGTAAATTGAAATATGAAAATGTTCAAAATGCACATCAAAGTAAATGCTATTAATATTGAAAATTAAGCATTTAAATAAGGATTCATTATTAAACGCGCAGTTTTAAGGTTTCTGGTTTTAAGGCTCACCCGGGAACTGAGCGGAACTTCTGCGGGGCGAAAAGCTGCGACTTTGAAGTCGTGTGAGCTTTCTGTGCTGTGTTCAGGAGCTTTTGGGTAGTGGAGCTTTTTCAGTGGTCTGAAATGTACGCTGCATCGGGGAAAGATGAATAATTAACGTATTTTCCACCAGTTTTGCTATTGTTCTCGTGTAGAACGCAAATAATACAACGTTGAAAGTATCTCTCACTGTAAGCACTAATGACTAAAGTAACTAATTAAATATGAATTATTAGTGCTAATACATTAAAATATACAAATATAATTTAGTTCACATCTTATGGTTAATTTACTGGCAGTTTTTGTTTTGTTCAATAGCATCATTGAAAAGAAAAAAGTGTGAAATTGATAAATACTAGAATGTTTTTATACCTGCCCACACATAAGAGGTGGGTACGTAGGTTATGAAATAAAATATATGTATAACTGATAATAGTAACGTAATTTTTTTTGGCGGTTAAGGTTTGCGTTTTTGACACTTCAGATTATGATTTGATTATATAACAGACGTCGTTAACGTTACTATGATAACGAGCTCGTTCGCCAGGATGAATTAGCCCGTAAAAGAGAATATTATTTTACTTGCTACCTCTTTGGATAATTGCGATAATTAGGTTGAATCAAAGAACTTGAATATCAATTTACTTTTATACTATCCACACGTACAGTACAAAATGAGAGACAAATGAGAACAATACTGTAGGTATTGGTGATATATTGTGAGCCCTGAATATTTGGGGTTCAAGGTTATAAAGCCAGATTTGAAGCTTCTAGATGTTTGTATTCCCACGCCAATTGACCAACCGACAAGGCACACGTGGGTGAAATTCCTTGAATCATTCAGGGTTTATTATAATTTCTAAGAGTCAGTTATAAATAAAAGACCCGTAATAAAAATTTAGCAGATGGTTAGACTCTCTCTTATTTGAAGTTTCTACCGCTTACTCTGTAGTGTTTTACAGTGTTACCTGGAAATCATAAATATAATTTAATGACTGAATTTTTCTAGACATTACAGATCGATAGTTAACGTTTCCAAGCGGTCGTCTATCTTAATACGATTCGAATTAAATGCTTCTCTACTTCTTTATTGCACTAAATATATATCAAATATTTGTCAACATAAATGCTTAAGAATAAAAAATCGCTCCAAACGAAGTGCTTCTTGATCTTTCGCATATTAATGTAGTAACAGTGATTAATTATCCTAAAATTCTAGTAAAATATTTAAAACACCGGGCCTTGTATCCACAGCTCCCCTGATCAGTGAAACTTTCTTGCTGGGGTTTCTGGAGTGAGCGCAAAAAATGGTTAAAGGCACACGGGGGTGGGTTTAAATTTAGGGGTGGGTTACATTGATTTTATGCTGAGCAACGCTTAGTCCGACACGAGATTGATGATTCGTTTCTAAGAAGATCCCAGAGGAGGGAATGTGTACCATGAAACCTGAAAACTGTATTTTTTTTAACTCAACGCATGCAAGACAGAACCAAAAGTTAGTCAACACATTTCAATAGATATTATAATGCTTATAGATATAACGAAAATATGTTTGATGTGTGATGTGTTTGCAAAGGTTAAACAAAAAACTGTTTTATGTGATGTATAAAATACAGCTAAACCAAAAAAGAAGCAAACATATTTAGAAAATAGTTCTGGAAAATCATTTTAATCGATTTATTAGTAGTTGAATCAGTTAGTAATAAAATAAATAATTCAAGATTTTATGACAGTTGTTATTTTCAGGATAGATAAGCGATATGTGTGAAGTGTTGATTTGCCAGGGCAATCGGACCACAACGATTTGAAAACTATTGTCTTTATAGAACGTTAAAGGTATGAAGGGTCGAAAAATGAGATGTGAACACTACTGAAATATTTTATCCTGCAGTCACGATTCTTTTAAAATAAGAGTAAATGTGGCTGTAATTTGCATTTAAATGTTAAAGAGCAAAAAGTACAATTTTATTTATTATAAGCGCGTTGAAATCAACTATATTATTTTCCAACATCAGACAACAGTCTAGGGTATTTAAGACTGTTTTTTTTAAGAAGATTCACTGTGAAAGGGTTTTGTTGACTGGATGTCTTTACTATGCCACCAATTCGAATTAAAATACTATAAAATACATCTCACACTAATATATTCTAGGTGCGAAAGAAAACTTCCGATCAAATATAATACTTGAACTTATGGTGAGAAATTATCAGTTGTCATAATTTTAACAAAAGAAATGGTGAATCAAACAAACGGATCAAGGAAATGAAATATAAAGAATATGAAAATGACAATTACATTCCACTTCTATATCCGCTACCTCATTTGAGAAAATACTGCCATAAGGTTCTGGCAGACGCCACGATCTTTGACTCGCATCAAATCGCCCGGGGATCGAACCCACGACCTTTCTCATGACAATCTAGCGCTTCAACTTCTCGACCATTCCCCCTGGAGAAAACTTCTCTTGTGATGCAGAGTAGAAGGGCGTGTGATTTGATCTTGGGATTAGGGTTTGAATTCGGAACAAAAATCGCTGAACGATTACGGGGTGCTGCTATCGCTGTAACTGAAAAAAAAAACCGTTACAAAGTACGCAGATGAGATTTGATTAAAAAGTGTTTTTTTATCTGAAGGAATAAAATATAAGGCTTTTCGTAAATACGTTTTTATTAATACGTTTTAATAGATAAAAAAGTGTCAATACTATATCAGTTTCGACATCGTTAACCGCGTTGGTGTTTCACGTAACGTTTATGTAGTTTAACAGCAACGGATCCTCAGGAGTATGCAGTAGAGGGAAGTTCTTTCAAAGAAATGGTGCAAGCTAACAAACGACAAAACAAAATACGTTACCTGTTCATGAAAATCGTATACTCCATCAAAGTATGTCTTTTTTGTTGTTAAGAAAGATCAAATTAACTAGCGTCATCAGAAGAGAGGACCAACTACTTGAGAAACTAAATATTTCATATCTACACCTGAGAATCATGAAATTTTCTTGATGAATAATTATTTTTATGTTTTTGATGGACTCACCCGTAAAATGCCAATCATAGCCTATTAATCCCGTGAAGACAAGCAATTCATAGTAAGTTCCTGTAATAATAAGGATGATGCGTGAATATCGGGCTGTAGTCTATTACGTTGGCAGATCAAAACTCCACGTGCAGCGCTTAGCTTTATGCACCATGTAAAGCGTCATATAATTCAGAATTACTATCACCATCTGTCGGTATTCTCCTGTATTTACAAAAAAAAATAGCTACCGTTCTCAGTCCCTCGTATGCTAAATGAAAAAGCAATATTCGACAAATATTATTCTATACCCGTTAGCATATTATATGCGTTAACAAGTTATCAAACTCTAACCGAAAAATAAATTTAATTTCGCTGCTATTCCATATAACTAATTTAAATGAAAACTTACAACTTTGAAACACTATTTATTATGAGTCTCAAAGTAAAGCTAATGTTGTTATTGATATATTATCACCAGTGTTTGCTATAACCTACACTAGCAGTCAAAAGTTTTCCTTGGAGTATAATTAATATAGAGAGGGATTTTGAGCCATCTAGGTTATCGAAACTAACTAACGTAACTAACATACTAGCATACTCTTATATAAGAGCAGAATTCAGTGTAGGAGTAAACATACTACAGTGTACAAGAAGACCTTAGTGGATGAGTATATTTGTTTACTGTATAATATATGGTATATCTTGTTTTAACTTAATAATAACATTAGCAAGTTTATGTAAACCTAAGAGAATTCGTACATTCCTATCAAATTTCGGCATCTAAACGTAAATCTTTCTATGCTCAAATATAACTACTTTCAATTTTTATGTGGCTGAAAGATCGATTGTACACTTTCTGTTGTCTATGATTTTCTATTAACGTTTGTCTTATATGTCTCATAGATGTCAACCATTCACAAGAAGACATTTCTTTTCGTGAGCGAGTGGACTCTGTATAAGGAGGAGAACTACAATAGATCAGTCCATTTTCTGTGCTTCGTCACAGCACTACGACCTTCACTAGACCGTTCGCTAGTCTACTAATGTTCGACCACTGACGGATCTTTTGCTGTCAAAACTACCGACGTAACTTCGCGACTCGCTGTCAAATAAATTGAAAAACTAAGTTTATTTTAATTTTAGACGTGTTAAGTGACCTTTAGCTCGCAATTTTTTTTTATCATTAACTCAATCAATTTATATGATAATTTTTATATCGAAAAAATGTCAATTAAATGACCTCTAAATTAACTTTCCCGTGACAATATTCAGCGTTACTTACCTAAAAGTTCGGAATCCGTGAAAAAGATTCACATCCTCTGTGTTAATATCTCACTTTCCCGATCACATGACACACTCAAATACTCTGTCATAACCGTGATCAGACTAACTTTCCGATAAGAAATATAACATTCCGAAATAAAGATAAGCGGTAATAGAAGAATATTTATAATATAATATGGAGTAATGTGATTATTTTTATTAAACGTCAGGTATATTAAGAATAATAAAAAAATAGCACATTGTTTTGAATAGAAAATATAAAAAAGTACTGCTCATAAAGTCAATCCTGCCAAATAATTAATTGCATTTGACAAAAAACTTATTTTAGATTCAAATAATTAAATTATGAGAGAAGATTATCCATTCTATGTACTAACTACACGAACCATGAAAACGTATAAAAAAAAGGTAAAATGATCCTCTTTATTTAAAAAATACTTAGAAATCTAGCCATTATTTTTGAAGGTGATTTTATAGTACATACAAGCGTTTAAGTTTCACATTTTAATGACAAAAACAAAAGAAGCTAAAACCGATCTTTCAAGAAAATTCTGCGAAGGCTCCAAATGAATATTTGATCTCGCAAGGTTCTGCTGAAATTTAAAATTATTTTTATTCAGAATCGCTTTGATTTTCAGCCCCTTCCCACTCTGAATGAAGGCCACTCGAGATGGCCTACCCTCGCTTTCAGACTGCTGAAATATCCTTCAGATTTACCCCCTCCTGTTTTCAACGAAGCCTTCAGCTCCCCTGCCGTTCTTGAGTGATCACCCGCCCGCTTTCTAATAAAACTGACGAGACGAATGGTTTAATGGATTCGCGAGTAAAATAAGTTTCAGACTGAAAAAAATACTGAAATTTGAAATTCGGTGTAATTTTTCATAATTTTTGATTATAACTACAATTACTATTGGTAATTATTAAAAAATTAACGATTTATCATTTTAATATGATCAGTTATCTTTGAATGGAAAGAATAAAGCAAATAATCATGAATTAATCAATCTTATTATAAGGTATTCACAGAAGAGAAATAAGAGATTTCATGCTCTCGAAATTTAGTTGTTTTGTAGATCACCTGGAATTAATCATTTAATGCTATTTATGGGTTTCTGTTGAAAAAATACCCTCTTAGAACAAATAAATTTGAATCCAGGACTCGGGAGCATCAGACTAATCATCTGATCTTGTAAAAAATGCTGATTTTTGAACACCCAATTATTTCTTTGGTACTATAGCCGCAGTCTATGCAAGTTTGTGGGCTCTATCCCAGAAAACATGTACAAGCCTCAAAGTTAAAAACCTTGATAATTAACATCTATATATTGCTCTGGTATTACAGCCGCAGTTTATGAAAGTTCGCGACAAATTGCCCTGAAGGCTTCCGGAAACCAAATATTCGTATTTCTCATGTAGACTTCCACGTATACAGGTGTTCTGGGAAAAAGTAAAGACAATCTGAGCTTACAGAACTGAGAAAAGACAATTTCCGGTGTCCATATGGTTCGTATAGAGCTGATATGATAATAAAAATACACTTAGCAAATCTGAAAAGATGATGATGACGCTTAAATAAAAGCACTCAAAAGGTTTCCATCTCACAGTTTTGTCAGCAGTTAATATTTTTACTTTTTCTTAATTCGAATAAGAGTATGAACCCAAAACTCCACCACATATACTCGTACACCAACGGTTCTAAAAACGAGAATCAGTGGCTTGAAAAGAAAGCATAACTTTGTTTATCAGAATTCTTCTTTCATCACGTAGATTTTTTTGGAAAAAACAAAAGAATAATAATTTTATGTCTTGAAAGTCAATTTATTTATATTTTTATGCCCATCAAGAAAGATTTTTCCAATATGTATTATAATAAAAGTAATTTAGCAGTTTTTGTAATAAACAAGCGTCACAAAATCCATAAATGAATTTCTCCATTACCATCTATCGGCATTTTCTTGTACATCAAAATATTAATAAAAGCGATGAGAAAAATTAAAAAGACAATGTAAACACAATTTAATGAAATCATAAAATCTTATGCAGCCGTTAACTCGAGAGCGCTTTTATGTTTTAATCAGGTGCTAGAATAAATATTTATGACCTTATTACTCCGCGCCCAGGTGCAGTGTTCGAAAGAAAAATTACAGGGAAGGCTGTACTCTTTTTACAACGGAGCTTATTTTTAACTTTTACGGACTGAAGAAGTGGAGTTCTTAGTATGGCGGGAGGTTTTATCGGAAAAATTGTGATTCTGAGCTTGAGTGTGAATAGCGTAACTCTTTCCAACTGCATGAAAACTTTATGGAGAGTTGCAACACCTCACCAATACAAGGTTCTAATTAGCATTTCGAAAACAAACTTGTAAGGAATATTTAATAAATCTTTGAAAAGTCAAAGAGATGAAAATTAAGCTGTCTTTTTTGCTCAGATTTTGGAATTCAAAAAACATATTAAAGTTGTCTAACTACGTCTTTTGACCAAGTGTAAGATGTTAAGCTGTTCCATTTCCTCGTCATTCCTTACAAAGTAAAAAAATTGTGGATTTGTTCTTTAAAATACTTTATTTCTACATTGTTTTTTTGTTAGATGCCAAGGTTCGTAACAAAATAAAATAATAAAATAAAAATAAATATAAATTTATTATATCCCTACAGTAGTTTTTTTTTGAATAGACAATAACTATCCGATGTAGCCGAAACATGTCGTCTTATAATACAAAAATGTGCAGTAACTTATATTGATGTTGTGGCTATTGGGTTGAACCGTGTGTGGTGAACTTTTTTCAACCAATATTTCGACCGCCATTGCAGGGGTCTATATATGCACGCGTAGTAAGGGAAGCCATTGAAATCAAAAGACATCAACAGGGATGACGGCTTGATTCTTAAAACAGCATGGCTTCCACCTCTAGCACATACTCTACAACCTGTACAGACATGCAAAGACGACCATAGTCCAACATGACGTTAGTCGATGTACAATTCGAGAACATACCTACCGTAGTCTTAAAAACATACCTACGATACTTCGGAATGAAACTTGAGTTGCCATGGAGATATTAATCAATAACGCTCATAAAAGAAATATATAATCTGAATAAACCAACTCAAAACTAAATAAATTATTAATCCTGAAGAAGACCCCGCAATGGCGGTCGAAATATTGATTGAAAAAAGTTCACCACACACGGCTCAACCCAAAAGCCACAACATCAATTCTGGCCGTGAAAACCTAAGAAGTTATTTAAGTAACTTATATTGTAAATAATCTTTTTTTTTGTATTTGATAAAAATCTTCATTAATCCATACCATCTCGCTAGCTGGAACATATGGAAGATGTAAATTGTCACCGTTGAGTTCAGCTACATGTCATATTTTTTGAATTCCATAACTGTACCCTATGATTTCTATATCGAAAGTGCGCCTGCAGCTTATGCTCGTTTTTGGTATTTTGAGAATATGATCTAGGTTCAAATTTTTATTTTAACTGAATGAACAATGGAACACTACCATGTTCACTCCATTACTTTTTTATTAATCAGTTAGTACAATAATCGTAACTCTTATCGTATGCACAAACTGAAGTTTTAAAAAACAATTATTTCGCTTAGATACTTAAACATGATGCACTTCTCGGATTCATCACCCGCCAGGCTAGTCAATTTCATAATCCTCTAATTTTTCGTACTCTCTATTCTTCACTCGTTCTATCTGTTCTGGAATATGAGAGCTTAGTTTGGAATCCCAATAAATCCAAATACATTTTCATGCTCGAAAAAAATCATAATTTTTTTCCGACGTCCTTATTTTTATATTTACGGTAACTATCCATTCAATTCATTTAATTCCGAACATTACCCAACTCTTTTTCTTCTAGGGATGCTTTCTTTCCATTCGCTAGAGTCCCGGAGGAAAATTGCTGCACTCAAACATTCATTCCTTCTTCTTCGCGGTTCAATTCACAACCCTGGGATTCTTGAATGTTTTAACTTCTATGTTCCAGATAGATACACCCGTGCTCGTAGTCATCCATTGTTTTTGATCCCAGTCGATGCTTGGGGAGCTTCGAGCACTCAATTTGGTACAACGGCAATGTCGCTCCTAAATGGACTACCAGCACACCTCGATCCTTTTCTTACATCCTTTTCCTCTTTTGTCGATGGTATTGTTCTACTTGATCTCTGTGATCTTTGACACGAGTCATCTTCTAATTCTTTTGTGTTATTTTTATTTTTTATTATTTTCTCTATTTATTGTATATTTATGTATACTCTATGTTTCTAAATATTTGTAAAAAAAAATTGGAATTTCGATTCTGTATATAAATAAATAAATAAATCTAAGACTCGGGCGTGTTAGAAATCGCATATAAAAAACTATAAGAAAGTTAGGTTAGTGTAATAATATAAAAGATTTAAGAGTGTGAAAGTGCAGTTTGAAGCTTTTCAAAGTAACGCGACGAAATCTTTTTACTTCACTTTTTTTTCCTTGCAGTATTCAGGTAAGACGCGAGACTGCAGTGTTGCAGAAAAGAACGTAAATTTTCCATATTTTCAAACAGCTAAAAACGATCGACTGTCTTGCGAATGATCACAGATTTCATCCCCCCACGGTGCTTAAAACAAAGAAAAAAAAACTGATATATATAGGAGGTACGAGGTTCTTGTCTTACCCCTCCGAAAGGCAAGATCACGAAGAATATCGAAAAAATAGAAGATTAGCGGTGATTTACAGCGTAGTAGAGCAGATGGTCCATCTCGCATAAAAGTAGACATACTCATTCTTTCATAAATATAATAATAAGAGAGGGAGACAGATAGTGTAGTTATTCTCTTCGTCCTTACCATACTATCTTTGACCACTTATGAAAGTACATGCAGCTCAGTTGTCACTTGACAGTGACGGATTGAGGATGGCTACGAGTGAGTCGAAACTGCAGTCTCCAAAACAGAGAACATATCTTACGTGATCAATGAAAAAACAAAGAAAATAATTAAATATTTATCATTTCTCTGTTACTAGATCCGCAGTCTATGCAAGTTCATGGGCTCATGCCCTGGAGGCTCACAGAAACCAAATATATTCCCGCGTTGACCTACTGGTGTTCTAGGACAAGGTATAGACAATCTGAGCTTCTTCATCAGCCTGCATCCATCCACTGTTGAACGTTGGTCTTCCGCATGAGTCTCCATCCTCTTCGATCTTCCGCCTTCCGTATCCAGGTTACTCCCGTTATTCTTCTTATGTCGTCAGTCCATCTTGCAGGGGGTCGGCCAATGCTTCGTTTGCCAGTTCTTAGGCGCCAATCCAATACTTTTCTTCTCCATCACACGTCGTCTCTTCGACAGATATGTCCTGCCCATTGCCACTTGACACGTGTGCCTATTCGTTAGGTAGCCTCCACTATTTTTTTTAAGTTATTTTGCGGATATCCTTGTTTTGGATTCTATCTTATCGACACTCCAAGCATAGATCTCTCCATAGCACGCTGGGTGACCTTTATTTTATGAGTAAGACTTGCTGTTACATTTCATGCCTTTGCGCCATAAGTTAATACAGGGAGGATGCATTGTTTAAACGCCTATGACGATCTAAGCTTACAAACGTAAAAACGGAAATATGCGTGTCATTGTTTTCCAAATATAGAGCGGATATGGCAATAAAAATAGATGTAACATTTACAAACAAAGAAAAGGATATTAACATCAATTATCAGCGGATAAAAGTCATTACGTGATCACCGTTATTGAAAGGACTAACTTAAGATTGAATTCTGTTAAAAATGAATCTCGCAAAACTAAAATTTTACAACCTTCACGACTGAAAACTCCACGTAAAACTCCAGGCTATCTTCAAACTAAATTAAATATTATTGAAACCAAAAATGCAATTTTTTCACAGCTCTCTGGCGGTATTATTGTGTATTTGTTTGTAAAGTAACATTCTGCAGGCTTTGACTATTTCTCTAACGTTTAAAACGGATCACTTTGACAGAAATCATATTAAAAATATGCAGCTACCGTTTTGTGTAGGGGGACGCCTGTCACGTCGCATTTCACATTACTTTTTCAATATGTTACATACTTTTATACACAAACGAGTACGTAGTTGAAGGTTTATATATGATTTAACTACTCCTTGTATATTTGTTCTTTAACTGGAACATGGTCGCAAAAATTGCATCTTATTTATATTCTGTGTTTCGTACCTAATCAGCTTTGGACTCAACGTACAGGAAAACATATACAATGCATTGTAATCGAAGGCTTCCAAATCCTGAGGCTTGAAGAAAAGGTCGTATTAGAGACAAACAATATGTCAAATATTGTTCAAAACGTTATTTTGAACATAACTATTTTGTGTTAAATATACAAAACTCTTTAAAGTAATTATTATAATCAAACTCTCTTAAATGGAATCTTTTGCATCATACAGTCGGGTACGATACAGGGCATTTTTTGCCACTGTAAGTAAATTGAGGTGATCAAGGTCCAAAACAACAATTATCGCGGAATTTGTGGTGTATGAGATATAATGTATTGATATTATTTTTATAATTTTATTTTTACTCATGTTTTATAAAAAGGGGACTATTATCAAATAAATTAGTATCAATTTAACTCCGGTCTTTGGATTCATCCTCAGTGCCGGAACCTTGGTATTCCGGCATCACCATTTACGTTCATGCCATAATTTTGGGACCACGACCTCGGTTCTGGCAGAAATACTTTTGGTAGAAAGAATGATTACTGAAATAAAGTATGAGGATAGTGATTAGGACCTATCGGGCATCCAGACCTCGTTGCTTACAAAACCGCTTCTATAATATTACTGCTCTTATACTCGAAGGGGTCTAAGTAGTACTCGTATATATAGACAAACACAACCACTACACATCCTTCCCACACAGCATGTGCTTTTTTGTTTGTATTACGTTTCGTATTCAATATCCGCTTTCTAGCTGCAAGTGATCATAAGAATTGTCAAAAGTCATTCTCTGCGATCAAAAAGAAGGCAGCTGTTGTCACATAGTCTTATTTGTGCAATTATTAATCAGCATTTTCAATAATTTTAAAGATAAGTCTTATACACTTGACGAAGATAATTATTTTTCAACCATCGACACGCGGTGTGTGCTGCGGTCTCCATCCAAACATGTTCCGCGTCCTATGTTATTTCTGTAATTGAACACTTTTGTTATAAAATGCTATGGTTGCTGGCAAGTGATGCCTACCAGTCAACAGCAATGTAAGCTCTCAGTACTTGACATATTCAATGCGCCACGTAAACATAAACCTGACAGTAAATACTTGCATTTTTTCTGAAAGGTGTTCTTTAGACGAGGTTGCAGTGCAGCAACACAATGTGACACATATGAAAATGGGGGAGATTTATACTGCGCGCCTGTCAACTGACTGGGGAAAGATCTGTCACCCCTTACGTCAGTGGCAAGCAACTAGACAACAGTATTAAAAGGTAAAATTTGATTAATTTCACTGAACACGCAGTGATAATAATTCACAGATTAAAATATAAATTAAATGTAAAATGCTTAAAGCTTTTTTGCTATTAAAATTTAAAACTGTTTCTAATATAAAGGATTTATAATGTTATTTGTGTTTATTTATTAAATATTGTTAAATCGAGGTTGGTCGAGGTTATTAAACATTAATGTTATGATATAAAACAAACTGTATTGTGTAAAATTGTGTGAAATTGTGTAAAATTATAATTATAATATCACGATGAAGCCTACGCCACACACAAGATTCATCTTAAAGTGGCGTGGTAAGCGAATATAAAAAAAATGAAGAAAAAAAATTGTATTTATTATCACTATATTTGATATTGTGGCTTTTGGGTTTAGCTGTGTGTGGCGATGACTTTATCAATCTTTGTCACAAAGTCATCAACCCTGAAGAAAACCCCTGCAATGGCGGTCGAGTAGAAGAAATTCGCCACACACGGTTAAACCCAAAAGCCACAATATCAAATCTGGCCGTGAAAACCTAAGAAATTATTTATCTTTATATTTCTTAAAAAATAAAAAAAATTGTAGTGTGTAAATTTATATTATGTTGTAATTTATTATCGCATAGTTGTTACTTTACTCTCAGACGTACTTCCACAGAGAGTTAAATAGGTGAATAAATAACAAATATATATATAGATCGGATGACAAGTCTGTCGCTCCCGAGACCTAGAATATTTTTTTGTCCTAAAAAGGTGGCTAAAACCTACCGGAGGGTTAAAAATCCTGATAATTGAACACCCAAATATTTTTCTGGAATACAGCTGCAGTCTATGCAAGTTCGCGGGAGGCTCCGGGAAACCATCTATGTTTCCATGTGCACCTCTAGGATACAAGTATTCTGGGACAAGGCATAGACAATATGAGCTATTACAGAACCATATTTGAAGCATGTGCGGTGTCCAAATGCATCAAATATGGAGCGGATATGGTAAAAATTATATCATCATCATCATCAGCCTGTGTCCGTCCACTGTTGAACGTAGGCCTCCCGCATGAGTCTCCATCCTCTTCGATCCTCCGCCTTCCGCATCCAGGTCACTCCCGCTATTCTTCTTATATCGTCAGTCCATCTTGTAGGGGGTCGGCCAATGCTTCGTTTGCCAGTTCTTGGGCGCCATTCCAATACTTTTCTTCCCCATCGACCGTCGTCTCTTCGACAGATATGACCTGCCCATTGCCATTATTAAAAAATTATATATTAATACTTATTTATATAAGATTCGTTGTAGTATTTCATATCCACGGCGATATTGGTTGTTAAGTATCGTAAACAGATAAAATGTATTATTATGATCTAAGATGCATGTGCAAAGTGATTCACGGTAGTAATATATGTACGGAGAAAAGCTTGGCCGCCTCTACGGTGGAGCTTTAAGCTCCTGAAGAAAAGCTTCCGCGATACATGAGGCAAGGGGAGTCGCGAGTATTGGCTCGGGGAAGCTCCCGTGCGTGATTCAAGCTCAAGGAATCTCAAAAGCAAACACGGGAACACGGCGATATTAATGCCGCACCGAGCTACGCGCACTCAGCAATGTTGAGCTTTTGTGCAGAAACACTGTATGCTCTAATAAATAAAGTAAAGCTCGAAATCATGTAGAATGTAACTAAAAGCTTAGTCGGAAGTTTTTATTTTATGTAGACACATACAGGAGAATACCGACAGATGGTGATTCTGAAGTCTCATCTGTGGAATTTTATGACGCTTACCATGGTGTATATGGCTAAACGCTGCATGTGAAGTGTTGATCCGCCAACGTCATAGACTACAGCCCGAGATTCACGCATCATCCTTCATTATTTCAGGAATTTACTATGAATGGGTGGTCTTCACGGGACGACTTTCGTCTACCACCAATTTTAATAAATAGGCTACGACTGACATTTTACGGGTGATGGATCAAATTCACAACAACCGGGGTATTTTAGAGCTCAGAAATCGATTAAATTTTTTTTTTTTTAAAATCTCCGTTGCGGATTGAACCCACGACCTTTGGCTTGCATAGCAAACGCTTTACCATTGAGCTATGACCGCCGGTGAATGATGGGTTGGAATACAATGTTATGAAAAATTAACAAAAATTAAAAAAAACGGGAGAGTTATTTTCTTAAATGTTTTGCTCCATTCAAATTATTTTTCTCTACATGTGCAGCGTGGAATAATATTCTAAGATAAAAAAAAGAAAATAACATTTGTTTGCCTGTATTTTTTTTCAAAAAAGGGTTGTCAACATATTTTGAGCTTTTATTTAAAAAATTTAATTTATAGAAAAACAATTTGAAAGGCCGGAGTTACCAGGCAATAGAAATTTAAGCAAAATCTTTCGGTATTTAAGTTTGAAATGTCAGTTAGTAAATTAAATATCTGACAAAACAAAATGAAGAATTATAATAAAAAATGTGTAATCTTTCTTGTTTCTACTTGAATTAATGGAGATACGAGTATAAAAAATAAAATTGAACTCACAATTTATACAGTAACTTTTAAAAAAATAATTATTCAACGGGATTTATAAAATAAAGAAGATAATAAGGTGAAGCTGTAAAATTATTTTTATTTATGTTCTATAAATTAAATTAAAATTATGTTTAAGTGATCACAATCTTCTTTCAAAAATTAAATAACAGGTTAAAATTGAATAAAATTTCTTAGAAGTATTTTAATACGAGATGATGCTTTCTTGTCTAGTAATAACAAACAAGTTTTGAGGAATGTTATTTAAATATTCATTTAACGATCATTTATGACTCTAAAATATTATTTGAATTCAGTGAAACATTTTGTTCGTTATATTTTTAAAGAGGGTTGAGTCAACAGGCCTTCTTAAGTTATAACAAATAACATGTTCCCTTTAACACCATAAAATAACATGAACTTCAATCATTAAGCGAATGTACAATAAATTCAGTAAAATTTCAGGATGGTGGTGTAACTTATAAAAAATATATTTTATTAGCTGATTTTGTGATGGAAATATGCTATAGTTTAAAAGGAAGTATGTTGAAAAATAATATATATTCGTGTGAATATAAATTCTTCTTCGTAGTATCAATCTGGTGGATTGGTTTGCTGCAAAAAAATCTTGCATCTCGATCTCCACTCATTTCGATCCTCTGCAATCCTCTTTAGCTCAGCAAAGAGCTACAACTCATGTCCTCGAATACTTACAGCAAATACTCTCGTCTAGGGCACCATCTACAGTTTCTACCCTCAACCATCTCTTCCATAATGTCGTGAAGAAGACCACCATGGCTCATGATGTGACCGATTCATTGGTCACATCATGCGCCAAGGAAGATAGGCACCTAGTAAGAACCACCTCAGAGAGGCGAATATAAATAGACCCCACTAATTATAAAAAACAAAATAATATATTAAAAAGTTTTCGGAGGGTTTTTAGAATGTTTTTCAATATTCAAACACTTATATACAATTATAAATAATTGTAGGTATTAATTGATAAGTACGTACAAACTTACAGCAAACATCATCTTATGTGATGTTTCTCTCATCATTAAATTGGAGAGAAAATTAACCATAAATATTTACAATCAATGCTAAGTCCTTGATTCAGTGAGCGGAAGCAAGTAGTAGTAGGCCCATACTGACGAATTCTCAGCGTCTGCCGTTTATTTTTCTCAGATTTATTGATGAAAGAAATAACATTTAACATTATGTTTGCTGTGAATTTGTATGAGCGTATCAATTTGCAATAATTACAAATCGTGTATTATTTATAAGGCATTTAAAAATCAATCGTATTATTGATATTGAGAAATGTTATACAGTATATAATGAATGAAGAAAAAGGAAGATGTTAGATCTAGTGAGTGAAATTGTGGAGTCTATAAATTGACATGATGAGATGACAGATGACAGAATCAGAAGAGTATCATAAAAATGTGTGTAATTAAAGTGACCGAAATGTATGAATACTCGTGTAACAAGATAATGTTAAATACTAAATGGAAACTTACTTATAATGACAAGATTAAACCTTTTTATTATTTAGATACACGATAAATACGTTTATCAAAAATAATATAAATTATAAATAGAGCTATGATTTTATTGAATTTTTCTGATATCTGCACATCTTTACTGATAAAATTCAGCCCACTTTAAGAAATATTTCAATATGGAATCTCCTTACCATTTTTTTTGGTCTACTGCGTGTTCTTATATAGAAAAATAAAACATTAAATCATACTTGTCTCTTAAAGTGTTTTAAATCTAGGCTGTGCCATTGTAGACAAAGCTCAAGGTGCTATTTCTATTTCCACGAAGACAATTAATGATTACGTGACAAGAATGTAGTAGGTTTTGAGACCGAGCCCACCTGAATTATAAATTGAAACACTTTAAAGTGTCTCAGCATTAAAATGAAATACAACAAAACAGTTACGTGAATTGATTACATATTTAAAACTACACGAGAAGTGTTTCTAGCATTGAATGTATATGCATCAGGAAACTATTTGGAGGATCATGTTAAAGCGCTGCACTCTGCGTGATTCAAGGTAGCGAGGATTCAGACTAATTGTGTACTTAAATACAGGTAGTGCAGTGCAACTACGATGAGCATTCTCAGCAAATAGCCAGTTTCAGCAAAACGTGAAAATCTAGCTTAAGCAGGACTCTTATTATATTCGTAAAATATCAATAAAAACTGCTGATTTTTAAGTAGTTAACGTAATATTAAGTTGTTGCTAGAAATAATCTGAATTGTATTCAGAATATAATATTCCGTACGTTAGAGTCCCGTAGGAAAATTGCCGCTCTCAAAGATTCATTCCTTCTTCTTCGCGGTGCAATTCGCAACACTGGGATTTTTTTATGTTTTATAACTTATACTTTCCAGATAAGTACACCCGTGTTCGTAGCCATCCATTGTTTTTATCCCAGTTGGTACTTGTGGATCTTGGGAGCACTCAATTTAGTACAACGGCAATGGTGTTCCTAAATGACCTACCAGAACACCATCCTTTTCTTACATCCTTTTCCTCTTTTGTCGGTGGTATTATTCTCCTAGATCTCTGTGATCTTTGACACCTGTCATATTCTTATGGTTTTATGTTTTTCTTTGTAAATATGTTTACGTATACTCTATGTGTCTTTAATAATTATATTATTATTATCTTTCGTACCTTGGAACTACGGTTCTTACTACGGTTAATTAAAGAAATAAAATAAATAAATATTCGCCGGAAGGTACTGGTGTAAAAAGATTTCGCATACTAATTGATATCGTATTGAGTGATCTTGTTAGGTTTAAGCGCTTTCTGTTATAGCGATACTCGTATTCTTACGTATAAGTATAATAAGTATTTGGTTATAATTCACAAATTCACAATTTATCAAAAATAATTTATTTGTTGTTATTGAATGGTGATTTTAAGGCGTTGGTAGCACGTCCCAAAGCTCACGTTCACGGTAGACAGGCTATAATTCACCAAGCCAGCGTATTTGCTTGCAATAATTCACCGCACCGCCGTATTTGCTTGCAATTGAAATGCATTATTGCTCAGCTGATCGTTTAGCACGTGATGCGAGATGCAACGAACACAGCGCAAAATTTTGCCGGCCACAGAAAGCTCTAAACTACAAGTACACATACAAATTACTTCACCTTGCTAATACAAACAATGTAGTCAATTGACATCCACCGTTTATCAAAGAGCAACTCCGTGTCCCTGGGATCATCATCATCTGGATGAGGAGCAAGTCACAAAAGCAAAGAACTCACCAAGAAGCATGTTGACATTTATTTTAAATAAACGATAGACAAAATTCAGGCGTCTGCCCGGGTCGGAACATTCTGCGTCCCTCATAGATCCCGGATAGACTCCAACTGAGATCGCTGGCAGTCGTGACAGTTACTGCGCCGAAATTACAATGTGCCTATTTATGAAACTAATGCCCCCCGCGTGACATGTAGCGCTGATGTGATAGGTAGTATCTGTCAAAACAAACGAAATAGCGCATGAGTATTGGTGATGATTAATTGGATTTGTGAGTAATAACTAGGTGAGTAAGTAGTTAACACAGCTTCTCATCCCGTTGAATGAAAATCTGTCGAAAGACGACAGTGGACTTGATTGGATCATGATATTGTGGCTTTTGGGTTAAGCCGTGTGTGGTGAATTACTTCTTTCCAATATTTCGACCGCCATTGCAGGGGTCTTCTTCAGCGTTGATGACTTAGTGATGAGTTGGTGTCTGGAAAACTAACGTAAGTAAGCTAACAAGTCTAACGTAACTCCACGAGCGTCATGTCGAAGAATCGTGCACGGTGGGTATGTTTTAAGAAGCGTTCCTCCACAAGGGTCATAAGGAGTATGTTTTAAGGAGAATACCTTCACGAACGTCATGTCAGACTGTGGTTGTCTTTTCGTGTCTGTACAGGTTTTTGAGTATGTGCTAGAGGTGGAAGCCATGCTATTTTAAGAATCAAACCGTCATCCCTGTTGATGTTGATGGTATGTCTTTTGATTTTAATAAACTACCTTAAACTGACGGCAAAACTACCTCCAGACACCAAGTCATCACTAAGCCATCAACCCTGAAGTAGACTCTTGCAATGGAGATCGCAATATTAAATATAAACCCAAAAGCCACTAAACCAAATCTGGCCGTGAAAATCTAAGAAGTTATTGGTTGGATCATATTTACAGATATATCAGGTTTGTAAGAGAGCAATAAATAAAGATGCTTTTAGAGAAACTCCTGCTCTAGGAAGGAGAGCTGACATGGGTTAGGACGAGTACCATATAGGTTGTATGAGTTTTGTGCCAGCAGCTTGCAGCAAGGACCACATGCTTCAAATACATCCAGGGGCGTTATATGAGAGACATTAAATTAAAATTCTAAATGTTAATAACCTAAGCGCAATAAACAATCAAATTATGAAATTTCGATTTGGATTTTGATGAGCGATTTCATTCCATGTATATTTGCACATAATTTAAAATAATATTTAGATTTAAATTCAATTATAATTAAACATTTTACAACTGTCACATAAACAATACGCTTAAATTAATTCACCTCAAAGCACAGAGGATTAATGCAAACTAATAAATTATTTACGGTGAGATTGCGCAAAATATATTTCGTTCTCTATTTATGCTACTGTACGCACGAGCCAATTGTACTGACAGTTGGTCGCGCCGCCTGGTCGGCTCCCACGGTACACCCAACCCAATGCGGATATCCCGCAGTAGGATTAGGTTGGAATTGATTTTTCAATGGATTTTTATTTTTTTGTCCACGTAGAACAACAATGTACATTTAAAATCGCGAGCTCTATCAAAGCAATCCTATTTTAAAATGTTTTAAAACTTTTGATTTTTGTAGAAAATAGTATTTTATACATAATTAATAATGCAGTAAAAAACATGTCATTTAAGTATAAATTTTTTAATGAATTTACATCAATGGATAAAGAGATACAAAATTTCATATTTATTTACTTAACTGGTTAAAAAACATATTTTAAAACAGACATACTATAGTATTAAAAATAACATTGTTGATTTACCCATTTTACGCTCTGCATTGACTTCAGCTGTAGTACCAGAGAAATAACGGGTCCGCCAAATAGCTTTTTTTTTTTGAAAATGGGGCGCAAAACATCGAGTGTAGCTTCGGCTGTGTGGCAAGTAGCGCCGTCCTGTTGAAACCAAATGTTGCCAATATCCTCTTCTTCAATTTTTATGAACAAAAATGGCCCGATAACGATCGCCATTGACTGCAACGGCCACTCCTTGCTCATTTTCGAAGAAAAATTGCATGATTTTCAAAGTAATGTCGCAATATTTTCCAGCATTGTTCAAGCAAAAACACAACCATATTCGTTTAGCGGAAAGATAAAACTAATTATCGGTCAAATCAGACATCAGCTAAGTGTTTCCATTCACGAAATAAACACTAGTTAAAAAAAAAACGTTAGATGGCGGACCCTTTATTTGGGTGTCCAATAATCAGCGTTTTTTAAGGAAGTCAGATAATTCGCCTAATTCTCTTTTATGACACAATTTTTTCCTTAAGGGGTGACTCAATCCTATTATGGTGCACCCAAATTTAACAAAAATACATTATTTTACTTGAATATTTATTTTAATATGATAGCTTTTTTATTATATGATGTACACTTTTATAAAAATGATATTGAATAAAATATACATTACGGAATAATTATATAAAGTATCAATGAGTACAAAAATATTTGTTTATTTAAAGTGTTACATGCTAAAAAAATATCTACCAATTAACAAAAATAGATGCTACATTTTATTACGTACATCTTTGCACAAAAACGTTGTATTAAATTCAATTAAAATAACAAAATACTGTAAGTGACAAACGCAATTACCAAAAACTATAGCTGAAAATTAAAAGCTTGTCCAATTACAATAGGTTTTTTATAGTAGAATGTGATATCAGCTTGATATAACTCCTTTAGTCTGATGCCGTAAGGCCTCGAAAAACGATCTTTTGTCTCTTATTTTTGTTCGCTCGCCTGATATGCACATCTAATATTAATTGTATAATGTTGCACGGCGTTTGCATGCGCCATCTTGTTTGTTATGACAGTTGGTCCATTTCATGTTGGCCACTGTCATTTACTTCGTATGTCTGCCGCCAGATGTCAGAGCGCGCTGTCAGTAAAAACGCGCGGGGAGTTGGCGGTTGAAGTTTGACTCGCGGCCGTCATAGTGCGCGCGCCTTGGGCGTTCGCTATGGCGAGCGACATTTGTGAGAAATAAACGCGTTATATGTGAAACAGAAAAATGTGTTTATATTGTTAACCGGATCCTGCATCCTTCATCCAGTTAATCGATATCTGAATAAGACAGGAGGATATCAAATGTTTTGTAAAAAATCGCTGATCTGCTATTCGAAAGATTACCGATGAAAATTAGAAATATTATGTGATTCGTATTTCATATACTCGCGGAAAAAAATAATATCGGGATATTCTGCCATGAGCGATTTAAGTAGATAAGATAGAGCCTTGTATAGTTCGTATATTTTTGTATCTGATACACTCTATATCTAAAAAACAGCAAGGAATGTAAATATAGTATAGGTTGAACTAATCTAAAAATAAAATTACTATTTTTAATTAATTAAAAATAATTAAATAAATAATTATGCACCGAGTATTGTCAGTTGATAATCTTAATGTTAATCTACATTAACATTTTAAAGCGAAAATTCCGCAATGTCTAAAAACTAACTTCCTGTATTAACTTATGGCGCAGAGACGTGGAATCTGACAGCAAGTCTTACCCATAAAATAAGGGTCATCCAGCGTGCTATGGAGAGATCCATGCTCGGAGTGTCGCTAAAAGATAGAATCCGAATCCAGTAAATACGCGGAAGAATTCAAGTAGTGGATGCTACCAAACGAATGGGCACACTCAAGTGGCAATGGGCAGGACATATCTGTCGAAGAGACGACGGTCGATGGGGAAGAAATGTATTGAAATGGCACCCAAGAACTGGCAAACGAAGCATTAGACCTCCTGCAAGATGGACTTACGACATAAGAAGAATAACGGGAGTGACCTGGATGCGGAAGGCGGAGGATCGAAGTGGATGGATTTTCATGCGGGAGGCTTACGTTCAACAGTGCACGGATACAGGCTGATGACGACATTAACTTCATAAGCTTCCATACTCTAACGTAGTACTGACAGGTGGTCACAGTTAATAAAGATAACTAATTGGTTTATTCATGGATGCGAGGTTATCAATCGGTTACCAATCAATTAGAATAAAAATGAATTTATTTTACTTTCACATTTTAGTGTCACAAATTCGCTGGCGGGTATAGCTCAATGGTCGAAGCGTTTGCTTTGAAAGTCAAAAGTCGTGGGTTCGATCCCCGACGTAGATTAAAAAAAAGGATTATTAATCGATTTCTGAGCTCTTAAATACCCCGGTTAGTGTGAATTTGATCCCTTACCCGTAAAATGCCAGTCGTAGCCAATTAATTGAATAAAAAAATGGTGATAGATGAAAGTCTTTCCGTGAAGAACACCCATTCATAGTAAATTCCTGTAATAATAAGGATGATGAGTGAATATCGGAGGGTAGTCTATGAAGTTGGCGGATCAACACTCCACATGCAGCGCTTAGCCATATGCACCATGGTAAGCATCATAGATTTTCACAGATGATACTTCAGAATTGTTATCACCATCTGTCGATATTCTCCTTTCTGTGTTTACATAAAAATAAAGATAAAATAAAATGGTTAATCATACCCACGTGTATATGTTAAACTTGTGTATTTTAATATTGTCCTGTAGATGTAAAAACAGCAAGAAAATTTATCAATTTAGACTTAAATACTCGTACTTATTCTGTAAATGTTTTATTAATTTTATTAGTTTTATTATTAAATTAGCACTGGCAACTCCGTCACAAGCTGAGCACATTGTGATGATAGATATATTGAGTTCTTCCATATAACTAACAAGTACTTTTAAGAAGTCCAGTTTACTTTGGCTATCCATCTCGGATCGATACTTAGAGCACAGAAACTCCAAACAGAGTGCGAAGCAGTGATAAAATAATTATCAGCTAACGGATCAGTGGGTTGAATGAGCGGTCTGGCAAGGAGGTAGTAGTCGGGGTGGCTGCTCCGTACCATTCCCACATACAACTGGGAGGGTCTTATCCCCATTTTACTTCGCGGAGGCATTTTCCTTAAAAATTCATGAAATCAACACGCCCTACCGCTCTTGTAATCCTGTTCTTTATACCGGCTCGATGCACACATTTTGAGGAGGTAAAAAAAAAATGTCTGCGATTTTTGCCGTTTCCCGGAATTTCTGGGAAATTGTTCGTCTGTATATTGTCTTAATTCTTTTTATTCAGCCGTATAACGTAAGGAAATTCTTTTTGTTGGAGTAATAAGTTTAGAGATGGATTAGAATGATAATGATATTCAGTATTTTTTAAAAGAAATGATGAAGAATTATTTATGCATATAACGTTTTTTTAAAATATAACATCTGGTACTTTATAAATAAAGTTGTTTTATACATTCGAATCTAGTCAATGGCATAGTCTAGTGGCAAAAGCGTTTGTTTGTCATTCAGACGTTGTCGGTTAAAAACCCGACCAAGCTTAATTTTTTTAATTGATTTAATCAAATCACGACCCTGGTAGGGTTGAGCCACCCTTAAGGAGAAAACAAAAAAATACAGGCCACAAAAGTATCGAGCTGATCACCCGATCTCCTTAAAAGCGCTGGTTATTAAACACCCTATTCTATCCATTTCTCTAGTATTACAGCAGCTGTCTAAGCGAATTCGCGGGCTCTTGCCCTGGAGGCTCCCAGGAACCATCTATGTTTTCATGTAGACCTCCGGGTATACAGGTGTTCTCGGACAAAGCATGGACAATCTGAACTTAAAGAGCTATGAAACAATTGTGGTGTCCATATGATCGGAAAATGAAACACATACGAATAAAGTTAAACAAATCTAGTGAATATTTAAAAATTCGATTTAAAACAATTTAGTTTCCATCTGATGACAGAACAGTTTAACTTAAAATTTACAATAACATTAGTATGCCCACGTTACTTGAAAAAAAAAAGAGGTTTCTTAAGCAGTAGGTTTTTGAAAAGCATAAATTCAAATCTTATTGTGATAATTACAAGAAGAAAAAAAAATACTTATATACTAGTTTTTATATAATACAAATATTCATTTAAAAATGAATGGTGCCAATATTAATAATATGTTATCAAGAAGTCTTATTTCTTAAAATATATGTGGCATTTTTGTTTTCTCATTTCTTTGCAAGACATTGACTGGCTATCCCATATTTTCTATCCCAACTATTCTGGCATCGTGCCCAGAGAACAGCAGAGAGTTTTCTATCCAGAAATGTTGTTTAGAAATCTTTATTTGTTCTTAAAGATGCGAGATTCCTTAGAAATATGACTATGTGGTGTACTACATTCTGAAAACGTAGTACAGTATACATTTATACCATTTTTATAAATATTTTCATATAAAAGAAAACAAAACATTGTCGCTTGGTAAAAAATTCTTCAATTAATCGCTAGAGGGTACAATAAAAAAAAACTAATCATCATTAATTTCTCTTTCCACTAAGGCGTGCTTACACTTATTTTCATACCACATAAATATATACTTTGGCTACTGCATCTCTTATACACTTAATGCTTATACAAAACAAATTTAAATTATATATATAAGTTAAATAAAAATATAACTTACGAAACTACAAAAAATTAAATAAAACTGAATGTACGCCTGATATGTAACGCGATAATAATTATAAATACTAAATAACCTGTCAGAAATATGTAAATAACAAAATTACAAAAAATATAAACATATTCGTGATATTTAAATAGTAAATCTCAAGCATATACTCCTTTTGCTTCACGTTGCCATTTACAATCATTGCTTTAAGTTTTTCGTTCCGAATAGGTACACCCGTTCTCGTAGCCATCCATTGTTTTCTCTACCAGTTGGTACTAGTGGATTTTCAAGCTCTCAATTTACTACAACTGCAATGGTACTTCTAAATGGATTACACCTCGATTCTTTTCTCACATTATTATCCACTTTCGTCAATAGTATTGCTTTTCTAGATCTCAGTGTAGTGATTTCTCAAGTATTATTCTTCCTGTGTCTTTCTTATTACTTTCATTGATTTCCTTACGTTTTGATATCAGCGTGATATAGCTCTTTTAGAGCTGATACCGAAAAAGCCTCGAAAAAAGATCTTTTGTCTCTTATTTTTGTTCGCTCGCCTGACATGCACATCTAATCATGTTAGTTTAATTTTTTTTACATAAATACACGGCGTTTGTATACGCCATTTTATTTGTTTTGACAATCGCTCCATTTCATGTTGGTTCAACAGTCAACTTTAATTTGTGCCGCGATTATCTTTGGGGCACTACATGTCACAGTGCCCCGTCGGACGTCAGCTCGTGCAACGCAGCAGTTCTCGCCCGACCGAGGCCGTCGATACAAAATGTTACGGTCGGGCGGGGAAACAGAAATATTATATTGAAAATAAACGGGAATTATGCTTATGAAAAGCTTCTTTACTTTGCGACCTACTCCTGCATCCTTCCTCTACGCGTCTCAATCCCGACTTGATGTCGCCATTTTTAAAGAAGGTGGAAGACATTTTTTATGCTTCTTTATCTTTTATTTTTATTTTTTCTGTATTTTACATGATTTTATTCAATGCCTTTAATTCAAATAATTTTTATCAATTGTAATGTTTTTTTTTTAAATTGAAAATAGTGTTTAAAATTACTATCACCGAAAAACGCAAAAAGCTTTGCTTCTCCGAGGTCACTTTTTTTTTCAATCAACTTAGTTTTTCTTAATGCTTTTGCTTTTGATCGGAGGGTATCTAAAAGCAGTTAAACCTCTCACGCCCGTTTATCCATCACCCCACCAGTAGTATTCCAGCCCCGACCTGAACCGAGAAAAGAAGAAAACAAACTTCTAATAAATCAGCCGGCCCCTTTCGCTTAGTTTCATTTACTTTTACTCCGAAAAGTGAAATTTTGGAAAAAAACTTTATCGGAGGGCACTCCTTAATGGACGTCAATAAGTATAATTTATATATAAATGGTAAATACCTTATAAAATACCTGTTAAAATTATTAAAAGGGACTATGAAAAACCTAACTAAATACAAACACTATTACTTAATATTATTCTTCTGGAATTAATTAGACCAAACCACATTAAAATACGTGCTCTCGTTTAGTCAAAGTTAATAACGTAAAATAGATGTATATTATACGTATGTAGATGAAAATTTAATAACACTTCGTGTTGTTGGTTGAGTTGAAATGTATATTTCAAACAAATTATCCAAGTAATGAAAATGATAGCCTTATCATTCATATCCTTAAAATGCCGATTAGAAAATGCTTCAAGCTTGTTAGCCAAATCTTCTTTCTTTTTAAGTCTTTATGATGAGAAATTGATTTCTTTACTTAACCGTGGCATCATTTCTATAAAATAAATCACAATTATTTAGATAATATTTTTAGCAAATATTAGAATTAATGTTCAAAATATAGATTTTTCATAACTGCAGTTATTCACATTGCATTTAATGTGACTTTGAGATACCAAATTAACTTGAAAAAAGAATATGTAAAAAACCGTAAGCTGTCGTGTTTGGTGCATTATTTATATGCACTAATTTGGGCATAAAATTAGTAATTTTGCTAATAATATATTTATTTATCTACCTTCTTTTACATGCATCACGTTAGATATGGCCGCTATTTAGGAGAATGTACTCTCAGTGTACAGTGTCCTAAATAGAGGTCATATCTACCGTGATCCATGTAAAAACAAGGAAGATAAATAAATATTTATTATTTATAATGGATCTCGAAATGAATGCTGAAAACATTAAAAGAATTTTTTTTTCTTCTGTTACATCTCGTTCAACTGTGTCATAATTTAAATATATTTTTAACAGTTTTTTATTTTTATCTTTTTACTATTGTATATCAAAGTGGTACTTCCTGGCATCAATTTAAAATCTTTTCAACAAACCAAAAATTCAAAAGGGCACAAAGATTTCCACCTCAACGGAAGAAAAGAAAAAAAAACTAAAATTAATGATCGCTTCTAGACCAGAAACATTTTTACGAGAAAGAAGAAAAAACATAATTTGTCTTCGGATACATTTTCCTTTCAAATCCCTACACCCATTCAGGCAACTCAAAACTAGTGCCGCGCTTGCCTGAAGGCTGAAAAAATGTTATTTTTGTCTTCGAACGCTTTCACTTTCAGAAGAGCTTTCAAGATAGATGCCATAGGGAGAGCTTTTCTTTGCGGAATTTCACGTGGAGCTTTCCAATAATATCGTGAAAACGGTGAGCAAGGTATAATTGTAACATGGTAGAAATAAAAAGTCTTGAAATCAATTTTTATATAATGATGACTTTTTTTCTCTTTATTAGTCATTCTACATTCTAGTAAATATTTATAAAATTATTATGTGGTGTTACAGAAGGAGTTAAGGGCTGATCATTCTGAATAGATCAATATGGAATGTTTAATGGTGCTTGAAAAGAGTTCCTCGGGTACAATATTAATGTACACATGCATATGGGATCAATTGAAAAATTTCGTGATCCCGATATTACTCGTAGCTTTAAAAAAATCTTAGTAGACCTTCAAAACTTAGGAACCATAGCTTGAAATTCAAACTGCTACCCACTCTTTACAACATTAGGCTTTAGTTATCCATAAGGCTTACATATTAAAAAATATTCCCGACAGTACTATGCCAGGTGTTAGTTTATTGAAACATTCTGGCAGCCTAGATTCCAAGTGTTGTTTCTGTGGTGACCATATGCATTTTGTGATTAGAAATTGTAATGAAAATGTGGAGATTTTTATAAATAATTATAAAATAAGAACAATTATTTAATAAATCGAACAACTCTTGAAGATGTCTAGTCGTATGGGTTAAAGGCATATTAATACAAGTATGATTAAAGAAAAAATCATACCACGGTAATTTCGAATTCAGACAAAAGTTTAATGCATTTTTACGTTTTTTTTTAATTTTAACATGCTAGCAAAGGCTTTACTTCCCAAAGGAACAAGTCTATATTGACTCTGAGAAAAAAATATTTGGTGAAGACTAGTGAAAAAAATAGTATGGTGCTTTCTTAACCCTTTTATTACGGCTCGGTAAAATACAAATTATACTGTCAAACACAAATTAGTTATTATTCCAGCAAATCTCTAGGATCCATTCTGGTAAATAATAAAGATAAATTTAATAAATTCTCTAAAAATGAGGTCTATAAAGTGAAATTATTGTAATGTTTTGTATATTGAACAGTCGGGGAGAAGTTTTGACATCCGGCTTAAAGAACATCACATTATGAATATACGAAAAATGGTAACAATATGAACATATTTTAGTCAATTTGATAGTTGTTTAACTGTTAAAATACAGACAAAATGTAATGGAAAAATTAAAAAAATAATAACATTAATATATAACATATAAAATGTACAAAACTGTAAGCATTTGTGACTGTTAAAGTACGTTTAGGCTCATCTCACATATAACCGAAAACGGGTGTTGTTTTGGCTCAACTTCTTCAAGCTTTTTTCCAAGTGCTGGTAAACACGGCAGCCTCTTCGAAGCCTTCCGCAGGCGGGTTATTTATGGCGCAGGCTACGCGGCCACCCGCGGCGAGCACATCGAAATTATTGAAAAAGCTCCTCCCGAAATTCAGCTCAGAAAAGCATCGGAAGTGTCTGTCTAGAAAACTCGCGCCTGTAAGTTTTTAATGCGCATACAGAAAAATGTAGACTATCATGAAAAAATAACCAATCTTTAGAGATTATAAGGCTTGTATATATTTTTTGAATGCTTAGCATTGTATGTAGATTATTGATGAGAAACTATTTACAGATTTACTACATATTCATTACTCGTATTATTTAGGCGCTTTGCAAGCTACGTCAAATATGGATAATTATTTTTGTTATATTTCACCAAATCCGCTCCATATTTAGAGCATATGGACACCGCAAGTTGCCGTTTTTACAATTCTGTAAGTTCAGGATGCGCTTACATTGTATCAGAACATGTGTATACCAGAAGGTTCACATGGGAACATTAATGGTTCCCGGGAGCTTCCAGGTCAAGAGACTGGAAACTTGCATAGACTGCGGTTGTATTACTAGAGAAATATTTGGGTATTGAATGATCAGCTTTTTAAAGAAGATCAGACGATCAGCCCAACGCTTCCGAGGTCCTAAAATGTTTTCCATTTTAAAATAAACTACTAAATATTTAATTATTTAATGAAATTTACTCCATTCATGCAAAAATATGGCCATTGATATAATTATCAATAAGAACATGCGGATTTAATTAATTAAACTTTTGATAAGCATTGAGTATACGATGTTCAGATAAAATATTTTTTCTGAACTATGGTTTAATCAATTTAAATATTTTAATTAAATAGTTATTGTATAACAGAATAAAATAAATTATTCATGTACATTGAATAAGCATTCGATTATGGGATGTTCAGATAAAATATTTTTTTTGAACTTTGGTTTATTCAATTTAAACGTTGTTTTAACGTTAAATAGTGATCCATGTGAAAACAGAATAAAATAAATTATTCATGTACATTGAATACTTTCGTTGAATTATTGAAAATATAAAAATAAATATTATATTTAAGTGTACGATTTGGTTTTATGAAATCTTTTTACTCTCAAATACAAGTTTGTTTTACTATTATTAAGTTTACCTCAATTTAGTACACTTTCTAGGAAAAAGTTAACAGGATAGGTTTCTTGCGAATTTCTATAAATAATAAATAAACTTATACACCTCTTCAAGAAAATTGAATATTTGAATATTCAATTTTAAAATAATTTAAATATATTCAATGATAACATTCATAGCCGATATTACACTCCGTGAATATTTTACAACTGAAAAACAACTGTACAATTACAATATAAAAATGAGATATTTTGTAAAAATATACAAAGTAATATTAAAGCGTTGGGCCATCCCTTAACATGAAATGATCGAGGACTAGAGAATGTCTGTTTTTTTAAATTGAAAAATCACTCAAAATATGCTTCGAAAACTACAACTGCCGTCTTTTTGGGTCTTCAGGCTACCACTCTGGATATCATCAGAGAAATGTCTTGGGCAAAGTATGGATAGTGTTAATTAAGAGCTAGTAGCTACAATTTTTAGTGACCATGTGCTTTTTATATGGTATGGATATTGGAAAAAGAAAACAAAAAAATATTATCATCTCGATATAGCTATTTCAGGCTGGTGCTGAAAAGCCTCGATATCTCTTATTTTTGTGCGTTCATCTGACACGCATTTATGAAAAATATTGTTTGAATTTCAGATTTTAGTAACTATATTTCAATTTCGATTATTTCGATCCCCGACGGAGATTAATTTTTTTTAATTGATTTCTGAGCTCTAAATACCCCGTTTAGTGTAAATTTGATACCTCACCCGAAAAATGACAGTCATAGCATATTAATTAAAATTGGTGGTAGACGAAAGTCATCCCGTGAAGACGAACCTTTCATAGTAAATTCCTATAATAATAAGTATGATACGTGAATCTCGGGCTGTAGTCTTTTGGGGATCAACACTCCACATGCAGCGCTTAGTCATGTGCAGCAGCTTGGTAAGCTTCATAGAATTTCACAGATGAGTATTCAGAATTATTATAACCATCTGTTGGTATTCTTCTGTATGTGCTTACATAAAAAAAAAATATATGCGGCGTCTACAGGCTTCATTTCAGGCATGTTTCTTTGATTTTGACAGTTGATACCTGTCATGTGCAAGCGCTTTGCAGGCGCCATTTTGTTTATTTTTACAGGTTACCTGTCAACTGGGTGCCATTAGTTACATGGATAGGCGCTAGGTCAATTACGGTCACTGACTATTACTACTGCTTGCGGTGTCAGTCGGAGTCTATCCGGAACCTATGATGGAAACGGCATTATTCCGTTCCGGGCAGACGACAAAGATTGTTATTTTATATTAAAATATATTTTTAATGTGCTTCTCGAAAAGTTCTTTACTTTGTAAATTACTCATCCTCCCACCACGCATCTCGATGATGATTGCAAAGACATAGAGTCCCTTTGGTTAGATGGATGATTTCAAAATATTAATAATTAAAAAATGACTAAAAGACATGTACGTCGTATTTGTGCTGAGAATATGATTTACTTGTTGAGTGGATAAAAAATAATGATTATTAATGAATTTACGTTTTTCATCTGATTGTGAAAATATGTTTTTTTGAAAAGAATTCCAATAAACAATATTCAGCATTACGAAATACAACTGTATCAAAACCTTAACAGAATCTTCGACAACTACGAATATTTTCAATATGGAAAAACAAGATGAAGAAAAAATAGTAATTCAATTTGTGTTCTTCAATAACCGAGACGATACTCACTCACAAGAGAACTAGTTGCGAGGAAATGGTTATTGGATGTTCTCTTTACGACCATCGCGGAGATTCCTTTGAATATCAAAGGTTCTTCCCATGAAGCGTGCAGAATTGAATTTCTATATTGGAGGTATTATGTCAAATTGCCATATTTTCCGTTGAAATTGCACACAGGATGGACGGAAATGAAATAAACATAAATAACTTACAATTTTATAGTGAACTCGAGTGTAGTTTTACATGTTTGTAAAAAAGCTTTCCAACACATTTTTTAAATTTCAAATGTAAAATTATTTTCAATGTTTTGAGCATTCACTTTGAGATCCATAATAAATTATAAATATTTATTTATTTATTTACCTTGTTTTCACATGGATCACGTAACAAAAGTTCTCTATTAGGAGACTGCAGTTTCGACTAACTCGTAGTCTTTCTCAATCCTTCTCTAGTTAAGAGGTAACTGAGCTACGTTGTACTTATAAGTGGTGTAACCCATTTTTGTAGGGGAGGGGGTGGGGGTGTGTCTATCAGGAAAGGAGAGGGAGATAGGTAGTGTTGCAAGTATGAAGGAAGAGATAAATACATACTATGAGTTAGTCGAAACTGCAGTCTCCTAATAGAGAACTTTTGTTATGTGATCCATGTGAAAACAAGGCTTATAAATAAATAAATATTTATAAGTAAAATTATTATTTTTATTTTCGTGTCGACTTACAAGCGTAAGATTGGTTTACTTTGTTTTTTCTATCGTTATTACCAAGGTCGCTGCTCTTTGGAACTTAAAGAACTAATTCCTTCTGTACCCACCCACAACCAACACATTTGTCATACACTTTGTCATACACGGTTACTGTATGTCGACCAAAAACTGTCAGATTCCAAAGTTTCTCCCTAAATGCCACCAGTAAGCCTTGGAATGCTCTTACATCGTGTGTTTCACTTAAAACAGCGTCCAGCCTCCTTGGTTGAACGTCATAGTGCCCTGGTCTCGATCAGTTGTACTTTTCTGCATATGATTACATAAAAATAAAAATGTTGACGATGAAATGGTTTAAGCAAGTTGAATCATATAATTATTTTATTTTTTAAATTAAAATAAACCCGAAATATTTATGCTGACCTAAATATATTAAATAACAAGTAAAACTACACAAAAATAAATAAATAAAAGGGCGCTCATGATTATGAAAGTGGCGTAATTCATGTTTCATCCGTTTTGAGATAATTACAGGTTTATGTTTTGATGTCGGTTAAAAAATGATGAAAGCGACAATGTCATGATATTGTGGCTTTTGAGAAGTTATCTATTGACAATGTAATATTGCATTAATTGCTTTATTTAAATTTTTCGAATTTATTTTTGATAAAGATTGAACTTAAAAAAATCACAGAAATGTGAACTGAAATAGAAAAAAAACTATTGAATTAGTTTTGAAATTCATGTATAAATGAATGTTTTTTAATTTTAGATTAACTCTTCAGACTTAAGTAAATCTTATTATTGCAACACCTATGATGTATTTTGTTGACACACATAATTATTAATTTTTATTTTTGATACGATTTTACTCAAATCGTATCAAAAATATGTTGAAAAAGGGATTTTATTAAAATAAAAATTTTGATCAACAATTAGATTATATTATTACTAAGCGACGATTGTCTGAAAATATACTGAAAAAAATATTAAGCGAGTCAATATTCAGGAAAATATTTCGCCCAGTGAAGACTGTATGTTTCGTTTCGCAGTTCTATGGAATAGCAATCGCAGTTTTCCCCAATTTATCGTGTAACTTTATTTCCCGAGCGCTTTTCCTAATTCTGGAATTTCCCGCGCTGCTTTTGTTTCTTCTTTCTTTTTTTTTTTGATAGATTTATCTGCAGTAATTTTCGTTACAGTAGCGCCAAAGAGAAAACAAATAATTCCAATAAATCGTTCATTATATGACAAGTATGATCTATAAGCTCTCTTTCTAGCTCTCGGTATGAAGGGATTTGTGTTAAGCACTTCGAAATGGTGGAGCCGAAATGAAATTCTTTTATGTACTGTAATAGCACTGATAAATTCGCATTAATATGAGTGATATCGATATTATTTTGGCAAAACATCTTGGTTTTGGTGTGTATTATTGCTTTTATTTATCATTTTTTAAGTACAATTTCATAATCTTTAACCTTTTGAATGCCATGACCCTGAAAAGATTTATGCATCTCCTCGTGGATTATTGAAGATTTGAACCCTTGAATAGTCTCCAATTTTAACCATTTTTTTTCTCGGACAGATGATAAATGTCACCATAGACCCAAGCTATAGCATTGACCGAAAATATACAGTTTTATAGAACACCAGTGTGCTCACGGCACTGGCGGGCTTCCCGCATTGGAACCATATTTGGGCTCACGGCATCCATATGGTTCATGTACAAATATATTTTTGTAATCAATTTCAAAGTTAAATGTATGAAAACACATTTCAGGTTCATCAAGCCCACTATTAAAGCATGATTATGACTTCGCTCAAGAATATGAAGATATTCTATGAAGTTATGGAATTCGAAACAACGTAAAAAACTTAAAAATATTAAATATTATTACAGTAAACGACTTTAAAAAGAAGATCGAGCCCCTCACCAAAATCATATGATATACACATCAAGAAAAAATTGGATAAATATAAATAAAAAATTTTATATTTTATAAGTGTTATATTATTATAAGTGGTGTAACCCATTTTTGTAGGGGAGGGGGTAGGGGTGTGTCTATCAGGAAAGGAGAGGGAGATAGGTAGTGTTGCAAGAATGAAGGAAGAGATAAATACATAAAAGTGGTTTAAAAATACTCTTACACCATTGTCGTTTATATGGGTACTATTGTAGTTGCCTCAAAAGACGACAAATAAGTTTTGAAAACTTCGAAATATATATTTTTTTATTTTTTATTCTCAACTGTGTCATAACCCTTCCTTTGTTATCTGCCGGACGGTTATTTTTCATAATTCCCTTTTTGTGTATTATTCCCTTTAAAGTTTTTTCTTTTTTTTCGCGCGGCTGCGAAAAGTTTTCCCGGTGAAATAAAACGAAGCAAAGGAGTAGTAAAACAAAGAAGATGTTGGAGTGTAAATTGTTACGGAAAAATCTTTGCGGAAATTTCTGAGGTGTGATTTTTGCAACGACAATGTTAAAACACCGCTCCTCGTCCGATCACAAGTTCAGTTAACTTTTGTAACATACCGATACTCTTGGGCACACCAAATGTTGTTGTTTGAGTTAAGTCGCCCCAGACATTCAAATAAAACTAGCCTCGAGAGCGTCGCACTATTCGTTGGTCGTCATTATCAGCCTGTGTCCGTCTACTGTTGAATGAAGACCTTCCACATAAGTTTCAACCCTACATCCTCCACCTTCCGCATCCATGCTACTTCCGCTATTATTCTGATGTCATTAGTCCATCTTGCAGTGGGTCGGCCAATGGTCCATTAGTTAGCTCTTGTACACCACTCCAATACTTTTATTCTCAATCAACCATCGACTCTTCGACAGATTTCATGTCCATATTCACGGTTATCAATAAACAATAATTCTCTTCTTGAAAGCTTAGTGATAGATGAAGAAACTGTTTAACTACTCTATACATGTAATAACTCTCTATAAAATATGCTCCAGTTAAGAGGCTGATATTGAAGAAGATTTTTGTATTTTATCATTTTAACAATTTGAGCTAGTAATTTTTTAATATTATTTTACAAGTACGAGGGTTATCCGTAAAATAAGGTTCCCATTGCGCTACAGTCCTGAAAAAACGCTATTATGGTGGTTCCCGTAAAATATTTTTTTTCAGCTAAACCTCAAGAAGAGGGGTATGCTGTCTAAAGGGGTGCGTTTGCATCAGGATAACCCTCCACCGCAAACCGCTAACGCCACTAAAGAGCTCATCGCAAAATTTGGATTTGACACCCACCCTACAGCCCAGACTTAGCCCCAAGTGACTACCATCACTTCTCTAACATGAAGAAACACCTGGGTGGAACGCATTTCGGCGATAGAGAAGAGCTGGAAGAAGCGGTCCTCAGGTATCTGCGTGGCTTGGCGGCAGATTTTGACTCGGGCATTTAAAAGCTCGTATACCGAATGCTAAAATGCATTAACTTTAGTGGCGACTATGCAGAAAAATAGATAAACGTCTGAACTTTCCGAAAATGTACGCTTTCGTGGAATTAAACATGTTCTACACTGCGAAAAATCACTGAGAACCTTATTTTACGGATAACCCTCGTATTACATGATCCTAATAAGAACTTAAATAATTTGAATTATAAAATGACCTTTTACATGCAGCATTGAGATATTTTTACCAGCCTCATATAACTTGCATGTACTTTTCCCATATCGGCTTCTTTGGAATAGAGTTTCATAAAAAAAAAAATTTGTTAACTAGATATTCTTGTTTTTTATGTTATTTAAAATCTCAAGTAAAAACACCTTGAAAGTGCCTATATTTTGTAAGTTTAGCCGTCTTGCTACGAGTTTATATATTACAAATATATATTACAAAAATATTATAATCTGTTTCACACCAAACGTTTATCATGTTATAAAAACTACGTGATATTTTCTCTAAAACCGTCGTTTTGCATATTTTCAAATAAATATATATTATTTTTTATTTATTTTCTGACGCAGAACAACGTGCGTTGGGATTCACAAGTCATATAAAACAAAAAAAATACAGTAAAATGATATGCCATATAGTCGTAAATAAATATTTACAGACTTTTGGACGTTTTCCAAAAGTGAAAGCAAAAAAAAAAACCTGCAAGGCGCTTTCTTTGTCTTTGTCCTCCATAGTCGGTGGGATTATGTACGTCGTCAAGTTTTAACGAACTAAATAAAAAGAAACCCTCTTAACGGCATGAATAAAATAACCCGAATCCTTTGGCGCCCCTCGCCGCACAGTTTGAGAACGGCTCAAACTTTTATTCTTAACTACGGTGTTTACGTGCTATTGCCTACGTATTTATCTGGATCAATGGCCCTCAATCATTTTTGATATACTACCTTAGTTTTTACACAACGGCATGTAAACGTTATCGATACGCGTAGACGTTTTTGTTTTATTAGAAAATACTTCCATATTCCAATACTTTATAGATTATTGAATATATGTACAAATAATTTAAGTAAATTAATATATACTAGTATCATCTTAATGACTTTTATCTCATCAGTATCAGAAAAAAAAAACTACGGACGCTGGGATTGGAATTCGAACCGCTTGAATAACCCAGTTTGTACTCGGCGCAGGTTTAACGTCCATTTGCTCTGCACGTTGACTCAAGAAATGCATATTATATTATATAGGAATGGTTAACTGTAATAATTCACTCAAATAACTGAAAAGGCTAAAATTGATCAATAAAAAAGGTGTAGTATAAATATATATATATGTATATCAATTTGTATTTGTACCTAAATAAAATCTATTTCTCTTCAAAAAACATATTAATATACTATATCTTCAATACTTTCAATTCCTTTTGCACATTCTTCTAGCAAGCAGAGTGACCCGGTAAAGCACCATAGATTCCTTGAAGGATATAAAACGTTAATCTAAGTATTCATGTAATACCGTAAGCAAAAAATACAGGGCAATGTGAATTTCAAATTGCAGGTATTTTTTACTCACAGTATTTATATAAAATCGTGTCGGAAACAACAGGGTCAGATCCTGATGGCGTTACTCCCGGCCATCATCAGGTTTTCCTGGGTGCAGCTACTTGGACACAGCGCACACTCCAGAAGGTGTGACAGGGTCTGCTCCACGTCACATTCAGTCGGTCCGCTGTAAAACTGGCAGGCGTTCATTTGTGTCCTCGTCTTGCATACTCCGGTACGAAGTCTGTTAAGGGACCTCCATATATTCTACCCCTGGTCGTGTCCAGGGGTTAGGTCCTCTTTCGGGGCAATCCAAGTATTACACTCAGTTGCAATTCTTCACATGTTCAAGGTGTAGTTTTCCATAAAGATAATGCAAGACGTCATTCAAGTTAGTAACTCACCGATGTTTTAACAGCTGGAATTGGATATACTGCAAATAAAACAAGAAGCACCTTCTGATTATTAAACATATTTATAGATGGTCAATTTAATTCGAGTGACATAAAACATCACCTGAATCAATTTTTTTTCAGCAAAGACCAAACAAATATGAGCATGGAATCAATTATTCTGCCAGAAAGAAGGCAAAATGGATTTCATCCAAAAATATATAATATATTATTAATAATAAAAAATATTTTTTTCATTTTAAAAAACACCTATTAAAAAAAAAATACTTTCATACCCACCCAATATTTGAAATTGATCAAAAATTAAAAAATTAAATGATGCGAATAATTATTAAAACTTACAAAAATATGCATAGTAAAACAAGCTTTTTTATTATTAAGAAGTAAAGTATAACCTATGTATGGCAAAGTATGCGCGCTTAAAGTATTGGAATCTCTGGTTAAACAAATATATAGGACAGTTCTCACATAGGCCTCGCAATTTAGGGGTTTCTCGGGCGGGTCATTACCGGAGAGAAATAAACAGAAAAAGTTATTTCAGCAGAAAAAGAGTGTCGGGTTCCGGGATTTCAGAGATGGCGGATCAAGGGGTCAGAGGTCAAGACGTTAACAGGATAAACAAAATAAATATATATGCGCAAATAGGAATGTGTGTGTCAGTACTCACTACAAAAACTCAGAAAGATATGTAAATACAAGAGAAAATTTGAAATACGCATCTAAAATATCAGTTAACCCACGAAAATATAATACTTGTAAAAAATACAATCAAACCTCCTATAATACAATTTTGTACGCTCCCTTTTATGTTGGTATTTTTGACTGACAGATGGTGATATTAATTCTGAAATATCATCTTTGGAATTTTATGATGCTTACAATGGTGTATATGGCTAAACGCCGAATGTGGAGTGTTGATCCGCCAACGACTACAGCCCGAGATTCACGCATCATCCTTATTATTACAGGAATTCACTATGAACGGGTGGTCTACACGGGACGACTTTCATTTACCCCCAATTTTGATTAATAGGCCATGACTTGTATTTTACGGGTGATGGATCAAATTCACACCAACCGGGGTTATTTTAGAGCTCGTACATCGATTAAAAATATTTTTTTTTAAATCTCCTTCGGGGATCGAACTCACGACCTTTGGCTTGCAAAGCAAACGCTTTGAACATCAAGCTATGACCACCGGCCATTTTGAGTACAGAGATTTTAAGGACTAAATGGTCCATGCCTCGGGAGTATCATATCCAATTTTATGAAAATGTTATAGAAAAGATCAAGAAGAGTGGAAATCGAAATCAAGATGCAAGATTTTGTTGGTACAAACCAATCCACCAGATTGATACTACGAAGAAGATAAAAGTGGTGGTGATACACGTTATTCACTTGTACAATTTGAGACAGACTCAACTTCTCGTTTATAATCATTAAGAGAAATCTGTGAACATCCCTTGCTGAATGTAGACCTTTCGCAAATTTTTTTCTCATCGTCATTTCTTTGCATCCAGCAACCAGCTTCTTCCTGCTATTTTTCCGATATCTTCGTTGTATCTTCTGAAAGTTTATATTTGCCAGTTTAAAAAAAACTCTCACAACTCGAAAACCTTATTTCGATTATTTAGTTTGAAAACCTTATTTAAAAAAAAAATACTATACATTTTTTGAAAACACTCTTGACTAAGCCTTTTTTATAACACGCAATTAAGCAATTTTGAGTACATTATGCAACATATATAGTACCCAAATTTTTTTCAGAACGCATGAAATTCCAGGGCCTGAAGATACAGCTGTAATACATGCTTTCCTGTAACATCTGGGAAACATATAACAGAAAATTATAAATACCTTCATTTCTTGACTGAATAAAATATGTTATTCATTCTTGCTTCGTCATTACAAACAAATTCAAACAATAGTACCCCTAATATTCTCTGCAGGTACCCATTTTCTTCTTCGTAGTAGTATTAATCTGGTGGATTGGTTTGCAGCAACAAAATCTTGCATCTTGATCCTCTGCCATACTCTTCAGCTCAGCATAAGAGCTACAACTCATGTCTTCGAACACTTGCTGCAAATACTACCGTCTAAAGCACCCTCTGCAGTTTTGCAATGTCGTGAAGAAGACCAGTGTGGCGCATGATGTACATACAGCATGCAATTAATGATATCAGAGAGAAAATTTGCTGTAGAGAAGGGGTCAAAATACACGGTCAAAAGATTGATATGAAAAGGTTTGCTGCAGCACAAAAACCAAAGTCATGAGAGTAAGCCGTAATGAGTAGCAGAACATTAATATATCAATGCTAGGAGTTACCCTAATAGATGCAAAAGAGTTTGCTTACCTTGGAAGTACGATCACCTGGGATGACAAAACAAAAAGAGAAGTCAACAGACGCTTACATCTAGCAAGGCTTGCGTTCAATAAAATAACCTATTTTCATAACTCATTATAAGGTTGCGTCACTTTTAAATGATCTTCGTGTTTTATTTATTTTAAAAACTTTACATCAAATATTTGAAATATGGTTTATTGTCCTATCCATATTGAAAGGAGTGATGCCTTCTGTCCCATTTTGTTTGAGGAAACGTCTTCAGGAGAAGGCATTGTTTACCGGAAACGGAAATCGAAACTGAGCCGCACGCTCCGGACGTAGGCAGGCAGTAACTTACCTTTATAGCCTCCGATATGAAACAACACGACAAATGAAAGTTTCAGGATTTCAGGACAGAGTGGCGGCTGAAGGACTGAAAGTTATGTTTTTCACGAAACATATTTTAGAGATATTTTCATATTTTTGCTAGTGGAAATTCCATTATTTAAAAAATTTACAATTCTTCCATAAATATAATAAGAGTATTAAAGGTTTATACATTTGAACTATTTTTGGACGAATAATAAATCATAATGATAAAAAAATACTTCAAAATACAAGTAACTGTAAATGTAATAAAAACACACCTAGTACAGGGAGAGGCAAAAAAAGCTGACGGTTTGATTAATTAAAATTATATCAAACCCTTTCTCCTTTTTGTAAAAAAGATTTGACGGTTTTCTGTAATCTGAAGTGATCAAACCGTCAGATTTTTTACCGCTCCCTGTATATGTGATCAATGTAAATCGATAAGATATGAGAAATCGATTGCTTATTATTTCGGATATTTTTTTATTAAAACTGTAATTATTTTATTCAAATATTTATTTTTCTATATCCGCTCTTAAGGTAATGATTCTTGATTCATTCTAAGTCATCTAATAACTCGTTACCCCATGTAAATTAAAAGACAAATCCGACCTATCCTTGAATATGGCAGTCACCTTTGGATTGGAGCCTCAAAATACCTTCAAAACTTAATTGACTCAGTTCAAAAAGAGTAATTCATTTGATAAACAATGACACTCTTACGTCTAACCTGCAAACAATGGAACACAGGCGTATGATTGGTTCACTTAGTCTTTTCTACCGTTATTACCACGGTCGCTGCTCTTCGAAACATAAAGAACTAATTCCTTCTGCAGCCACCCACAACTGATAAACTCGTCATACACTTGCCAAATATCCATACACGATTAATATGTGTCGCTCGAGAACTGGCAGTTTTCACACTTCCTTCTTTAATGCCACTGGTTAGCTTTGGAATGCTTTTCCATCGTCTGTGTTTCCTCCTTTCTACAATCTGGATCTCTTCAAGAAACAGATAAATATACACTTGCAATCTCCCCAACCCACACACAAACACGAACACAAAACACGTTTCCTGCATGCAGCGTCCAGCTGAGCGTAAAAGGTGCACTGGTTTTGACCGAGTGTGCTCTCCTGCACCGATTGCACAAAAAAAAATACTTTTATTATTCGAGACGACGAGTGATATGAATGAACGATTGTTTTTTTTTAAAGTAAGTAATAAACCCGATGTCCTAAATCTATTGGTCTTAAATAGTCTTTAAATTCGATTCTTGAAATCTATAAAGAAATAGTTTATTTGAAATATTCATTACATTACATCTCGGGCATTGCCCCACCAAACATACGGCGAGAAGTTACTACCAAGAAGGAACTCACCAAAGCAACCCACGACGCACTCCACCCTATGTTTGGGTACCAAAAGATAACTACACGGCTCAAATCAAGAAGAAGTTTCCTACAGTCGACAACGGAACTGGAGATACCTGAGGCCACCCTGCGGCTGAACATGTGGAGAAGCGCAACTGAGGGGAATACTTGGATTGCCCCGAAAGAGGACCTAGCCCCTGGACATGACCAAGGGTGGAATATATGGAGGTCCCTTAACAGACTTCGGACCGGAGTATGCAAGACGAGGACACAAATGAGGGCCTGGCAGTTTTACAGCGGACCGACTGAATGTGACTGCGGCGTGGAGCAGACCCTGTCACACCTTCTGGAGTGTGCGCTGTGCCCGAGTGGCTGCACCCAGGAAGACCTGATGATGGCCAGAAGTAACGCCATCGACGTCGCCCACTTCTGGGCAGACAGGATCTGACCCTGTTGTTTCCGACACGATTATTATTATTATTACATTACACTAAACACAATTCAAACAATGATAAAAGAGCGTTTTTAATTTGTATACTTACAAAGATAAACAAAAGTAGCTTTATGTGTCGTAAAACGGGGTAGGTGGTTGAAATCTGAGAAAAATTGAAAAACATTAACACACCCCTCGCGAGCTCAGAATTTCCATAGAAAGGCTCTGTCGTGGGGGACGCTCACGTTTAAATCTCATCTCACCGTTTTGGTTCATTCCACCCTCATTTTCTTTATCCAAGAAAACAAACATTTTTCAAAAACAATGTTACCCCGGCTTATACTACAGTGATGTGACAAGGTAAATGTACAATGTTTGTTTTAAAACTACCGTAACATTGTTAATTTATGCTAGAATAAGTAATTGAAATTGCTTTATAATTTGATTCTGAAAATAAATCAAACTCTAGATTATTGAATTTTATCTGTGTGAACGAATTATGAGTATGTATCTTAATAGATGACGTAAAAAAGGTTTTATGCAATCAAAGCTTTATTTTTAGAGAAGTTCACGAAAAAAATATGCTGACCAAAAAAAATTGGAATTTTTTAGAAAGCACATCGTTTTTCTCTATATGTGTTACAGTCAGAGCTTTCATAAATGTAAATTCATACACTTAGTAGTTTGTGTTTACACTAAATACACGTCTTAATAAAAGCTTCAATGATCATACGAGGTATTTTCAGCGTTACATACCTTAGGCCAGTTACAACTTAAGATTATGTTAGATACGCTTGCCGGCGGTCATAGTTTGCTGGCGGTCATAGCTCAATGGTCAAAGCGTTTGCTTTGCAAGCCAAAGGTCGTGGGTTCGATCTCCGACGGAGATTAAAAAAAAAGGATTTTTAATCGATTTCCGAGCTCTAAAATACCCCCGGTTGGTGTGAATTTGATCCATCACCCGTAAAATATCAGTCATAGCCTATTTATTAAAATTGGTGGTAGACGAAAGTCATCCCGTGAAAACCACCCATTCAAATTAAATTCCTTTAATAATGAAGGATGATGCGTAAATCTCGGGCTGTAGTCTATGACGTTGGCGGATCAACACTCCACATTCAGCGTGTAGCCATATACACCATGGTAAGCGTCATAGAATTTCACAGATGAGACTTCAGAATTACTATCACCATCTGTTGGTATTCTCCTGTATGTGTTTACATAAAAAAAAATAATTAAATACTATTTACTATTTCTATGAATTTTACATCTACTATTGTTAAGGCTTATACTGAGCAAATTAGTATATGCATATACAATATACAATAGACATACTAGTAAATGTATACATTTGTTTACCTGTATACTTTAAAGCTTGGACCGTAACATATACATGATAAAAAGAGCGGTTGGAGTCTTAGAATAATTTCTTGACTTGAATTACTATTGTTCAAGAACGAGCAGCTTTCAAAATAAGTTATGTGTTGTACTTACGAAATGATCTTAGGAATACATCAAGAAAATGGTTAATAATATTTGAAAATATATTTAATGATTTCTTTCCTTTAAACTTCCACAGAAAATATAATCTTAAAACAACTGTGTCTTGGAAATTAGACATTATTTTCCTTTTTTCTTCAGTAGTGGAGTTTTCTTGCGATTGTAAGTTGAAGCACGTTCCTCGATTGTAGTTGGAAGATTAACTGAAATAGTTTAAAGAGAGAAATTTATTTTCAATTAAAATTACGCGAGTATTGCCTTGAAATAATGTGTAAGACAATTCGAGAGATACATACAATGGGTTGCCCAAAAAAAAAAAAGATTTAGTAATGATTTTATTTCATAAGTATTATCGATAATTGCAATATGATACAAATTTAAATCTTATTACAGAGGTTTGTTATAATTATTATTGTTCTTTTGGGGTTATAAAATATCAATCTTCATCATATTTCGTATTTGATTGACATAAAATCCTGACAATAACTATTGACAATGTAAATTTTTCAGTGAATACATTATACAAGCTCAAGACAGAAAAAAAATTACAAGAAAAGGGCGTTACTACTTTGTCATGTTATAAACAGTTTGATGAAGCATGTAGCTACCACAAACTGAAGAAAAAAACTAAACATTGCTTAAGTTATAAGAAAATACTGTGTTTTTTGATAGTAAGGATAATTAACCTGATTTTTTTACGTTTAAGTATCAAACTATTAAAAAGTAATTTACCTGTATATAAGAATATTTTTTTAAATAAACTTTATTTGACGAGGTTGCAGAAGTTGATTGTAAAAGTTTTACTTTGTGACAACCACAGTGAAGGTTGTCGCATAAATAATATTTTGTGACCTTGGTATATATATACTTGCTTAATGCGTCGTGTTATTCACTCTAATTTTTAATACAATATGAATGAGAAATTCATATCATAGAATCTTCTATAATCGAATAGTTTTGGATATTGGATATATGTAACCATTTATTGAGTAAGGAGTCATTCAAGGTAATCGTAAAGCAAAGTTCTTTTTTGGAAAAGAGTAATAAATAAAGAATCTACAGAAATGCTTTATTTGAGATGGATACGATGAAATGGATATTAAAGGTCAGATTATTAAATATTGCAAGTGTTGCATTATAGTATAATCAATAAGACTAACTGTTTTTCATTTGATTGAATAAATGTGATCCATAATGAACTTCGAAGTTTAAATCTGGCTACAATTTTTGGTAATATTTTTTAATATACCTAAGCAATTGGTCTTTCTATTAAATTATATAAACTTAGTTATAAAATAAATTTGACTAATAAATCCAGGGTGAGTAAAATAATAAATTAAGTTAACGTATTTAAAGGTTTTTTTTTGGTCTAAAATGTGGGTTCCGTAATAAAAGAGGTTTTTAGAGAATATTTGTATCCTTTGTTAAAACGTTAGAGTTCTATTTTAAAGAGGAGTATTTCAGGATACAGCTTTTAACCCTTTAACGAACGCTAAATCGCTATATTAATTAAATTTTAATGTACAGTAATATTTTTAAAATATTTCTTAGTAGGTATATTTATTTATTATAAATTGATTTTCAAAAAAATTTAAATATATATTAATAATATTTCACAACTCATACAGAGATGTGGCAAAAACCATCATTTGTGATATTAATATGAGTATAATTGATAACAAGAACCTTGTATTAGTATATACCATAGAAGCATAAAGGTATATTATGTATTCGTTTAAATTTCAAGAATCGTCAACGTGGGGAAAATTGAGTAAATGTACACTTGTTTTATAATATTTTATATGAAAATCATCAGCAAGGTTAAAAATTATTAATTCAATAGTTATCTAACTAAAAATATTTAACTGTCACTATTTATTTTTTAACAATTTAATTGTAAAATATTTTTTTCTTATATTTAAATGTCCGATCAAGATGTAGGACAACAACTGGACTTCACATAGTTAGCTGTAAAAATTATTATGAAAAATCATATAAGAATAATAAATTCACCTGAAAAACAGTTTACAAACTCAGAATTTCCATTTGATTTTAATTTAAATAAAAAAAAATATATTTTAATTAAAACTTTGGCCTTAGAGTTTCAAAGAATGTCAGGGCTGTTGAAAAATAATTATATTAAATATTTATTAATGTGGCTTTTGGATTTCACCGTGTGTGGTGAATTGTTTCGATCCAATATTTCGACCACCATTGCAGGGGTCTTCTTCAGAGTTGACAACTTTGTCGTATTATATATATCCGATATATTTTTTCAAAATAAAGTAGGTTTTGTAAATAGGTCCAACTCAGCTACGCATTATATCGTACTACCGAATATTTTTAAGTAATTTGAAATTATAAATTCACTAAAGGGTTAAAATAAGGGTACGAGAGTATTTGGTGAATTCCCGTCACGTACTGTGGTGAGTCAACTCCAATGCCAGCCAAAGAGAATGATAATAATTGTGGTCCTCCCTGTGCCGTCCCTCTCAGACCTCAAGGATCTTCTATGCTTCGTCCCGTTCTCTCGCTAGCGCAGCTTCCGGTTTGGACCCTCGGAAATGAGCTAGGGAACGGAATTACCCAAATTTGTTGGCTTTTGACGACCCCTGGCTATCGATATTTGTAGTTGGGCGGCGTACTACTGACAGTACTAGTGTAGAGCACCAGCGTACATACTAGTAGATGAAGAATGTAAAGTAGTTGAGCTGTGAATTAATTCGACTGCAGTTAGTCTTGAATAATTCAATTTAACCGGGTGTATTAGAAAATAATACTATTGTGTTTTGTAATTTATAGATTACTCGGAAAAACTCTATATACAGATTGCATATTCTGATATTATTATATGATTAGTGCACGGTTTAGTTGGGTTAGCATTATGGTCGCGTCTTTCAGGAATAATCTATGTATCGCGTTGTATAATTATTGGTGTTATTAAGTATTTTCAATCATATAAATGAAATGAGATTGATATAATAAAAAACACATTTTATTGATATGTTTCGACTTTATTTAGAAGATACTTGAGAACGGCACCTTGACAAAGCCGTAACATGTCAACGAAATTTATCATATGTATAAGAACTTATTTTCATTTCGAATGAACCCAGTCAACTGCATATATTAATTAAATTAAAAACAAAACTTTCTGTGAAATTTTCGAAATTTTCATGTTTTTCTAGGCCAACTTTTTTTTTATATAAAAATCGGTATTTCAATGCGACCTCAAATTACCAACTCGAAGGACGTTTCAAGCAAAAAAGTAATCAAAATATAACGGTTATTTGTATCCGCATGTGGTATCGCGCAATAATAATTATCATTTAAAAATATGAAATATAAGCAGGGTAATGATAATAAAAACTAAATGAATAATATTTTACACGGGGTTATTGCGGAGCTGAGAAGAAAAGGTGATAAAAAATAATCTCAATAAATTTACCGGCGTATAAAAAAATCTTATTAACTCGGAGCGCGCGAGAAACGGCATAGAGAAAATCCGGCCATTTTTATTCATATTAAAAGTCAACCTCCAGAAAAAAGTACATACTGTGAGTGTGGATGATCAAAGAAAAGGATATTCGGCCTGTTGATTACTGACAATTAGGATGTGACTTATACAAATAGAGAATTCTATTGACATTTAAAGAGTGTTAATTTTGGAAAAAAGACTCAATTAAGTCCAAGACGTGCGTCTTAAAAAAAAAGTATTCTCTAACAATATGAGTATATGAAACTCGTCATTAAATATATTTTCAGTTAACTTTAATAATGGACGGATACAGGCTGATGATGATGATGATATCCGTTTCATATCTGGAATATATAGTCAACATAAATTGTTACAGACGTAATCCAAAGCAAAAGCCCGGGGACTTGAAGATACAAATTAAATGATGTATACCGAGAAATCTTTGTTGTTGATATACCCATCTTAATAAAGTGACTCCAGATTGCTGGGATTATCATCGGGATGTATGGTGAATGGATGAGGAGCAGGTCACCAAAGCAAAGAAATCATCGATAAGCAGGTATAATTTTTTTTTTTTTTATGTAAACGCATGCAGGAGAGCACAACTGGTCAAGACCAGTGCCCTCTATGACGCTCAGCCAGGGAGGCTGGACGCTGCATGCCGGAAACGTGTGTTGTGTTCGTGTTTGTGTGTGGGTTGGGGAGATTGCAAGTGTATATTTATCTGTTTCTTGAAGAGATCCAGATTGTAGGAAGGAGGAAACACAGACGCTGGAAGAGCATTCCATAGGTTACCGGTGGCATTAAGGAAGGAACTTTGGAAGCTGCCAGTTCTTGGTCGACATATATTAACCGTGTATGGATGTTCGGCAAGTGTAAGACGAGTTTGTCGGCTGTGAGTGGGTGCAGGAGGAATTAGTTCTTTAAGTTCCGAAGAGCAACGACCGTGGTAAAAACGGTAGAAAAGACTAAGAGAACCAACCTTACGTCTGTGTTCCATTGATTGTAGATTAGACGTAAGGGTGTCATTGTTTATCAAACGAATTGCTCTTCTTTGAACTGAGTCAATTAAGTTTAGAAGGTATTTTGGGGCTCCAATCCAAAGGTGACTGCCGTATTCAAGGATAGGTCGGATTTGTCTTTTATATAGAAGAAGAAGTTGTTTATCGTTGAAATACCGACGTGATCTATATAATACACCTAGTTTTTTGGAAGCGAGACCGGCTTTACATTTAATTGACTCGTAATATTTGACATTATTCGATATTGATAATCCAAGCATGTTGATGGAGCATGCTTTCGGAAGAGAACAACCGCTGAAAGATACAGGATCCATAGCAGTCTTCTTGGTGGAGAAAGTACATGATTGGGTTTTTGAAATAATGAAACTGACGAGGTTGAGGTCGCCCCATCGTGAAACCCTTTCAAGAGACATGTTCATCTTCTTCACCAGAGATTCCCTAGCAGCAGATAGTTCCGAATGTTTCGGAGGTTTTTGGAAGAGTATACTCTCATGGACAGTGCTGTCGTCGGCATAACAGTGAATGTTTGCGCATTGAAGCAAATCATTCACATGCAGAAGGAAAAGAGTGGGCGACAGCACAGAGCCCTGTGGAACTCCTGAGTTGATTTTATGGCAGGAAGAAGAAAAGCCATCTACGACAGTGATGATGCTTCGATCACTCAAGAAGTTTTCAATCCAGGAGCACAGGGAGGGAGTTAGTCCATAAGACGGTAATTTATTCACCAGACCGCGATGCCAGACTCTATCGAACGCCTTGGAGATATCCAGGGCAACAGCTTGCGTTTCTCCATAGCATTCGACGGATTTCCCCAAACATGTGTGACATATGCCAAGAGATCGCCGCACGATCGACTACGGCGGAAGCCATATTGCCGATCGCACAGAAGATCATTCTTCTCTAAGTAGTTTAGAAGTTGGCTGTTAATTAAACGTTCCATCACTTTGGAAAGTAGTGATGTGATGGCTATTGGGCGATAGTTTGTGGGGTCACTTCGGTCTCCTTTTTTTGGAACTGGGTGAACAAGGGCTTTTTTCCATCCCAGGGGAACAATACCACATCTAAAGGAAAATCTGAAAAGTTTGGTGAGCACAGGACTAAGTTCAGGAGCGCAAGTTTTTAATACCACCGCTGGTATGCCATCTGGGCCACTGGCTTTGTTGGTTGCTAATTGGAGAAGTTCTTGACGTACGGCTTTGAGGCTGAATTTTACAGCCCCCATCTGCTTGCCACAGTGAGGAATGGATGGGGGGTTGGCCCCACCATCGTCGAGTGTGGAATTGGAAGCAAACAGCGAACCAAGAAGTTCAGCCTTCTCTTTGGAGGCTAGAGCCAGTGAGCCATCGGCATTAGTCAGTGGTGGAAAAGAAGAAGTGCAAAAGTTGCTGCCAATAGAGTTAGCGAGAGAAATTGATTTAGGTTAAAAAATATAAAAAATTTGGTCGTCCATCCGGGACAGACAATGCCGTGTATCTCATAGCTCCCCGGACAGACTATGACTAAATAAGCCGGCAATCACTGCGCCGAAATCTAAAATCTCAAACTAAGGTTAACATTTTTATATGTGTGTGTCAAACGAGCGAACGAAAATAAGAGACAAAATCTTAGTATTAAGAGGCAACAAAGCCCAACCAACGACACACAGTAAGTAAAAGGCGGTAAAAATAACACGGTGATTACAAATATACAAGTACAACAAGTAATATATTGTGAGTACAAATATATTTAACAAAAGGATTTTATTTGTTGTTTGTCTTTGTAATTATTTTTTCATCCTTATTAAACATACAAAAATACGTTGCAAATTTCTCCGTGTGGCATGTAGGTTAAATGTTGCCATCAATGTAAAAGAATGAGTCGTAGAAGAACCACTGTAAACGGTAGACCAGCACTGGGGTCTGGGTATGGTAGAAGTGCTAGTGGTAGAAGTAGGGCAAATGATCTTGTGTGTTGAGCAGAGAATGTAACGTCAGGGCTTGTTTTGGGAGAGGTGAAATACTAAAACTGCTGCAGTGCATTCCGCAAGAACTGCTCTGTAAAACCTTACACTGCTTCATGACGGAAACTTTATTATAAAGAAGAATTTTGTATATTGATGACGGAGATATCCCAAGATAATGGCTAAGCAATGTATATGCGGTTAACGGTCAAATCTTTAATTTTAAGTATTATTTTTACAGCTGAAGCATATCACACAATTAATTTCTTTGATGATGCTTTGAAATATAATAAAATGATATATTACACTTGAGAGAAGCTCAGTTTTGACGTGAGCTCCACGAATTTATTTATCAAAGTAATTTCGTGGAGTCTTCTGCTTAGCGAGCTTCGGGACTTTTTAATAATTGTTGTTAATAATCATAAATGCCTATATTTATAAATTGATTCTCTTGGTTTATCTTATTTCAGGATCGTATATAATAAAATATGTAATGTTTCTGAAAGAAATAAAACAAATAAAATTGAAAGTTACAAAAATAAAATTCTTAACCCTACAATATTCACTTTTCTCAACACTATTTAGGACTAGAGCTCGGAAGCTAGAAAAGAATAACTTTTTAGGATTCTTAGTATATTTATCGTTTACTAAATAGAAAAGATTAGATTACTATATATATAATCGTGTCGGAAACAACAGGGTCAGATCCTGTCTGCCCAGAAGTGGGCGACGTCGATGGCGTTACTTCTGGCCACCATCAGGTCTTCCTGGGTGCAGCTATTCGGGCACAGCGCACACTCCAGAAGGTGTGACAGGGTCTGCTCCACGCCGCAGTCACATTCAGTCGGTCCGCTGTAAAACTGCCAGGCCCTCATTTGTGTCCTCGTCTTGCATACTCCGGTCCGAAGTCTGTTAAGGGACCTCCATATATTCCACCCATGGTCATGTCCAGGGGGTAGGTCCTCTTTCGGGGCAATCCAAGTATTCCCCTCAGTTGCGCTTCTCCACATGTTCAGCCGCAGATTACTGTCTAAGGATTAACCTAGATCGTTTTGTCGTAGGCAGCTCAACACTAGGTATTCATCTATATTAAATTATTACTGTATTCTTCTTCTTCGTAGTATCAATCCGGTGGATTGGTTTGCAGCAACAGAATCTTGCATCTCGATCTTCATTCCTCTCGGTCCTCCGCAACCTTTTTCAGCTCAGCATAAGCGCTACAAAATATGTCCTCGAATGTAATGCTCCAAATATTCCCGTCTAGGGCACCCTCAACAGTTTGTACCCTAAGGCCTAAACCATCCCCTCCACAATATCGTGAAGAAGACCAACGTGGCGCATGACGTGACCAATCCATCGGGCTCGACTCTCTGAGATGGTTCTTATTAGGTGCCTATCTTCCTTGATTAACCTGAGAACCTCATTGTTCGTGACGTGTATTACTGTATTAATAAACTAAATATATGAGTTTCAGATATGATAAAGAACCAAGCAACTAAAATGCCAATTAACAAAATATTACCGCGATTTATGCTAACCATTCACTAAATGTCAGGTAAAGAGAAGCAATGTATGTTAATGTTATCTTTTAGACTCCAGAAACGTTTTTCAAATCAGTATGTTATACGAAAAATGTTTACTATAATGAGGTACGATAAAATCTTCGTTTAACTTTTTAATACATAACTGGCATTAAAGACAAACAAAAGTGTGATCATTGTTATTCATGACGAAATCTTATTATTCAATCTGAAAGTTGTTCTCTGATGGAGCAACCTGACGATAGCCCTAAACATGCTCGTTTTGGTGGCTTTGCTCAACGCGGAGGCACTAAACAATAACTGTTTAAAACACAAGGATCCAGTTTGACTTTATCCGACCATCTTCTCTTCGCGTTAGAGCCGGTGACGAAGGTCTGCTATCGTCGGAGCCATCTTTAGACTTTTGGGACCGTTGCTTCCGAAATGAACGTTGTTACAGTCACAAATTTTATCCTTGTATAATTTATACATCATTAATTAACTAAAGCAACGACGCAATATATACAGGTATATACTATACTAAGAAATATAATTAAAATAGTACATTTATTTTCTTATATAATAATAAAATTCAGGACAATTTTATACATCACCATCATCATCGGCCTGTGCCCGTCTACTGTTAAATGTAGGCCTCCCGCATGAGTCTCCATCCTCTTCTATCCTCCGCTTTCCGCATCCAGGTCACTCCCGCTATTCTTCTTATATTCTCAGTCCATTTTGTAGGGGTCGGCCAATGCTTCATTTTCCAGTTTTTGGGCGCCATTCCAATACTTGTTTTTCCCATCGACCGTCGTCTCTTCGACAGATATGTCCTGCCCATGCCACTTGAGTGTGCCTACTCGTTGGGTACCATCCACTACTTGCGTTGGTAAGACTTGCTGTCTTGATGCTAATTCTATACATACGGATACTGAAAAGTACCAACAAATAAGAAATTTCATCTGTGAATTTCGTATAAGTTTTACTGTTGACAACGGATTTTTGCTGTATTTAGATTTTAATCACCCAAAGTCATGATTTGAGCTGCCCTTAGAATTAAAAGAAAGTCAGAATAATCATACTGATTAAAAAAATACCCAAATATGACTTGTATACTAAAGCAGCCGTCTCTTAAAATCTCAAGACATCGTCCTTGGTGGTCATCGTGAATCGCGTGCAGAGATGTTTTTGAACAAGGCATAGACAATGATAGTTAGTACAAAGCGTCAAGTATTAACATGTGATGACTTTCGATGAATAATATTTCAAACTTCAAATAGAAATCTCAATATAAATATAAATGGTAGGGGTTTGATAAATTAAAAAATATTTAAGTTTTGACAATCAGCATGATAGAGCTTTTGCTGAATGGTACCGAAGACTTCGATATACAATATTTCGTCGCTTAATTCTGTTCACTTGTCATACATGTATGTATCACCATATTGGAATTTTAGATTAGTTATATAGATCGCCACTTGGGCACTGGGCGACAGCCTCGTCGGCGAGAGCATATTGTATTTTGGCCCGATTTGAATGCTGTGACTAGGTCCGAACTATAAGTTTGTAAAGTTATCGAAATACATATGTCAATATGGTTCAGAAAAAGTCTTTGTGTTATTAATCTGCTCCCAATCCTGCTACCATGACTGAATAACAACATATTAAAGAGAGGAAGATGTTAGTTTATAAGATCGTAAAGTTAGGAGAATGCAGCAGCGTTGGGTTAAAAAAGAGAAAACTCGTGCAGATGACATTAGGGTTTATTTTAACTAGATTTTCTGGTATTTATGAAACAAAAACGACTGTTAATTACCGAAATGTATAAGTATGCTTTCAAATTATATCTCTCCATGGCGCGTTGGGTAGTTATATCACTTTATAGCGATCTTGAGCATAGTTGTAAATTTTTAAATATGCTAAACTTGTTGTATATATTTTTTTATAATAGTATAAAATAGCAATAAAATACTACATTTTGAAGTAGAGGCTTCCAGTGGAAGATCATTCAAAGGCTTCTCCGACATATTCGGAGGCGAGGCTATGATGGATTTATGTGGTGGGCAAGATTTCAAAGCTGAGATGTTAGCGGATGAGCCGAATTGACGGTCAGCGGTACTCTCTAGCTTTCCAAGAAAGCAACTGTCTTTGCTTCAGGTAGCAACCAGCAGTAAAAAAAATAGCAAAAAAAAAAACCATGATGCACGATAAAAATTGTACTGTGAAACAGGCTGAGAAGAAGACCTGGAAGACCACAGGCAACCTAGACTGCAACTGTAGACAAGGATCTGAAAACTCTGGACTTGAACGAGAATGCAACGCAGGACAGACAGACATGGCGAACGTGCACTATAAGAGCTGACCCCAGATGATGGGAATAGCGAGGCTAAAGAAGAGTATAAAATAGTAATAATTTTATATTTGCTTCTCTTTTTAATCGTATATCTTTCTTATTTGATTAAAAAATGAAAAAATTAAAAATAAACATTGATAAATTTACTTATATTCATGCTTGTCAAGTTTTGTCGTCTGACGAACTGCTTTGGCGCGATACAAGTGTTCGCATTGCATTTGAGTTTAAATGAAGATTGTATTTTTGAAATTAAAAAAATGTATCGTTATCATTTGTCAACAGAAGTTGATGGCACAAAGTTTTGTAAAAAATAAATAAAAATAAAAGATTTTTTACAAACATACACTACAGTTGAGGTCACTATACTTGTATTTACAACCTGTAGCTGAATTACAAGTTAAAAAACCATTACATTACACAGGAGATACATTTTTTACACGCTTTATTTTTTAAGTATTGAACGAGTATAATAAGCTGTTAAAAATATATAAAAAATTTCGAATGCTGCATTTAGAAAAACAGTTCTGGAAAAACCAGCACAAACGAAATTCTTCCATTTTTTCATTAGTGTTCCGCAGTGGTGTATCCAATAAATTCGTCCAAATAAAGCGATATTTCAATGCGCCTTCCTCCGGTGTGGGAAATAATTCACACAAGGCTAAACGATATATATTTTTAGCGACGTTTTAATAACACAATGCAATGCGCTCGGTTCGTTTACGACTTTCGGCTTATACCGGCAACGTCGCACCTACAGCACTAATGCTGAACATATAAGAAGAGGGGCGATTCGTAAGTTTCTCACAAGAATGTAAATTAAATGATAATCAATATTTGATGAATACTTGATGTAATATAGCTTTATATATCATATTTTAATTTATCAATATTAGTATACAAGGAATCTAAATTGTTCGAAAAGTAATTTTGTTTAATCTCTGAATTTTCTAGAAGCCAACTGCACAGTCAATCCGCATATACATTATATATTTTGACAGCATAAATTCCTTTTAACACCCATATATACATTATTTCCACATAACCTTTTCAAATATAGCTAAGTCTAACATACGCAATTAAACATCATACTCGTAGTCCACTCGTTTGTAGTATCAATCCGGTGAATTGGTTTGCAGCAACAAAATCTTGTATCTCGATCTCTACTCTTTTCGATCCTCTGCAATCCTCTTTAGCTCAGCAAAAGAGCTACAACTCATGTCCTCGAACACTTGCTGCAAATATTCCCGTTTAGGGCGCCCTCTGCAGTTTCTACCCTTAACCATCCCTTCCACAATGTCATGAAGAAGACCATCGTGGCGCATGATGTGACCGATCCATCGGGCTTGCCTCTGTGAGATGGTTCTTACTAGGTGCCTATCTTCCTTGATTATGCTGAGAACCTCATTGTTGTAACGTAGTCTTTCCAAGAAATTCCGAGAATTCTTCTGTATGCTCACATCTCAAAGGCCTCTAGACTATTTTTATCACAATAAAAGTCTAGAGAAGTCAAGTATTTAGTATGTCTTATATTATGTTCATTTTTCGTACATCTAATAATAGGCTCTATCTTGAGAATATGGTCCTCAAAACTGCCGATGCATAATTCAGTAAGTTACCATTACTATTTCAATATCATTAGTCACTCTTCACTCGAAGGTACATATTTGTACAGGTCTAGTAAATACTATAGTTCGTTCCTTACGGTCTTCCACGATGAGAGTTCAAGAGCTTGAATATAAGACATCTATAATATCCAAGGCATATTTGTCGCTTGTTAATACTTGTTAAGTCGTCGGAGATTGAATTATTATCAGAGCGTTTCCAAGACCCGGACCAATTCGGGCTTAGCCGCTCCTTAAGACAAAATGGTCCAGACCTCAGGAATGTCGGGAAACCATCCGACTTTCATAAGAAATCCGATTAATAAACCATACAAAAATATGCCTCTGTTACTAAAGCTACTCCTTCTTCGAGCACTCAGACTTTTGCTCTGGAGGTCGTCATATACGAGTATGTTCCGAAGTGTAACTTCAGGTATAAATATGGCTCTATATAACGAGGAATGTGCAGTGAAAGATGAGAAAACTAAATGGCGACAATTTTTGATGATCATATGTTCCACGGTTCACGGATATGCGATGAAAAATGACTATTTCATCCTAAGAAGCTGTAACTAAAAATTACTATAAATATTATTTTAAGAATATATTATAAGAACATGTTACGTGAACTATTCAACTGCTTGCATAGCAAAATATGTTCGCAGAACGCTGGTGTACGGCGCTAATGCCGGCATATAATATTATATATAATGCAACAATGAACTACGGACTCTGCTGGCTCTAAATTTGCAGCGGGATATTTGCAAAGAAAATTCAAGACAGCGGGGGTTCTACAGCGAGCAGTCCCGCGGAGGATTCTCGCAGAAACAATAATATACGTAATAAAACTGCACGAGAACTCGTAGAGTTAATAAAGCCTTAGTTAACTCTGGAGTAGAAGTAAGCTGCTTTCCGAAACGAGCCTAGAAATTCAGGATTATGACTGAAATGAAGCTGAAACTATGAATATGCGATACGGGTTATTTCAGCGCGCTAAATATTAAATTATAATTTTAACGCCATAATAAATTAATGCTACTTTTATCTCATTTTAATACGTAACACGTTCAATTACTAGTTTTGAATTCAATTAATGGGCAGTTATTATTAAGCAAACGGTCAGTAATAAATACCAAAAAATTTAAGTAAAAAATAATAATTTGGAAATAAATAAATATCAATCGGCGTAGAAAAATAATAAATTGGCAGGAAATAATCAATGAATGGTTATTAATAATACGTTAGGTGAGGTTGGGTTAGGTTTCCATTTTAAAGGTAAATTATTCATTCATTTTACGTTGTTTTTAACAATATAAAGTATATTATTGCCATTTTAATTTTGTTATTGAACACATTCAGACTTACACAGTGGACACTGCCAATTTATTTAGTCTACTGCCGATTAATCTGATTTACTGTTAACTGAATGAACTCAATGCCAAAATCTTGAATTACTTACTTAACTAAGAAAAACAGGCCATTTCTAAACTGTGTGTTTGTAAAACACGTTAGTTATTTAAAATACAACATCAAATAACATTGAAACATTTCACAACGCATTTTTACTTTTAGTTAGATGAGATGATGTTTTTTTTCTTTTTAGTACTTCACAGACCATACTTGTTCTTTATTTTTCTGTAATTCATGTTGTGATTGTCTAATCGGGTATTTAATGTGTATGATTTGCATGAGTCAATAAGTCTGTAAAATAAATAAAAAGTCTGTTGAACGCGTTGGAGTACCTTGCCGCACGTTTCTATGTGACGTAGAGTTGCATTACTGAAATTCATATGTAAGACTTACTTTGGAGGTTTCGCCCTAGCTTCAATACTACAGGTGGATATTGTTTTATTTTCTTATAGCTATTTTGTGATATATTGTATTAAATATTAAATATGTAAGTCGAAACAACTTAACTCTTATTATATCATCAATAACATTTTTCCTCTTTCATTTATGTTGTTATACCGGAATAAAAGTGTTATAGGCTTGTTAATAAAAATGAATATTCGTAGACTTTCTGCTTTAATTAGCTATTCTTTACGTACGAGTAATATCCACAATAAAGGTTAATTAAACCGAGTTTTTATAACAATATCGGTTGTAGAAAATACACATTTAACGTTTAAAATGTTAGAAAATAACGCAGCAGTTAAACCTTTTTTCAAAGCATTTATTTGAAAAGAAAAACCTGCACATGCTCAGTTTGTGTGCATTATTTTGTGCAGCAGAACCTTACGTACCTTGCGCGAAAGCCTTATTTCACGTTGACGTAAATACGTCGTAATGCCCCTGCATTTCAGGCCGTATATTTCACAGTCCGGTTCTGCTGGCCGTTGTACGGGATCACGCACACAGCTCCAGACTCGTTCTGAAAACACTACCAGTTCAGCACTGGTGGAACTATAAAACTGGTAGCAGAATTTATTATCTTTTGAAGAGTTAGGTTAGCTTAGGTAAGGTAAGGTAAGGTTAGGTTATCATGTTGTACAATATTATTAAATAGGAAAAAATCCACTTTGTTTTTTATTGCTTTCTAAATTCATATTTGTAAGCGGTTTGCAGCCCTTAGGACCAAACCAAAATAAACAGCAGTATAATGTATTTTGAGAACAAATGCTTGTTTAGAACCCAAGTTTCAGTGGCTTAACATGCGAGGAATAACAAGATGTTAGAGCAGAAGAGACTACCTTCTACAGTCGATCAAGAGACAAAAGTGAACCTGGTTGGGACATTATTTGGGCTCCCCACGAGTATAAATATGACCTCATGTTAGAGAGAGTTAAGATTTTTTTTTAGGTTGATTTAGATGAGAATTTATGGATATTATCCGTGGCAGTTCCCATCTCACTTTAAACGGGGTATGTTGGGAAACAATGAGTTGAGAACTAGAAGAGATGTGGGATTTAGGATGCATTTCTTTCGGCTAATGCGCGGCGTGTTCAGAAATTCTGATATTTTGTTGGAGATCGGTTTGTTTGTCCCTGATAATTAATTAAAAAAAATAAAATTTAAGGATAAGGAGGCAGAAATTGTTTGTTCTTCCTAGAAGTAATACTAACCTGCTAGAGTCTATGCCTCTTGGGAGAGTGATCAGATTGTTAAACCATGTCGCCTCGAATATTAATATATTCCACTTGAGAGAAGCCCGTTTCGACATGAGCTCCACGAATTTATTTATCAAAGTAACTTCGTGGAGTCTTCTGCTTAGCGAGCTTTGGGACTTTTTAATAATTGTTGTTGATTATCATAAAAACCTATAATATAGGTATTACTTAAAAGTAATCGTAATATTTCTGAAATAAATAAAATAAATAAAATTAAAAGTGTTCTTTGGATGCTGCAGGTAAGCATAAACTTCAGTTGCCCATTCAGACAAATAAACAAGATATAATATACCTCGAAATTCAGAGCTGACATGAGATGAAGAAAGAACCATGGCGGCTGATAAAGCTTTGTAGTGTTGATAAATCCACTTATCGTATAATTTATGATTATATGACACATAAAACAAAGATGCTGGGGGAGTATTTCAAAGAATACCTGCACTTTGGAAATGAAATGTTGTTAAAACGTCTAGAGTTGAAACATGTAGATTCTGAAAAAGTTTTATTTTATCAATAATAAAAAACGAATAGATTATCAAACCCTCTCAAAATTGTAAGTTACGTCCTTGCCATTCTTGCACTGTACGTAAACTTAGTCTGCTGCACTAACGGCCTCCGTCATTTAGCTTTATTAAAAACGCTTACGCCGAAGCGATGCGGGGTTTTTGCATTGTGCCGTGCAGGTGAGGTGTGAGGAATTAACTAATGGAACGAAAAAGAAAGCCCGACAGCTATTATTGCAACGAGGTAAACCTATTTTTGTATTATTCTTATATTTAAACATATGCAGGAGAGCACTGAACATGACAAATAAATTTCATATACGTAGATTCTTATTTATATATATTTTTTGACTATATTACTATATTATAGTATAGTATTAGTAGCAGAAATGACTTGTAACTAGACAAGGATAATGACAAATATTTACGTTGAAAAATTGTGTCAACCGTGTGATTCAAAGGTATGGATCGAACTCGAGACCACTCGCGTGAAAGTCGAGGGCTTTTGCTTTCGGCAATTTATCTTGGCGAACAAAACGAATAATAAAACCTGACAGGTATTCTTGCATCCCAGCTAAGTAATTGTATTTTATCTTTCTACCTCAAACGTTTTTTCAGACATTATGTAGTCAGCTGCCTGAACGATACTTTTCCAACTCGAAGTCAAACTATTTCAGTAATTAGAATGAGTAAAAATACGTCAAACAATTCTTGTTCTTGTTAATGAAAACATTTCTACAGTCATACTTGTACATATTCACACCCTTACTAGGTTGTTAGAAAGATTAATAGCCATAATAATTGGTGATACCAACTCGATATAGCCTGTACAGGCTGGTGCCGAAAAGCCTCTATATGCGATATTTTGTCATTTATTTTGATTTGCTCGTCTGACACACATCTATATATTTTGTCGACGGGTATAGCTCAATGGTCAAAGCGTTTGCTTTGCAATCCAAAGATCGTGGTTTCGATCCCCGACGGAGATTAAAAAATGGAGTTTTAATCGATTTCTGTGCTCTAAAATACCCCAGGTTGGTGTGAATTTGATCCTTAACCCGTAAAAAGTCAGTCATATCCTATTAATCAAAATTGGTGGAAGACGAAAGTCGTCCCGTGAAGAGTTCACAGTAAATTCCTGTAATAATTAGGATGATGCATGAATCTCAGGCTGTAGCCTATGACGTTGGCGGATCAACACCATATGCACACCATGGTAAGCGTCATAGAATTCCACAGATGAGACTATACAATAAATTTCACTATCTGTTGGTATTCTTCTGTATGTGTTTTCGTAAAAAAGTCTATGTTTTCGGTTTAAGTAGCTTTAAGACGTGACGTTGACAGGTACCATTTTGTTTGTTTAGACAGGTCACTATCATGTGAGAGCGGTTAGTTCGTCAGATGGCCGATATGTGGTCTTTGGGCACTGTGATTATTACTGCGCCATCATTGTTTGTGTCCCAGGCAGAAGACCAATGCTTGTAAGTCTGTAAGTTCATGAAATAAATTTCAATATACTTTTCGACGACTTCTTTACTACCTGCTCCTCATACCTCTACCACTCGTCCTGATGATGATCCAATCGAAACGGAGGTATTCTTCAGGATATAAGTATGTTGTTTTGAAGATATGACTGTAGTAACATATTAGCATTGGGGGATCTCAATGGGAAAGTAACCATAAAATTCAAATTACGAGTAATAATTTAGAGCAATACCTTAATAGAGTAGTTCCGTGATAACGACTATTATCACGAAATATCATTAAAGGTTCCTGGAGGATATTATACGTGGCTGCTTGTATTGTTATTGGCCTAAATTATTTATACTATTTTAAGTGTAATGGTGTATTAAGTCGCAGCTATTGCGAGCTCTTTAATTCCTCTAGCCAGTTTACAGGTATTTACCTTTAATTAAAGCCAGGTGTCTTTTAGCGCGTGCTTTAATAGAAGCCTTGGGCTACGAGCCAGAAGATTTGAACCTTTTTTAGAAGTCTTTTATATACATATTGGAGACATCTATGTAAATATGAAAGGGAAAATATGATTTTTAGGTAATCGTTATTGCAGTGAAATTTGTCATGTGGGTACCTGTTCCTTAATATTTTGAGTGGTGTAGTGAGAATTGAGTATATATTTAAAGTTTATTTTGCTCATAAAAAGTAACATAATCTTTATTTAAAGAAGACGACTTCACGTCACCGGGACCGTTATTAGGACACTTGGTGGACAGATGAGAAGTAGATCAGCAACATAAAGACATTTTCAGAAGCACATATATTCAATTAAAAAGGTTGACAAACTTAAGTTCTGCTCGTGGAATGACGTGTTGTTAACGCCTCGAGCAGATACAGACTGACGGCTGATGACAACACATGCGTGTCCGACGAGCGAACAAAAATAAGAGACGAACGATCGTATAGGTGGTTTCTGGCACCAGCCTGCAAGAGCTACATCATGCTAATACCAAAAGGAAGTACGAGTATAAATAAAAGCGCAGTAACATTGATAAGGACATATGTATTTCTTCGTCTGCAGGATAAGTCTTCTAGGATGACTTCGGTGGTATGGTGTGACGAGACTTTTTGATTTGGTTTATCTTCTTCTTCTTCGTGTCAGCGACGTCAAATTATTTTTTCCCAATATCTGGCCACATCGATAGCTCGTGTGTTGCCCAGCATTAGGTCCTGAGATGTGCAACTTGTTGGGCACATGGAGCAGCATCGTAGGTGTGAGGTGGTCTGCAGGTCTCCACAGTCGCACAATAGTGTCTCTCCCTGCTGAAGCATTCCCCACCACTCGAGGTTGTCCTTTGTTCTACCAACTCCGGTTCTTAATCTGTTTAGGGATTTCCAGGTCGGCCAGTCAAGGCTCTTGCCAGTTGGGAGGCCTTCCTTTGGAGTAATGAAATCCTCTGGTGCGATTTGTTGCCAGAGTTGGAGTCTCTCATTTTCAGGGCCGGACGTGAGAGGTTGTGTGGATTTCAGAAAGCTGCTTCGAGACTTCAATCTTGGTGTTGGGGGTATCTGATTATACAAGCAGTGGGACGGTTGGTTGATTGCCTTACGCATTTCTTCGGCGCATATGACTTTGCGTTTTATGTTCGGTGGTGCGATACCAGCCAAGGGGTATAGTTTAGAAATGAGTGTTGGTTTGAGGCAGCCTGTGACGACTCTGATAAACCTCCGGCTGAGAAACAAAGTGCTAAAGCTGAGGTACGAAGAATGGGTGGTTGGGCTCCCCAGTGAGTGTTGGTCAGTTTTCGGATGAGGTTGTTCCTTGTTGCAACTTTCTGTTTGGTGTTGCTGCAATGACGCCTGAAGGTGAGGGTGCGATCTAGAGTGACTCCGAAGTATTTTGGATGGTCGCTATGTTCCAGTACTCTACCTTCCTACGTGACACGAAGCTTTCTGTTAGCTTCCCTGTTTCTAAGGTGGAAACAGCAGACTTGTGTCTTTGATGGGTTAGGTTTGAGATGGTTTGTTTCGTAGTAATGGGACATCTCGTTGAGTCCCTGGCTTAGGATGTCCTCAACTTCTTCAAACGTTACTGCTTGTGCTGCCAAACCTAAGTCATCCGCATATATGAAAGATTTTGTGTCTTTAGGGGTGGGTTGGTCGTTTGTATATATATTAAATAGTATAGGAGCAAGTACACTGCCTTGTGGTAAGCCGTTCTTTTGGTTACGCCATCGGCTGGTTTTCCCCTGAAAATCCATTGCGAATCTCCTGTTATGCAGCATAGCCGCGATCATCTGCACTAGCGAGAAGTCACCTGTCATTCTGTACAATTTACTGAGGAGTGTGCTGTGCGATACTGTATCGTATGCAGCAGTTAGGTCGACGAATACCACTCCGGTCACTTTCCTTAGTTCGAACCCGTTTTCGATATGTTGGGTCAGGCTTAGTACTTGCCCAGTGCATGACTTTCCGGGTCGGAAGCCCGCCTGCTGGGGTATCATTTTAGGTTCGATAAAGGGGGTGAGTCGGTTGAGTAGTATCCGTTCGAAGATTTTAAATAAATGGCATAGTAAAGATATTGGGCGGTAGCTTTTAGCATCATCGGGGTTTTTCCCTGGCTTTAAAATGGCTGTGACCTTGGACTTTCTCCATATTTTTGGGATTTGACTGCCGATCATGCAGGCATCAAACATTTCAAGGAGCCATTGTTTAGCCTGGGGGCCAAAGTGTTTTATCTGTTCTACGCATATATCATCCAATCCAGCCGCTTTTTTGTCTTTAGCGGCTTTGATAGCACACTCCAGTTCAGCCATTGAGAAGGGTTTTGACAGATCGCTGTGTTCAATTAGAGGGTCTCTGTCCAATTTTTGCTTTTTCGTTTTATTGTTCAGCTTCCCGTTGAGGAGGAGCTGATAAGCAATTTCATTGGCATTTGTGGCCGCGTGCTTAACAGGAGCTGTTGGATCGTTATCCATTTTTCGCAGGAGTCTCCAGGCCTTGTGGCTATTTGTGGTAAGGTCAAGGCTTTCCACCATCGAGATCCAGCGTTCCCGTCTGCTCTGCTCCACTGCAGCTGACACCTTTTTGCCCAGCTGCATAGTTTCCTCTGCAAATGGACTGGTATCAAAGCAGTCAGTGTATTTCTCGAGCAGGGCTACAGTGTCAGGTTGTAAACCGGGAATAAATTTTGTTCGACATCCTCTGGGGATGTGGGCTCTGGACACTTTTTTGATGATGTTTGTAAAAGTGTCGTAGTTCTCCGGTGTTGGCTTGACATGTCCGACGGATTCTTCTAGGGCATTTGTGTATGCATCCCAGTCCGATTTCATGAAATTTGGTTTATAATAAACTACAGTTGCTTTTAATATAGATATCCGGGTTTTCGCCACTCTGGAAGACCAGTGAGAACTGTATATAAAACATATTTGGGACAAGGTGAAGATTAAAGCGGCTGACAGCCTCTATGGTGGCATATTATGGCGACCATATGCTAAACTAGAGAGCATATGTCGAAATACTATGACTTTCTATCGCAGTACTTTTAGAAAAATTACGTATTTTTGGCTTAGTTAATTGAAAAATTATCATTATGTGCAGTTATATGATTTAGCTTTATTTTACCCATTTTTTAAACATTAAACCAAAAATGACCAAAAACGATTTCCTTCAATGTTTCATCATATAATTGATATTGTCTTATTGTCTCATTAATTATACAGTTATTTTGTAATTTTAAGATTGTTTACCACTGAACGTAGCTATAGGATAGCCATAACAGTTTTGGGCTTTCACAATAATAGCTTCACCGTTAGAATAAACCCAACGATCAAACATTTCCAGTACTAAGCAGGGGCGTGGTTCTTTCTTCTTAGAAGAGAAGAAAATGAGTAAAATAATCGCAGTTTTATTACAAAAACACACTAACTTATATCGAAGGATAAAGTTCACAAAAATTAATTGTTGAATAATGACTTATTATATTATACTATTAATTTTTTATTAATTTCATCCTACACAGCCAAACATAAAATCTAATTAAAGGCCATTTTACATAAAAAAAAAGCATTGAAAAGTTTTCATAGTTGTAGTGCATCCGCTTTCTAGCTGAAGCATATGTTGCATATGAAAATATAGCACAAGAAAAACAATTGTTCTATATATATAAGCGTGTCGGAAGCAACAGGGTCAGATTCTGTCTGCCCAGAAGTGGGCGACGTGGATGGCGTTACTCCCGGCCATCATCAGGTCTTCCTGGATGTGATAGGGTCTGCTCCACGTCACAGTCACATTCAGTCGGTCCGCAGTAAAACTTCCAGGCAATTGTACTAAAACAGTGAGAGTTGCAATCAATAAAATACGTGATAAACAAATATTTTATGTACAGTAAATTAAATATGTAAATTTGCAAATATGTACGCGTATTTGAGATTGAAGAAAATTCCAACATAATAACTTGGATACTATTTTTAACTTTTCATGTATAAGGTTACTTTATGTAAACTCATAATGGAATACTAGCAAAAGATAAATCCTATTTTTTTATTTTATAATTAAATTATTATATATTTACTTACAGAAACATTACAAATTTAAAAAATTCAAATGGTTACTGAAGTACAATCAAGATTAATATACAAATATAGGTACTTATGATTAAGTTCTAAAAACAAAGCAATAAAGACAATCAACAGAAGGTCCCAATGCTCATCAAACAGACGACGTCAACAAATCATTTCTCCAAAGAAACTCGTAGAGTTCATACCTGAATTGGGCCTCCCTTACGTGAAATATATCAACATCCGTGGCGATTTGGTTGAACAGTCTGATCCCTCTCCTAAGAGGCATAGTCTCTGGCAGGTTAGTGTTACTCTTCGGGAGAGCGTACAATCTTTGCCTCCTTAATTCTCAGATATTTATCGGGAGCATACAGAATAATTTTCAACAAAATTTCAGGGTTCCCGAACACGCCACGCAACAGCCGGAAGAAATGCATACCTAAACACACATCCCTTCTTTGTCTTCAACTCAATGTACCCCAACATACCCTGTATGAAGTTAACAGTAAACAGCAAAGTATCCATATACCCTATTGTGGCTTTAATGGCGCTAGCTATTCTTAAGAATAGCTAAACCCTGCAGACGGTGGTATCCAATGGACGTATTTATCTGTCGACTTTATTAGTCGATTAGTTAGGATTGTAATGCTATATTAAAGGCGAAGGATCAATTTCACACAAACTGAAAAAAATTATGGTTTACTTTCTAATAATTCCAAGCAAATATAGAAAAAAATCAAAGTTTAAATTAAACTGAATAATTAAACAGAACTCCCACACAGCGACCATTGCGTTGGGACTGCCGCGAACGCGTGCCCACAGAGAAGCATAACCCTTAATTATAACGGCATGGAAACCATCCACTCGCACCTCCGTCAACATGCCCGAGGCACTGCAGTATCGCGGCAGACTCAACACAAGCATTTGTTTATATTTAGTATAACTGTGCATCAATTGCGATCTTCTAAAAATCTCATTAAGAAGACTTCATTATTCTTTTTACAAAATTCCACGAGCCCGCGGCCGATGGAATGTTAAGCAATCGCTTTTCCCTCGAAGTATTATCAAAAACACTGCAATCAGTACACTTCGGTTTGTTGAAAAGTAAACATCAAGTTTATTTACGTCGTCGGCTTTATCAAAATCGAGTTCATGACATAGTGAGTAGTTACGCCACTGACATTTCTGTTTTCCTTTCTGACTTTGACGTCTGTCAAAAGCCTTAAAAATACAAGCCACTCAAAACATTAGTTGACTGACATGCCAGTTTAATAAATAAAAAAGGCTTATTTCGATATTCGGTTGTTATAACATAAATTCAAAGTACACATCCATATATATAAAAGAAAGTCGGGTTATATTGGTTTTTATAACTCAAGAACGGCCTAACCGACTTGGCTGAAAATTGGTGGAAAGGTACCTTAGAACCCAAAAAGGTCCATAGGATACTCAAAATTGATTCGATTAAGAAAAAATATTGAACATTTACGTAAACATGTTTTCATACAAGACTATTGTAACTTGACAGCTGTCAGTTGAGACGGTGTTGCCAAAGCCAGCAACATAACTAAAAATGACGCAAAAGTAGGTATTGTAAGTAGGTACCCTACGTAAGGTAACGGAATATTTTGAAACAAAAAAAAAAACAAAAGGCAGGAAAAAAAGACAAAAACAAAATAAATATTAGTGAAAATATCAGTTTAATCTTTTATTTGTTAAAAATGTTATAACAAAAAGCAAATGGAAAGGCATCTTCTTATTCTATTGTGTTATTTTTATTTTTTATTATTTTCTCTATCTATTGTATATTTATGTATACTATTCTAAATATATGTTTCAAAATATTTGTAAAAAAAATTGGAATTTCGATTCTGTATATAAATAAATAAATAAATATGTAATGCCATCTATGTTTTTTTTTGTCTATGGTTTGATAGATATTTTGTCTATCGGTTGACGTTTTGTTAATAGCGCATTAGACTGTCGATTTTATTAGGCAAGGCGTTCTAATCTTTCACGACAAAGCCGGATTGAAACTAGACTTCGAAACCTTGCAAACGAAAGGACTGACGAACAACGACAAATAGCTCTTGAACAATACCGACTTCGCATTTCTCGACTTCACGCTTTACGATCACAATCTCAAATCGACGCTTTTCGTGAAAACGCTCGCTTAACAATGCGAAATCGTCGAGCAAACCTTAGCCATGAACAAATTGATAATTTGCGACGTTCACGAAAAAATTATCGAGCACTGATTTAATTCGAGCAGCGTTTCGATACAATTGCAGCATTGATTACTGCTTGCATACTAGCGTTCGCATTGGGCCGATGGACGTTGTTTGCGAGTATTGTGACGCATTGAAGTTTTCCGGAGAAACACCAGGATTATGCTGTCTCAGTGGGAAAGTGAAATTGTCAATATTAAGTCAGCCACCTGAACCGTTGTATTCATTGCTTCGTGGCGAAACACCCGAATCGCGACATTTTCTAGCAAACACTCAAAAATACAATGGTTGTTTCCAAATGACCTCATTTGAAGCAGACATTATCGAAGAACGAGGATTCAATCCGACATTCAAGGTATTTATTTTTGTACTTTTGTACACACAATACAGTAACATAATAACACACTATAATTATACTTTGTAGTATGTATGCTAATTCTAAAAAAAGCATTTATAAATAAGTAACACTGTATGTATTTGCTTTTGATTTTGTAGATACAAGGACAGATTCACCATAGAATCGGAGCATTGCAACCTCTCGAAGAGGCACAGCATAAATTTTTGCAAATATACTTTATGGGCAACATGGAGGAACAACTTGGTCGACGTCAAGAGATCAATGCAGCAATGAAAAGACCAATTGTTCACGATCTGCAGCAATTACTTCATGAACATCATGAGTTGGTCCGGCTTTTCAAGAGTGCTTTGGAGCGTATGCCAAATGACGACTACAAAGTCGTGATCAGAGCGGATAAGCGACCATCTGGAACACATGAACGCACATTTAATGCCCCTACAATAGATGAAGTTGCCATCCTGATTGTTGGTGAAAACTTGGAAACACGCGATATTGTGCTTACACGTCGCGATACGGGGCAACTGCAACAGATATCTGAAACACATCGTTCATATGACACGTTGCAATACCCACTGATGTTTTGGCAAGGAGAAGATGGATATTATTTCAATATCAAAATGAAAAATCCATTGAATGGTGAGTAATCAATATATATATAATCAATATCATAGTTTTGATTCCGTCATGACATACATTTTTCAGTGCTTGGTTTTGCTTTAGGTTTCCAATAAATGACCAATTACACTGCTTATTACCAGGAAAATAACAGACTTAAAGATTAAGATGTTTTTTTAGAGAAAATTGGTCAAATAACCGGCAAACAATTTAAAATCATTTATCTTCACCCCTTTATAATTATGCTACAAATATGTATGTTAGCTTTACATACAAAATTACAAATCTATTGTCTTAATTTCAGGTGAAGAAACTACCAAGAATCTAAGCTCGATGAATTATAACGCATATCGTTTGACGATTCGTCGAAACGCTGACAACTATTTGCTGCGGTTTCGTCGATATGGAGGAAGAACTTGATCGATTTCTACAAAGTCGTGATCAGAGCGGATAAACGACCATCTGGTACACATGTCGTGATACTGGGCAACTACAACAGATATCCGAAACACGTCGTTCTATGACACGTTGCAATACCCACTGATGTCTTGGCACGAGAAGATGGATATTATTTCAATATCAAAATGAAAAATCCATTGAATGGTGAGTAATCAATATATATATAATCAATATCATAGTTTTGATTCCGTCATGACATACATTTTAAAGAGCTTGGTTTTGCTTTATGCTTCCAATAAAAGACCAATTACTCTGCTTATTACCAGGAAAATAACAGACTTAAAGATTAAGATGTTTTTTTAGAGAAAATTGGACAAATAACCGGCAAACGATTTAAAATCATTTATCTTCACCCCTTTATAATTATGCTACAAATATGGATGTTAGCTTTACATACAAAATAACAAATCTATTGTCTTAATTTCAGGTGAAGAAACTACCAAGAATCTAAGCTCGATGAATTATAACGCATATCGTTTGACGATTCGTCGAAATGCTGACAACTACTTGCTGAAGTTTCGTTGATTACTGCAATAGAATTCAACCAGACCAAATATATGATATCATATGTGCCGAAAAATTCAACTTAATAAAATCCAAAATCTGCTCATTTATTGCCTTTCGGGTGAAACAAAGTTCACCGGGTCAGCTAGTATAATATAATAATATTTAATTTAAAAATATATTTATTTATTTAAAATCCTTATAATAATATTCCTAATATTCAAATAATAATAAATTAATTATTAAAAAAAAACAATATTTTTACACTTACTAATGTATGAAAAATAAAACATTTATGTGATTTATTTCATCAATTATTAAAAAAACGAAACGGTGGACTTGAGGATTCGAAACGTGTAATGTGTAGTATATTCATGTTGAGTTCATCGGACTATGTATATTTAAGTTTATTATAAATAAATTCAAGTAGTCATACTATAAATACATCGTTATATGATTGAAGGTATTACTTATTTTTATATAATACATCGCGGGATGTTTTTGTTTAATATATTTATAAAATATTTAACTTTATATTTTAATTTTTGAAACAATATAACATACAAATATAAAAATAATTTTTTATTTAAATAAGTATATTTTTATGATGTAATACCGGGAAATTCTCTCTGAAATATCGTATCATATATACATATATAGAGCGGCAAAAAATGTAACCGTCAGATATTTTCTAAAAAATATTGGACTGTTTTCTGTTATCTCAAATAATCGAATCGTCAAATCTTTTCTAAAAAAGATCTGATGGTTTGATGTTATCCTAAGTAATAAAACCGTCAGCTTTTTTTGCCGCTTCCTGTACTGTACGAGTATGTAGCGAAGTCAATGGAATAACCAGATAACTCAAAAAAGTTTTTGAAGAAGATTTTTGTTTATCGCCGTCAGCCTTTTTAAAGCAGAAAAATTGATACCAAAAGGTAGATTGAAGAAGACAAATCGGTAATACAAGAAAATAACATAAATTTTATTTCACAACCAGAAAGAGCGGTTCTAAGAAGGAATCACTCAATCTTGACCAGTCTTGAGTTTTTTTATGTAATCACATGCAGAAGAGCACACCCGGTCAAGACCAGTGCACTATATGACGCTCAGCCAGGGAGGCTGGACGCTGCATGCGGAAAACGTGTGTTGTGTTCGTGTTTGTTGGAGAGATTGCAAGTGTATATTTATCTGTTTCTTGAAGAGATCCACATTGTAGGAAGGAGGAAATACAGGTGCTGGAAGAGCATTCCATAGCTTACCGGTGGCATTAAGGAAGAAGCTTTAGAAACTGCCTGTTCTTAGTCGATGTATATTAACCATGTATTTATATATATAAGTTTGTCGGGTGGGTGCAGGAGGAATTAGTTCTTTAAGTTCCGAAGAGCAGCGACCATGGTTATAACGGTAAAAAAGACTAAGAGAACCAATCTTACGCCTGTGTTCCATTGATTTCAGGTTAGACGTAAGAGTGTCATTGTTTATCAAACGAATTTCTCTTCTTTGAACTGAGTCAATTAAGTTAGATCGGCATTACACTGCAGCGTTGGTTATCAAAATAAACAAATTCAATAAATAATCCTATAAAATAAAGCAATAAAATAATAACAAAAATATTTATATATATTTAATAACGCAATGGAAAATTCAACTCATTCGTCACTGTGCGTTTAATGATGCTCTTCATTTGTCAGGCCCTCAAAGGGTTCAAGAGGTCGATCTGAAATGAACGAGTGCCCATATAATTGACCGGTTCGCAGGGCGCGCCTGTAGGGCAGAGTGACAAACGAGCGCCACCGGAAACGGAAGTAAAAACCCACCCCATCAGCGTCCGTCACGCAGGACATGTCAAAAATAGTCGGCGATCGGTTACTGTCAGATTGGAACTTTTTATTTGAACTCGATCAGGCCATCCCGCAGTGCCTGTCTACATTTTTTACTGCTTCGATGTGATGGGTATATGCGTATGTAACACATTTATATGAGTATGTGTTTTTATGAGAGCATCGTCGAGTGTTGAAGGAATTTGAAATTTCAAACGTGGATGCTATACGCACGATCGATTTTTCGCTTTTAAACTACGAGTACATCAATGATATCGTCGAAAGATGCGCTCAGGTAACGAGGTTGTATTTGTTGTCTATTTTGTTTTCCCTCGTAATACACCTTGTTTTTAAGTCGTAAGGTACAAAATATAAAAAAAATTACGTATACAGTGTGGTGAATAATAGTATTTTTGTATATTTTTTTTATTGAAAATTAAAGAATCCGACAGCCAAGTAGGGCATATCAATTTTTCAAAGATTTATGTTATTCTTCTTCTTCGTAGTATCAATTCGGTGGATTGGTTTGCAGCAACAAAATCTTGCATCTCGATCGTCACTTTTCTCTATCTTCTGCAACCCTCGTTAGTTCAGCATAAGAGCTGCAACTCATGTCTTTGAACACTTGTTCCAAATATTCCCACCTAGGACGATTTCTGCAGCTTCTCCCCTTAACCGTCCCTTCCATAATGTCGTGAAGAAGCCATTGAGCGCATTATGAGACCGATCCATCCAGCTCGCCTCTCTGAGATGGTTCTTATTAGGTGCCTATTTTCTTTGATTATTCTGAGAGCCTCATTGTTCGTGACGTAGTCTCTCCTGGAAATTCCGAGAATTCTCCTGTAAGACCACATCTCAAAGGCCTCTAGTATTTTCATATCACTTTAAGATAAGCACCATGTCTCATAGCCTTACATCAAGATGCTTCATACAAATGATTTGGAAAGTGACCTGCGGATCTGTAAATTAATCTTTTTGGACTGAAGGTTTTTGTTCTTTTATTGAACGCTAGCCTTGCTTGATGTATGAGATTATTGACTTCTCTTTTTGTTTTGTTATGTTATTAAGTTCACTCATTTCTAAATATTTTGTATTGGCTACATTAATAAAGCATTTGATCTCTTTTTTTGAAATCTTCTGCTTAAAGTGTATATTGACTTAAATTTTTTTAAACTAGCATGAAATTATTACAGCTAAATTTTTCTATCGTGTCTTGTACTACTACTTGAGTAAGAAAATAATATAGTTAAGTATGAAAAGAGGAGATAATATATTTATGAAAAACGTCTTAATGTCCCCGTATAGTTGTTCTTCGTAAAAGGTTGTAATGGATACCGACGTTTTTAATGCATTTTCCCGAACGAAGTGCAGTGCGCTTGGTGCATTTTTTATGTTCTGACGTATAAACAGTCGATAGGTGGAGAAGTACTTGAAAACTTAGAAAGCTATTGGAACGTAACGGTAAATTTCTTCGTTTTACTACTAAACTTATTTACGAATCGATATACTCGTAAAACACTCTACAATAATGTATAATTTATTGACCAGACAAAGAATATACACTCGGATATAACTGAACAGTGTTTTATTTTTATTTTGTACGATTTCAATTCATAAAATGATTTCATAATAAATATTTATTAATTTATATGTTCTCTGTTTAGGAGACTGCAGTTTCGACTAACTCGTAGCCTTTCTCAATCCATCATTTGTCAAGAGACAACTGAGCTGCAAGGGAATTCATAAGTGGTCGAACCCATTTTGTGGGTTCGACCACTTATGTTATATCAAGTATATTTTATGTATAGTTTCCAACGGCTTTAAATGATTACAAAAGCAAACACATTAAAAAGACTAGACGCCTTTCAGATGTGGTCGTACAGAAGAATTTAATGGAGAGACTACGTCACGAACAATGAGATTCTCAGGATAATGAAGCAAGATAGGCACCTGATAAGAATCATCTCAGAGAGGCGAACCCGATGGAACGGTCACATCATGCGCCACGATGGTCTTCTTCATGACATTGTGGAGGGGATGGTTGAGGGTGGAAACTGTAGTGGGCGCCTTAGACGGGAGTATTTGCAGCTAGTGTTCGAGGACATGAGTTGTAGTTCTTATGCTGAGCTGAAGAGGGTTGCGGAAGACCGAGAGGAATGGAGATCGAGATGCAAGATTCTGTTGCTGCAAACCAACCCACCGCATTGATCCTACGAAGAAGAAGTTTTCGACGGCTTTATATGATAGATGAAAATATGTTTTGAAATCGTGATATCTCGCTTGATAGTCAAGCATTTCAATCTCTCGGTATTGCATATATAAAACAATTTATCATTAATTTTCGTAGTCTATCGTTCTATCCAAACAAAACGCAGTGCTGGAAGCAGCGTGCCCTGTCGAGAGTGTCGATCATTAGTGAAATCATTTAGCCAGGGTTGAAGTGTGCCTGGGGTGGGGTGGGACTATGGAGGGATTTAGAGTGGGGTAGAGTGAGGAAATCTCCCCCTTGCATCACCCTGAAGTCCTTTTGTGTAAAAATGGAGGGGATCTAGCAGTGCTGGAGTCATTTGCTTTTAATAGTTATGTGTATTTTAATGTGGTCTAAATAATTATTATGTCACAAAGCAAAAAAACCGTTATTTATTATGATGAAATTTATTAAATAATAAACACATACAGGAGAATACTGACAGATGGTGATAGTAATTCTGAAGTCTCATCTGTGGAATTCTATGACGCTTAACATGGTGTATATGGCTAAACGCTGCATGTGGAATGTTGATCCGCCAACGTCATAGACTGCAGCCCGATATTCGCGCATCATCCTTTATTATTACAGGAATTTACTATGAATGGGTGGTCTTCACAGGACGACTTTCGTCTACCACCAATTTTAATTAATAGGCTATGACTGACATTTTATGGGTGATGGATCAAATTCACACTAACCGGGGTATTTAAGAGCTCAGAAATCGATTTTCGAAAATCCTTTTTTTTTTAATCTCCGTCAGGGATCGAACCCTTGACCTTTGGCTTGCAAAGCAAACGTTTTGACCATTGAGCTATGACCGCCGTCAGATGAGATGATAAGGTAATATTCTACCTTAGGCTTTATTGTTATTTGTACACTATTTCATATATATCATTTGATGATATAACTTATGTGGCTACTCATGTATAATGGTAAGTTTATTTGTATTTTTATAACTTTAATTTGTATATCTTAAGAACTGACATCCCTATAGCAATAAAACGACTCAGTTTCAACGGGATCTGGATTCGTGGATGGATGAGTAACAGTTCACAAGTTCCCTCGAACACCCCTAGTGGCCACTTAAAGGCTTGTCAAGCAAACAAAATGGCACCTGCAGCGCCGTGTCTTATAGTTACTTAAATTTAAAATTAAGATTAACAATTTTTTTATATGCGTGTCTGAAGAAAGATCAAAATAAAGACACAAAAAATCAGTTATCGAGGCTTTTCGGTAGCAGCCTGTGTGAGCTTTATCGAGCTGATATCAGAACTTTCTATAAAAGTGAAAATCACGAGTACAATTTCGAAATTAAAAAACTCTACAGATATCGCTGATATTTTATATACTACTGAAATAAGACAAAAATAATAATTTGTCTCTTATTTTTGGTAACTAATTTTTAGTTTATCAAAAAAGGTATTCTTTTTATTAGTATACATTTTTTTTTCGGGAACAGAATTATTTATCGAAAAGTGAATAGGTATAGAAATAGGAGTCTTACGAATATTGTTGGGTCTACCGCGATACTGCAGTGCCTCAGGCATGTTGACGGAGGAACGAGTGGATGGCTTTCATGCCATTATAAGGAAGCGTTGCGCTTTTTTGAGGGCGTGCATACGTGGCAGTCCCAAAGCAATGGTCGCTGTGTAGGCGGATAGGTAAGACTCACGGTTGGAGGGGATCCGGTGCTCCAATCACTGAGTAGTACAATAATAATAATGTAGTATAGGTGGACATGCCGATTTTTAAATATTTTCTTTCTATTCTGCTTAATTTAAATTTAGATTTATTCTGTATTTGCTTGGAATTATTGTATGTAAAATTTTGATTATGGCACTAGTGGCTAAATAAATAAATTTTTTATCGTTAATGTAACCACAAGATTAAAAAAAAACATTAATAATCAAACGGTTTCAACATAAAAATGTTTACGATGATCCTGTATATTTGACTAGTGTATTGATAAAATAAATTTTTAATAGTCTTCTTCGTAGTATCAATCCGGTGGATTGGCTTGCAGCAACAGAGTCTTGCATCTCAATCTCCATTTCTCTCGGTCCTCCGCAACTCTTTTCAGCTCAGCATAAGCGCATAATTCATGTCCTCGAATACTTGCTGCAAATACTCCCGTCTAGGGCGCCCTCTACAGTTTCTACCCTAACCATCCCCTCCACAATATCGTGAAGAAGACCATCATGGCGCATGATGTGACCGATCCATCGGGTTCGCCTCTCTGAGATGGTTCTTATAATAGTATTAAAACATTATTAATTGTAATAGATGCCATATAAAAATTACTTTAATCGTTAAGTACTAGTCTTATATTTAAAACTGGGTCCTCCACTGGCGTATTTCTTTGCACCGCTGGGGTTGTTTCTGATATCGATTTTCACTTTGGGCGCAGTGGCGTGGCAGGCCGCCGCCCGGGGGGTGTCCCAGTGGGGGTGCGCCGGTGCAATAACCATCAATTATATTTTTTTCGTCTTCTCCAGCGTGCATTTGCCCAATAAATGGAAATCAAAATTTGCATATTCATTTTCATTACACGGATACACTATGTGCAATTAATCAAATAATCTAAAATGGAAATAAAAATATTTTAGGTTTCATAGTTTTTTTTTAATTGTGCTTTTTTGAATTATGAGCGTCACTAATTCTTGACTCAAAGTTCTGTATTCTTTCAATTTACTCGTACTTGCCTAGTCCCATTTTTTTTGCATACGAATCTCTACCGTGTAACGATATATACTCGTACTTTGTCCAAATAGACATTTCCCTGAACAAACATTTGGCCGAATAGCAGCGCCACAAGCGGCGGTCTATATAACTAGTCCAAAAATGCCAATATAGCAGACACCTTCATGTCTGACAAGCAAACAGAAATAACAGACGAAAGATCAAGGTTTTCGGTACCAGTCAGCAAGGGCTACATCATGCTGATGTCAATATATACAGAAGTGTGGCAATTTATCTTGTCCAGTATTGTCCAGGCACTCCGTATCAAAATTAGTCTGTTTGGGGAAAAAGTTAGTTTCGGATATCGATAATATATTTATTTATTTTAAGTTTAACAATTTAGACAACGTTTTTTATGTCTATTCAATCTGGACATAAACTCTGTTGCTACATATTTGTTGCGCAATTAGACGAATATCTGTGATGGAACATTCCAGAACACTAGAATAAACTGACTACCGTGTAACAACACGCTACTCAAAAGAATGATCCCTTTTATAGCAAAAGCTTTACAATACGAGTATTATAAACCTTTGCATCTCGTTCCTGCTCTGATGTTTACTCTCCATTATATGCATCTTCCAAGCATTTACCCACGTTTTTGGGGAGGTCTTACTTTACCCACGTTCCTGGGGAGATTTTTTTTCCATTCTCTCCCTCATATTCACTTGCCATATATTGAAGTCTCGCAAGGGACTAACATGCTCTTTAATAAAGCCTTCAAAAGGCTCTCAGCTTTCACCATACAGGTTCTAGATGTCTCAAAGTAGTTATGCAAATATTTAGGAAAATGAAAGTTCTAGTCTTTGTTATTTAAAAAATATATCACCAAAAAAAGAACACTTGAGCAATATCTTAAAATTAATTTTAAATAATTTAAATTAAAACAAGCCACGTATATTCCACAAGCCGCGTAGACGATCAACTAGGAAGATCTTTCTTCAAGCTCCTTGTCTCTAGTCATTCTAAGACTATGAAGATGTGACACGTACTTTACTCAGAGCCGATTTGGGACTATAGAAGCGGAGAAAACTTTATGTCAGCAATTCGTAACAAGTATGATTTTATATATTGTTATATATATACACATTTTAATTATGTACATCTTAAATATAAGATTATGTGCTCATTGTTTGATCTCCGAATTCTTTCTATATCATAATAAACAATGTCAGTCAGTGTTGAATAGACGTGAGGTATTGCTGAGAGTTACGACGCACGACTGTTATGTGAGAGATCGCGGGATCGATCCTCAACAAAATTTAAAATTTATAATCTTTTTAATCAATTTAAATCTAATAACTGTTTACAAGTAACTACAAACATCCCCGATTAGTGTGAGATTAATTCCTCTTTCGTAATATGTTAATCGTAGCTTATTTATCAAAATCGGTGTCAAGCGAAAGGCGTTCCTTGAACACTATTCATTCATAGTGAGATTCATTAAAATATGGACAATGCATGAAAGTCGGGCTGTTGTTTAATGGCTTTGGTAGATTAACACTTTTCTCACAGCATTTTAGCCATCGTCAAATAGCAACCAACATATAATCCAAAGTGAAGTCACCATTTAGCAGTTCTAATGATACGATATAATAGAAAGGATGAAATAACGAGGCAAATACATAAGGTACTTAGATGAAAGTACGTATTTTTTTTTGAGGACATGAACTACGCCTAAAAAATGTAATTTTTATTTTTATTAACCCGCGTGATTAACAACTGTTGTTTGTTGTTGTTAAGAACTTTTGTGCAGTTGCCTCAATTCTTTAGAGAGGACCTTTACTAGACTTCTTAGTGAGTATATTATAATAATATAATTAAACGTATTATATTATCAAGAAAACATTAAAGTCCTCAGATGTGATGCGTGTTTGAGGTGAGAAAAGTCCAGTATAGATACTCGTAAGTCACCATTTGGCAGAAATATTCTGTATGTCTTTTACATAAAAAAAACTGCCATTTCAGATCTATTGGTTCATTATTTTGAGAGTTTTCCACTCTTCCGTTCGCATAAAAAACAATTTTAATTGGCGAGAATTCTCGGTTGAAAATTTCATTGTTCGCCCATTGTAAGAGTCGAGGTTTTGTATAGAAGCTTTTTTAAGCTTTTGTTGTACTTGAATCGAACACCGCACATACAGCATAAGTCTATTTTTTCACAACTTTTAAACTTTTATCGTCATTTAAATATGCTAAATAATATAGTTGTATTTTTTAAATAAAATCTTTAAAATAAATTGTGTCACTCAAAGAGTTTATTGATTATGAGGAAACTAAATGTATATCAGACGCCATACACCAGGCTATTTTATTTTATATAATCATATCTAGTTATGTAATTCAACTAATTTGAATTGTAAATGGACTAGCAGACAAATCGTGTATCGATCGCAAGGGAAACATGCACGACTAGTAAGAGAAGCTATTGAAAACAAAAAAACAACCCGTCAGTATCAACAGGGATGACGGTTTGAATCTCAAAACAGCATGGCTTCCACCTCTAGTATGTACTCAAAAACCCTGCGCAGACAAGCATGGACAACCACAGTCCGACATGACGTTCGTGGAGGTATACTACTTAGAACATACAAATGATGATGCTCGTGGAGGTACGCTCCTTAGTACATACCCACCATATACGACTCTCTAACATGTCCTCGAAGTTAGGTACGTAAGGCTGTAGAGTTTCGAGAACAATTGCGAAGAATATTAAGGGTACAATGATTTGATATTTAATTAATAACAATATAAGGGAGTGAAAACAGCAGTCTTTCTTTTACTGTCGGTAAAAATATGATCGTGGACCTGGCTCAGACAAGTTCTCCATATGATGCAGGAGAACACAAAATATATCAGCCTTTCTTCAAGACTTAGGGCTTTTGCTGTCTGGAAATTATATACGTAATGTATTCCCAGGAGTAACTGACAAGGAATGACAGAACGATAATAGCGGCTGACAGAACTTTAAGATGGCAAATTTTAACGACCACGTTGGACGTAACGACGTAGTTATGATGATACGTTGAAAATAACTGTCAGTTTTATATTTTAATCCATTCTTGGTATACTCGTACTCGTGTATAGAGTAAAAATTAAGCAAGATTTCAATATTGGGCCACTTTAATATTGAAGTGTGTTATTATCAAAGCTTAATTTATGAATAGACTTATAGAGCCAATTAACGTTAGAGGCCTTGAATCAAATTGCGGAATATTCGTAAAATAATATTTTAGTGGACGTGAGCCCTTTTCAGACCCGCCGATTCAATTGCAGATCGCACAATGTGCCTTCGAGTGTCATTGACGTTTGGCTCTATTGTGTGCGTTCCCCAAAATGGCATTAAAATATCCGCAGCGACAAAGGGTTGGTACTCTTCCCTCAGTGCTTCTAGTACGTTCTACGGAGAAAATGTGCTTGATTTATGATGAAAATTCCCGGTAACTTTGACAGTAAACAGTCTCGGTTTTTTACATATTTTTCGCGTCATATTTCATGCGTCCCCGTGACATGTTCTTTCACTTACTTTCAGGGCTTGTTTTTTTTAAGGTGCGCAAAGAAAATTTTGATGCAAAGAAAGGGGTTTTGTATTTTTCTATGTAATAGCGTGACTGAAAACATTGGATGTTTAAGATGTTTGGCTTTCAGAACCCAACAAGATTATCGTATTATACTTATTAAAATTGGTTCGAAATAAGCACACATAATATAATGCGATATAAAATGTGCCTTCTAGTAATCCAGATAACACTTGGGTAGAGAAAGCAAAAACAAATTATATCCAGCATCTATCTTATTGTGTCTGACAACTAGAGATTAAGAAGATATAAAGGTTTTATTGTGTTGTACGCTACACTAGATAGAACGATTTGAAATGGGACTTGATAAACATATAAGAAATTATGTTTAATCCCTGTCTAAGACAATTTTACTTTTATAAGACATTCTTTACGTTATTGATAGACGGATACTTTATTTATAATAAGATTTGTATATATGATGTTTTTTTGTAATAATTAAAGCACATACAAATAACAGTATAATAATTCAATTAGTAAGTTTGCCGGGATATACCTCAATGTTAAATACATGGGTTTGATACTCAACAGAGATTAAAAAAATATTTTAATCGATTTCTGAGCTCTGAAATACCTCGGTTGGTGTGAATTTGATCCCTCAACCGTAAAATGCCAGTCATAGCCTATTAATTAAAATTGGTGGTAGACTAAGTCGTCCCGTGAAGACATCCCTTGAAGATCACCCATTCATAGTAAATTCCTGTAATAATAAAGATGATGCGTGAATCTCGGGCTGTAGTCTGTGACGTTGGCGGATCGATACTCCACATGCAGCGCTTAGCCATGTGCACTATGGTAAGCATAATAGAATTCCACAGATGAGACTTCAGATTACTATCACCATCTGTCGGTATTCTCCTGTATATGTTTACATAAAAAAATATATGACTTATTACTTCAATTATTTTCAGATTTATGTTTCTATGATGTGAAGGTACACTTAAAATTTCATAACATCTAGACATTTGGCGAACCAAAAGCCACAATTCCAAATCTGTGAGTTCTTAAAAATGGCCAATTTTATGCATCGGACACATTGCATTTGATAATGATTTTATTTATTATTTTTAGATAAGAAAATGATTATGAGTATGTAGAATAAAATGATTTTTTTAAATTTGTTTAAGTAAAATACAGTATAATACGCAACTCACTACCGATTTCCAATGCTATGTATTTATACAGTACATGTTGGGCATTATTATTGATTAGAAAGTCAATGTCAAATGCGAAAAAGTATTTAAATTTTTGTCTGCTAAAGGCTAATAAACCTAAAATGGTTATACTTAAAAAATATATTTACGTATTTTTTAACAAAAGAATTTGTATTAAAAATTTTAATTTATCGATTACCTTTAATTTAATAATTAATATTATATTTAATATATATTAATATAAAATAATAATTAATCGGTAAAGATAATGTATACCTACCTTACTGTGTAAATGCTTTAATTGTTGCATTTGTGATGTGCAGCCACCAAGGCTGGCAGCAGTGGATGTGATGACTGAGTAAACATGACGCGGCACCAATGGCCTAGAACTCGCTGCTAGAAAGCATAAGATAACTTAAAGCGGAGTCATCCTTCAGAAGCAGACTCAAGACCCACCTTTTTACTCAGGGAGGCAAAGAAGCGCTTTTGGAATGACCATTCGGTTATTAAAAAGCGCTATACAAATTCTGATATAATAATACTGTAAATGAATACTGATAGAATAATAATAAAAATATACATACTTTGAATATATACTATGGCGACATCTGTCGTACGATAATAACAATGATATAAATACTAGTTTCATCGCAGGTCAGTCTGGGCATAGCAATGGCGTGATTCGCCGAGCGGTATGAATACCTGGGCATAGTTGGTTTCCAGGTCCGCGGTTCGCATCCCGCTCACCGTTATTTTTGTGCTTGGATTCGCGTTGAAAAAAGAATTTTATGTTTAGTATATATTTAAGTAATAATATAATGTTATATAGTCAATAATCTATAAAAGAGCCGTCAATATTGAAATAATAAAATAATATTCTAATAAAATAAAAAAAAAAAGTATTTTGTATTTGTCCCACAGACATATTTGAAGACGAAATTATCCATCAGTAACACAGGTAAATGATTGGTTATAAAGTCCGAGTCGGAACTATAAGTAGTCGTTTCACATCCATTCAGTCTATAGGGTGATTGAGACCCGGAGTGGTACTTGATGGGTAAAATAAATAATCAATAATGTATAAGGGAATTCATTGATATTTAACAGAATAAATGAATACTGATAAATAATAATCAAAATATACATACTTTGAATATATACTATGGCGACATCTGTCGTACGGTAATAATAACAATGATATAAATACTAAGTTTGATGATACTGCAGGTCAGTCTGGAACTGAAACAAAATGTAATGGCGTGATTCGCCGAGCGGTATAAATACTGGGCATAGTTGGTTTCAACGCGTCAATCCAAGCACAAAAATAACGGCATCCCGCTATGCCGTTATTTTTGTGTCCCATTGGATTGACCGCGTTGAAAAAGAATTTATATTTAGTATATGTATATTTAAGTATATATTCAAATTATGTTAACTATTCAATCATTTCTTTATTCACAATTAAAATTATTAAATAAAAAAGTACCATATATACAAAATAGACTGAATGGACTTTTTTATGTATATCTATTATTATGAACAAAGTAAAGACAAGCAACAGAAGGGGGCACCGCGTGGAGGTTCTTTCATGCACCGAAGAAATGCGTAAGGCAATCAACCAATCGTCCCACTGCTTGTATAATCAGATACCCCAACACCAAGATTGAAGTCTCGAAGCAGCTTCCCGAAATCCACACAACCTCTCACATCCGACCCTGAAAATGAGAGACTCCAACTCTGGCAACAAATCGCACCAGAGGATTTCATATCAATGATCCCACTGCAAGAGCCTTAACTGGCGACCTAGAAATTCAGATTAAGAAATTTGGTAGAACTGAAACCTCGAAAATGTACAGGGCAGTATCAACTGGTTCATCTGCAGACCGCCTCACAACGATGGCTCCATGTGCCCAACAAGTTGCACATTCAGGAAATAACTATCGATTTGCCAGATATGTATATTTACGTCGCTATTATAGAATTCCAGCAAGAATTAATCATCGAAAAAATCTAAATAATCTTCTTCGAACTCTTAACTCTCAAATCAACAATTAAAAACTATTCATAAAAGACTTTATATATTTTGTTCATTGTATATATTCCACGTATTCCATTGTACTATTCATCAACCAAGACAAATATAGTAACCCTCAGAGAGAAAACTTAAGAATAGAGTATGGCAACAAAAAGTTTCCAGTCGAAACTTTCACGATTGCCTTCCATTCCAAGAAAAGCAAGCGACGCCGACTACAACCGATCTAATTGTATAACTCAACGCCGCTATTCCAATAACAAGAGACTCGTGTATCGCCAGAACTTCTTGAACTCATGACGCAATACTGACTTGTTTTAGATTATTATTTAGTTAAATTGTTCAACCTGCCAATATAACTTATATCATTCGCCAAAGCATATTATTTGAAAGTATATTAAAGCACAACTCATAATACTATTCATTGTTTTAGATAACTTTAGTGTTCTAAAATACAACGTTAATAACATCTATATATATAAAAATCAATGTCTGTCTGTCTGTCTGTCTGTCTGTGTGTCTGCGTGTGTGTCGTTGATGCATTCCGTTACCATTAACCCGATTGCGATAATACTTTGTCGAATTATTGCTGGTACTAGAAGGAAAAGGATAGGATACTCAAAATTTGATTTCATTACAAAAATTAAATTGAATATTTACGTAAAACATGTTTTCATACAAGACTTGTGTAATACAGAACGGCCAATTTAGAAGATTGTGTTTCCTTAGCAACGCCGTAAGCAAAAATTCACACAAATATCGTTTTGGTTGTTCTTTTTCTTATCAAAAAATGAATACGTGGTGTTAACATAATGGCATTTGCCTAACACAAATTTTAATTAATAAGCTTTGAATAACTTCTTAGACTTTCAAGGCCAGATTTGTTATTGTAGTATTTGGGTTAAGTCGTGTGTGACGATTTATTTCTACTAATATTTCAGACTACAAACGAGCAAGGACAAACACAGTCCGACATGACGTTCGTGGAGGTATGCTCCTTAGAACATACTCATTACGACGCACGTGGAGGTATACCCTTTAGAACATACCCACCGTACACGACTCTCAGACATGACCTTGTGGAGGTACGTTAGACTGACTACTTCAAGACATTAACTCATCACCAAGTCGTCAACCCTAAAGAATACCCCTGCAATGGCTGTCGAAATATTGGTACGAAATAATTACCCATACAAGGCTTAACTCAAAACTCACAATACCAACCGGTTATGACTGTCGTTTTACGGGTGAGGTTACGGGTGAGGGATCAAATTCACACTAACTGGAGGTATTTTAGAGGTCGACAATCGATTAAAAATCTTTTTCATTTTTTTAATCTCCATCGGAGGACGAACCCACGATCTTCGGCTTGCCAAGCAAACGCTTTTACTACTAAGCCATGCCCGCAGGCATATGTTCCTTCCGTGCATCTTAAGATTACTAAATTGTCATTTTGTATAATAAATTATATTCTTTCCATATTCGTATTTATTTTCATGCATGTGACACGGAGAGCTTTCTTCAGGTGGTGAAGAAAGCCCTCAATATACCCACGCTGAAGAAAAGTGTACTGCAACTGTAGACGAAGAAGAATCCGAAAACTCTGGGCTAAACAAGAATGCAGCGCAGGACAGGCTGACATGGCGAATGTGTACATGGAGAGACGACCCCAGATGTTTTTTTTTTCTTTGTAATCGCATGCAGGAGAGCACAGCCGGTCAAAACCAGTACAATCAATGACGCTCAGCCAGGGCGGCTGGACGCTGCATTCGGGAAAAGTGTGTAGTGTTCGTGTTTGTGTGTGGCTTGGGGAGAAGGCGAAGTGTATATTTATCTGTTTCTCGAAGAGATCCAGATTGTAGGAAGGAGGAAACACAAATGCTCCAAGAGCATTCCAAAGCTTACCGGTGGCATTATTAAGGAAGGTACTTCGGAAGCTGCCAGTTCTTGGTCGACACACATTAACCGTGTTTGGATATTCGGCAAGTGTAAGACGAGTTTGTCGGTTGTGGGTGGGTGCAGGAGGAATTATTTCCTAAGTTCCGAAGAGCAGTGACCGTGGTAATAACAGTAGAAAATACTAAGTGTACCAATCTTACGCCTGTGTTGCAGGTTAGACGTAAGAGTTTCATTGTTTATCAAACGGATCGCTCTTCTTGATGATGGGAAATGGCGAGGCTAAAGAAAATGACTTGTATTTACTTTCATTAATGGTCATGCTAACAACAATTAATTTATCGTGCTCATATATCGTGTTTAAATACATTTAAAATTGTATATTGCTTGTACGTAGTTGGCGTAATGTATTGTTTTTGTTGACACTTGCGACTGCAGTGCTCGCTTGTAAAATCAAACGTGGTAAATGCAAATGTTTAAACAGCTCGGTACCGACTTGACCACAGAGTAATATGAGCTATAAATTAGTCGGTAGAATGCCTGGGAACGGCCACACTTCCGAGTTATGGATATAGTTATGACTACTTGACGCATACAGGGGAATTGTACTTGTTGCGAAAAACATTACAAAATATTTTTTTTCAAAAAATAAGCAAGGAATTGGCTGTGAACGGAACGCTGTCTCTACAATTCATTAAAAGATTTCGAGAAAACTCTACGAGAATTTATTGTATTTTTATTTTGGGCTTTATCAAAATTAGTTTTATATCTTCGTATATCCGTTCACCACAAATTGACGTAAATCAGTTCTGTGAGTTGCCTCTATGTATGCATTGTCTCAAAATTCGAACGTCCACCTGGGAACATACGAGAATGTATACGAGTATGATTACCGACAACCCCCGAGTCAAGAGTTCGGGGAAGTGCTGATACAGCATTTATAAAATCCACCATCACTGTACTACTCATACTACAATCATATTATTTTATGCTTTCTGTATATCCATAACACCTTTAATTAAAATGTAATTTTTGCGTCAATATTCCACTGCCAAATTAATACTAAGCCCGGTCACCAGATCTAAGTAGGGGTCTTCTTCAGGGTTGTCAACCCTGAAGAAGACCACTGCAATGGCGGTCGAAATATTAGATCTAAACAATTCGCCACACAGAGCTATACCCAAAAGCCACAATACTAAGATATGTTTAAACTAACATAATGTTTGTTTTGCTTACAAACTGAGATGTTGTTAATCATTAATTTTTAATTGGAAAAATGTGTAAGTGGGTTTAGAATTATGCTATCAATTAAAATTTATGGAATTTAAAATAATAAACTTATTTTAATTTACACATTGCGATACTGAATTTTCTCCAAAATGTATCAATTGTAAAATCGAACTATTATTCGGCTTAGTCGTAACATATACTTGATCATTTATTTATTTATTTATTTGTTTTCAAATATTTGTCTTCCTGTATACGGATTGCTCATTCGCAATATATCCAAGTGTATATCCTTGTTAATTTAACAATGGCTATTGTTTTGAGCGATTATTGTTGCTGCAAATTAGCAGGATAAATTTTACGCAACTCGGACATTCAAGGATGAAATAATTGCACGATAACTATAAATTGTTAAATGTTACTAATTTATTTCCTTATTTTTTTATCTTTACAAAATATTGCCATGGGAATACCGTAAGCTTTAATCACTGCACTAAAAGTTATCGTTAAAAATATTTATAAATTTATATTTGTTTACATAGATCACATTGAGAATGGCCTCCGTTGAATAGACTGCAGATTATAATAACTCGTAGCTTTCCTCAATCCGTCACTGTTAAGAGGCAAATGAGCTGCATGATACTTTGAGAGAATGATTCATCTTTATACTAATAGCACTATCCGTCCCCCTAGCTTGTCATTCCCTGATAAAACCCCCCACCTCCTGTGCTACATAAATGTGTTAGACCACTTACGAAAGTAGCATGCAGCTCAGTTGTCTCTTGACAGTGACGGATTAAGGAAGGCTACGAGTTATTCGCAACTGCAGTTTCCTAAGCAGAGAGCATGCTCAATGTGATGCATGTAAAAACAAGGTTATCTCAAGGTGATCTCAAAGTGAATTCTGAAGACATTGAAATGTGAATGAAAATAGTAAAAAAAACAGTAATATTAAAAAATATGAAAATAATTATTCAAACAGCAAAATTTAAAGACAGCAATTTTGTTTGTCGAATCTTAAGTGTGGTGAAGTACTAAAACTGTATTGATGGAAATTTACTGGGCACTATGAAAATGAACATTTTCATTTGCAGTGAACAATATTTCTTACGTAGACTGACTTTAAAGCCGTTTTTCTACTTTGTTTAATTGGTAAATATTACATTTATAAAAGTGATCTTTGATATAAGCAATAAAAAAATATCAATATTCTAATATTTATTAACTACTGAAGATATATACAATCTTCTTCGTAGTATCAATCTGGTAGATTGGTTTGCAGCAACAGAATCTTGCATCTCGATCTCCACTCCTCTCGGTCCTCCGCAACCCTCTTCAGCTCAGCATAAGAGCTGCAACTTATGTCTTCGAACACTTGTTCCAAATATTATAATAAACAAAGTCAGAGTAATAATAATAATAATAATAAATAAACAAAGTCAGGATAAACATCATCTTAAATGACATTTCTCTGATCATGCCATATAAGATTATATTTGTTGTGAATTCGTATGTCTATCAATGGTTGATTTATAAAGATATCAAAGTGAATTGTGATTTTTAAAATCCAGGTGTTGCCATCCCTTCTCCAAGTTCGGAGTAATGACCATTCGTATTTTATTAATCACATATCGCATGCAAATGCAAACAGTATTTGATTGAATGTAAACACCGGTGCATTATTCCAAATTGATTTTATTATTATCGGCCGGTGAATGTTGATAAAGCCGATGTGTTTGATGACAAACAATGGTTATCGAAGAAATTATTTCAGTGACAACGGAATGCTGAAAATGATTGAATTTTACAAAACATTTCACCCCAAGGCTTAGTGGCAACGTGTTTAATTATAATGGTTGATAGTCGTATATTGTAAAGTGTGCATAAAAATAAACTAAAATATCAACACAGTGAGGTATGAGCTACAACTCATGTCCTCGAACACTTGCTGCAAATAATCCCGTCTAGGGCGTCCTCTACAGTTTCTACTCTCAAACACCCCCTTGAGCTTCTGTCTTGTAGGTTGTCGGAAACCAAATACATTTGTTCTTAAGTAGAATTGTGGGTAAAGATATGTCTTGGGACGAGAAGTTGATAGTGGCAACTGTCAACTAAATGGCGGGAATTTGTAGTGAAAGTATGTTTCAGATATTGAAAGACAAAAATAAATAGTAAAATATGTAATTTCTTCATCACATTCTCAGTATTTAATAAACCTACTTTTCAAAGTCTTTTTCATGCGCTATTTAAAACATATGCAAATATTTAATACAAACGTACTTTTGTAGTACATTTATATATGTTGAAATTGATAAAACCTTCGTACTGAGCGAAACTGCACTCTTCCAGCAAGTGAAAAAGTGTGATTCATTTAACAAGAAAGTTTTAAAGACTTTTCTATTTAATATCGAAATGGATCTCAAACTAAACACTAAAACGTAAATATAATTAAATGCTAATTAAAATCTTAACCAATAGTTTCACGAGAAATGTCTGTTTCTTCTTTGTCGTAGTATCAATCCGATGGATTGGTTTGCAGCAACAGAATCTTGCATCTTGATCTCCATTCCTCTCGGTCCTCTGCAACCCTCTTCTATAAAAATAATGTATAATATCAACACAGTAAGGAAAGCTCTAGATATATTTGAACTTTTATAGGCAAAAGGATCGCTTTTCAAATACTGATGCACTTTTTAATTAGTATCCGTTAGCTAAGATTTTTATTACTTAAATATACATATACTAAACATAAAATTCTTTTTTCAACGCGTCAATCCAAGCACAAAAATAACGGCAGAAGCGGGATGCGAACCGCGGACTTTGGAAACCAACAATGCCCAGGTATTCATACCGCTCGGCGAATCGCGCCATTGCTATGCCTAGACCGACCCGCGATGAAACTAGTATTTATATCATTGTTATTATCGTACAACAGATGTCGCCATAGTATATATTCAAAGTATGTATATTTTTATTATTATTCTATCAGTATTCATTTATTCACAAGCTTAATATTATTACTTTCCGGCAGTCTATTTATTTTAGTAAGTACCACTCGGGTCTCGAACCAAACTATAGACTGAATGGATGTGAAACGACTACTTATAGTTCCGACTCGGACTTTATAACCAATCATTTACCTGTGTTACTGATGGGTAATTTTTACCTTCTTGATATTGTCTCAAGGAGACATTATTAATTAATTTTTAATTTTTATTAGAATATTATTTTATTATTTCAATATTCTAATCTACTTTTATAGATCATTGACTATATTACAATATTATTATTACTTAAATATACATATACTAAACATAAAATTCTTTTTCAACGCGTCAATCCAAGCACAAAAATAACGGCAGAAGCGGGATGCGAACCGCGGACTTTGGAAACCAACAATGCCCAGGTATTCATACCGCTCGGCGAATAAATGAATACTGATAGAATAATAATAAAAATATACATACTTTGAATATATACTATGGCGACATCTGTTGTACGATAATAACAATGATATAAATACTAGTTTCATCGCGGGTCGGTCTAGGCATAGCAATGGCGCGATTCGCCGAGCGGTATAAATACCTGGGCATTGTTGGTTTCCAAAGTCCGCGGTTCGCATCCCGCTTCTGCCGTTATTTTTGTGCTTGGATTGACGCGTTGAAAAAAGAATTTTATGTTTAGTATATGTATATTTAAGTAATAATAATATTGTAATATAGTCAATGATCTATAAAAGTAGATTAGAATATTGAAATAATAAAATAATATTCTAATAAAATTTAAAAAATAAATTAAGATTTTTATTATTATAATGAATTTACAATGTTACTGCGTGTAGAAGGTTTAATTATTCTTTACTTAATTATATTTTTCCGTTTTATTTATGTACCTGTATGATGTTATGTCTAAAATTTGTATTTATATTCCAACTTGACTCAAATATGTAACGTTCGAGTATGTTTTGAAATCAGTATGATAAAGTCCTTGCTGACTGGTACCGAAAACCTTGATATGCAATCTTTCGTCTCTTATTTTAGTTCGCTTGTTGTACATGTATTTGTCACCATATTGATATTTTGGACTAGTTGCGTAGATTGCTACTGGGGCGCTGTGTGACAGACCACGGCGCCACACGGCAGTGAGTCGTGTGCCCACGGCCGTTGAGGTCGCATTATGGCCGGCCCGGCATGTGGCCGGAAGTTTGTAAAGTTATCGAAATAAATATGTCAATGTGCTTCAGAAAAAGTCTGTGTATTATTAATCTGCTCCTCATCCTGTCACCACGCGACTTAATAACAACCGTTTAAAGAGAGGATTATGTGAAGATAATGAATGAGGACTGAAGTCCGTAGAAGTTGTGTGCAATTCATCCGATTTCCTTAAAATTTATTCATACTAAATATTTAAAAAAATATGCAACTACTAGTAATTGCATTAGGTGTGCATTGTGCCGCCTCTTAGGAAAAAATAGTCCAGGCCTAGGACACGACGGACTAATCATTCGATTTCCTTAAAGCAACCGATTAACAAATCACCTTTAAAATATGCCACGGATACTACAGATACCTTTTTTTCAAGTAATCAGACTTTTGCTTTGGAAGTTGTCGGGAACCATATTTGTTACTAGAAATGGACAGTGACAGCTGATAGTTCTAAATGGCGGCAATTAGTGGTGTCCATATGTTCCATACGTGGAATGGATATGGAAAGAAAGGAATTGCATGTGAAAGACGACATTAGACACGGAACAAAACTTACATTGGTTACTGACAGTTGGGTAAAAGCGATCCTTAGGATCGAATAATCTACGTTTTGGGAACTTCGGTGTAATTATCTGACCTGCTGTAGGCAAAACCAGATAATAAATCATCCGAAACTTACCTTGGATACTACAACTGTCGTATTATCAATTTTCTGGAATAACCTTCGGATGCAGAAATGTTTCGGGACATGGGGTAGACAATAGCAACTGAACAGAGTGGCGGCAATTTTGGTAACAATTTTTTTATGTAAGCAAATACAGGAGAATACCGACAGAGATGGTGATAATAATTCTGAAGTCTCATCTGTGGAATTCTATTACGCTTACCATAGTGCATATGGCTAAGCGCTGCATGTGGAGTGTTGATCCGCCAACGACATAGACTGCAGCCCGAGATTCACGCATCATCCTTATTATTACAGGAATTTACTATGAACGGGTGGTGTTCACGAGACGAATTTCGTCTACCACCAATTTTAATTAATAGGCTATGACTGGAATTTTATGATTGAGTGATCAAATTCACACCTACCAGGATACTTAGCTCAGAAATCGATTAAAAATTTTTTTTTTAATCTCCGTCGGGGATCGAACCCACGAACTTTGACTCGCAAAGCAAACGCTTTGACTATTGAGCTATACCCGCCAGCGAATATGGAACGGATATGGGAATAAAGCATTTACAAAATAAAATCAAAGACTTGATTTTGTGGCTTGACTCTATTGATATTACGGCAACAAAATAAAGTATGATGTGGTGTATTGATGTAGTCACCTGGAAGATTTTGAGTTCAAGGCCCTTCCCCGCTTCACCACACGTGGAAAGGAGATATTTATTTATTTAACCATAACATCACTCCAAATAAGACAGTGGCGTCTCCATTATTTTTGTTCGGCAGAACAAACACCTCCCGACAGCGATAGTTCTCTATTTGCATACGCGAGCAGGCGAAGCAGTGGCGCGGCACATTGGGGAATCGATGGCATGTTTATCTGAATGGCGATAAATAAAACACAAAGGTGATTTTACGAATAATGAAACACGTCGAGTCAAAAATATGAACCAATATACCGTAAAAAATATGAAAGCGTTGAGCCACCCTTTAGGACAAAATGTTCCAAGATTCAGAAGCGTCGGGTGATAATCCAATAATCGTAATACCCAAAAATACGCCTTATATACTACAGCTATCCTCTCTTCAAGTACTCGGACTTCTGCTCTGGAGGTTGCTAGGCACTATATATGTTCCCAAGTGGACCATTACGTGTAGATATGTCCTACAATGACGAATATATAGTGGATGATAGAACCAAGTGGCGACATTTGTGATGACCATGTTTCAGATATGAAATGTATATAGTGGGAAAAATAATAATTATGCAGTCTTAATTAGTTAATTTGTCAATTTAAAATTTTAATGTTTTAAATATTAAACAACAGAAATGACTTTTTTTCAATATATATATAAATTATTTATTTCACTAGTTATATAGATTTGGCCAAAAAAGACCATAAAATAAAATAGCTTTTTGACAAAGCTTAAACATGTAAAAATAATAATTGTGTAAGTAATAACGATGATGATGGTGTGATTACGTGATTACGATAAGTGTTTTTTTATGTGATCCGGAGCTCAGATAATGGTAGAGCATTCTAGAGTCAATCCGGGGAATTTAGGAAAAATAATTCAAAACATATTGTTTTAGAACGACATAAATTGAAGTGTAAAACTAGTCAGTGTGCGTAGAAAGGACTAATTCATTGAGTTCATATGAACAGAGAACTTGATTATAGTGCTTGAAAATATTAAGTTAACCAATCATCTGTTGATATCAGCTATTCAAGGTTGGGAGTAGCTTCTTTAGCCCGTTTCATCAATTATGCAGTTGCCTCGGTAGCCGTGGCCGCTCCACAGCCGGCGTATTGTTATCGCGCTGATTTCAACCCAAATATACCACTTCTAGTACCAGAGATAGCTTGGAGCATTAGAGCTGACGTTGCTCCTAGCTATCTCTGCTACTATGGTCGGTGGCTGTCCAGCTGTGGGACGACCGGGGGTAAATGTTTGCCCGGTAGATCTGCAAGAGTGGAAGCAGTCACCGGAGACTGGCTTGTAATGTCATGTATTATTGAACCAGGACAGTGGACCGGCGAGGTGTGGAATACAATATGTAAAGCTGAAATCTCCGTTGGCGACAGAATAGTCTTGTAAACCTGCGAGGAATAGAAAAATATTGGCGCAAAGGATTATAATACAAGTATTGCAGTTGACCACAATTATTTAAATATAAGTTTGCATGTATTATTTTAACAAAGTGAGTACATAACATTTACAAAATTTATTTTATGAATTAGATTATTACTTAAGAAAAATATCCAATTAGCTGGTAAAGTTCTTTAATTTCTTAACGAATTTTACTTATATTTGAGCTTTTTTTTTCAGACGTACCATGTTTTTATTAATTGTTATTCAAAACCAAAAACATCAAAATTATACAATATCTCATACGCTAACTAGAGTATATGGCAGTCTCAAACTGTCGTCACAAAGCTCTGTCAGCCGCCAAAGTCTTCGCCTTATTCAATGTTAGCTGTACCGGCAGCTTCGCTGAATACATTAAATATATAGTTCTCGACGGAATATTCTACGATGGTGCAAGCCTGGTCGTTTGAAATAAAAGCAGCTGTAATTAATGATCTCCTACGGCGTTCTTAGAACGTGTCCCAACCAAGTCTACCTTCGTTTCTTGATCGACAGTAGTATAGAAGGCCACCTTGTCCGTTCTTTCACTTCGTCATTCCTCAAATAGTCAAACCATCGTTCTCCTAGTATTCTACCCAGGCTTTCAAACCTATTCTCAAATCCGATTAGAAAGCTTCATTAGCCCTCGATGAGATGCTTAGATTGACAGCCATAAAGGAGAATAGGGAAGATGCAGGCGCTGTATAGCCGGAACTTTGATTCGATTAATAACTTGTTTTAATTTATTGTTAAAAAATTTAACGTTCACCTCGTCCACAACGTCCATAAATACATTTTAAGTGTTTTTTTCAAGAAAATATTCATTCTTGAAGCAAAGTGTTTTTTTTTCAGACACGCCATTGTTTTTGCTTCTTCTTCGTAGTATCAATCCGGTGGATTGGTTTGCAGCAACAGAATCTTGCATCTCGATCTCCATTCCTCTCGGTCCTCCGCAACCATTTTCAGCTCAACATAAGCGCTACAATTCATGTCCTCGAATACTTGCTGCAAATACTCCCGTCTACGGCGCCCTCTACAGTTTCTACCCTCAACCATCCCCTCCACAATATCGTGAAGGAGACCATCGTGGCGCATGATGTGACCAATCCATCGGGCTCGCCTCTCTGAGATGGTTCTTATTAGTTGCCAATCTTCCTTGATTATTCTGAGAACCTCATTGTTCGTGACGTGGTCTCTCCAGGAAATTCCGAGAATTCTTTTGTACGACCACATCTCAAAGGCCTCTTATCTTTCATTCATTTTCAGATAAGCACCATGTCTCACAGCCGTACATTAAGATGCTCCAAACAAGTGTTTTGGCAAGTTGCTTGCGGAGCTCTAAATAAATATTCTTTGACTCAAGAATTTTGGCTTTTTTATTGAAAGCTAGCCTTGCTTGATGTATTCGACTGTTGACTTCTCTTTTGTTCTGCCATCCCAGGTGATTGTACTTCCAAGGTATACAAATTCTTTTGCATCTTTTAGGGGTACTCCTAGCATTGATATGTTAATTTTCTGCTGCTCATTGCGGCTTACTCTCATGACTTTGATTTTTGTGCTGTTTATCTTCATATTGTAGTTGGAATTAAATATGTTTTCCATGGATGTCAGCGCTTCCGTGAGTTCATCTTCAGTTTCAGCAATCAGAGCAATGTCATCAGCAAACCTTATCATATCAATCTTTTGGCCATGTATTTTAACCCCCTCTCTATGGCCCATTTTTTCCCTGATGTTATTAATTGCATTTTGTACGTATACTTTTTGCTATTAATTATTTAAAACCAAAATTCATAAAAGTTACATCTCATTTGAAAGGAATATTTCCAAAAATATACTCGGAAAACATGAAAGTTGTGATTTTCTACAGTTTTCTTGGCCAAAAAAGAAAATTCTTTGCGCCAGAAAGCAAGAACTACATCTTAGTAAATTACCTTAATGCCTCAAACGGCCAAAAAAGACGCAATAAAAATAAACAACGTTGCATAGTATGTTAAGGTCCTTAGCAACAGCAAAATAAATAAATAAATAAGAACGATAAAAACGTCACCGATACGTTATACGCAGAGTAAATATTTTATCATTACGTACTTTTGTTTGTGGGCTCTCGCTGTCTGAAATCGGCAAAGTAGATTACAAAAAACTTTTTATTTTGTGAACAAACTTGGAGATACATTTTTTTAATACTTTAGTAAAAAACAAACAAACTTTGGTGTGTGGTATCGCCGGCCGCAGAACAAAACTCGGTACTGAATATGCAAAACAGTAAAGTTTTTAAATATGAAAGTGGATTAAAGTGCATTCGGATGTCTGTATGCAATTTACAAAAAAAAAATTTGGTTTGCACAAATGTTTTGAAGTTATGCAGCATTTATTGTAAGGTAAAAAATAAGCGTATTAAAATTGAATGATTATGTGTACTATGAGAGACATGGAGTGTTAAAGCGCTTAACTGTTAAGACAGCGATCCTGGATTCAATTCCTGACATCAGTTTTAATAAAAAATATGAAAAACACTACGTTGAACACTTCATAATTATAATATGTTAAGCATTTGAAGAATATGCTAGTGCAAATTTCTGAGGAAAATGTTTAAAATTTAATTTTTTTATTTTCTTAGAAATTTAATCTATTACAATTTACTTTAAGGCACACAATGATAACGAATATTGAAAAATAATTATCAATCAAAATATTCTTAGTAAAAAAAAAATTTTAATGTGAGATTTCAAATATGAATACTTATAATTGTTTATAGCATTTTCTGCCGCCAGTTAACTATAGCAAAAGAAATCACATTAGATTCATACAATACGATAGTTTACTTCTTTGTGATTTAGATATTACCTTTTATAGAGAATACGTGAATGACAGAAAAAAAACATTTAGTACGTATTTTCCATTGCTTTATGTTTTTACTCGGTGAAGCAACCAGCCTTTATTTTTTTTTCATTGTTGTGATAAACACCTCTTTTATTAAAATTTACCTGACATGCCTATTAGTCTTCTAGGCTGTAGAGCAAAGAAATTTCGTTAAAACCACCCATTCACAACGGCAAGCGTCATTAACTTAACAGATAAAATGTTTCCATCACACAGTTTATTGCCTTCCTGCGGTATGTTTTTATATTTAATTTTGACGTGTTGATTCCTTTAAATATTTCATTTGTACTAAACAAAAAAAAAGTCTAATTTAAAATGCGTTTCAAATAGATTTGGTTGATACTTTGTGCAAAATGCAAATCGTGTGTTTTACTCTCTTGTTGGCGATACGATCTGCGATGATATATGTAGAAGGAAGAAGGAAACATGTTCCGAGGAAAGGAAAGGAAAAAAAGGGAAAACGACAGAAATATGGAGAAGGAAAGAGGTTTGTTCAATTTTTATATGCTCGCGCGAAAGCTCTCCTTTTATACGTAAGAGAAAAGTTTGTTTGGAAATGGCGTTATGGAGTATATAAAATTTGAAACCTTTTAAGCGTCCCTTACACGACTACTTCCTATGATTTCGTTCTTTCAAAATGTTATTTTAATTCAATGGAAAAGAGGCTTCTCATAAAATAAACATCTCAGTCAAACTAAGTGTCAGTGTGAAAAAACGAGTTTTTTTTTGATAATTTTATTGTAAAGTTCTACAATTTTTATCAATTTATAAACAAATTTGTAATTTTAGAATTTTATTTAACTGGACTCACAGGTAATTATTACTTACTAAAATATTTGATACTCGTTTTATTCATATTTGTGCCATAGCTAGTTGTCACAAAATTCTACCACGTAGTTTTGTTTATTATTGTAATATGATGTAATATTTTATCAAGAAAATATTTTAAATAAATTCAAATAATCAATGCAATGACAATTAAATGAAAAAGAAATAGATTATATTTATTGTCATCATGTGCCTGGGTTGGCTTAAGTATAATTCACAGTAGGCTACAATGTGGCCTATAATGACACCCCCTAGTAATGTCTAAATATCCATTTACTCAAATACAATTCACTTTATAAGCTAAATCTTTCTGATTTTACTCCAAATCCTTCAGATTATTGATTCAGGTTTCGTGTGAGCGCTGCCTTAGTCAGCACCTCTAAGTGGCTCGGAAAATTGTTCACACAAGTTGCGCTCGCCGAGGGCCTTAAGGGATGCGCCCACAGAGCTGCCGATACACACACAGTACACATAATGCATTCCTGCTTACTTGAAGAGAGAAGTATGCGAAGAGCAAGATACTAGGACGATTCGACAAGGCAGTTACAGATTAAGGTGAAGTATTTTTTCACTTAAACATTTTTAAAATCGTTTTGAAGTTGATTTCTTACTACAACCAAATTTAATGAGGAAATTTGAAATTAAATGCCTTGTCATTTTTTTTTACTGAAACTATCTGAAATTTCCAGACCCATCACCACAACTCAGAAGTTGATGATTGCCCGCTTAGCCACACATATGCACAGCATCACCACCACGGCAAGATCTTCAATGGCAACGATGCCAAAATCAACAAAAACTGACTATTCAAGTAGTGCACACAAGAGTCACCTCGGTTGCGGTGTTACATTGTCACATTTAGAGTTACCCAGGGTGCACTACGAAAAAGCGTATTACTTTACACCTCTTTTGCTATCGAGTGGAATATTCTTGATTCATCGAGTTTGATTGACATAAGTTTTTGTTCCAATAACTTGGTCGCAGTAATAGTATGTAAAAGTGCAATTTATTACGTTTATATTTATGGAATATAACCACTAATTAATTATAAGTTGATTCTGATTCGTGGATTATATAAACTCTGTGTGTGGTCTTGATTCGCTTATACACTGTTAAAACAAATCTTGTCATTTATGAATCATTCGATCAATTAACTATGATAGATAGTGTTCATAAAACGTCTACAAACTAAGTGTTGGGATAATTTTTATAGAGCACAAGTATTAAGAAATGTATTATTTTAAGTTGTTCTTTATTATGGTTGAGCGTCATGGAATCAATGATCTCGTAAGATTCTGTTTTATTCGTTCTCTTCGTTAGTGTTTTCTTAGTAAAATAAAACTGCGACACTTAAACTTCTTGCAATAAAATCAACAAGTTAACTTGTTTACTATCTTAATATGTTAAAATGCTTATAGCTCATAGATAAATGTTTAACATGGCAAGTCTAGTCTTATTTCCATCAAATTTATTTAAAAGTTCTGCGATACTCACTTACATCGAGACGAGATATTATAAGAGTTAATAATGCACAAATGTATTTATTACAAATAAATCATTTAAAATGATTTTTGCGTTGAAATAAATCACTTAAAGTTCAGTAGTATTGATGGCAGACAGTAAAATTATACCATTTTGAATTTATAGATATTTGTTCCAAAAGTTTTGAAAATTTATGTGAGAGTGGCTGCACAAATTGTTTGAGGACGGGCAGAAAGGGACGGATAGACTTCAGGGATTTGAGTCTTGCGCTTATAGATGACAGGCATTATAGATATTTGCTGCAAGGTTCCCACTGTAGAAACTCATATTCCTGTAATGGAGGGATGGATGGCGAGGGCGTGAACTATCAGTACCTTCTAAATATACATTAATGCTTAAGAATACAATTCTATACAATTTTTGGTGAAATGTTAGAAAATTTCACATATGTAATAAGAGTTAAGGGGAATGTTTTCCGAATTCTATTAGAGAATTTGAAAATAATGAGCTTTCCCATAATCAATTACTTCACTTATTGTCATGGATTTTTGTCTTGTGTTTTGTTTACAGTACAGCATTTGATTGAGAAATTTTGTTTTATTTTTTAAGACTTTTGTTGTTGATATGAGTGTAACTACCGTTGAAAGTGTTATTTGAATGACATTATAATCTGATATTTAATTGAAGCTACATGTTTCTAAATTTATTATTTAGTTATTGATTAAGATTTGATTTAAATGAACTATCTTTGCATGAAAGCTATGTAATGGAATTTTAATATAATATATTAACATCCACCTCTCTCTCTCAAAAGGTGTTATTCTGTCGCGTGAAGGCAGGATTAGGAGCAGATTGATAAAACAGACTTTTTTGGAAGCACATTGACATATATTTACGATAAAACTTTACAAATTTATGGTTCGACCTCACATTCGGCCGAGTCACAATACAATATGCTCTCGCCGACGGGCGGGGCACAACTGCCGCGCTCGTGATGGCTTACGCCCAGCGCCATTAGCGCCGGTCTATAAAACAAGTCCCAAAAATGGCGGACACATAAATGTATGACAAGCGAACTAATAGAGAAATAAGAGACAAAAGATTGTATATCGAGGTTTTCGATACTAGTCAGCAAAGGCAATCATGCTGATGTCAATATTTACGCTCAATCCATTATGAAAATCTTACAGTACTCGTATTTAACAATCAGTCAAACGAAATGAAACTATTATTCAAATTTGAAGAACACACCAACCATAGTAAATTTTTCAAGAATACATCAAACATTCGATGGTAAATTCCAAAATTAGAAAATTCAATGTAAGAATATTATATTTTTTCATATAATTAATGTAAATTGATGAATTAACAGCTCCCAAAATTTATCAATCACCATTTTTTACATGTATTACATTTTTTTCTATTTTGCGTCCAAAGTTATTTTTTCACTTTCTTCGTTCAGAATTTAAAAATACTATTTCAAATACAAAATATTCGTCTTAAATCGTGAATTTAGCACCACTAAATAGGTCACAAGTCACGTTTTTAAAGTCGCCATTAGCGGGGCAACATAATTACAAAACCCATTATTCTTTTGTGTAACCTGAAACCTTGTCAGAACCCCTTTATACCTCCTTTACCCCTTTACTCGTTTTTACCCTTTTGTTAATTTCCTGCATATCCATCAGAATAATCTTGCATTTCTACTTTTCCTGTCCTACAAAGCGCAATTAATCATTTCTTAACCCTTAAAAGCGGATATCTGCTTTAAGTCCACACTTTGCCGGCGGTCATAGCTCAATGTTAAAGCGTTTGCTTTGCAAACCAAAGGTCGTGGGTTCGATCCCCAACGGAGATTAAAATAAAAAGGATTTTTAATCGATTTATGAGCTCTAAAATACCTCTGGTCGGTGTGAATTTGATTCATCACCCGTAAGATGCCAGTTAAAGCCTATAAATTAAAATTGGTGGTAGACGAAAGTCGTCCCGTGAAGACCACCCATTTATAGTAGATTCCTGTTGGTGGATCAACACTCCACATACAGCGTTTGCCATTTAAACCATGGTAAGCGTCATAGAATTCCACACATGAAACTTCAAAAATTACTATCACCATCGGTCGGTATTCTCATGTATGTGTTTACATAAATGAAAAAAAAAACACTAAAAAAGTCTAAAATGTGTACTAAAAAGTAACTAGACTGTTGTTCCGTGGATTCTGAATACCACTTAGATACAAACTCAACTACACGACTCCTTTGTATGTGCAATGGCTTTGAGCTACAAAAATAAAACTTGTACACTAGAATTACGTGATTTTTTTACTTTACTCAATTTCTAGATAAAAAATATGGTCACCATAAGTCAAGATCCCCTTCTCGTCAAGTACTCTTAATGTGTTTTATACTTAAAATGTTTCCGAGATGAAAATGACAATGAAAATGCTCTTTTGCGGCATCAAGAAAATTTACCCTAACCAGAGGAAATATCGTTTATTTTTTAAAGTTTTCGTCTATCAAATAATGCTTTTATGGTACCTTTGAATCAGAGAGTACATGGAGTAATGAATGAAGCATAGGTGAATAACAATCCAGACGTTACTGTAAATTAATAATCTATATATATAAAAGAAAGTCGGGTTATTTTAGTTTTTATAACTCAAGAACGGCCTAACCGACTTGGCTGAAAATTGGTGGAAAGGTAGCTTAGAACCCAAAAACGTCCATGGGATACTCAAAATTGATTTGATTAAGAAAAAATATTGAACATTTACGTAAACATGTTTTCATACAAGACTATTGTAACTTGACAGCTGTCAGTTGAGAAAGTGTTGCCATAGTCAGCAACATAACTAAAAATGACGCAATAGTAGGTATTGTAAGTAGGTACCTACGTAAGGTACGGAATATTTTGAAACAAAAAAAAACAAAAGGCAGGAAAAAAGACAAAAACAAAATAAATATTAGTGAAAATATCAATTTAATCTTTTTATTTGTTAAAAATGTTATAACAAAAAGCAAATGGAAAGGCATCTTCTTATTCTATTGTGTTATTTTTATTTTTTATTATTTTCTCTATTTATTGCATATTTATGTATACTCTATGTTTCTAAATATTTGTAAAAAAAAATGGATTTTCGATTCTGTATATAAATAAATAAATAAATATATAGATGTGCCATCTATGTTTTTTTTGTCTATGGTTTGATAGATATTTTGTCAATCGGTTGACGTTTTGTTTCGACACCATTTTGCCGATTTTATTATTGATTATTGATAATGCCGACACCAAAACGTTCGAATCTTTCACAACAAAGCCGTCACGCAACAAGGAATCGAAAAATTGTCAATGAAAGGACTGACGAAGAGCAAAAAATCTCGCGTGAACAATCCATCGAACCCATCTAACCTGTGGCACAAATACAAGAATAATATGTCAGAAGATATTTTACATCAAATTCGTGTTAGATCAAGAAATCCTGATCTTAAGATGAATGAGGAAATACATAATCGGGCTTTGCTCTTAATCGAAGACATGTGTTAACCTCATGTGCGGTAGTTTATTAGTCAGGTTAGGAATGCCAGCACCAAATCGTGAAATGAATGACGCATTTAATCGAGAATTGGAACGGGAACGTGAATATGATCGCCATGAATTAGATTTAGTAGTTCAAACGAATGTACCGCTGTTGAATCCTCAACAAAAGGAAGTTTATGATACATTAATGAAGGCAATTGATGATGGAAATGGTGGTTTATATTTCCTGGATGCCCCTGGTGGAACTGGTAAGACATTCCTCATGTCAGTAGTTTTAGCCACTGTCCGTGCGAGATCCAACATTGCGGTTGCAGTTGCTTCTTCTGGAATAGCAGCCACATTGTTAGAAGGATGCCGTACGGCTCATTCAGCATTAAAATTGCCGTTAAATCTTCAAACTATTGAAGAACCTACATGTAATATTTCAAAACACTCCGCAATGGCCAAAGTTTTATCAGAATCGAAAATCATCATCTGGGACAAATGCACAATGGTGCATAAACGTGCATTGGAAGCACTTAACCGATCATTGAAAGATTTACGCAATGACTCGAGATGTTTTAGGGGCGCAATGATTTTACTGTCTGGCGATTAACGTCAAACACTGCCAGTAATTCCAAGATCAACTGCTGCCAACGAAATTAACGCTTGCCTCAAATCGTCGATTCTATGGCGCTATGTATAGAAGCTTCAACTGACAACAAACATGAGAGTTGCATTGGTGAATGATACATCTGCTGAAGATTTCTCTGAGCAATTGCTGACTATCGGTAATGGTCGAGTACCTGTCGACATATCGAATGGATTGATTTCATTTCCTCAGAATTTCTGTTTCTTTGTCTCATCGAAAGACGAACTCATCAACAAAGTATTCCCAAACATCATGACTAACCACAAAAATAATGAATGGTTGAGTGAGCGAGCAATTTTGGCGGCTAAGAATAAAGATGTAGACGACCTTAACTACATAATTCAGAATGATATCATTGGTACACTGCATTCATACAAATCTTTTGACTGTGTAACGAATGAAGACGAAGCCACTAACTATCCAATTGAATTTTTAAACTCATTGGATGTGCCTGGCTTACCACCGCACAATTTACGACTAAAAATTGGCTCCGTAGTAATCATGCTTCGAAACATAAACCAACCAAAACTGTGCAATGGGACGCGTTTGGTGATAAGTAAATTGATGAACAATGTGATTTACGCGACGATACTCAAAGGAAAATTTGAAGGTGAAGAAGTCCTCATTCCGAGGATCCCGATGATCCCAACCGATATGCCGTTTGAGTTTAAGCGACTTCAATTTCCGGTCCGTCTTGCATTCGCCAAGACCATTAACAAATCACAAGGCCAATCCTTGAAAGTTTGTGGTCTGAATCTTGAAAATCCATGTTTTTCCCATGGTCAATTATATGTGGCATGTTCATGGGTTGGAAGACAATTTGCGTTATTTGTTCTTGCGCCTGATAATAAAACAAAAAATGTCGTCTATCACAAGGTGCTTCACTGAAGAGTGCAACCCATGCACAAAAATACATGGCCAATAAAGAATCATTAAAATACTAGGATTCAAATCATTGCAAATTAAAGGACTGAAGAAGAACAATTGCACCTGGACGTATCGAACAACGAGGATTTAATCTGACATTCAAGGTTTTATTTATTTATTTTCGTACTTACACACAAAATAATTAACAGAATAACATACTACACTTATTACTTTGAATTATGTATGCTAATTCTAAAAAAAAGTGTTTATAAATCAGTAATATTGTCTTTGCTTTTGATTCTGTAGATACAAGGACAGATTAACCATCGAATCGGATCATTCCAACCTCTCGAAGATGCGAAGCATAAATTTGTTCAAATATACTTCAATGGCAATATGGAGGAAGAACTTGATCGACGTCTACAAAGTCGTGATCAGAGCGGATAAACGACCATCTGGTACACACGTCGTGATATTGGGCAACTACAACAGGTATCTGAAATACGTCGTTCATATGACACGTTGCAATACCCACTGATGTTTTGGCAAGGAGAAGATGGATATTATTTCAATATCAAAATGAAAAATCCATTGAATGGTGAGTAACCAATATATATATAATCAATATCATACTTTTGATTCCGTCATGACATACATTTTTCAGTGCTTGGTTTTGCTTTAGGTTTCCAATAAATGACCAATTACACTGTTTATTACCAGGAAAATAACAGACTTAAAGATTAAGATGTTTTTTTAGAGAAAATTGGACAAATAACCGGCAAACGATTTAAAATCATTTATCTTCACCCCTTTATAATTATGCTACAAATATGGATGTTAGCTTTACATACAAAATTACAAATCTATTGTCTTAATTTCAGGTGAAGAAACTACCAAGAATCTAAGCTCGATGAATTATAACGCATATCGTTTGACGATTCGTCGAAATGCTGACAACTACTTGCTGAAGTTTCGTCGATTACTGTAGTAGAATTCAACCAGACCAAATATATGATATCATATGTACCGAAAAATTCAACTTAATAAAATCCAAAATCTGCTCATTTATTGCCTTTCGGGTGAAACAAAGTTCACCGGGTTAGCTAGTATTATATAATTGAAGCCAAATCTTACTATTTTAATACTTTTTAAGGTGATTATTTTTTATATAGGGTCCGCCAAATAACTTTTTTTTTTCAAAAACAGGGCGCAAAACATCGAGTGTAGCTTCGGCTGTGTGGCACGTAGCGCCGTCTTGTTGAAACCAAATGTTGCCAATATCCTCTTCTTCAATTTTTGTGAACAAAAATTCGTTCAACAGGCCCGATAACGATCGCCATTGACTGTAAACGGCAACTCCTTGCTCATTTTCGAAGAAAAATTGCCCAATTATGCCTCTGGACAAAAATCCGCACCAAACAGTGACTCGTTTTGGGTGCAACGTCTTTTCAATGTATGCGTTCGGGTTTTCTGTGCCCCAAATGCGAATGCTTTAATTAAACAAAGGAATCAATTCAATGTTCGCTAAAAATTTATATTTTCTGAAAAAAAAAAGTTTTGTCTGTTTTGCTTTGTCCGCTCTCTCACTTCGTTATTCCTCACAAATTCAAAACATTAAAATAATAAAAAAACACTATTAAAACATTTCCTTTAACGCACAGCTAGAGTCTTATCATTCACAGGAATTGGATTACTGATGGATATGACCTTCAACATATTAAGTATTAATTTTATTATTTTTTATGCATAACAATTGTCAAGTTAAAGTCAAACATCATACCGGCAGTTGAAAGGTTTAACGGATGAATTGTGATTTTGATAAATGTTCCATATAGAGGTCGCACTGACTGTGTTCTTGTTCCTTTTGCATGCAGCTTGATATGTTCTTAATACTCTGCCTGCCACAGTAGCGAGAAAGCTTCTGGAGCATTCTGAGTTTTCTTTTTGGACACGTTGCGATGAACCGGCAAACATACACTGCTTCTAAATATGTGAAATACTCAACTGAATGTCAAAGTGTTCATTTGATGATAGTAAAAATATTTACTTAACAAAACTTTCAGACTTTTCAAATAATTGAGAAGCGAAAGAACAGATAAGGGAATTGAAGTTTTTACACGAGGAAAATAGAAATGATAAATTAAATAATTTAGAATATTTGGATTTATATAATTCATAATAAAGGAAAAATAATTTACAATCAAAAGAACGTGTTACATAGTTCACCAATTTAAAAGTGTTTCCATTAAACAATAAACTAAATACCTACAAAAGTTGATAAATATTATATACAAACAATAGTTAATAAAAATGATACATAAATCATTCTCATCTTCATCCTTGCAACACTATCTGTTTCCCTCTCTTATTATTCCCTGATATACACACCCCCTACACCTACAAAATTGTGTTCGATTACTTATGAAATATACATGCAGCTCAGTTGTCTCTTTACAGTGACAGATTGAGAAAGACTACGACTTATTTGAAACTGTAGTCTTCTATGGTATTGTGGCTTTTAGGCTTAGCCGTGTGTGTCGAATTACTATTTTCCAATATTTTGACCGACATTGAAAGGGATCTTCTTCAGGATTTATGACTTAGTGGTTAGTCATCAACCTCGAAGAAGACCCCTGGAATGACGGTCGAAATATTGGAAAATAGTAAATCACCACACACGGCTAAACCCAAAAGCCACAATATCAAATCTGGCCGTGAAAAGTTAAGAAGTTATTTTGCAGTCTTTTAAACAGTGGCCATACTCAATGTGATCCATGTAAAAACAAGGTAAATTAAATACTGACAACATAGTAGTTGCCAATTTTATATTTGATTGCCATATCACATAGTATTTTTTTTATGTAAATACATACAGGAGAATACGTACAGATGGTGATAGTAATTATGAAGTCTCATCTGTGGAATTCTATGACGCTAACTATGGTGTATATGGCTAAACGCTGCATGTGGAGTGTTGATCCGCCAACGTCATAGATTACAGCCCGAGATTCACGCATCATCTTTATTACAGGATTATTTACTATGAACGGGACGACTTTCGCCTACCACCAATTTTAATTAATAGACTATGACTGGAATTTTACGGTTGATGGATCAAATCACACCAACCGGAGGTATCTTACATTACTTTGACTGAAACTTTACTAATTTACATCCCCCCCCCCCCTTCATACATTGAATGGTACACAATTTTTGAATTTAACATTCGTTAATGTATTTTTCAAATAATTCGTTATGTATATTTTACTCTTAGCCATATCCATTCTGCCACATACGTGAAAAAGAAAAATTCAATAATTGAAATAAGTTAGAAATATACGTAGATGTATGCCACTCGCAAGTTACATTAGTGTTGCAAATGAGTTGGTAAGTGTTTCTCGCAACTATCTTCAGTCTGTACATTATTGCACAGCCGCAGCGAGCTGGGAGTCTCTGGTCGAGTGTGCGAGTTCATGTGTGTGCGAGTATCCCTCGGGGACTCGTAAGTCATTGCGGGCGGAGGCCAGGTACCACTTTATATGCGCTCGCTTGCATCAAGACTGCAATGTACCGGAAAATGCATCTGAGACTGAGTAAATAATATTGCTCTAAGTACGCGATCTTATAGACATATTTCACCTATTTTTCGAAAGATTTTTTAAAGCATCGGACTGATTTTTTAGACACAAATCAGGTTATTTGAAAATATTGCTGGAAGAGATTCAAGTGTCTTGTAAAAACACAGCCACTGAAAAGAATAATATTACGTGAACTAATTATATTCAGATGACTAGATTTCTAGATCTCGCTTGAAGTTCAACTGGACTGTAATTCATAAAAGCATTTTGAATGATGCAGAAACATTCTAGATAAATTATTTTAATTTATAAATCTGCTTGGATAACGACATTTTTTTCACTTTTATCAAATTCTCTGTCAGCTTATATACGACGTTCTCTCTATTGTAAGCCACTTATATGACGATAAAAATAACTAAATTTGGAATGTAAAAAATATTATTCGTTATTTCTGCTTAAAAATGTAATCGTGTCATTTCATGTCTAAAAATTACGGTATGTGGCGATATACGAGTACTCTTCTTTGTGTTTTCATTAAAAGCGTCTTTTTAAACGTAAATATCATTACTTAATAAATTAATTTAACCATGGATAATAAAGATGGTTTTAAAAAAATCATTTTTTTAATAAATATTCGCACATACGTCTAAGTATTTGTGATATCATTGCTTACGAAAATATCGCAAAACAAAGTAAAAAATAAAGAAAAGTAAACGAATAAAATAGTCAAACAGAAAAATAGTAATTTAATTAAAAATGAAGTAAATTGAGGATGCTTTCATGTGAGTTATTTAATGAAATATTTAAATAGTTATTATTTACATACAATATTTTATTGAGTATTTTTTCTATTTAAATTATTAAGGAAATAAATGTAAAAATAAACAAACATATTATAGGCTAAAAGTTATTGGTTTGGACTTAATGTTTCTATTAAATTAAGTAGTCAAAGCAGATTAATGTATATATTTTTAACTGTATTGATTAAAGAAGCTTAATGTTGAACACTTTGTATCGTATCATATGTTGATGCGTTGCAACTTGCACGTCATTGTTCTTTATTCAAAGTAACCTTACATCTACACACTAAGTCGGTGTTGTTGATATCAAAATTTATGTGCTTTCTGCGAAAGAAAAGCTGCCTTACGTGGTGCAAGAATTCAAAGAACAAAGACACACTGAAGGCAATAGTATTTCAAAAATGCTTTACGGTACATTCCACGTCTGAAATTGGCCGCACGCCAAGACGGCTCCAAGAGCAGAGTTAGAAGCACTGAAAACATAAGTAAAAGGCTTCGAACGCTTACGCTAAGAAAATTTCAAGGGAAAACTATTCAGCCGGGACGTAGAAACCGCGCCGGAGGTTTTTCCCAGGCTTTCACATTTTTCCTCTGCATATTTTCGTTCGTTTTATAATATTAACGCTGTCAGTTGAGTGTTCACAATACACGCGCGGCGCAAAGGAAAATAATTCATATTTTTTCAGGATACTTCACGTTTACTTTGAGGCTTTCTCTTCAGGGCTTCAGGCATACTACGCGCGCACTAAGTGCAGTTTTATTGGAGTGGGTTGGGCATTTGAGTGAAAACTTAATAAAACATTTTTCATACAAAAATGTTTTTGATTATAATATTTTTGCTTTTAGTTGCTTTGAGTGTTTCTTTTTGAAATATTTTTTTTTCAGATTGGTAGGTAATAGTTGTTATAATACATATCTTATTTTATCTTTGACTTTTTCCATTCATTACAGTCAGCTCTATTGGTCATAAAACACTAGAACCGTAGATGTCGGGTTATCTTATTACCAATTATGACAATTATCAAGTCATTTTGAATTGTGAGTAAGAAGCTAGTAGATGACCTACCCTTACATTTTTAGGTAGTGCCAAAGTTAATATTTTGGCCGACATCAAAATCTTATGTCAGCTGTCAAATCCATATCGTAGTTTCAAGTCTGTTTTATATATGTATTGAACCATATTCGTATTCTCAATTTGAAAATATTTGGAGTCAGTGCCAGTTACATCATTCATATTTTAATCCAAAGTTAGTTGATCATTGCCGGCGGGTAAATCTCAAGTGTTTGTTTAGCAAGCCAAAGGTCGTAGGTTCGATCCCGAAGGATAATATTAAAAAAATATAATTAAAATACCCTACAATACCCCGGTTGCTGTGAAATTGATCCCTCACCCGTAAAATGCCAGTCATAGCCTATTAATTAAAATTTGTGGATGATGAAAGTTGTCCCGTGAAGACCACCCATTCATAGTAAAGTCCTGTTATAATAAGGATGATGCGTGAATCTCGGGTTGTAGTCTCTGACGTTGGCGGATCGACACTCCACATACAGCGCTTAGCCACATGCACCATGGTAAGCGTCATAGAATTCAACAGATGAGACTTCAGAATTAATATCGCCATCTGTCGCTATTCTCCTGTATGTGCTTACATAAAAAATAATGCTGAAAGTTTCATCGAAAATGTTATGTATACAATGGTCTTCCAATATGAAAAAGCGTTCATTATCTTGTATTGTTTTATCAGCTGTCATAGCCTAGTTCATTTGCAAAGCCGCTCAACGTTACGTATACATTAACAATACGTTTGTTTTACTTACGCGTTTCTTTTCTTAATTTAAAATTAAATTTAAAACAAAAAAACTTTTTTATTTTCCGTAAAAAAAGCACCGTAATAATTCATTATATTACGTTGTTTCACGTCGTTAACATAATGGCCACAGAGGCCCAGTACACGTATACGTTATACGCGTTGAATGAGCCGTTGTTTTTTATATTATCTATCCCGCTTCAAGCGTGAAATTTTCCCGCGATAAGGTTTAAAAACCAAACTTCTGGTAAATCAGGACCCGTCGCGAGCTCTTGGGCATTATCCCGTCCATTAATTTTTGTGCTCCTTTGGGTTCCATGCCCCCTTTCGGTCCCCCCTTTTGGGCCCCCTTTTGGGTTCCAAAAGCCGTCCTCCCTGATTTCTGTTCGGCATTGACCCCGGTGGAGACCTCCATGAATAAAAAAACGGAGTGAAAAAAATGGTCTTGGACTGGAAAGGTTTTAAATTCAATGAGATGTTCAAATCGTGAGTGTTTTGCTGGAGGCGAATGGTGAAATAAAGAGCGAATGCATGCAGAATAATTTAAATAACACATACCATACTTAAAGGAAGATTTTTTTTCAATGGTGTATTTTATTTTTTTCCAAGATTTTAAGTGTTTTAATAAACACTGAACGTGATGGAAGACACACTGTCAACTGATGACTTTTTAAATTTTAAATATGTGTACATACTTTTTTTTAATTTTAGATTTTGACTCCTCTCACTCAAACTGCAAAGAGCTGTGGTATACTACTTAACCCTTTCATTACGGCTCGGTTTGAATACACATTGTACTGTCAATTATAAAACTAGTATTTGAAGCATTAATGTACTTATCTGGTCTTTTTCATAAATCACATTGGTTCTTGTATCCATTAGCTATCAGATGATGCATAAAAAACTATTCTACGAAAGTAGCAAAACTATATATTACGTCAACCGATGTCAACGATCGGGGAATCTTATGACATCATATGCCGACAACCGATGCAAAAGTGTAAAGTTTCATTAATTCAGTAATTATTCACTTTGATGCCCATTCAAAATGTTTGTATGTATTTTATGTATTGCATCTTTTAGAGCAACTGTTCTTTAGTTCTAAATAGTTTTTTGATGACAAGAATAGGTAATGTTAGATTAAAATTCTTAAAACTTCATTTAAAATAGCCATATCTAAAATCACTAGTTTGTATATGCGAGTAAAAAGTGATAACTTAAACATAATATAGATAAAAATCAAATGAATTGGTCTTAATTTAAATTAAGTACATAGTACTGGCTTTTGAAATACTCGTATATAATTATAAATAATTCAGTAATTAATATGATTTAAATTTCTCGTAAACATTTTTTTTTGTTGTAAAAATTCCATCAATATAGCGCATTTATCATGACAATAGTATAAAATTACACATAAAAAAGTAAAAATATACTTCAGAGTAACGTAGCCCTAATGCAGGAGTTATTGATAGTTCACCAGGATTCTAAACTACTTTAGAACCTTTTGTGTTACTAGAACCCAGAGATTCTAAATGCATAATTTATTTAGTTTAATAAGTGATTAAAGCAAAATTGTTTTGTTGTGATAAGTCACTTAAATAGTTCATACATAGACAGCTTTGGGTTGATCACCAAGCTTACAAATGCTTCCTTAAAAATTTTGACTAAAAATCTCCAAATAAGCCTCAGATACTTAAGTGTCATTAGTTTTATATACTTAGTAGTACTTTAGACTTAGATATGACTTGTTCTGTTAAAGAATAATCTTCAGCTTTATAATTAAGTTGTGTTTTAAGTAGGCATATACCAACCGTGTTACAATATTTACAACTAAATATATAAGAAAAAGGATCCTTATTTCCATATCCATTCCAAATATGGAACATATAGTTACAACAAATTGCCGCCACTTAGTTCTGTCAGCTGCTAATGTCTGTCTCCCATTTTAAGGACATCTTCTTCGTAGTATTAATCTAGTGGATTGGTTTGCAGCAACAGAATCTTGCATCTCGATTTCCATTCCTCTCGGTCCTCCGCAACCCTCTTCAGCTCAGCATAAGAGCTACTCATGTCCTCGAAGACTTGCTGCAAAAACTCCGATCTAAAGAAGATCATCGTGGCGCATGATGTGACCGATCCATCGGGCTTGCCACTCTGAGATGGTTCTTTTTAAGACATATTTGCCCCTAAAAGTCCACTTGGTAAAATTTATGGTTCCCGACGATGTGAGTTTTTAATGAAGAGGAAGCTGTTGTACCCGAGGCATATTTTTGGATGATTTGTTAATAGGATGACTAGCCCAACAGTTTATATTTCCGATAAAAAGAGAATAGGCAGGTTTAAGCAAAGAAAAAATTTACTTCACTATAAAAATTTGATTGTTGATTTTCAAGTGTTTTTTTTTTAGTGTTTTGTATTGTTATACCATTTGAGAAGCCCTGGCGTGACCCACTGAGGCATTATCACCCCCTTAATTTTGTGCGCGTTCAATTTTCCACTTCATCGACGTCCACCCCGGCCATTTTATATTTAGCCGCTTGACCAACTCACTGAGCTCTTCATAGAGGGATGACCAGCACCGGCATGGAAGAGGAACTGACGAGGGGACAGAATCAATAAAACTTGTCAACGAAGCCTATTACCGAACAGGGAGAGACTCTACCTCAACCATACAATGAAATAATATCAAACTTTTTGATTCACAGTAAGAAAGTGGTTAAATATTATTTATACCTAATATCCTCGTAGTAGAAGATTTATATTAGCAAAATGAAATGACATGCATTCTGGTTTATATATGTTTTGACTAAAGTCAAAACTTTCGCAAAGTCAAAATTTTATATAAAGTACATAAAAATTAATATAAAATTTCATGATAATCTCACCAACTATATTAAATAAATAAATGATCATAATTATTTTGTATATTTAGAAATTTAAATATTATAAAACATATGACTTACATGAGTCTAAGCATCTTCCTAAGCTCCAATTAGTTTCACCGATCCCACACACTTATTTTTCTATTGTGACCCAATTAATCAATTATATAGTTTACCCGTTACGTAACGTATGTTTATGCTTGCCACATCAGTAGTCTTTCAGTATATGCATAAAGTATATGCAGTGCTCCCGACCCTGGATAATTTTGTTTTTTGTCCTTAAAGGGTAATTTAACCCTGCCGGGAGCATAAATATGGCTTGATTTGATTAAAACATTTTAAAAAATCAGCGTGGTCGAGATTTGAACCAACAGCGTCAGAATAACAAAAGCTTGTACCACACTATGCCACCTGGCTTATTTGTAGAGTAATGGAATTTTTCACGAAAATAACCAATTAACGTTTTTAATATATGCGTTAATATATACTCATGATGCACCACGTTTTAAAATGCCAGTTGAGGCCGATAAAGATATAAAAAAGCATTTAGCAAGCTGCCAAATGACAAGTCATGATCAATGAGACAATAAACTGTTCTTGATTATTTCAAACGTCTACGTTAACAAACCGTAAAAAAATGAATTACTTTTCAAACAATATAATTAAACAATCTTAGCTTGCAGTAAGAAAAAACCGAATACAATTAATCGAAAGAATAAAGTTTTCTATTATTTGCGCTCAGATTAAACCTTTACAAATGATATGCATTGTTATATATAGGGCTTCGAATATTTTGATAAATATCGTATTATTTATTTTGTATTCGTATTTAAACAGATAATGTTTGACTAAGCGGGGATAAACATAACGTTCTTAAGAGACAAGCTCAGCGGCTGCAGAATAATGTACAAAAACTTATTGATAAATGGATTCCCTGGGTAGTTTGTAAATTTGACAGGTAATCGATTTGTGTCACGGTTTTAAATTTGCCTCGCGCGATATTCCCTAAAGTCTACTCCGGTGTGGGGTGCGCTAAAGCTGGGAAGACCACAAATTGACTACTTTTACTATGACAAAAAAATTGATTTGTTTTTAATTGTTATTAAAAATACAAATTGTATTTCAATAATGAAATGTACACTGCACTTATTCAACCGTCTATAAAAAATACTATTTTGAATGGTTGATGGAGTGCGCAGTATATATAAAAACAATGTACCATTTCTTAGGTTTTCACGGCCAGATTTGATATTGTGGCTTTTGGGTTTAGCCGTGTGTGGGGAACTTCCTTTAACCAATATTTCGACATATATATATATATATATATATGCATATATTAATGAAATAAAAATATAGAAAATACTATTTAACGTTAGCATTGCTAACATTAAGTAACTGTTGATCGTTTTTTTTAATGTTGAGGCTAGTAGAAATATATAAATATTTTCAACCGATTATTGATATTTTTTATTAGTTTTTATAATGCATATAACAAGAGCAACATAAAACTATAAAAATAAGTCAATAATATTTTCATTTATTTATATTATGAGGCTTACAAAATATAATACATACGATATTAAAACTAGAATTTATTATGACCTTTTTTTAACCCTATCGTTATGGCTCGGTGGAATACAGATTAAACTGTCAATTCATATTTTTTTTGCTAAAAACTAGTATTCGAAGCATAAATGTACTTATCTGACCTATTTTCATAAATCATATTGGTTCTTCTATCCTTAAGCTATCATATGATGCATAGAAAACTATTATAATTAACAAACGTTAATTAAATAGCTCCATACATGTGGTGGCATTGACACATGTGGCTTACAGAAAAATCGATCCTGTGACGAAACCTTACGATATTTATTTACACGCTTTACAGGTGAAGAATACATGTAGGATTATAAAGGGAATGACTGCACTTCCAATTTCCTACCGTAGATGTCACAATAAATACTGAAAGTAGCAAAACGATATATCACGTCAACTGATGTCAACGGTCGGGGAATCTTTGACGGCATATGTCAACAACCGATGCGAAAGGTTTAAAGGTATTTTTCCAATTAGGTCAGTACAAAATATCAATGAATATATTTTATTATATTTGTTCATATTTCATCAGCCATAAAAATGATTTCATTTTCTAAAAGAAAGGATTAACCCACTTAATATTTTTTTAAATATTATATTACTGAAACAACTTCATACAACCACAGCATACTCGTATAAAGCATTAACGAAGCATTTTTTGATCCAATTTTTTGAATCGTTATTTCAAATCAGGTATTTCAGATTGGAATTGGAAATTGGATAATAAATCGTGTTTGGACTTTAAAACGATCAGCAGTGAAATTTATAGTTGAAATACATATTTAAGTAATTCATAAACTATGGTTGCATTAATGTATTGTGCTCGTAGTTAAATATTTATCCAGAGTCTGAAAAAATGTCAAAATCTGAACACAGATGAGCTCTTTTTCCTTCGCAGAGTGAAGGCCTTTTAAACCTCCAGTTTTTCTCCTCAGACTTTTTGTGAAAATTTAATCCTTCAAAACGCCACGTGACTGACGTTTTCCAAATGCAAAGTCGGGTTTTTTCAGCATTTTCAGTGCTTCCAGTTTTTACAGCATTTTTCAGTTTTCAGGTTTATTTTTCCAAGCGATAAATGAACAGTGTCGCGTGTTATTTTATCATTTGACAGGATTCTTCTTTTTGGGATGTGAATTATTCAAATTTCAGGATTTGGGTGTTTATTCAGACGTGAAATTTCAGTGTTCTAGATTGACACCTGTAAAGAATTGTAAGATTAATTTTCTACATACAAAAAGTACCAGAATTCTAAGATAATCGTTTATTGCAATAATCTATATATATATATAAAAGAAAGTCGTCTTAGTTCGGTATCTCATAACTCAAAAACTGCTGAACCGACTTGGCTGAAAATTGATGAAAAGGTAGCTTAGAAGCAAGAAAAGGCTATAAAATACTCAAAATTTATTTGGTTAAGAAAAAATATTGAATATTTACGTACACATGTTTTCATACAAGACTACTGTCATTTGACAGAACGGTCAGTTTGAGAAATTGTTTCCATAGCAACGCCATAAACAAAAATGATGCGAAAGTAGGTATTGTAAGTAGGTACCTACGTAAGGTACGGAATATTTTGAAACAAAAAAAAAACAAAAGACAGGAAAAAAAGACAGAAAAACAAAATAAATTTTAGTCAAAAAATCAGTAAAATCTTTTATTTGTTAAAAATGTTAAAACAAAAGGCAACTGGAAAAGCATGTGACAGCTATCGTATTTTGTCTATGGTTTGATAGATATTTTGTCTATCGGTTGACGTTTTGTTTCAAGAACGTTCGAGTTTTTTAGCTATAAGCTTGTTGTGCCGATATAATTATTGATAATGCCGCCACCAAAACGTTCGAATCTTTCACGACAAAGCCGTCATGCAACTTGGAATCGATACATTGCGAATGAAAGGCTGACGAAGGACAAGAAATTGTGCGTGAACAAAGCCGCGTTCAAATGGCTCAATTCCGTACTTCATAATTACAAGATCAAAGCGAGGCAGCCCGTGAAACGGCTCGGTTGATAATGCGAAATCGTCGAGCGAATCTAAGACATGAATAAATTGATAATTTTCGACGTTCAAGAAGGAATTTATCAAGTACTGATTTGATTTGAGCAGCGTTTCGATACGATTGCAGCATTGATTATTGCTTGCATACTAGCGTTCGCAATGGGCCAATGGACGTTGTTTGCGAGTATTGTGACGCATTTAAAGTTTTCCGGAAGAAACACCAGGATTATGCTGCCTTAGTGGGAAAGTGAAATTGTCAATATTAGGTCAGCCACCTGAGCCGTTGCATTCATTGCTTCATGGCGAAGCACCCGAATCGCAACATTTTCTAGCAAACACTCAAAAATACAATGGTTGTTTCCAAATGACCTCATTTGGAGCAGACATTATCGAAGAACGAGGATTCAATCCGACGTTCAAGGTTATTATTTTTGTACTTTTGTACACACAATGCAGTAACATAATAACATACTATAATTATACTTTGTATTATGTATGCTAATTCTAAAAAAAGTTTTTATACATCAGTAACACTGTCTTTGCTTTTAATTTTGTAGATACAAATGCACAAAATTACATGACCAATAAAGAATCATTAAAATACTAGGATTCAAAACATTGCGAATTAAAGGACTGAAAAAGAACAATTGCACGTAAACAAAGTGAAGAACGAGGACGTAATCTGACAGTCAAGGTATTTATTTATTTATTTTTGTACTTTTGTACACACAATACAGTAACATAATAGCATACTATACTTATTCCTTTGTATTATATATGATAATTCTAAAAAAAGTGTTTCTAAATCAGTAACACTGTCTTTGCTTTTGATTTTGTAGATATAAGGAAAAATTCACCATCGAATCGGATCATTGCAATCTTTCGAAGGTGCACAGCATAAATTTCTACAAATATACTTCATGGGCAACATGGAGGAACAACTTGATCGACGTCAAGAGATCAATGCAGCAATGAAAAAACCAATTGTTCAAGATCTGCAGCAATTACTTCATGAACATCATGCGTTGGTCAGGCTTTTCAAGAGTGCTTTGGAGCGCATGCCAAATGATGACTACAAAGTTGTGATCAGAGCGGATAATCGACCACCTGGAACACACTTCGCGATACTGGGCAACTGCAACAGGTATCTGAAACACGTCGTTCATATGACACGTTGCAATACCGACTGATGTTTTGGCAAGGAGAAGATGGATATTATTTAAATATCAAAATGAAAAATGAGTGAGTATCAATATCGTAGTTTTGATTCTATCATGACATACATTTTACAGTGCTTGGTTTTGCTTTAGGTTTCCAATAAAAGACCAACTACACTGCTTATTACCAGGAAAATAACAGACTTAAAGATTAGGTGCTGTTTGTTTAGAGAAAATTGGACAAATAACCGCCAAACGATTTAAAATCATTTATCTTCACCCCTTTATAATTATGCTAAAAATATGGATGTTAGCTTTACATACAAAATAGCAAATCGTTTGTCTTAATTTCAGGTGAAGAAACTACCAAGAAGTTTAGCTCGCCGAATTATAACGCATATCGTTTGATTATTCGTCGAAATGCTGACAACTATTTGCTGCAGTTTTGTAGATTACTGCAATAGAATTCAAGCAGACCAAATATATGATATCATATGTGCCGAAAAATTCAACTTAATAAAATCCAAAATCTGCTCATTTATTACCTTTCAGGTGAAACAAAGTTCACCGGGTCAGCTAGTAATAATATAAATGAAAGTATTTGGTAAATTCATATACAAATTAAAGAAATGTAATAAAATATTTCTAAGAAGCATCGATATATGTGGAGGAGAATTTTCACAATGATTTTTATGGTTATAACAATTGTATGTTCAGTAGCTACACAGTATAGCGAGCGATAAAATTAATTTTTTAATTTGTCAAACTTTTCTAATATACTTAGAAAAGTTTTATTTGACTGTCTTAGTCAGTATTTAATATGTTATTCACAATAACATTCAATAATATATAAAAAAATTAAAGCCTATGAAATGGGTGTAAAATTTAAATTTTATTGTAACTATTTTTTTTTTAATATATCGATTCGTTCATAAAGCTTTAAAAAATATATTTTAAAATAATAGTAATGTTTTTGGATAATAAATTCATTTAGTACACTAATTAATGAGTTTATTCTTTATTTTGTAGTCACAATAAATATCAAACTGATTTAAATTATTTACGCTACAAAATAGATTTCAAAAATAATTGAAAGGCGTAATAGACGTTATAAATATTGCTAACGAAATTATGAAGTAACCAATATTTGATCTCGTATTTTGGGGAAAATAAAAGTTTTTCCTTTATTCCAGGTATTACACAACAAAGTGATGTATAGGCTGCTAAAAGTACACCATAAGTACTCTTATCGAAAAGCTCTCAACGACTTAGCAATTCAAAAGCTGTCGCCGACTCGCAGTTTTACGCAGCAAAAAGCTGAATGATTGCCGCTGGAAGGAAACTCCTATAAGGAAGTGTTGCAGAAATGTACATTGATTCATCACTATGCGGTTCTCTCGCTCTTGCATTGTGATAGTTGTATTAGCTAATATCTGTCATTTAGTGAGATATTTTCTTTGTAATGGATATTGAAGTATATATAGAAGTGGTGTAGAAATTTACGTGAATTCACCATTATGCGGTTCTTTCGGTATTAAATTACGATAGGTATAGAAGCTTATTTGATTGAAAATAAGTGTCTGACAAACAGTGTAACTCTACCATCTGAACCCTCATATGTTCAGTCAGTTCACTAATAGTAACATATTTTATTATCTATGTACTGCACTTCTGACATATATAACTCTTAATCAATTCCTCTCTTAATAACTTTTTTATACCATAGGATTCTGTATTCCCTTTCAGTATGTATTTCTTCCTTCAAACTTGATGAAAGAAATTCATTTAACCTAGCGATCCATACACATTAATATTGGATTATTTTTTTCTTGTTTGAAAAGCATTTTTACTTTCTTGTAAGTAAAAATGTAATTTTTTTTTTTTTTTTCTTGTACGAAATTTTACGCAGAAAAATAATTTGCGTTGTGGTTGATGATAATTTGAAAGATCAGATTTTTTGGACCGAATGTTGGCCGTAATAAGCTAACACCCAGCTAACCTCATCAGGTCAAGCTGGTTAGGGCACTCTATTGTCCTGGAGGTAGTAAATGCCCTCCTAAAGCGGATGAACCTTTATGGTCAACGGCATTAGGATGTGGAAATAAAGGGGAAAATACCACATTAAAGGTCTTAAAGACATCCCACGTATCAGCAAAAAAATGATTGCATCTCAAGTAAAATTTTCCGGAGATAAAATAGTCCCCCAATCGGATCTCCGGGTGGGGACTGCTCGAGACAAAACAACCAAGACAAATAAGAAAAACCTTCAGCCAGCAAGATATGCCACCTGGAATGTTCGAACATTACTGCAGAACGATGCCCTAGACGGGAGTAGTTGCAGCAAGTATTCGAGGACATGAACTGTAGCGCTTATGCTGAGCTGAAAAGGGTTGCGGAGGACCGAGAGGATTGGAGATCGAGATGCAAGATTCTGTTGCTGCAAACCAATCCATCGGATTGATACTAGGAAGAAGAAGTAAGTAAAAAAATTAACCCGAAGACTTGAGAAATTTTCACGTATTTATAGTATTGATGCTTTCGTATAATAACGTTTGTCGCTTTATTGTAAATTAGATGTATCTATTTTATATTTTTAAGATTTGATACACCTTTATTTATTCACAAGCATTTTTCTTTTTTTTACCGATAATCCATTTATTTAGTGTACCCTCTGGGTCTCGTATAAACTGAATGGAAACAACTTTTTATTAATCCTACACGAGCACAAGCTCACTTTTCACAAACAAATATATTAGGTGTACCGGAAAAGAGTGTCGTTTATTTAAAAAAACAATTTGGTGCATTTAATGTATTTATTTATTAAAATTTAGTTCAAAATATAATTGCCGTCGCTTGATATAACCTCCTTCCACCTTTTAGTCAATTTTTTAATACCACGTTCGTAAAATTGAGTTCGTTTCGATGAGTATTTACTCAGATATGCCTTTTGTGACGTCCTCATAACTGTAGTATTCTTTTCTGCTTAAAAAAAGTTGCATTGACCGGAACAAATGGTAATCCGATGGAGCAAAAAAAAACACAGTGTGTAGGAACTAATTAATAGTCCATACCTATATAAGCCACTGCCTGTTTTTATTTTTTCATCATTGAAGATAGGCTTCAATAATGAAAGTCTTCAAGAAGGCCAAAACATGTAATCATTTAAAATAAATTATGAATCAAAACTAAATATTTTTAATTTATTACTTAAATATACATATACTATACATAAAATTCTTTTTTCAACGCGTCAATCCAAGCACAAAAATAACGGCAGAAGCGGGATGCGAACCGCGGACCTTGGAAACCAACTATGCCCAGGTATTCATACCGCTCGGCGAACTACGCCATTGCTATGCCTAGACCGACTCGCGTTGAAACTAGTATTTATATCATTGTTATCATCGTACGATAGATGTCGCTATAGTATATATTCGAAGTATCTATATTTTTATTATTATTCAATCAGTCTTCATTTATTCACAATTATGATATAAATACTAGTTTCAACGCGAGTCGGTCTAGGCATAGCAATGGCGCAGTTCGCCGAGCGGTATGAATACCTGGGCATAGTTGGTTTCCAAGGTCCGCGGTTCGCATCCCGCTTCTGCCGTTATTTTTGTGCTTGGATTGACGCGTTGAAAAAAGAATTTTATGTATAGTATATGTATATTTAAGTAATTAAATATGTATTTTCGTCGTTGAAAAAAAAACAAAATTATCATTGGTTATCTTATCAACTTAACAATGACAATGTACACAGCACTGAAACATCGTAGCTTTTGGAGATACATTTCGCGGAGACGTTATAACTTGGTAGTTACCGACCGGATAACAAGTATAAGTCCTTTGTCTCTTTGAAAAGGAACTTTTAATCTCCTCAGACGCTGGGTAAATAGTGATAAAAGTGTATTAACGATAGCTCTGAGCTGCCTGCCGACTGTTATAATTCTATATAATGTTTCCAGAGGGAAGAGACTCCAAAGTGTGCTCTCGAACTCGGAAAAGCTTACTTATTAATTAATTTATATCCGCGCCTAATAGTTTCGCGAATTACTAATTTAACTAAGCGCTCAAATTGTTTTTGCAATTAGCGCGTAAACAAATGGGGCAGTTGAACTTAAGTACGCTGAAAATATCCTGCGATAAGATAAAGAGATCGCTTATATATGAACGCTCAGTAGCGATCATTTTCCCTAAGAAAAGTGTCAATCATCTCTATATACAAAAGTGATGCGAGTTTGTTAGTTATCACTTATATGAAAAATTAAAAAAATATTATCACACGATACTTTAACTTGTGCTACCGTTAGTCTTTGTTTTGGTTATATGGGGTATGTTGGGAAACAATGAGTTGAGAACTAGAAGAGATGTGTGCTTGAGTATGCATTTCTTTCGGCTAGTGCACGGCGTGTTCAGAAATCCTAATATTTTGTTAGAAATCGGTTTGTTTTCCCGTACAATTATATTAGGATAAGGAGGCACAGATTGTTTGTTCTTCCTAGAGGTAATATTAACCTGCCAGAGACTATGCCTCTTGGAAGAGTGATCAGACTGTTCAACCATATCGCCTCGAATATTGATGTATTCCACTTGAGAGAAGCCCAGTTTCGACATGAGCTCTACGAATTTATTTATCAAAGTAATTTCGAGGAGTTTTCTGTTTAGCAAGCTCCGGGACTTTTTAATAATTATTTTTATTAATTGTAAATACCATCTTGTTTCTCTTGTAATATATCTTATTTCAGGATCTTATTAAATATATTTGTATTTATAATGTTTCTGAAAGAAATATATAATATTTAATTATATTTTGCCACGTGTTGATGGTGTGAAGTAAGGCCAACTTTTTAAATGTTAATAACGAAAATGTATACCAATTTTTTGGGATATATATATAATCGTGTCGGAAACAAGAGGGTCAGAACCTGTCTGCTCAGAAGTCAGCGATGTCGATGGCGTTACTCCCGGCCATCATCAGGTCCTCCTGGGTGCAGCTACTCGGCTACAGTGCACACTCCAGAAGGTGTGACAGGGTCTGCTCCACGCCGCAGTCACATTTAGTCGGTCCGCTATTTTTTGGGATGATATGTGTATATAAGATTCTTTTCAGAACACTATTTTTTGAAATTTTCAATGTTTAATATCACGAAATATCTGCATCCGGAGGCCCTACCTGGGACCATATGGTTCCTAACTGCTTCCAAGGTCTGGTGATTTAAAGAGACGCAGCTGTCGTATATGAAGCACATTTAAGTGTTAGTTAAGAAAGTTTTTCAAGGAGATCAGATGATAAGCACTGAAATTCCAAGGCCTGGACCGTTTGGTGGTAAAATGTACATTAATTTAAAATTATTTTACTGGCTAATTGACAAATTAAAATAAGGGTTTACTGGCATATTTAGTTTCACAATTATGAAGCTTAAATGCTTGTGAAATAAAGCTTGATAATGAACGCCTTTTCATATTCGAAGACCATCGTATACGTAACATATTCGGTGAAACTTTCAGCATTTTTTTTTATCTAAACACATACAGTAGAATACCGACAGATGTTAATAATAATTCTGATGTCTCATCTGTGCAATTCAATGACGCTTACCATGGTGCATATGACTAAGCGCTGCATGTTGAATGTTGATTCGCAACTTGATAGACTACAGCCCGAGATTCACGTATCATCCTTTATTATTACAGGAATTTACTATGAATGGGTGGTATTCTTAAGACGATTTTCGTCTACCAGAAATTTTGATTCATTGGCTATGTCTGGCATTTAACGGGTGAGGGATCAAATTCAAACCAACTTAGTGTAGTTTTAGAGCTCAGAAGTCGATGAAAAATCTTTTTTTTTAATCTCCGTCGGGGATCGTTCCTACGACCTTTGCCTTTCAAAGTAAAGTTTTGACCATTGAGCTATACCTACCGGCAGCTATAGATAAGAAAATGATGATATATCTGAATGTAGATGCAGGGCATTTACTATTTATTGTGTTTTGCGTCATATGATTATTTATATTGATTGTTTTTTTGTATTAACTGAAATAAATGATGAATAGTTGAAGGCCTTGCCTACATATTGGTGGTCGCAATATCATCCAAGATAACCCTTCAAATAAAAATGAATTAAATTCAATTGATATGAGATTAATTGTTCAAACACCATTTATAACTAAACATAAGAACATGGTTACTACAAATTAACACCAAAATTATCAGGCACACTGCCGTTTTAAGTCAACCTTATGATGCGCAAAGTAAATTTTATGCTTAATTCCTGACAGAGTTGGTCGTACGACGTGATTTAATCTACAGTATTCCATACTTACCCAATACCGTAATCTGAATGATCCCTATGGGCCAACCACGTGAATGATTGGCTAGACAAGTCCCAGCGGAGGCATAGACTAACAATCGATTGAGCTTCTGGGAGGCTCGCCGACTCAGTGGATTAACGAGATAAAAGTTGTATGCACTAAACGTATTTGGATTAGAGAGCAGCTGCCTGCGGAATATTTTTATTTTTTATACACAAAATCAACGCGTCTTAAATAATAGCACCTTAATGTCTGATCGCCAATCTATGAAACACAGACGTTCAGTAAGTTCAATTAGTCTTATGTGTCAATACTATCATCATAGATAGAAATCTTTTGAATTCAACAACTGCAGACTCGTGTAACCCATTCAAAGTATACTCGTATCCACATGGTTAAGTTATGTTTCCTGAGAATAAACAGCTTCGTTAGCTTCCATTACACTAAAAATCAGTATTGAAATAGAGCCCTTGCATATATGTTTCATCTCACATACAATTTGAATCACTTTAATAAGCAGACTGATGAATGATTTTCAAATTATAAAACAAAAATGTGCTTAAGTGTGGTATACTCTTTGTAATATGTATTCTTTAAATCGATAATGTGGTAAAATATTCCAAACGCAATGAACAGGACATAAGAGTCGGACTATTTTTTCCATTATTAATTATTGGCGATGGTGTCGATGTGGAAGAAAAGTACTGGAATGGCGCCCAAGAACTGGCAAACGAAGCATTAGCCGACCTCCTTCAAGATGGACTGACGATATAAGAAGAATAGTGGGAGTGACCTGGATGCGGAAGGCGGAGGATCGAAGAGGATGGCGACTCATGCGGGAGGCCTGCGTTCAACAGTGGACGGACACAGGCTGATGATGATGATGATGATGAATTATTGGCGGAATGGGAAATTAATATTGTGGCTTTTGGGTTTAGCCGCGTGTGGCGAATTTCTTCTCTCCGATATTTCGACCGCCATAGCAGGGGTCTTCTTCAGGGTTAGCCATACCATAGTAAGCGTCATAGAATTTCACAGTTGAGAATTCAGAATTACCATCAAAATATGTCGGAATTCTCTTGTACGTGTTTAAATAAATAAAAAAAAATTTGACAGAAATTTGATGTAGACTTGTAAGTGTGTATCAATTTATATTATATTTATATTTATATAATATTTGCGAATTGAATCCTGATGTCCACCGTTTAATTTCTCTAATAAATTGAACTAACTTATATTGCGGTGTTTAATTAAATATTTTTTAGAATTTATTACACAATATTTTTTTTCTTTGACGACATGTTTCAGCCAGGTTGAATGTCCATTTTCAAGTCAGTTAGTAAAGTGAGTGTAGGCTCTATATAAAGCAAAGAGTGAGTGAAAGGGTGGATATGAATTGTGTGATAGGAATATGTAATATTAAAACATTCTAAAATATCTTTGATTCTTCCAAGAAATATCGATCAAAAAAATCGAAATAAGTCTCATTATTTACTCGCAAGCATAATTAATTTCTCAATGAAATTCTTTTATGTTTTAAGCAAATTTTTCTACAATTGTTCATGTATTTAACCTAACTTTATTAAAATTACATTAAAGTTACATATTCGTACATAGAAAGCGTTTAAGGTTTTAAAACTGAAAATTTCAGCAGTTTTACCTTATTAGAGAGAAACGCTGAAGGCTTAAAGTTTCCCAACAGCAGAGAAGAGAAGTGTAAGTAGATGATTTTGCAATTCTTCTAATGGGAAAAATCAAAAGCACAGCGTTTTTCAGAAGTCATTAATGTAGGATAAGCTACAGACGAGAAAAGTTTTTCTGCAAAAGATGAAGAATCTCTGGTCTGGTGCAATTCAGTAGTGACAATTTTAACTTTATTTTATGTAAATTTACTAAAATAATACAATAAAATAGTTATAAAGTTATATATATATATAGTTAAATAGTAGTAAGACGTTATCTGACAGATATAACGTTTCATTCATTTTTCAGAGTCATTTTTGAAAATGATACTATTCATAATTAAATATACACATACTATACATCAAATTCTTTATACGCATCAATTCATTCAGAAAAATATCGGCAGAAGCGGGATGCGAACCGTGGGCCTTGGAACCAACCTTTGCCCAGGTCTTTCATCATCAGCCTGTGTCCGTCCACTGTTGAACGTAGGCCTCCCGCATGAGTCTCCATCCTCTTCGATCCTCCGCCTTCCGCATCCAGGTCACTCCCGCTATTCTTCTTATATCGTTAGTCCATCTTGTAGGGGGTCGGCCAATGCTTCGTTTGCCAGTTCTTGGGCGCCATTCCAATACTTTTCTTCCCCATCGACCGTCGTCTCTTCGACAGATATGTCCTGCCCATTGCCACTTGAGTGTGCCTATTCGGTGGGTAGCATCCACTACTTGAGTTCTTCTACGTATTTCCTCGTTTCGGATTCTATCTTTTAGCGACACTCCGAGCATGGATCTCTCCATAGCACGCTGGGTGACTTTTATTTTATGGGTAAGACTTGCTGTCAGATTCCACGTCTCTGCGCCATAAGTTAATACAGGGAGGATGCATTGGTTCTACGCTTTTGTTTTAAGGCATTGCGGAATTTTCGCTTTAAAAATGTACTTTAGTTTTCCAAATGCTGCCCATACCAGTTGTATGCGCCTGTCGATTTCTTTTGAGAAGCTATTTCGCCCTAGTTGTATTACTTGTCCCAGATAGGTATAGTCGTTTACAACCTCTATTTCTGTTCCTCCAATGGAAATAGGATCAAAGGTCTGTGAAATATGACTATTATTCATGGCTTTTGTTTTATCCATGTTCATTTTCAGACCAATTTTGTTCGACACTTCATTGAGGTCGTAGAGCATGTCTTGAAGCTTGTTAGGTGATTCGGCTATTAGCACTATGTCATCTGCAAATCGGAGGTGAGAAATGTACTCTCCGTTAATATTTTTTTTAGCCCAGGTCTTTATATACCCCTTAACCCCCTCGGCTTTTTCTCCGACTGAGCTGACACGCGTTAGAACTTTTATTTATACCATTGCTATCGTCGTATGACGATAGGTGACTCTATCGTATATATTCAGAGTATGCTTACTATTATTTTTTATTATTTAATTAGTCAACATTTATTCACATTTTTTTTTTAAATGTTTTTTTTTTTTTTAAATGATTACATGTTTCGGCCTCCCTGGAGACATTCTTCAATAATGATAAAATAAAAACAGGCAGTGGATTATATATAACAAGCTACAAATTATTTGCCTATATAAGCCACTGTCTGTTTTTAATTTTTCATTATTGAAGATGGTCTTCAGGAAGGCCGAACCATGTAATCATTAAAATAAATTGTGAATTAAAACTAAATGTTTTTTAATTCATATTTTATTTAATTTAAATTAATTTTAAAATTATATTCACATATATGTTAAATTAAGACACTTATTTATTAGCACAAAATACATATAATAAAATTATTATCTAGACTTTGGTAATTAATAAATCTAGACACCATGGGAAAAAATAATTACTAACGTATACGTTGCAAATCACAATTACAAAATATTCTGAAATTAAAATATTATTAAAAAATATTTATTAAAACTGTAAAAATTAAATAAATGAGATGAGCATGTTCCATAAGCAATAATTGTAACAATGCTTTATTATATCGAAATAACGTGTATTGTTCAAATTACTGACTGATTGATTTATTAAATTACTTGCTTTGTTATTTATATTTTAAGCATTCACTTTGAGATACACGTTAATATTAAATAAATTGTAGTTTCATATACCTTGTTTTACTTTGTATTATATTTTTGTGTAGTGTGTTTCTTACTACATGGCTCAAGACATTTTTTCATTATAAACGACTATACTACAACCTACTTGCTTTCACTGAAAAGATCAGACGCATTGATTTACCAGCTCCAAAAAAATGATCATAGTCTGAAAGCATTTTGAAATATTCTAAGCATATTCTAATACTTTATCTATCCGACTGAAAAGCTCCTTCGTGAAATATTTTTCAGGCCACCATACTGAACGGTCCAAACGAACTTTCAATCCTTCACCCGGCGAAGACGGATGAATGCCTTGGAAAGTTCCCATTTGTAAAAAGATCCATACAATTTTATCCTGAAGAATTTTCCTGAAAAGCTTATTTTCAGATCTTCCCATTCGTCGTCCGCATCTCGAATAATAGAATGATGCACCGTTTTTTCAGGACTCAACCTTTTCCTGAAATTTCCTGAAAGCGGATCCAGCGTTTTATTGTACAACAAACGGTACCGTTGAAGTATTAGATGCAAACATGCCGATTCCATTTAAAAAGACGTAAGATGTACAAAGCAATTGTCCAATTCAATATATATATATTTTTTGTAAAATATTGTGATACAATATATTTTATTGTAAATGAAATCAGCCACCAATAAATCCTATTAAAAATTTTATAATAAAAAACACAATATCATTTAAGTAAAAACCAATGCAGTAGCCTAATGGGTTTTGAAAACAGATTATGCGTTTTATGTTATTTGGGTACGATGGTTTTACTTTGGGAGGAACGATGAAATAAGGGAGCGGATAAAGCCTTTTCTGCATACTACAGTCAGTTAAGAAACGAAAGTTTAACTAGCTGGGACATGTTCTTCGAATGTTCCAAAAAAGCATCAACTACAGCAGCCTTGTCTTGATACATCCAGTCTATTGTTGCCCTGAAAGACCGTTGATCCAAAAATGGAAAAAAATCGAGTAATTTTTTGTTTTGATTCTCTCCTTAAGATAAAATACTTTAAACCTCGGGAACGTCAAGATTTTCATCCAACTTCTTATATTATATATATTTCTTCTTCAAGCACTCGGACTTCAGCTTTGGAGAATATCTAGAACCATATATGTTCTGAAATGGACGCTCACGTGTAGATATGCCCTATAACGACGAATGAGCAGTGGCAGCTGACAAAGAATTATAGTTTTTTACGACTGTATAAACGATGGTGAATAATTATCTCTATGAAGTTGTAATACTCCTAAACAACTAAAATCTTAAGTCTCGGGAGTGGCGATCGAAATGCGCGATATTTAAAAAAAAAACTGATTAATGAACATTGAAATATGCCTCGGATACAAGAGATACTTTGTATTCAAGCCTTCTATAGAAATCATCTTTTCTTTACAAAAGCTAATTACACGCACAATGTAAAGCATCAATCAAACCATTACAATAAAGACTTCAAACATGAAATAATGATAGCCGTAACGTGATACCCTCCCGTTTAGAATTCATTTTAACCGAGCCGTCATTTTCGCAAAATCACTCTTGACTGGGATGGTTTACAATGGAACCCTCGCGAATGCATTTTGGCATCGCAGCTAAATTCATTCCATTGTTATGCTCATTAGCAACTAGGGGAGACATCGAAAGGTATCTCCTACCTGTAGTTAACGCTTGCATCCGATTTTACTGTTCATCAGACAATAATTATTACATGAAATGCTATAATTAACCGATAACAATAGCATGTTTAAACAACGGTTTTTATCGGATCACTGAAATTAAGCAACATATTTATTATTATATAAACACACAGTAGAGGACCTTGATACAGCACAAACTATATGTCGTTCAAACGTTTTGACTAAACGGTGATGAAATATGTGTTATGATTTTTGACGTATTAGCATTTAGAACAGTTTATTAACATTAGATACGCATCACACTTAGATGGGTGATTGCATTGGAATAGAATTTTTTTATATCTTTATTAAAATTAAAAAATATTTACAAAATACACGGAGTTTTGAGTTAAGCATTTCCTTACATAAAAATTGATAAATAAACTCCTAAAATAGTGTGTGTTACTACGGACGATTATTTGTAATGCTCTATTTTGTCTTGATTATTATTTATTTTTTTACCAAAGCTTTGGAATACATAGCTGAAAACTTGCAAAACAAATATTATGATATACTTATGACATGTATTTTGTTATTTTAAGTCCATTTATTTGCGTTGAGTATCCCGACACTGTTCTGAATGTGAGGTCATTGACACTAAATGTGTCAATACATTTATATCGCCACACTTATATGTTAGTACTTCAATAATTAATTAAAATGTAAAATAGTTCATAATGTTATTGAGGGAAAAAAAATTAAGGATTGAATTATGGCAGCTATCAGAGTTTATGGTAGTTATTTTTAATTAATTTATTTTCTTATCGTCTCTTTAGTTTCTTTTTGAAAATCATTGGAAACTACGTACAATGCATTTTTTGTTGGTCTGTAGTTTAGTTGCGATAAGGCAAAGAATGGCAGCTGTCAGGTCTATATGTTCGCAATTGGTTGCAACCATTAGAAGCAAATATTGAAAAAAACAAAATATATACTCTTACAACATAGATGGAAAGTAAGTGATTTTCTAAAGTCGTAGTTCTTTCTGTATCTTGTTTAAGGTATTTTTCTTAAAACAATCAATATTCATGCAAAGCGTTTCGTGTACTTTAAATTACGCTGCTGTAAAGTACTTTGCTTACATGATTTCACACACGTTAGTGAAACACGCATCGAGGGTGAGAAACTACGCAATTCAGCACGCATTATATGATACTATAGATACCTTGTCTGAAAATCTGAAAGCTTCAGCGATTGTATCCACTTGCTTTAAGTTTGAAACACGATTATTCAATTAATATTATCGCTAGTTGATGTGACGCTGCAAGTTGCCATAAAGCTCTCCCACACATATCGGCTAATGGAGGCGATGTTTGAAGGTTTCGCTTCAGTTTTAAGTACGTTGATATTTTATGCAAGTATGCTTATGTATAACCTTTTCCGTTGAAGAGAATATTTTGATTAAACTGAAATGTTTTATATGCTGATAATAAATAAAATAATCAATAAATATTTATTATTATTATTATATCAGAATTTGTATAGCGCTTTTTAATAACCGAATGGTCATTCCAAAAGCGCTTCTTTGCCTCTCTGAGTAGAAAGGTGGGTCTTGAGTCTGATTCTGAAGGATGACTCCGCTTTAAGTTATCTTATGCTTTCTAGCAGCGAGTTCTAGGCCATTGGTGTCATGTTTACTCAGTCATCACATCTATTGCTGCCAGCCTTGGTGGTTGCACATCACAAATGCAATAATAAAGGTATATTCACTCGAGAGGCGACCGTCGCCGTTGGGCGCCAGGTCGGTACTCTCGTTGTCTTAAATATTGGGTATTAATTATGCATCCTTATCAAAATAATAATTATTTACGAACGACAACATTTTTTTCTATTCAATCATGAAGTAAACACAATAACCACAATAAGTTGTTATTTACGCATTGCAATACAAGTTAAGTTGCAATTTATGAATTCATATTGGTTTATTTGTATAAGATAGATGAAATCATTGTTATTTATATAATTAATGTAAAATAATAGCATTAAAATAAATCTTGTACTCACAATTAAAAGCAACCTTATTTTGCATTTATTTTCTAGCAAAAAGCGCTTACTGCTAATTGAAATAGATTATTAAGATAGAAAAGCCATATACAAGTACACATGTAAGTGAGTAAAAGGGATTAAATGGTAAATAATAATAATAGCACATTGAACAAAGTTTTAATTTTGTGAAGATAAAATAAAATAAAAATTAAATAAAATAGTATTTCATTGTGGTTGGTGCACCATCTCCATCCATCGTTAAATGTTAAATGTTAAATGTGAAAGTAATATGACGAATAAAAGAAAATGGGATAGTTTATAAGATATATAGTAGCATTAAGGTTATCAACTGATAATACTTGGTGAAAGTGTATAATTATAATTCTAAATTAATTTTAATTAAAAAAATATGAAACTATAAATATTTAGTTTTGATTCACATTTATTTTAAACGATTAGATGTTTCGGCCTCCCTGGAGAGCGAGGGAGAGATCCATCACCTACGGCTGCCAAGCCAAGACTGAGCTCCGTAGTCAGCTCGATAGGGAAGGGATTTAGAGTTGGGGAACCTAGGTACAATACAGAATCGCGAGATCCACCATAACGGCGCTTTTCAAGACTGTAGCGCCATGGAAAAATTATTTTACGGATCACCCTTGTATCCCAGTTCAGAAAGCTTACAACAAGCACCTGCATTTTTTTCAGTTAGCGGAGCAAACTGTGTGCCAGAATGAAGAAAAGTGCGGTCAGTATCATTAATATCGACTAGGAATCCACTGCTCGAGACCTATTGGTCTGAAAAGGAGTCGAGCTTTCAAACCTAATAGTACGTCACACCAACAGTGTTATTTTACAATTTAAAATATAATTCTCTTCTTCGTGTGACGTGAAACATTTATTTGGTAATCCTACAAATTTGATGTTATTATTAAATTCTTCTTCTTCGTGTCAGTGAAGTGAAATTATTTTTGCCCAGTATGTGGCAACATCGATAGCTCGTATGTTGCCCAGCATTACATCCTGAGATGTGCAGCTTGTTGGGCACATGGAGCAGGATCTTAGGTGTGAAGCGGTCTGCAGGTCTTCACAGTCACAGAATAGTGTCTCACCCTGCCGAAGCATTCCCCACCGCTCGAGGTTGTCCTTTGTTCTACCAACTCAAGTTTTCAATCTATTCAGCGATTTACAGGTCCGCTAGTCAAGGATCTTGCCAGTTGGGAGGCCTTCCTTTGGAGCAATGAAATCCTCTAGAGCATGAAAAGAACCTCCACGCGGTGCCCCCTGGAAACGGATTCTCGAACTTCCTCCTCCGGCCAATCTTTTCAACCCAGCGACGAAAAAAATAAATTATTTAATTTAGAAGCGCTTAATAATGTTGTGATGATAATATTATTCATAAAACGTTCTTTACTTTTAACATCATAATAAACGAATAGTAGCGTCGCCTCCGACGCGAAACACCGCATAAATCTTTGTCTAATTAAAGCGAGACCGAGCACAACCGTCTGAGAGGCGGCACTTTGTCCCGAGACCCATATCATTATCGCGAGTGGTTACTTCATTATCGTTCGGGGCAGACTTCAGAAAACAATTGAGACAATCTCGGTCCTGAAAAAAAACCTACCATTTACATTTTTGTCGTAGAATTCATTATATAGATCTGTGTGATCTCTGACACGTGTCATCTTCTTTTTATTTTATGTGACTTTTATTTTTTATTATCTTCTATTTGTATATTTTTTGTACATCGATTCTGGGTGTGAAATTAAATTAATTAAATGTCAATATATATGATAAATATATCCATTGTCTGTCTCTATTCTGTATTAAATTGCCTCTTATTTTATCTATTTATATTATTTTGTGTAATACATGTACTACTTGGAACTCAATTCCGTTAATAAATAAATAATTAATAATTAAATAAATTAAATATTAAATAATCGTATGTACGAAACTCAAAAGCAAATGATACTTACATATACTTATTTTTACTCGGTCAGTGGGTATAGCTCAATGGTGAAAGCGTTTGCTTTGAAAATCAAAGGTCGTGGGTTTGATCCCCGATGGAGATTAAAAAAAATAAAATTAAATCGATTTCTGAGCTTTAAAATACCCCACTTAGTGTGAATTTGATCCCTCACCCTCAAAATGCCAGTCATAGCCTATTTATTAAAATTGGTGGTAGACGAAGGTCGACCCGTTACGACCACCCATTCATAGTAAATTCCTGTCATAATAAGGATGATGCGTGAATCTCGGTCTGTTGTCTATGACGTTGGCGGATCAACACTACACATGCAGTGCTTAGCTATATGCAGCATGATAAGCGTCATATAATTCCACAGATGAGACTTCAGAATCACTATCACTATCTGTCAGTATTCTCCTGTATGTGTTTACGTAAATAAAATAAAAAACTCTTATTACCACAAGCTACATCCAACCGTTCCCTTTTAGCGTCACATAAATTTAATTATTTCTCCTTAGGAGACAGAATTTCTCTGAAAGAAGTCGGTTATGTGTGTTTTTATGAATTTAAATAAATACACACATATCGATAGGGAGTTACTATCAGGATATTTAGACATTTAAGTAAACTACATGTTCTGCCAGATTGGTTACTCATATTTCGTAACCAGGGGCCCTTTGAAGCTTTGGAATTTCGCTCTGACATCAACATGATATAGCCCTTGCTGACTTACTGAAAACATCGATTTACAATCTTTCGTCTTTTATTACTGTTCGCTTGTTGTACATAAATGTGAAACCATATTAGCATTTTGGTCACGGGTGTGACGTGAGTATGAACATGGCTGCTGTAATTGGTGCGCCATTGATTCGCTAGATCGCCACTTGCGGCGCTGGGCGAGAGCCCATCACGAGCGTGCTCAGTTGCCAGTGAAATTTCGTCCGGCCCGGCGAAACGGCATGTAAGGTCGGACGAGGAAATCAAGTCTTTATTCAAAATAAATGCGAATTGTGCTTCAAAAACAAGTTCTTTTGCTTTGTGATCTGCTTCTGTATCCTGCCACCACGCCATTTGAAACTTAGAGAGAAGATGTTAGCTTCTTAGTTAGAGCATATGGGCGTCACGAATTGTTAACCTACGAGGAAGCTCTCGAAAATTCATAGATAACCTGATTTACTTTATAGACCTCGTACACTCGTACACTACAGTAGTTCTATCAGATGCTTCGTGGCCTTCCGAGTCATCAACAAATGTTGTAATTAAAATAATATAAAAAATATCTCCGACTATTATTAAGACAAATTTGTATTTACTTTATTTACTTCAATTATATATTTACTTAATTAGGTATTATCTACAAAAATAATCTCTCTTAACAAACACTTGTCTATTTTACTAAACAATTATTATTTTAGATGCGTAAGAGGGTTATCCGTTAAATAAGTTTCCCATGGCGCTACAGTCCTGAAAAGCGCTGTTATGGTGGATCCCGTGATTCCGTAGTGTACTGTGGTTACCCCGATCCAAATCCCTTCCCTAGCGAGCTGCTTGTGGAGCTCAGTCTTGACTTGGCAGCCGTACGTGATGAGTCTCCCCCTCACTTCACCTGCCAGGTGTGAGCTGCGCTCGGTAATCCGCTAGTTCTATGTAATAACCTCCAGTTCATGTAATAAAGTATGTCGTCAGAATACGCTATCAATTGATATTATTAGGTGATGAATATTCACGATGACATTACGAAACATCATTTTTATGTAATGTATGTTTTTAAATTATTTTTTAAGTAATGAAAGTTCAATTGTAGAAAGTTTAATTTTGGGTTATTTGAAAAAGTGTAAATTCACGTCACCGTGTCAATTTTTTTCTATGTCAAAAAATATATTTGATGAATTATTTTTCAGTGTCAGGTTATATGATTGAGCCGTCGATTTGTAAAGACATCTAGTCGTCCGACTGAAATCTGGAAATATCGGTCTTTTGTTCCCGAAAAGCGTCCGTTAGGAAGCTTTGAGTGGGAGTAAAACGGGAGTTTTCAGGGGGAAGAGGGAATCCCCTCGCAAAATGTGACTAATTGGTTTTCAGCACCGAATCCAATAACAAGCCCTCAGAGGGAAACGAAGCGATCGTAAAATACCAGAAAATTGAATTAAGAAATTACTCCTCTTTTGTTACACAGCGGGGGAATGCTGTATGTAATTTCACGCCCAGGTTACGATGATTTATCGAGTGATATTATTTTAAATATTAATTAAGTGTAGTATATCATACAGTAGTCGACAGCTTATAGAAATTATGGGACGAGATTACAATACGAAGTTTCTAGTCGAAAATATTAGGCTATGTATTAGGAGTTAAATATCTTATTGTTAATACAACAGGATATATAAAAAATACAACATAAATACAATATACTTAGCTTTTCTTCGTAGTCTCAATCCGGTGGATTGGTTTGCAGCAACAGAATCTTGCATCTCGATCTCCACTCCTCTCGATCCTCTGCAGTCCTCTTCAGCTTAGCAAAAGAGTTACAACTCATGTTCCCGAACACTTGCTGTAAATACTCCTGTTTAGGGCGCCCTCTACAGGTTCTACCCTCAACCATCCCTTCCACAATGTCGTGAAGAAGACCATCGTGGCGCATGATGTGACCGATCTATCGGGCTCGCCTCTCTGAGATGGTTCTTACTAGGTGGCTATCTTTCTTGATTATGCTAAGAACTTCTTTGTTCGTGACGTGGTCTCTCCAGGAAATTTCGAGAATTCTTCAGTATGACCACATCTCAAAGGCCTCTACTCTTTTTTTATCACTTTCAGATAAGCACCATGTCTCACAACCGTACATCAAGATGCTCCAAACAAATGTTTTAGCAAGTTTGCCATAATGTTTTACATTAGATACAATGCATTAAATCGGAATAACTCGATTCTGCATTAACAAATAATGTTGGTGTTAAAGTTGGAGAGATTGCAAGTGGGTTTTGATTTATTTTATATTGTCATATTAGATGAGGGTGGAAATGAAAATTCTGATAGCCCTTGTTAGAATTTTGTTAACAAGTTTTTCTAAGTTCACAAATTCGTACATTTAACTTTCAGTGAGAGTGCGATGAGTTGATTGTGGGTACTGAATGCTTTTTGTTGTTGAAAATTCAGACAAACAGTATTTATAGTTATGCTTATAGAAAAAAAGCAATGTGAAGAAATTCAATGTTTGACTTTCAAGTATTGAAACGTACTAGAGTTTGTCTTGCGTGTGACCTGACAGGAGATACTAAGAACAGCTTTAGAAATATGATACAGGTTCTTCATGTCTCTCTTTTAATTTAACGTTTTTTGATAGACATTTATAAGAACTACGTCTAAGGAAATTATTTAGTTTATTAAAAAAACGTCTCCAGACATTTGGTAAATTTTGAGAGTTTTATTTTCTTGAACGACAAATGAAGAAATAGGCAAAACATTTAATTATAATACTCTCCTTACATAATTATTATTTTTTTATTTAATCCAACACAGTCGTAATCAGAAGCTTTTATCCATCTATTATTCAACGTAGCCTGAATTAGTCTCCATCTAGGTTCATACTCGTACCATTATTTTTTATTTTGATGTCAAAAGTCTACCTTCAAGAGAGTTGCAGTAACACAATGTATGCAACTAACTAATTAGTGTTTGTTTGTGGAGATTATAAATTAGTATTACTGATATGAGTTGCACTTCTTTAGAAAGTAACCGATTATTAGTGAGGACTCAAAAAACGACTGCTGTATCTGAGGTATATTTTAGGTAATATTTTAATCATAATTTTGAAGGTGATCCAACACTCCTTAAGTCAGCATCATTTGGTAGTTAAGTGCGATACAACCTAGTATCAACGATCCAGGCAGTGATCTATCTTTTTTTTGTGCACATTGAATGTACGAGTAAAGGAACTTCTATTGCGTATGCTCTAATGCCGCGTCTGAAGTAAATTTACCAGGTAAGTCCACCTTTTTCACTCGACCGACTGAAGTATAAAAGGCTTGTCCACTTCCTCACCTCGTCATTTCTGACAAAGACGAAAAATCGTATCCCCAGTATTCTACGCAGCATAAGCTTTCAAAACCTAATATACGGCTACATTGGCTTTTGATGAGCTACCTAGCTGTTAAAAATAATGAGTTTGATAGTAATAGATCATAAAAGATATATAAATAGTAATTAATGTACCTTTATTTATTTATTTAGCAACTAGTAAGAATTTGACAAAAGAAAAATAGATCATCAATTGAATGATGGCTTATTATATATAGATAATGAAATGTGGCTTTCCTTCATTACGTTTGACATTCATCTTTGCGGTGATCTTCAGAGGAAATAAAAGCTTCGTTCGAGCTTTGTTGGTCGAATTGAAATAATATATAGCCGCTGAAATATCGCAAAATATCCCAAGGAACAAACTCAATACCACTCATTTTGCCGCGAATGGTATTTTCAGTATTTTCAAAGAGAACAAAAGCGAAGTACTTTGGCCGAGAACAATATTTACTGAAAGTACCGCCAAGCAAGCGTTACTCAAATATCGTAAAAAATCGAAAAACCCTTCTTTAATAAATAATTATTAATTGATGATAACTTCTTAAAAGAAATCGACACGCATATACCTGTACAGCTGGGATGGGCAGCATTTGGAAAATTAAAGTACATTTTTAAACCGAAAATTCCGCAATGTCTTAAAACTAAGGCGCTTAACCAATGCATCCTCCATGTATTAACTTATGGCGCAGAGACGTGGAATCTGACAGCAAGTCTTACCCATTATATAAAATGTCACTCAGCGTGCTATGGAGAGATCCATGCTCAGAGTGTCGCTAAAAGATAGAATCCAAAACGTGGAAATACGCAGAAGAACTCAAGTAGTGGATGCTACCCAACGAATAAGCACACTCAAGTGGCAATGGGCAGGACATATCTGTCGAAGAGACGACGGTCGATGGGAAAGAAAAGTATTGGAATTGCGCCCAAGAACTGGCAAACGAAGCATTGGCCGACCCCCTACAAGATGGACTGACGATATAAGAAGAATAGCGGGAGTGACCTGGATGCGGAAGGCAGAGGATCGAAGAGGATGGAGACTCATGCGGGAAGCCTACGTTCAACAGTGGACGGACACATGCTGATGATGATGAATTGATGAGCGATGAGATGGACGGAGAAAGTAATGAACAGAAATATTGTCAAATCCTTAGAGTAGTCTATGTCATGCAGTGGAGCTGAATAAAAAATATTTTTAGCTTATGATAATCAATAAATATATTTTCGTGTCGAAAACAACGCGGTCAGATCCTGTCGGCCCAGAATTGGGCAACGTCGATGGCGTTTCTCCCAGCCATCATCAGACCTTCCTCTTGCAGCTACTCGGACACAGTGCACGCTCTGCGCCGCAGTCAAATTCAGTCGGTCCGCTGTAGAACTGCCAGCCTTTCATTTATGTCCTCGTCTTGCATACTCCGGTCTGAAGTCTGTTAAGGGACCTTCATAATAATCGATAAAAATGATATATTGTGAGCGATGTTGGTGTACGATCAACGAAGTAATGCGATATTGTAAGCAGACCAAAAGTTGGATGGTTTGGCGTAGATTGGTTACCGCGTTTCGTTGATTAGGTTGAGCCTCCCTCATAGGTAGCAATAGTCCACGACTAGGGAGCGTAGTTCTATTCAATCGATCTCTTAAAAGAACAGATCAACAAATCAACAATACGGGTCGGATAATACAGCAGCTGGGTCTCCGGGCTCCTGCAATGGAGGTTTTTGGGAACCATTAATCATCCCAGGCGGAAAAGACATGGATAATAGAAACTGACAGAACTGAGCTGCAGAAATTTGTGGTGACCATATGTTTCATCAGTAATAAATTCATACACGGTTGATGTGTGTCGACCAAGAACTGGCAGCTTCCAAAGTTCCTTCCTTAATGCCACCGGTAAGCTATTGAATGGTCTTCCAGCGTCTGTGTTTCCTCCTTCCTACAATCTGGATCTCTTCAAGAAACAGATAAATATACACTTGCAATCCCCCAACCCACACACAAACACGAACACAACACACGTTTCCCGCATGCAGCGTCCAGCCTCCCTGGCTGAGCGTCATAGAGTGCACTGGTCTTGACCGGTTGTGCTCTCCTGCATGCGTTTACATAAAAAAAATTAATATACTAGTATATGGAGAGAAAAGTAAACTAAAAGAGATATTTAAATGTAAGATCTACGTATTCTTGATTAAATTATATATTTGCGGCAATTGGAGTTAAATGGTTAAAACGTTTGCCTATCAAGCCGAAAGTACTGGTTGAAATAAAAAAAAACATTATTTATATCTAACTCTAAGACTACCCCTTTTTGGTGTGAATTTGATTCTTCACCCGTAAAAGCCTATCAATCGAAATTGTTGGTGAGCACCACCCATTCATAGTGAATACTTGTAGTAAATGTATGATGCGTGGATGTCGGACTATAGTTTATGACTATATCAACACTCCACATATGTAATATGGTAAGCGTCATAGAATCCACAGAAAAGACTTCAGCATTAATATATTTTTTATTTATTTTTTTATTTTATACGGTTTAATATATATATACGGTTTTAAATAAGAAAATACAACAAAAGAAAATGGTAAAACAGAATAAATATTTAAGCTAAGAATATACATTTGGACAAAACATGAACATGAGTAACTAAAACAGACTCGCACCTCAGCAGAGTGATCTACGAAATGCCGGAAGGTCCTTGCCGAAAAAGTCCAAGTCACTGAAGTAGTTAACCAGTCTACATATTTTTAACATATGAGAATAGAAACCGTTTTTGGTTTTGAATTTCCTTACATGTAGCAGGTTACTGCCTCTAGTGAACCGGGAGGGGACATTGAACATAATTTTCTGCAAAACTGTGCAGGAAATTACGTGCTTACATACAATAATGTGCTTACATTAAAAATTATTCCTAATGAGAAAATATATTATTATGTATGTGAAATGATTGGGAGTTATTGGAGCAGGATAAGCTTGTTGTATATAGAAACGTAGGTGCACACAGGTAGTTGCAGAAGGTATGCTCGTAGTTTTATTGGATTCAATCCCTTGAAAGGAAATGCACATTCACCTTCGACTTGTGTGTTACTCCGCTACAATACATTCTGCTCCGCATTGTACCCTTTGTATACACCACAGTTAAGCATACAAAAAAATAACAATACATTTTGATATATACTTTACAAATATAGGACGAAATTAAGGATAAAAAAACTGTTTTTCATTTACTGATTTAATATATAAAATTATAAATATTTAAAAAGCAATATAGCGAAGTGTTTAAATTAGGCATTATTCGAATGATTCGAATGCCTGCGTACGCTGTTTATTTTTCTCTTTGTTTTGATTAATTGATGAAAAAAATGTCGTGTAAAATGGAAATATGAAATTTAATGTGTAAATAAAAATAACGTAAGTGAAATAATATAAATAACATATTTAATACTTTTTTTGAGGTAAGGCAAAAACAAAATTAAACAGATAAATATTTACTACCTTGTTTTAACGTGGATCACACTGGGGACTGTTTAATCACTTGCTTAAAGACTGCAGTTTCATCCTCAATGAAAGCATCATTCGTTTCAACGCGTAGAAAAATACAAAAAAATATTAATTTCATTTTGAAACAAAATATATAAAGCATTAATTATAAATGAAGCAACAAATATATAAATAAAAAATAGTATATTTGTCCAATGGCCACATATATTTTTTCGAATGAACCTGGCAACACGTAGATGGTCACACACGAGTACAACGTGAGATATTGGGCCACGTTTACGGTGCGAGATTTGATGGAATTTTTATATCCTGGGTCGCCGCCCGTGACAGCCTGAGGGTGTACTTGGAAATAGTTATTTTTCAATCGAACCAATAAAAGCCAAGGATCGGTGCCTCTCGGTGATTTTATCCTTTCTTGTACAGCATGATGTAATAAATCTAAACATTGTAAGGATAAATAATATTATATTTTGCCATGTTTTTGAACTACGGAAAAAAAAAACGTCTTTCATTCATAACGTAACATTTGAACTTGTAATAACTTGTATTTAAAGCTTAAAAAAAAATACACTTGATTTAAAAAAAAAAACTGTAGTAAATTTGAAGAAATATGAGTATTTCTACATACATGGATATTATTCTTATATCTTCATGAGTTTGTGCATCCAGCAAAAATATACTTTTCTTTACATTCCCTTTTTTTTCGTTTTTTTTAGCGTTCATTACACATTTGATAGAGTTACAACATTATTCTTCTCTTATATTAAAAAAATAAGTTTTTTATTTTTATTCAATGATTATTTATTTAATTACAATAATGTAATTCAATGATAATTATGGTAAGTATGGGAAAGATACTGATGGACTTTGAAAAACGTTATTTTATGTTTTTATATATTTTCAATGTGTGAAAGTAATATGAAGTTCTTTGGTTTATTTATTCTGTCTGATTTGCAAAAGATTAATTTAAAAGTTTTATAACACTTATTATTAATTGTTTTTCTCGTCTAACATTTCTTAAATTTATATATAAAATTAATAAATGCTTTATAGCAAAACAAAACGATAAACAGCTGATCGATTGAACTAAATAACTAAACAAACTAAAATAGTCAGTATTTATTGATTTAATCAATGTAATAAAAGTAAACAAAAAACTACACGGCTTAAAAATAAGTAAATTAAATAAATGCAAGTCAAAAAAATATGTTGCATTAAATTTTTAGATTTTAATATGAGACATTTGAACCATCCTGTAAAATAAGTAAAAATGTGTTGTTTGCAGAGACTGAAAACAAAAGATAACTTTTCTCGTCGGATTCGAAACGTCAAAGATGACGGCTTTGAAGTAGAACATGTATCGTTCTGCCATTCGGAAAAGTGCCATTTAACAGCGGGCTGAAGATAACGACAAATGCCACTCTGGCGTGCCATTCACGAAATTCATGAACATACTCGTATATGACGATGAACTCTGTAATGCCATACAGTCGTGCCATTACACGCCATATAGACGGCTATTTCGTGAGGCGTAAAATTACGTACCTGATTTGATAATATAAGCAATGATGTATCAGTAAACAAATTGATGTGAGTAATATTGTTTTATTAATAAAGATATTTTAAGGTGATAGTCGTCTTTGCGTATCCATTCTATATCTAAATCATATAATCAAAACGAATCGCCGCCACTTAGTTACCATTTTCTATGCATTATTTGTGCACTGGAAGGGTTACAATGTAAAAAAAATCACATTTTTGTTACATAGAATATAGCCAATATAACAATGGTAAATGTTTAACAATTGATAAGTACAAATTCACGAATTTCTGATATTTTTCTGATCAATTAATTCTTGAAAAACAAACAGAAATAGAAAAAAAATCTCCCATTTATTAGTGTAAGCAAAAAACAACAAAAAAATATGAAAATGAAAAGAATGAAAAAAATATCACAACAAACAACACATAAGATGATGTTTGCTGTGAATTTATCTTCTTCGTAGTATCAATCCGGTGAATTGGTTTGCAGCAACAGAATCTTACATCTCGATCTCCATTCCTCTCGGTCCTCCACAGCCCTTCTCAGCTCAGCATAAGCGCTACAATTCATGTCCTCGAATACTTGCTGCAAATACTCCCGTCTAGGGCGCCCTCTACAGTTTCTACCCTCAACCATCCCCTTCACAATATCATGGAGAAGACCATCGTGGCGCATGATGTGACCGATCCATCGGGCTCGCCTCTCTTAGATGGTTCTTATTAGGTTATTATTAGAATTATAAGAATTTATATAAATGACTAAATTTGCCAATTTTCTATAAAAATTAAAGCTTAAAAATATATTCTGAAAATTCAGCAAAAACAATTTATAAGTAAAAATATAACACTATTTCATCCGCATAAACTCGTACATTTAATTTATGGGGCATGTGATTACCACAGATTGCCGCTACTTAGTTCTGTCAGCTGCTACTGCTCATGCCTTGTCACAATAGACCAAGGATCCATCTGCTTACATACATATAATATGTACTCGTATATGGTTGCCGAAGATCTCTAGGGCAAGACCTCGGGAACATGAAGGATGGCGGCTATATGCGAGACAAATATTAGGTGACTTGTTAATCAGATAATTAAACTTGTTAGGTGATAGCCAGACACTTAAAAAATCTGGATCATTCGATTTCAAAAGGTGTCTTAAGCTTTATGTTGGAGGTAAACATATTAATTAACTAGTAATTAGTTAACTTGTCCTTGCCATGTCATAAATATTGCTCAGTCATCGTCGCTACCTGTCGCAAAAATACATTCGATTCCAATATTCACGAAACAATAAGCACAATAAAATATTTGTCTTCTCTCGATGAGTTCAGTAGTCAACACATCCGTTAAGACTTCAAAGACGGGTGTAACGAATCGGCACCCTTTAACGAACGGCCTCGCAGGTAGCGGCCTTAACGTAGTAACGGGGCCCGCCGTCGTTACGTCTACGCTAACGGGAGGCCGCTCGCTCCAGCGGCGCGCAGCAGATCGCTTTCTAATCTTTAGGGTGATTAAGTTTATATCGAAACGGGAGAATCATCGACAGCCTCTGAGCTTGAGCTTTGATGTTATTGCTTGAATAGTGCTGAAGAGCTTTAAGCTATGTAAGCACAGTAGTTATTAATATGAATATTATTAACATTATTACATAAATGATATTTACGTTTATTATACGTTTCAATTATCAGGTTGAGACGCTTTTTATGAACAAATGGTTCAGGAATCAGGAGTCTCATAAATACTAGAACAGCCGACATTTTTAAGGAGGTGATTATTGCACCCTTTCCGTATTTAATATTCATGTACTATATCCAGCTCTGATGACAAGTCGCATTAGAGGATTTCATTACTCCAAAAGAAGGCCTCCCAACTGGCAAGATCCTTGACTGGTGGACCTGGAAATCCCTAAACAGTTAAGAACTGGAGTTGGTAGAGCAAAGGACAACCTTGAACGGTGGGGAATTCGTCGGCAGGGAGAGCCACTATTGTGCAACTGCGGAGACCTGCAGACCGCCTTATACCTAAAATCCTGCTCGATGTGCCCAACAAGCTGCACACCTCAAGACCTTATGCTAGGCAACACACGGGCTATCGATGTTGCCAGATACTGCGCAGAAATAATTTGACGTCGCTAACACGAAGAAGATGCAATATAAAATTACTTTCATGATGATTTTTATTTTGAAATCGATTGAATATTTCAATGATATTTTAAACATCTTTTAAATTGATGAATTTTGAAATGCACTGTTTTTACTTTTGAATAATAAAACTAAAGAAATATTGGTCCCCATCCCGCCTCTGCCGATATTTTTCTGAACGAATTGATGCGTATAAAGAATTTATTGCACTGTAATATGTGTATATTTAATAACTTACTGATTATTAATCGTTTTTTTCTACTCAAAATCCAATTTGTTTGTAGCCACACTTTGAAATAATTCCATCCGTATTTCGTGGACTTGTGTAAGCCCTGCACGGCGTACACTAGTGGCCGCTGCACATAATGACGAGTACGGGTCATATTTGCCGACTACCGCGTCCACTACGACAACGCACTACCTTTACAGAGCAGCGGCTAACGCTAACAAATATCAAACTTTACTATAGAATTTACAAAATAATTCAAATAAACCATTGAATGTACGTTTAACTAACGACAATACTACATACTTATACATACATACACTTGAAACTTCTCCAATGATTGCGAAAGCATCGTTTATTTATATGAATGCCCTAATAAGCTTTAATATTTAACATGGATTAAAATTTTTTATTAGATTTTTTTCAATGTTTTGAGCATTCACTTTGAGATCCATAATAAATTATAAATATTTATTTATTTATTTACCTTGTTTTCACATGGATCACGTAACAAAAGTTCTCTATTAGGAGACTGCAGTTTCGACTATCTCGTAGTCTTTGTCAATCCTTCTCTAGTTAAGAGATAACTGCAGTTATCTCTTAACTAGAGAAGGATTGACAAAGACTACGAGATAGTCGAAACTGCAGTCTCCTAATAGAGAACTTTTGTTACGTGATCCATGTGAAACAAGGTAAATAAATAAATATTTATAATATATAGATTTTTTTTCAATACTCAAATCTTCTTTTAACGATTATTGTCTATATTTCAATATTATTAGTAATTAAATATACACATACAATAATACATCAAATTTTTATAAGCTTTAATTCATTTAGAAAAAATATCGGCTGACGCGGGATTAAAAGCAAGTAGTACTTACTAAATAAATAGACTGTCGGAAAGTAATAATATAAAAAGCTTGTGAATAAATGTTGACTGATTGAATAATAAAAAATTATAATATACATACTCTGAATATATGCAATAGAGACATCTATCGTTATTCATGGTAACAATAGTATTAATGCAACATCTTTCGCGCATACGTTCAGCCAGAGAAGTAGTTGAGTGGACTAGGCGTTGTAAAAATGAACAAAGCAAAGGTTGGGTCCAAGGCTCGTGGTTTGAACCCCGCGTCTACTGATATTTTTTTTGAATGAATTGATGCGTGTAAAAATTTGATGTATAATTGTATATGTATATTTAATTACTATTAATATGTAACGTTTTAATGGTTACTCAAATGATACGATCCTCGCTCAATATTGTTTAACTGCGTGATCGATCGAGATTTATGCTGACAATATGTAGTTGTAGGTCTAAAGATAAAGACGACCCATAAATATTTCATACAAGAAGAGGAGTTACATACACTGTAAGAAAAAATACACTGTTCAATACTTATTAATTACATTGAAGTACGGATCATAAGCTCCAAGGAAAACCTTACGACTATTCTTCAAGAAATCTATTTAAGATCTGTTGATTTTAACTCGCTAATTGTTTAATAGTTGTTAACGTTTTGTTTACTTCCATATCCGTTTCATGTCTGGAACATATTATTACCACTAATTGCTACAACTCAGTTTCATGACCATCCATTATTCCTGGCTAGCCCAAGATATTTTTGCACCCGAAGGTCCATAGAATCATGTATGTTTCCCAACGACCAGCTGGGCAGAATCTCAAGAACTTGAAAACCAACAGTAGTGTATCTGAAGCATTTGGGTGATTTGAAAATCGGATTTTTTAAGGGATTCGGATGATTATCTCAACGCTCTTATAGCTTGGAAAATTAAGTCCTAAAGATTGGTTAAGCCCGGTGATACAAGGCTGAAAATCAACTGAAATCAATGTCCAAAATATGAGTAAAGAAGAAAAATAACAGGCTTTCAACGAAGCGAATATATTGTGTTGATGCAAAAGTTATGACCGTTTTTTAAATATACAGGTACAATGAAACTTTTTTTTAGACTTGTATTATTTATTTAATCAATTATATAATTTCCATCAGTTCTTATGGCCTTTGCCCATTTTTCTATCAACTTAATAATACCATTAGTGTAAAATTACGTGGATTTTGAAGCGAAAAATGTGGTAAGGGATGTTTTTATCTGCTCTATTGTATCAATTTTTTTATCATTTAAATAATTTTGCAGCGATCGGAATAAATGAAAATCGGAAGGAGCAAGATCTGGAGAGTACGGTGGATGCTTGATAACATCCCAATTCAACTCATTTAGCTTGTGTTGGGTCATCATAGCCACACGTGGTCGTGCGTTGTCGTGATGAAACACTACCCCTTTTCTGTTTATCAATTCTGGTCTATCCTTTTGAAGGGCGATGCTCATGGAATGAACTGTGTAACTTTTGACTTTATCCGACCATCTAAAGAGGCTTTTTTAAATATTAAGGTCAAAACATTAATTTATTTTAAGGTTCATGAGTTTGCGGAGCGCTGGTATGTGAGCTAAAAGTGCAGTGCACTTTGTCAAAGTCACCATCTGGATGGTTGGCGCACTGCACTCAGCTGCAGCAGCCAAAAGCTCTGACTGCACCCCGGCCCGACCGACGTGGCCTCAATAGAAACAATGTATGCAGCTTTCATTCTAATTCACTTGATTATTCTAGGCGCTTTCTCGCACTATATACGTAGGAACTAGAAACGTGTTTGCAACAATTGACTTGCCAATCACTTTAATTATTATTATTCTAGTAATCGTGTATATTTTTTGGATTAATATTTACATACACTTTTGTAAGTTAAAAAGTGACACAGCTTCAAATAAAAGCCAGTATCTAGAGGGTTCAAATGTTGGGAGATGGATGACTATTAAGTAATTACAAAAACTCGCTGAGGTCCTGACCATGTGTTCAGGACGGGTACGACGAACGTCTCAGAGTCACTCCAGGTAGTCAGAGCAGCGTCTCCTTCTAGCGTCGAGCACCGATTGGGGCGAGATTTCTGTCGATTCTTTGCACTATTATTTGAGTCAGTGGTAAAGGCTATATTGCCAGCTAGACAAAAACAATATCCACACTCGCTCAGTTAGGTAACCGCTCCAATGAAGTCCAGGTTATAGAAATTTTGTCGCTTTCTTTTGGTGTTAGCCTGATAGAACTATATCGAGTTGATATCAAAAGTTATTCTGAATACTATTGAGATGAGCAGCATTTGGAAACATAAGTACATTGTAAATGTAAATTATGTCATATCTACAATTGAAGAGGCTTAAGCATTATTTTTTCCCAATAATTCACTAAAATCGTAGAAACTTTGGATCTAAAAGGCGATCTTTCACGCGAAAAAAAGGTCAGCCAACATACCATAAAAAAATCTGTCTCCAAAAAATATAACTCGAAACGAAGATATCCGAAGAAGATCTCAAGTAGTGGAGACTACCGAAAAAATAGGCATAATCAATTGGCAATGGACAGAATATTCCAAAGACTGTCTGGTGAGACGTAAAAGAGTTGTATTAATCAATAGATATTTGAGTGTAAAGATGACTTGGGGTGAGTAAAAACAGCAGCTGAGTTATCTATGTGAATACAATATGTAATATTTTCTTTTTGGAAATTTGGGCTTATTTAAATGAAAACCAATGGTAATGAAAACAATAATATGTTGTAATAGAAATAAAAGAAAAATGATTATTTACGTTGTTTTACTTGCAGCTGCAGTTACTGGACATGGAAGCCGGTGAAAAATGTGACTGAGTACTGGGACGTCGCTAGAGATGACGTATGGTTCGCAGATAGTGGACTGGGCCTCGTCCATTTGTCACACATCTTTGACAACTTGAAAGCTCCGGACATGCATCATTGAATAGTCGTCATTTAGTCTAATGGTGCTGGAATGTCGTGAAAATCTGGTGGATATTCAAATATCCTGAAAACGATGTTTAATGAAAAAATTGATACTTTTAAAATAATGTTAATATTTTTCTTCCCGTATCCGTTCCCTATCTGAAATATATGATCACTACAAATTGGGGAGCAAAGAAGGAACCTCCGCGTGGTGCCCCCTGAAAACGGTTATTTATAATGCCGACCAATCCTTCTACTACGGAAACAACAAAACCCTGTTGTTTCCGACACGATTATATTATATACTACAAATTGCCGCCACTTAATTCAGTCAGCTGCTACTGTCCACTTCTCAATATAGGACATACATGCATCTGAAGGTCCTCTTGGAAACGTATATGGTTACCAACAACCTTTAAAGCAGAAGTTCATATGCTTGAAGAAGGGGAGGCTGTTGTTACCTAGGTATACTTTTTGGTGCTTAGTTAATCGTTTTATTTTTCGGAAATCAGACGATAAGCCCTCTGCTCCCGAAGCCTGAACCATTTTTCCTAAAGAGCGTTCAAAAAATCAAGCTGACATAAATTTACTAAGCTTAAAGTTGAAGAAATTATAAGAAATATATGATTTTTCTGTTTGAAGCAAATTATAATTTTAAATTAATTTTAATTAAAAAATTAACAAATTAAGAAATTAAAAATATTTTGTATAGATTCAAATTTATTTTTAATGATTACATGTTTCGGCTTCCCTGTAAAGAATCTTCAATAATGTGGACGAAACATGTAATTCTTAAAAATAAATGTGAATCAAAACTAAATATTGTTCATTAATTTTTTAATTTTTATTAGAATATTATTTTATTATTTCAATATTCTAATCTACTTTTATAGATCATTGACTATATTACAATATTATTATTACTTAAATATACATATACCATACATAAAATTCTTTTTTTCAACGCGTCAATCCAAGCACAAAAATAACGGCAGAAGCGGGATGCGAACCGCGGACCTTGGAAACCAACTATGCCCAGGTATTCATACCGCTCGGCGAATCGCGCCATTGCTATGCCCAGACTGACTTGCGGTGAAACTAGTATTGACGCGTTGAAAAAAAGAATTTTATGTATGGTATATGTATATTTAAGTAATAATAAATATTGTTCATTTGGTATTTTAGAATTAAAATTATTTTAAAACTATTATTATGTAGTTTCACCAAGTATTTTCAGTTGATAACCTTAATGTTATTGACCAAATTACATTAAATTAAACTGAAATCAAAGTGATTTTTTGTTAGTATAGTTAGGTATGAAAATATATAGTTAAGTATGAAATATAAGTTATATATAGTTAAGTATGAAAATAAGTGTAGCGCAGAACTAATATGTAATATTGCTTAGATAATATTTGACCTGCCATTTTAAAGTAGCATTATCGAAGAGATGAAAGTAAAGTTTGTTGTTATAATCAGATTTCATTGTGAGCAGTTAACGAGTATATAATACGAGTATAATAAGAGTATGAAACTTTATGAAACGAATTCTAGTGAGAAGATGGATGAAGCAAGAATACTTGTATGTGAGGTTATTAGTACCACGAAAAAAAATGCGAGAAATAATATATAAAATAAAGTACTAGGATATCATTAAAATAAGTAGATCATATAATTTTTAATCTCATAATTAGAGATAGAACAAAACTGCTAACATTTAAATACAATTGAAGTCACATATCTGTTTTCAAATCAAAAATCATAATTGAGCTAAAAGCTAATTAATTTAATATTATAAGACATAAGACGCAAGGTCATATGCGCCGAAGAAATGGGTAAGGCAATAAACCAACCGTCCCAATGCTTGTATAATCAGATACCCCCAACACCCAGACTGAAGTCGCCAAGCAGCTTTTTGAGATCCACACAAGATCTCACATCCGGCCCTAAAAATGAGAGACTCAAGCTCTGGCAACATGTCGCATCAGAGGATTTCATTACTCCAACAGAAGGCCTCCCAACTGGCAAGAACCTTGACTGGCGGACCTAAAAATCCCTGAACAGATTAAGAACCGGAGTCGGTACAACAAAGGACAACCTCGAGCGGTGGAGAATGCTTCAGAAGGGAGAGTCATTATTGTGCTACTGCGGAGACCTGCAGACCGCCTCACACTTAAGATCCTGCCCCATATGCCCAATAAACTGCAAACATCAAGACCTAATACTAGGTAATATACGGGCTTTCGATGTTACCAGATACTGGGCAGAAGCAATTTGACGTCGCTGACACGAAGAAGAAGAATTTAATATTTTCATCAAATTTGTAGTAATACCAAATATATGTTCAAGGGGTTCAATATTTTTACTAACAAAATAGGCTCAATGAACTGCTAAGCGTCTATGCTCCATGAATTGTAGACTAATTAAAAGTTAAGCATTGTTAATGCTATCGTCAAATGTATTTTACTCCGTTATGTTATCTTAATGTTTTTATATGTTCTGATTTTAATATTATTTATTGAAACACTAAGTCAAACACTAATAAAATAATTGATTACATTTAACTTTAAAAATTATCTTCGACAAGTCAAACATAAAATATAATTTGAGGTCATGTACACAATCTTTAATCAACGATTATCGAATTGGAAAGCGTCCGTATGACTTTCAAAATATTGTATTTCTCCACCGGATCTTGTTTGCGATCGTTGTTTATCTTACAGGCGTCTCTCTGAAGGGTATATCTAAAATAGTTCAAATATTATAGGAGACCTTACGGGCTTGATCTTAGACGAAGATAAAAATATTTTCATCTTCTCTGATACGAGTATAATATAAATAACTTTGGTTTATATGAAACTGATTCTGCAGCCAAATGATGTCTTTATTAGACTATTAATGAAAATAATAAGAAGAAATAGTTCTCATGAATACCAATAATTCACATCATCATCATGTTTATTTCATATCTGTTGCCTATCTGGAGCAAATGTTTGTCACAAACAGTATTTGTTTTTAAATAAAGTGTTTACATCAGCAATGGTATTTGTTTCATTCAATACCAGCTCTGCTCCCAGAGACATATTACCTAAGTTCTTGATGGTCTTCTAGCAGCCTGAGTTCCTGAAAAAATCCTACATCTATATTTTTATACACTTCTGTTCCATTCAAATAAAAATAATCTTTAACAACTAAAGCATAAAAAGTTGCTGTGTTTGCTCTTTTACCTCGACATTTCACACAAAATTAAACCATCGTACTCCTAATGTTATTAAAATTCGTAATAAGTTTTTAAAACGGACGTGTTTTAATGCCAAACTGTGACTCTTCGCACCGGAATTCTACGTGCAATTTTAAAGCATCTTCAAAATGAGAAATTAATAAATACCTGGATGAAATCTACACATCATCGTATGGCAATATATTTTTGCTTGTGTTTTGAGATAAAAACATGTATCTCAAAATCAACGCCTTCCTTCTTTTTCAGCATTTCAGCACCGGAAATCCCGCAGAGGGCTTCTGTTTGGGCTTAACTTTGTGTTTGTTCCGCCGTGAAAGATCACCAGAAAAATCAACTCAAACTTACAGTACTGCTTGGACGCTTTCTGTGAAAGCTCGCTGGAAGGTTTTCAGATATTTCCAAAGTTATATCATTATATAAAAACTGATTGAGATTTGTACTTAAATAATTAGATCAGTCGTAGTTAATTGTAATATTTAAAATCATACTTTTATAATATAATTTAATATGATTTCAAAAAATATATATCATCTTATAAGCAGATATTATATTCAAAAAATAGTAACATTGCTAACAGTGTTAGTTTATTAAACTCATATGACTAAATTTATAAAATAAATATTTAAATAATATTATTAAAAAAAAAAACTAAAAGCAAAATGAATCCAATTAATCTGTACAATAACGCGTCAATGCTTCCAGTAACGAAATACGCAATAAGTCAATCAAGTGAATAAAAAAAAAAGAGGATGTCGAGTAAGGTTATATTGACTAGGGACATTTCACCTGGCTCTAAATTATTTGATAGTGCACTTTATAGTACGATGTCAGTATAAGCAATTATTAAATAAATTTAACCTTCTTGAATATGCAACATAATCCTGACAGACAATTAACAGTTACAATTTTAATTTTTATAACCTGAATTAAGAAGAATAAAATCAAAATATAATAATAACGTTAGTAAGTTCTATAATTATTCCACGGAAAAAGAAAATGTGAAGGCTTCAAAAAGGCGTTATCTGTCTGTTTTTTCGGCTAAATAAAATATAACTGGATTTAAATGGGGTATTTAAAAAGAGTTTCTAGTTTACAGTTTAAGGAGCTCTGATATTATTACAGACGATTGTTTGGGATTTTTTTTTTTGTTAGACTTGTTAACAGAATATCTCTGTTTGCTCAAGCCCCTTCATTGCAAATATAATTGAACGAGTGACTTCAGATTAGATCGTTTATTTTTCGTTTGTTTAGAACTCCTTCATTTTTCATGTTTGTTCGGCATTGTTATCTGACGGAATGTTTTGTTTATGTTATAACATTTTGCTGTGTTATTATTTTAAAGAACAATATCCGTTTGATGTTATTTTAACATTTTTTCATACGCCGTATTTACACAATGGGTGTTTTTATTTTCCATTCATTCATTTTGGATTGTTTTGCTTTCATGGAAGAGACTGATAAGCATATGAAAATATTTTTTTGAATAACCTGAGGTTTTTCAGTTGGGTAAATAATAATATATTTACCTAGAAAATGTGCAAAGCCTTTGTTCAGCAGTACGCCTGAAAAATTCCTGAAAGTCGCAGCTAAAATATCTCTTTACGTTAGTTTACAATGCAACCAAATATCACGAAAAATTACCAAATTGTTTGTATAATACTAAGTGTTATACACCGGCTTCTAAAGGATACTTATCAAGCCATTATTTTTAAAGCATATTTTCGTTATGTAAGTAATGCCTATGGTGATCAACGTAAAACGTGGGATAGAAAACAATCGCATTTACAGTATTTATTACAACATTATATTTTTAACAAACATAACTTGCACTATTGATGTAGTTAGTAGCTATGTTATACCTTGGATATCCACTAGTTGAATAACACATTGCTAAAGCAGCAGATGCCTTTTCATGAATCATTATTACAAATATGCTATGCCTGTTTTTGTTTTGTTTTTTGGGACCTAAGGCACCCGGGCCGGTCGCCTTGTACCTGCGCTCCTTGGGAGAATTTAACAAGGTATTGTTTTCAGAGTACTTTCTAGTTATACAAGTAACGGGTTTTGGTGAGCAACACCAAACGTGGGTGTAAAAGTTAGTAGTTCAGACGTTAAAATTTGGACTTTTTGACTTCTTCGCCGAAGGTCGCCGCGTATACAGAAAATGCATGGTAGTTGAACTCCGTAGATATGAGATCGACATATCCAACCGGTCCAGGCTTCTGTTGGATAACGCTAAAGAGCCTTTGACTACTTAAATTTAATATGCTATGCGTCCAGAAATTGAATGTGCAAAAAAACAAAAGTAAATAAAAATAACCATTCTTATTTACAGTTGTGAATCTTGGCATCATACCGAAAACCAATGCAGCCGTATGATGAATTTCAAAAAAAAAAAATTCGACGGCTTGACTTTGTGAGGTATGACGAAGTGAGAGAGCGGACATGACAGTCTTTCATACTACAGCCAGTCAAAAGTCAAAGATGGACCTGGTTAAGATATCAATTTTTGATGCCGAAGAAGAGCGTTAACTACAGCTCTTTTTTCAAGCTTTCAGGCTTCTGGGCATGCGTCGTCCTATAAAGCCGTCGGGAACTTTACATTTAAAGTATTCGGCGAAGCTGCGGGAGACAGATCTGACATGGGATGATGATGAGGATCGTGATGACTTTATGCTTCAATTAGAGGAATAGACATGAAATCTCACTCTCAAATTTACCTTCAAAGAGGGTAAATATTGTATTAGATTTAGGTATGCAAAGTTGATGTAAAAAGGCCAAGAACCATGACAGGTAATATAAATGTAAGGTATAATTATAGACAGTTATTTGATTACAAATTAAAAAGCGAAGAATGCATGGACACGATATATGTATGAATATGTAAGCCCACCATTAATCACAGTGTTACCATCAGTATCAAAAGGAGCAAAATGATTAAATGTTGATTATATGACGCTTGCCATTGAAACGTTGCTGTCTTTGCTAAACGCTTATTTTGTATCCCATCAGCGCTTCAATGGGCGAGCGTGCAGTGGCGTAGATTGCTGTACTAATAAAGCAGTCTGGCAGGAGAGCACAATAAAGCAATTTGGGCCGCCACTGGCTCGTTACGGTTCAATCACGGGTCGCCTGGTGAACCAAGCTGCGCCAGTTTGTATGGGAAACTGCAGTGGCGGCGCGTGAGGTTTTTTATTTATTTTGGAAATGTAGTTTATTTATCGGTTGTTTAAGTTAATCACAGTTCTATGTTCAGCTTGATACGTGCCATGCCATTGGTGTATATGCCAATGTGATAAAATAATTTTATTAATGGCTTCTTTGATTAACGTTTATAAACGTAAAATGGTTTTTTGTTGAGTGAAGAAAGTATATATATATATTCACGTTTTTCAGAAGCCAATAATTTTTTTCATAAATATTTAAAAACTCATACAAATACAAATTAATAGCAAATAACATTTTATATGACATTTCTCTGATCAACAATTCGAAGAAAATAAACCTTAGACGTTAGGATTCGAATCACGAAGATCATGTTTATTACATGACCCGTCGCTGGCTAATCGGTCATTTGCACTGTCTGCCGAGTAGAAAAATTAACACGTTTTGTATTATCGATACGTATTATTTATAGATGGCACCTGTTATAATTAAATATATTTATATTTAAGTAAAATATAAAATATTGGTTTTTTATGAATTCTTAAAAATATTGTTTAAAAAAACGTTTAAAGATAGTTGATATACTCTTACATACAAATTCACAACATGGGTAACATTGGTATATTTTTACAATCTTATATACTCGTATATGTAGTGGAATCAGCATGATGAAGCCCTTGCTGACTGGTGCCGAAAACCTCCATATACAATCTTTCGTCTCTTATTTCTGTTCGCTTGCCATACATTTATTTGTCCGCCATATTGGGACTAGTTATATATACCGCTGACAGCTCATTACGCCAATTGTGTCCCGCCCGTCGGCGAGAGCATATTGTATTGTGGCTCGGCCTAATGCTGTGACTAGGTCAAGCACAAAATATGTAAAGTTTTATCGTAAATGTAGGTCAATGTTCTTCTGAAAAAGTCTGTGATATCAATCTGCTCCTAATCCTGCCATCACGCGACTAAATATCAACCTTTTGAGAGAGAGGAGGATGTTAGTAGTATACCCTGCAAATTACATACTACGTTTGAAATGACAAACAAATAACTAAAAAATTCACTCGCAATCAGCATCGATCTATAGATCCTTAGTGTTCAGTGATGAATAGAACTCTAATGATTACTGACATTTCCCTTTTTTTACCACTTCCGCTCCATAATTAAAGCACTTTTTTTGCTGTCGCTGGTTTAAAAAGATTGGCCGGAGGAGGAAGTCCGAAATTCTGTTTCCAAGGGGCATCGCGTGAAGGTTATTTTCATGCTCCCCTCAAGCGATGGTGAATGGTACGGCAGGGAAAGTCACTATTGTGCGACTGTAGAGAGCTGCAGACCACCTCACACCTAAGATCCTGCTCCATGTGCCCAACAAGCTGCATATCTCAGGACCTAATGCTGGGCAACACACGAGCTATCGATGTTCCCAGATGCGGGGAAAAAATAATTTGACGTCGCTGACACGAAGAAGAAGATGATTAAGGCACATGGACAGCGCAAGTTGCCGTTTCACAGTTTTGCAAGCTCAGATTGTCTATGCCTTGTCGCAGAACACTTTTATATCGGAGGTCCACATGGACACATAGATGATTCCCGGGAGCCGCCACAGAGCAAGAGCCCTGCGAACTTGTATAGACTGCGGCTGAAACACCAAAGAAATATTTGGTTGTTCAATAATCAGCATTTCTTTAAGATCATATGATAAACTATACGCTCCTGAAATCTGGGGAGTTTTTTTGTCTTTTAGAGGTGGCTTAACCTTGGATGAATACGGCAAACAAATATTTTCATTCGCTTTAATAAAAAAAAAAATCAATGTTTGTAGCATTCACTTTAAAATCAAAGTTGATAGTGACGCATTGATGAAGGCCATGAGTTAATCAAAACTGCAGTCTCACAAACAAAGGTCTTACTCAACGTTATCGATGTAAAAACAGGGTAAATAAATAAATATGATTTATTTATAATTTTTTTATTAACTTCTTTTCCTATTTGTATATAATGATCTATTGATATAAATAATCAAGAATGAGTGAAAATATATTGTTGATGAATTGGTACACACATAGAAATATACAGAAAATATCGCCTTCATAATATTTCTCTCGTAAATTTTGAAGAAAAAGAAGCGGCATACGCTGTGATTCGAACCACAAAAACAATTTAATATGAAAAAATATTTTAACCTAAATACTCATACATTAATATTTAATTTTTGACTTGATAGTAAAATGAATGGTATTATTATGTAAGTAATCTCTATTTAGTTTTTGATGCAGCTTCCATGGTTTCAGGATCGTATCGCTGATGATCAGGCGGAAGTCGGTACTCCAGCAGTGGATGGAGAGGATCTGATGGCGTTAGCAATTTGCAAGTGAATGGAAGCCAGGCCGCAGCAACGGCCTCTTCAGTATTCATTATTTATTGAATTGAATTGAATTGCATGGCTTTTGAATTCTCATCATGGAAGGCTGTCGAAGGAGGATGATTGGAATGTTTGTCTTATTTTGCAAAAATATTTTTAAAAATACTAAAGTAATTATTTTATTGTTTTAGCGTTTAGTAAATACTACATTGCTTAAAAATGGTAACATTATTCTTCTTCCCATATCCGTTGCATATCTGGAACATAGTTCAGTAAAAATTTCCTCCACTTAGTTGTGTCTTATTGCGTAATCACGGCCATTAAAATCATCGTATCGTTATTGTCAATATCTATCATTGTCTACGACAATCAAAGAATAAATCTTTTTTTTTGTAAACACACACAGAAGAATACCGACAGATGGCGATAGTTATTCCGAAGTCTCATCTGTTGAATTCAATGACGCTTAACATAGTGCATATGGCTAAGCGCTGCATGTGGAGTGTTGATCCGCCAACGTCATGGACTACATACAGTCCGAGATTCACGCATCATTCTTATTATTATAGGGATTTACAATGAATGGGTGGTCTTCACGGGACGATATTCGTCTACCACCAATTTTGATAAATAGGCTATGACTGGCATTTTACGGGTGAAGGATCAAATTCACACCAACCGGGGTATTTTAATCGAATAAAACTTTTTTTTTATACTCCGTTGGGGATTGAACCCACGACCTTTGGCTTGCAAAGCAAACGCTTTGAACATTGAGCTATACTTACCGGAAATAAAATCTAACTTTTAATTTTATTGGCTAGCTTTCGATAACAGAATTTCGTTAAAAGTTATTAGCGATGAAAATAATATAAAAAATTCTAAGTCATAATTTTTTTACTTGTAACTATTGAAAATGAATAATTATCAATACATCCAATTCATCAAGCTTATATTATTAGTACTAATGCAATTCCAAAGTACTTCCTTAGTATGTATTAAGATATTGCTGCATCAAATTGAATTCGACGAAAGCTCTGCTGGTACTAAGCTCTGTATCAATTAGTATTAAATTTGTCGCATATGAAGCCGTTAAGCTATTATAGACATGTCCTACAAGGTACTGCTGTTAACTTGTACAGTAATAAGTACCGCTGCAAACGACAACACAGTAAATCACATTTTGTTCATATTTGACATTTTCAATAGTTTGTTGGCCGTTGTTTTTGTAATAAGAAAACAGAGTATCAAATTTAATATAGAGAAAGCTTAAGCTATCAATGATATATAAGAAAATATGCAAATATTAGTGCTAAATACCATTTACACTTCTTCGTAGTATCGATCCGGTGGATCGGTTGGCAGCAATAAAATCTTGTATCTCGATCTCAACTTTTCTCGATCATCTGCAATTCTCTTTAGCTCAGTATAAGAGTTACAACTCATGTTCTCGAACAATTGCTGCAAATACTCTGTCTTGGGTGCCCTCTGCAGTTTATACCCTCAACCATCCCTTCTACAATGACGTGAAGAAGACCATCGTGGCGCATGATATGACCGATCTATCGGGCTCACCTCTCTGAAATGGTTTTTACTAACTAACAATGATATATAAGAAAATATGCAAATATTAGTAGTAAATACCATCATAAGTGCAGTTAAAAAAGTAAACCATTCTTACTATTTTATTTAAAATAATGATATATTTAATAAACTTACAACACGTTTTGTAACACACGGTTAAATATTACATGAATTAATGATTATTCGTTATATCTGGGTTTGACTAATAAATACTTGTTTTCACCCAGATTTAGATTTGGTCGTTTTTTATCATTCAGTCTTTAGTTCGGTCGTATAAATTTTTCTGAATATAAGTAGAAGTTCGAAAAAATAATAATTGTGGAAAAATTAATTTACGCAACTTACAAAAAAAAAACGTACAAATTATAACAAGTTACATCTAGTGAGTATATATACTAACAGTAAAATATAAATTTATTTATCGACTCGATGAGGTAAAAAAATATCCCGGTAGTTAACGTCAGGACTGAGATATATTCATGACAAGTATGCTGTGTATTTCTCTGCAATTAATTGATAAAAAATATAAGACAGTGAGATGATGTTTTCAGTAAATTTTTGTTGAAAAAATTGTGTATCAATTGTTGCTGTTCCGGAACCGAAATCGCGGTCCCGAATTTACAGTGTCAGCTCAATGGTGACGCCAGAATATCAAGGTTCCGGCACTAAAGACCGGAGTTGAATTGATACTGATTTATTTGATAACATATCCCTTTTATATTTTAGTGTTCAACATGAGTAATCATTCTGTATTTTATAAAATTAATATTAATAAATTGATTTTCACACACCACAAATTCACGATACCTATCGTTTTTGCACCTTGATCCCTTCAATTTTTAGTGTGGCAGAATATTGGAATGGTCAATGCCCTGTGTCGTACTCGACTGTATGAATTGACAAATTTGAGCTAAGATAGAGAATTTGATTATAATTTGAAAATGAACACTTTAAAGACGTTTGGATGTTTATTATTTATACGAACTAATTCTGTTCAAATAACGTTGTGAATAGTTCCAAAAATGACTTATTTCATTCTTGTATTCAACTGCAGTATAAACCAACAAATATATATATAGATAGGTGAAATAATTGATGAATACCTGTTTACAGTATTTCACTGATGCTGTGGCGTTGTACTGTGACATAATCAAGTGACGTCTTCAAATTGGATGGCAGCATATCCAATATTAACACAAGTCACGTCTTGCAAAGGTCTGCTGGTCCTCCTGACCACGAGCATTTGCTTTGATAAGATCTATCACTTTAGACAATGTGGAAAATGACAGAAGTTTAGCATTGCACAAAATATGAATACATACTTGAGCAAAATTGAATCAGTCAAGCACGTAATACTCTTAAGCTTAATATTGACTGTTAAAATTACCGAAAGCCGTGTTATTTATTACTCGAATTTAACAATTTTTGAGTAAAGATCAGTAAATAAATGTCACTCAACGTCCCATGGAGAGATCCATGCTCGGAGTGTCTCTAAAAGATAGAAACCGAAACAAGGATATCTGAAGAAGAACTCAATTAGTGGAGGCTATCCAAATAATAGGCACACTCAAGTGGTAATGTGAAAGGCATATCTGTCAAAGATACATTGGTTGATGGGCAGAAAAATATTGAGGTGTTCAAGAACTGGCAAATGGAGAGTAAGCCAATCCCCTGGAAGATGGACTGAATACATCAGAAGCGGAGGGCAGATGATCGAAAAGGATGGAGACTCATTTAAGAAGTTTATATTAACCAGGGGACGAACACAGGCTGATGTTGACGAGTTGAGGTATCGTTCATCTTCTGAAGTACCTTGCAGCTTGAGGTCGTTCTTAACCACTCTTTTTCTTCAATATTGTGAGATGGTAAATTAAAACCCAAAGATGCTATTCTACAATAACTACTCTATCTAAATGCATTATTTTTTCATGTTCTCTCCAGTATCACTTTTTTTTTATATTCAACATAGCAATGATATTAGCTTGATAAAGCCTTTTCAGGCTGGTGCCGGAAAGTTCTCGATATACGATATTTTTTCTCTTATTTTTGTTTATTGGTTTATACGTCTGACACGCATATACTCGTCCGACATGCATTTTTTTTTGTATTTTAGATCTTTTTAGAAGTCCTGTCATGTAGAACGCCAGAGTTCACCAATTGGCCATTAAGGGTGTTCGGCGCAACGATCGTCACTACCACCGAGTCACTTTATGCCTGGGCAGAAGTTTGAAAATTTTCAGTCTTGTATTTAAAATAAACGGCAATTTGCTTCTCGACAAGTTTTTTAATTTATGACTTGCTCCTCATGCATTACAACGTTTTTCGATGACGATCGGGGATGTCAGCCAAATATTTGCAATGCAGAAAACCTTTCATTTTCGTGGATTACCTACATTGTTTCGGATTTTTAGTTCCAAAGTGAGTTAGAGTGTCATCTCAGTTGTTGTTATGAAATTTTCGTTGATTTTGCTGTGTCAGTCCTTCTCTTAATAGTTATAATATACAATCGATATATATTCAATAAGACCGCACTTTCCATGCGAAACAGGACAAAAGTAAGAATATACCAAAATAATGAATTAAAAAATATTTCACCATAGTTCTAGTTGATCTATTATTCGCTTAGTGATGACTCGTATTGGTAGATCTCCAGTAATATGGATTGCAATTGAATGCCTTGAAGTACACTCTATGTACAAATATGTACATGACAACCATATTATGTAAGCAATTACATGTCGATTGTGGGGTTTGCATAATTGCAGGAATATTATACATGAAAGTATATGCAATTTCCTACACCAATAATGATAATTTACTGCGATTGTATGAAGGTGATGCGCTGAGTTTAAAAATAAGGTACCAATCAATATTTGAATATATGATTGAGTTTCTTATAATGGACTACGAAAGTGTTTAATGATGCAATTTATTTAAAAAAACTGTGAAATTTGCCGTCTTATAAAGCAACTCCACTTCGCCGAGATCGTCATCGGGATGGATGGGTGAGAAGCATGTCACAAAGCAAAGAAATCGTAGAGAAGCATTAAAGATTTTTTTAAATAAAAGACTGACACAAATTCGGTATTCTGCCCGGGCCACAAACAATGAATGATGTGCACACGACGGCGCCTGAACAAAAAGTGACTCAGACCGCGCAGAAAAAGTATCAGCGCCCGAAGACAACATATCGGGACTTAGTGAACTATCCGCGGTAACTTGACAGCGGCAGTAAAAATCAAATAAACAAAATGGCGCCTGTAAATGTCGCGTCTTATGGTTACTTATATAAAAAAAATATAATTACATTTTGATATATGCGTGTCAAAACAGCGAACAAAAATAAGATGCACAAGATCGCATATCGAAACTTTTCGGCACCAATCTGTAAGGGATATATCGAGTTGATATCCAAGCTGTTATTCTCGTGAACTAAATGCTAACTGACATAAATTTCAATGAAATTATCGTCAATTATATTTTTTGTCAAGTATTGTAATGCGTGTGTTAGGCAGTGAAATTTTAATATATGTTTTATTTTGGCTTTTATCCCCTTTTTGACTTCCGGTTTTCATTTCATTTGCACATAAAAGGGCTTCCTGTTCATTCATTACGGTTTTAAGCCATCCGTAATTGTCCAACAAGCGAATTAATTCTTCGTCTGCGGGGTATGATGGGCGGTCTTCAGATATTATTCTTTGATTAGTGCCGTGTTTGATGAAGAGGATCAAAGTGTCCCGGGCTGACGGGCCGGGGATTATGCTTCGCGGGGAAGCCCCTAAGAAGTAAAGCGTTCTTTGAAAACTCTGAAATTTAAGCAATCCGATTATTGCTTGATGTATTTAGTGAATGAGCGTAATACAATTTGATAAAGAAATTTGGTTTCATCTTGGTTCATCATATTTTGCTTAATAGACCGGCAGTAGGTAATTACTAAAATCTTTTGAAATTAAGAAAAGCTTTCCTGCAAAAAATATATATGAGAACATTATGAGATGCAAAGCTTAAAAATAAAAAGGAATATGTGTTTAAATATTTAAAATATAATTTTTTTAAAACGTACGCCGTTTATATGATATCTATTTGCCGGTGGGTATAGCTAAGTGTTTATTGTGTTTGCTTTCCAAACCAAAGGTCGTGGGTTAGTTCCGCAACGGAGATTAAAAAAAAAACGTTTCAATTAATTAACGATAATATATCGTTTCAACAGAATTTTACTTTGAAAAATTAGTTATAATCTATTATATTACATGAATGCATAATCAGCTTAAGAAATAAAGCTTTACCAAAATTTATTTAAAGTTTCAATAATAAATTTACTGATTAATTTGATTTCAAATGTTTATTATTTTAAGCAAATAAAAACATGCAGTCCGTCATTCATTCAAATTATAGTTTGTAATAAGTTTTTTGTATAAAAATATTCAAGTATTATAAAATTGATTTATAACAAATTGAATTTGAAAATTTAAAGCGTTTTAAGCAGAAAAAGATATTATCAAAAACACTTGTTTAATATCATTGAAGAGTACATGATTATTATTCCACGAATTTTACGAAATCCTTTGATATGAAAAAAGACTTATTCTTAGAATAAGAGTGATGTTATTATTTTTGTATGAGTGTTTTTCAAAACGACGTCAAAGAGACTTTTAAACAGCATGACGTAATAAAAGAGCGTCAAATAATGTTTTAAAAAAATGGCTGTAAAAAACCCAACAAGTTGCTGAAAAACTCACGTCGGAACCGTAGGCGTGGGTAAAAAAATTAAAACCCTTTCGAGAAAAATCCTCTATGAAGCCTTAACACGTAGAAAAAACACCCTTTCACCTTGCGCCCCCTCTGCCTTTGTTGGCATGGAGACAAAAGGTATGTAATTGAAAAAGACCGCAAAGGTAGGCTTTTGCATCTAAGTTATTTCATCCAGGTGTACATTGCCAGGGTGGTATTCAGGTATTGACAAATCATCAGTTAATTAATTGATTAACTTTTTTTTTAGGAAGCTTATGCAATGAATACGTCACGGGATTGGTAATCCCAAGATGCCCGAACCGATCGCTGTCTAGTATCTCACATCCTTTTAAGGCAGTATTCTCCCACCCATGACCTGATTCCCACACATATTTCGTTCTAACAACAAATCCATTGACAAATATGGTCGGGATATGCAACATATTCAGGTAACCCTTATTTTTTTGACGAACAATAAGATCAGCTATAGCATTTCATTTCTCATCATTCCTTAAAAAACAAATATTTATTTATTTATTTTAAAAGTCATTATTTTGTCTGTATTAGCTTTTGTTAAGTTTCTTAGAATCATCGCTGCAAAAGATGAAAAAGGTATTACAGACGCTCCACAAGGCACAATTTCTATGGAATTCATGAGACATGTGATTTTTTACAAATATTAATTACTAATGTACGGATGATAGCTCTAGGCATTAAAATATATTATAATATTTAACGCAAAGAATGATTTTGTTTCTGTATTTATTGTAACGCCTTATATTATCTGAGTATAATGAAAATCAGATTTGTTAACACTTTTACAAGTTTAACAAGCTCTTAACTGAAACAAATAGTTTCAACTTAGAACGTTTAACTTTTGTAGCAACATATGAGTTCGCCTGAAGCCACTATAAAATAATACACGATACTTCCCAATATTGTTTGAATAAAACTGAATAATTACATATGTTAAAATATGCTTTTAATTTTAACAGTTTGGTCCTGCAGAAGAATTTGCAGGTTGTATGATCTCGCAGGCGGGCGCCTTTGAATGCGTTCATTTGTTTTCCGGGCGTCGCGCATTAGTCGCTTCCGGCGGCGTTCCGGAAGTCGCGCAACTCCATTTTTCATCTCTCACCCTCCGCCACCTGCAAGACCACGGGTTCAAGCCTTTATTCTTTCTGTAATACAAGGAAAGTTTATTCTTTTGGCGATACAACGATACTTGTTCAAAGACATTTCGACTTCTTCTTTTAAAATTGCATCGTCCAACTGCCTTAGTTGATCGTCGTACATACAAGAAAAATATTTAAGAATCCATTGGTCGCTATGATTTCATATAAAATGGTAGAGCTTGGGCTCTTGTCCTGGAGTATTGGATGAATTATGTGAAGGAAAAAAGCTAAGTGAAAAGTGAGGGATATTGACAGAGAGTTTATTTTTGAAATACTTGTCGTTCAGTTATCGTGTTTCAATAAAGAAAAAAGTTGAGTCACATTGTAACATTATAATAAAGCAACTAAAATATCATTTTTGTAGTCATAGTCGTATTTCAGTTATGTGCTTACTGTGGCCACGTATGTGTTTAATTCACGTTGGATAACGCTTAATGTTAACAATGTTTATGAAACCGAAGACCGTTGTTTGATCCCCGATGGAGAAAAACAATATTTTTAATCGACTTATAAGTTCTAAAAATACCCGCAGTTGGTATGAATTTGATTTGTTACCCGTAAAATGCCAGTCATGGCCTATTCATTTAAATTTGTCGTAGATGAAAGTTATCCCGCTAACAACACCCGTTCATAGTGAATTCTTGTAATTTGAAATTGAAAAAAATGAAGCGTGCATATTGGGCTGTAGTTTATGACTGAATGACCAATACTCCACACACAGCACAATAAGTAGCATCGTAAGCGTCACAGAATCAACAGATGAGATTTCCGCATCACTATCACTATATGTCGGCATTTTTCAGTATGTGCTTACATAATAAACATGTAAATAATTATGAATTATATCATACATCTAAATTGAAGCATTCTTATCACACTGTTTGCGGGTATTTTTTTATGGTGATTGCAGGCTGGCTTGGTTGATTTTTAGATTCGCGCGCGAGTTTTTTTTACCATTTTTTAAAAGTCTATAACTTTTGAAATATTTAACAAAACATTTCTACCATTCATCACTTCGTCAGGTAGAAAGAACATCAATTCTCCATACAAGTTGAAAATAATTATTGCGCATAGAAGGTCAAAAAAAAAAAATCAAGCCAACGGGATCTGCGTCAAGGTTTCTTCGAGCATACTATAAATGGTATAATTTTAGACATTTTTTTCTTTACATAATTTATTAATGAATTAAAACTAAAGTATAATAATTACAAATTTGTGAGTGAAATGTGTAGTTTGAAGTAAGATATACGATTTAGCAAAATCAATTATTACTCAACACGTATTATTACGTTACCTGACGTCCACCACCAGAGAGTACAAAACGTATTACTAAGTTTCCTGTATTTGAGCAACATACTAAAAAAAACGTAGTAATACGTCTCCCGACAACAATGCGTTATGATGGAGATAGAAAAACGTTGAAAACTAACACATTCCTTTGAATTTCAATTGCATGAAATATTTTGAAATTTACTTTGTGTTCTGGTTTATTTTTAATGTGACGCTAACGATAAAAGACTACCAAGATAAGTAAATAAAATTAAAACAAATTCTAAAATGCTGTTGAAACGTTTTACAATATAAATAAGCATTTTTGTGCTTGTTCGATGCTTGTTCTTTGATTATTTTTAATTCCGCGTACAATGATTTTACTCTTTCCATTCATCGTCACCTGTGAAGTTTCCTTTAACCAGACTCGTGTGCTTTCATTCCTTGAGTGATGTGTCTCCCTTATTCAGCCAGGATTCCGCGAACATGACTCATGGATACTAATTACAAGTGAAACGCTGCGATGGCAGGAAGCATTCCGCTTGCTCGTAAGTGCTCTCTCTGTGCGATTTATCACGCGGTGTAATACAACACATTTGCCTTCTTCGGAGTGACATTGCGAAATGCCGGTCGGTAGACGAAAGCTTTGGCATGGAAATAGAAGCCGAAAATCTTTCGTTTTGTGTCTTTGAAAGAGGCACTGTCTTGGGTTTTGAGAGTTTAACATTAACAGAAGAAAAACAAATAAATAAAAAACAGAAAACAATTGGAGGAAATATTGAAAATAACTAAGAGATATTTTTAATATATTACAATTACTGAGCACCTTCAGGAAGATAGGCACCTAATAAGAACCATAGGTGAACCAAAGGTGAGCCCGATGGATCGGTCACATCATGCGCTACGATGGTCTTCTTTACGACATTGTGCAGGGGATGGTTGAGGGTAGAAACTGTAGACGGTGCCCTAGACGGGAGTATTTGCAGCAAGTGCTTGAGGACATGAATTGTGGCTCTTATGCTGAGCTGAAGAGGGTTGGCGAAGGACCGAGAGGAATATAGATCGAGATGCAAGATTCTGTAGCTGCAAACCAATCCATCAGATTGATACAACGAAGAAGAAGACTGAGCACACTTTTTTTATTCACTTAATTATATAATATTAATAACTTTCAATCTGTACTCTGATTATTTTATTATTATAAAATGTAAGTGAAGATCTCATTGTGTTATTTATATTTTTAGCATTTACTTTGATACATATTTCAATATTAAATATATAAATATCTCATACTTTAACATGGATTAAACTTTTTTTTATCACTTGCTGGAAAACTACAGTCTCACCCGCAATGCAGGCTTCATCAGTTTATAAACAGTACTCACTATGTTAAAACAATGTATGCAATATTTATCTATTTGAAAATATCTCTTTTATCAAGAGTGAAAAACTGCGATGTTTATTAATGTGATAAGTAGTGCAAACTATGTTATTTTTGTTAAGACAAGATAAACATGAAGTCACAAGGAGCGGCAAAAAAAGGTGACGGTTTTCGTCGTTGTTTTGATTTAAAACCATCAGCTCTTTTTGCCGCTCCTTGTATTTGAGAGAGATAATATAACAATTTGTACGGCTGACGTAGCTTTGTGGCGAATTTTCGTATCGTCTCTATGCTCTTGTTAGAAAAGGAGATACTACTGCGATGATAATGATAAACACTTAACATAATGTATAAAATGTTTTATCAATAAAATATTTTTTTTGCAGAAAGTGGCACTCATTAACTGTAATGTAATAAATAAAAAAAAACGCTTAGCATTAATGAAAGTGCAAATAATTTACAGAGCTTTTTACAGAAAAAAAAACACGAATAAGTTATCGAGAGAGCTTTTGTTTCGCCCGCGAAGCTCCACTTTACGGCCGAAGCTTTTTATCGACTGCCGTTTCATCTTAATGTGCAAACAATATTAATTAAAAAAAGCTCGGGGCGAAGCGGACGGAGTGCGAAGAAACTTTGGCAGTCAATGTCCTGAAACACTTTACACTTAGGAATTTACAATACAACTGAAATTCAGCTTTTTCAGTCGAATGTTTCAAAGCTTTCATCTCAAGTGTACTAATCAAAAAAAAATTGAGCATTATGTATTTCAAATTTGAGCTCAGTTTTTGTTAAGATTAATGTTGAACCTACTCAGAGTATTATTTTAATAATTGTCTTCTTCACGATATTGTGGAGGGGATGGTTGAGGGTAGAAACTGTAGAGGGCGCTCTAGACGGGAGTATTTGCAGCAAATATTCGAGGACATGAATTGTAGCGCTTATGCTGAGCTGAAAAGGGTTGCGGAGGACCGAGAGGAATGGAGATCGAGATGCAAGATTCTGTTGCTGCAAACCAATCCACCGGATTGATACTACGAAGAAGAATTGACTTTTTTAATAATTTTTTTGTTGAAGAACGAATGGTATAAGCGATTTGCTTGAAATAATTGTACAAAATATATTAAAATAAATTTACAGCTATTGAAAGTTATTTTTTGTTTGGTTTTTTGCAAAATGTAATACAATAATTAAAAATGTGCTCAATAAATATATCAATATTTAGTAATTACTGTTAAGACCTTGAAAATGATGAATTAAAGTCAACCTGAAATTTATACATTCAATCACGTCGGATTGAAATGCCCTTTTATGAAAAATGATCCAGGCTTCAAGAGCGTTGAGATTATCATCCGATTTCCTTAAATAGTTTGATTAATAAATCACCAGAAAATATACCTAGGATACGACAGTTACGACTTTTTCTGACTTTCGCCATGGAGGTTATCAAGAACCGTGTACTACTTTTACGTTTTCAAGTAGACCTTCAGGTGCAAGCATGTTCTGTGAAGAGGAATCGATAGTGGTGGCTGACATTATTAAGTGAAAGCTATTTTTGAGCAAGAATTTGTATGGAAATGCCATATATTTGAAATATTACAAAACCGTTTACGCTTTGTAAAAAATTTGTTCGTGCTCTAGTTCTATTTTTATTTAAGTTTTTTTGTACTATTGAAAATATCGCACACGTAAAAAATCTTCAAAAGTAAAATCAATGATTATTCGCAAATAAAATAAACTATAACATTTATTTGAGGTGTCCGAGTTCATAATAAACACTCAAAGGCATAAGCTTAAGTTCATGGATGTTTCAAGTATACTTAACAATTACATAAAAAAGCACACTGTCATTAAAGAGCTTTATGAGATTTCTTTTGGTCTCCTTAGACGTACGGCGTCGATAAATCTAAAGCCCTTTGGGCCGATGTGTTAATAGTCAGAACGGGAGCTTTAGCCGGTCCGGAGCTTTCAGGCCAACGATCACTTCTGTCCCCGAGAACTTAATGCCGTATTAAGAGAGGCCTAAAATAGAGGTTTTTTATTTCACCGCTTAATTCTCCATATATAGGAGAACAAGTTATAAGAAGGCGTAAAAGTGACGAAATAAAATATTAAATCAATTTCATTAATTAAATGAGCATTTTTAAGAAGTTAAATTAGCCTTCTCTCTAGAAATATGCGAGTATATTTGAATTAACTAACCTTGTAAAATTTAAAATTAAGGTCTGATTTGCTGGCCGTGACAGCTCAATGGTAAAGCGTTCGCTTTGCAAGCCAAAAGTCGTGGGTTCAATCCCCGACGGAGATTAAAAAAAAAAAAAATAATCCATTTCTGAGCTCTAAAATACCCCGGTTGGTGCGAATTTGATCCATCACCCGTAAAATGACAGTCATAGCCCATTCATAGTAAATTCCTGCAATAATAAAGGATGATGCGTGCATCTCGGGCTGTAGTCTATGACGTTGGCGGATCAACACTCTAAATGCAGCGTTTAGCCATATACACCATGGTTAGCGTCATAGAATTCCACAGATGAGACTTCAGAATTACTATAACCATCTTTCGGTATTCTCCTGTATGTGTTTACATAAAAAAATTTAAAAAAACAAAACAAATAGTAAAAACAATACATATTTTATAATTGACGTGGTTTGATTTTAATACAAATCTTATCCTTGTAACACATGTTTTTTCAAAGGGTAAATTTTTATCATTTAGGCAAAAAAAATATAACTGAGAGGAGTTTATGAATAGGATAGCGAGATCGATAATAACCGTTTTTCCAATGTTGATATGTCTTTCATTTATGCATGTAAAATGGTTTTTATAACGAGTTTGTGGATGATATCTTAAGCTTGTATGTCTTTTTTTCTAGAGTGGATTTGACACAAATGACAAGCCTGGTTCACCTTAGTTTTTTGATCTATCATATGATTTTATAATTCCTGTAACAAATGTACGATGCATAATACCAGGCTGCAGTCTATGACGTTGTTGAATCATCACTCACTCTATTTGCAGGGCTTAAAATATGTAACAGAGTATGCGTCATAGAATTCACAGATTATATTTTCATGTCACTGTCACCATTTGTCAGGAATTTTCCTATATATGTTAATAAAAAAATACAAATAATAATAGCAGTAAGGTTATGGTCTGTTTACATAGCTTGCTACACTTCACAATTTCGAACCATTATAGCCCCCGTATATAACACACTCGTAGGAACCTATTTTCAATGTCTATTTTGTAATGATTTTTCGTTGAGATTAACAATAATGTTCCGGAACCGAAGTCGCGGTCCCGAAATTACAGCATCAGCTACCTGGTGATACCGGAATACCAAGGTTCCAGCACTGAGGATAAGTCCAAAGACCGGAGTTGAATTGATACTGATTTAATTGATAAGATACCCCTTTTTATACCTTAGCTTACAACATGAGTATGCATTCATAAAAGTAATATTAATACATTGAATGTAATACACCGCACATTCCTCGATATAATTTTTGGACCTTTATCCCTTCAATCTACACAGATAGGCAGATTATTGGGACTGTAAATGCTCCATATCAATGCGTAAACATTCTTTGTTAATATTAATACATAGATGTTTTGGACTTTGATCCACTCAATTTACGTAAAGTGTTAAAAATGCCCTGTGTCGTATTTGACTGAATGAATCTAAGATAAATAGTTGATTATAACAATTACTTTAAGGACTTTAGGATGAATACTTCAAATTATTTATATTCAAAATAACATTTTGAACAAATGTTATTGAAGGATAGGATTACTAAGCACTTCCAATGTCTTTAACACTCTTACGCAATTACTGCACATTCTTTCCACATTTAACGATCAGGGATGACCAATGCCCTCTTCTGATACACTTCTGTACATGTTTGTATAGGGTCCGCCATCTAACATTTTTTTCAACTAGTGCTTATTTCATGAATGGTAATACTTAGCTCATTTCTGATTTGACAGATAATTAGTTTTATCCTTCCGCTAAACGTATATGGTTGTATTTACGCTTGAACAGCGCTGGAAAATATTACAACATTACTTTGAAAATCATGCTATTGTCCGCCATCTAACGTTTTTTTTAACTAGTGTTTATTTCGTGAATGGTAACATTTAGCTGATGTCTGATTTGACAAATAATTAGTTATATCCTTCCGTTAAAGGAATATGGTTGTGTATACGCTTGAACAACGCTGGAAAATATTGCGACATTACTTTGAAAATCAGGCCATTTTTCTTCGAAAATGAGCAAGGAGTGGCCGTTACAGTCAATGGCAATCGTTATCGGGCCATTTTTGTTCACGAAAATTGAAGAAGAGAATATTGGCAACATTTGATTTCAACAGGATGGCACTACGTGCCACACAGCCGAAGCTACACTCGGTGTTTTGCGCCCCATTTTCAAAAAAAAAAAGTTATTTGCTGGACCCGTTATAAAAAAATATTTTACTAATATTTTGTTACATATGATATGAATAATATATGTATCATCTTGTTAAATTTAACTGCGCATTAACACATAAGGTGGTCGAGCTTTCAGATTTATGTCCTACATATGTCAAAGTTGACGTATAATAAAGTTTCAAGAGCCTGCAAAGTGTGACGGGCGAGACGACTTGTGGCGGTTTTTTTATGCGAGGAATTATGCCTTACATAAATAACGCCTTCAGAGACAGGAGCTTAAGGGCTTTTGCGGGACAGACGTAAGGTGAAAGCTTCTTAAGCATGTAATAACAAAAATGTAAGAGGCATGTCAACTAGAAGCCTGTTAAAGTTATAAATAAATCGACGTTTAAACTGTTGATTGTGTTTTTTATTATTTTTTATTGTATGTTATAATTATTTAATGATTATTTTATGAGTTGACACGTCTAATGGATTTATAAATAATAAAACACTTATATAAGTAAGTTCATCATGTTGTGTTCTATGAAGTATAAGCTTACGAGCACATACATACATGGTTTCAGTTGCTTTTAATGTGAGAAATATGTCAGGATTCAAAAGAGCTGATTTTATTATATGACCTCCTTTAGAAATGCTGAATAACACATACTTCAATATTTCTCGGATACAAGAGTGACATTTCCTCCTCGATTCTTCGTTTTTTTTTTGCCCAGAAGAGGGAATTTTTATTTTTAAGCACATCTTTGAGTGTAGTCTTGAGACGAGAAACAGACAAAGACAGCAGAGAGAACTATGACAAATGATACTGAAATTTGTGATGAATATATGTTGATATCAGCTTGATAAAGATCTTTTAGGGTGATGCCGTAAAGCCTCGAAAAACGATCTTCTGTCTCTTATTTTTGGTCGCTCGCCTGACATGCACATTTAATAATGTTATTTTTAATTATATAATATTACACGGCGTTTGAATACGCCATTTTATTTGTTATGGCAGTTGCTCAATTTCATGTTGGTGCAAATGTCATATTTAATTTTCTTTTTTGCCGCACTTATTGGCGGCGCTGTATGTCACAGTTGACTCTCGACCTGTATGGCGAACCGCCATTCCGATCTTATAAGGAAATCAAGTCTTTATTAAAAATAAACGCAAATTGTGAACAAAAAACAAGTTCTTTTGCTTAGGACTCAGCTCTTGCATCCTTTTTCTACGCAGCCACGTGACAAGCCTGCGACTTGTCTCTTTTAAACACGAGAGATGTCCATGTTCTAGATACGAAACGACATAAAAAAATATAACATATACTTTCAATTTCATTATGAATACACAGATTGTTGTATCACATTGGATTTTGATATATTCCATACAAGTGAGGCTCAATTCAATTTGCAATTTTTTTTTTTGCAAGTTATCTGCTTAGTGAGCATTGGGACTTTCTGTTGATTTTCTTTATTCTATTCTATTTCTTTGGCACTTAATCGTAAGTACATTTATTTGATGTGTTGTTTCTTTTTGTATTAACTTATTTCAGGACCATTTAAAATATGTCTTTTAATGTTTCTAAAAAAAATAATAAACTTCATATTTCAAACGAAATAATTCAATATTCTTAAGCTTTTTATATTTTTTGGCATTGATTTTTTGTATACTTATAAATTCATCTGATAATATAATGGTAGACTGTTATAAACCTTAAAATTCTATACTATTAATATAATCCACGAAAAAATTAATTATAAAAAAATAGTAGCAAGTTTCTATGTAAATACATACACACTAAAAAATCTTTTCAGGCTTTCAGTTCGATCGATGCAGTGTTTTTAATAAACGCCCGGCACACTTAAGCGGCCAAATAATCAAAGTGTTTTCACAGGTGACGGGTCGCTTTTCAGCGTTTTGTTTGACAACTTTCGGGCCCTTTCAGCAGTTTCAGGCGCTGAAGCCTTCAATGGCGACCCCCGGACGGACAACTTTCATGATAAATATTTAACAAAGCTAATAAAAAACTTCACAAATAAATATTTCTTTACAATCTTCCGCGCCGTTAAAAGTTGCTGAGACATTAACGAGGCGACCCGAAACACTCTGCTGAAAAAGCAGCGCGAAATACAGAGACAAGTTTTTTTCAGAATATAATTGGTTTCGGTTGCCAGATAATGTGAGCATAATTATATGAAGTTGAATGAGTACTCTGCGTGGCATTCGCATTTGTTTCAAACAAGTTTTACGTAATTAATGAGTCATATTAACAAATCACATTAAATAATTACAAAATATTTTTTTCTTTAATGTGGACTGTATTTAGTATTTTTATAAAATGTTTCATAATATCGAAAATATTGTTTTTTGTAAAATAAAAGCTTTTCAGCATTCAAATCCATAAAAAGACTAAAGGGTTAAGATTTTTGTGAGTGAATGTTGTGGAATAAATATCATATGTTCAATATTCTAAAGGAGTAGTGAATATAAAAAAGAACGACTATAAGAAAAGACGAAAGAATTATTTAAAAATAATTGTGTTAAACTTTATAATGATTTTGTATGTACTTAATTAATTAGAACTATTTTATAAAACAACAAACAGCTATTCAATAAAACAGGACCAATTTGAATCCGGTTTGTATTTGTTTCCTTAGCTCCAGAAGCCGCTATGCTTTGACGTCACCATTTAGCTGATTTAGTTATTTGTGACGAGTCGTCGGTTTCGGAACAGTTGCCGAATTATTATTTGAATTTTTCAATACATAAAAAAATATATAGAGAATTAAATAATAATGAAATAAAACTTTGTATAAACGTTAATTTTTAGCTTATTATCGTTTACCAGGTTTGGTGACACCTCACCTTCTTCAGAACATTCTGAAAACTCAAGAAAAATGCACCTCTTCTTTATCTTCAAGGCATTTCTCGTTTTCTTTTCATCCCCTAAATATCACTCTGTGTCAGAATAAATGATTATCTTTGTCACCCTGTCGCTTCATTACTCAGTTTCCACGGACTATGAGACAGTGCCAAGGATAGCGAGGGTGACCACCGCCCCCTGGAGATTGATGGGACAAAAAATCAAATGATAAAAGCTCAGACACCGTCTTAATCGCGGGGTGCTTTTAGTTTAATATTTATGGCGGTCATCTGAACTCAGAGAGCTTTATTTTGAAGTGAATTTGTAGGAATAAAACAAAATTTAAGTAATCTCGTTTTTTGTATGTTTCAAATTATATTATGTGACAAATAAGTTATTTTATATTTTATAAAATAGTAATGAACTAATTTTGTGTATTACTGAATTCATCAGCTCAGGACAGATGAAAAAAGTTATGGACACGGTAATGCTCGTTACTTGTATAACAAGAAAGTACTCTCAAAACAATGCCTTGGTAAGTGGTCCACAAAGCTTAGACTGGGATATGTCTTTAAGATTCTGCTAGAGAGTCTAAACTAAAGATGCTTTTTTTCGAGCCATAAGTTTTCACCGTCTTAGAAAACCTATGAGAACTATGCATATAATGTACTCAGCACCGCTACGGGAGAGTTTGACATAGAATGAAGATCAAATCATGGCCGCTGACTTAACGGTGGTAGCTTATGACGATCTAATGCACTTAAAATAACAGCGAATTTTGTTAAATGTTGACCGGCGGGTATAGCTCAGTGGTCGAAGTGTTTGATTTGCAAGCCAAAGGTCATGGGTTTGATACCCGACAGAGATTAAAAAAAAAGATTTTCAATCGATTTCTGAGCTCTAAAATATCCCCAGTTGCTGTAAATTTGATCCCTCACCCGTAAAATGCCAGTCATAGCCTATTAATAAAATTGGTGGGAGATGAAAGTCGTCCCGATAATACCAGCCATTCATAGTAAATTCCTGTAATAATAAAGATGATGCGTGAATTTCCAGCTGTAGTCTATAACGTTGGTGGATCAACACTCTACATGCAGCGCTTAGCCATATGCACCATGGTAAGCGTCATAGAATTCCACAGATAAGGTTAAAGAATCACTATCACCATCTGTCGGTATTCTCCTGTATGTGTTTAGATGAAAAAAAACTAAAAAATTTTGAAACTTTATATGAAGTGTTCGACTTTCATTAAGTTATGTATTTTTTAAATTTAAATATTAAGTTCTCTTGATTGACGTATTGACGGGTAAAAAAGCTCAAAAGCCAAAGGAGAACTGACGGCTGAATTATTTTTCATGATAAATTTTATGGCGCGATAATTAAAAAAAGTGTTATAAATGATGTCGATAATTTTAAATTTTTATTAAGCGTTAAAAGCACCTTCGAAATCTAGCAGTAATTAATTATTTTAGCTGCGAGCCTCCCCCCCCCAGGGGGCGACGGAATATGATTATCATTGTAATTAAAATATTAATTTTAATTAAATTTTGTCGGTGGCGCAGCTTTTTTGCGGTTTTTTTTATTATTTTCGGCGGCAAAAAGTGTGGAATAAATTATTTCGGTGGATGTCGGATAAAAGCGGTGCATATAAAATAAAACGTGATTGTTAAAACAACTGTTTTATTGCTATGCTGAAATTGAATGATCACTACACTGCTGTTAAAATTAATGATTGTGTGATTAGACAGAGTATGTGTGTAAGTTATTTAATTTAATTTTTAATTTAATTTTTAATATGTACATTTTAATGATCTTAAATAAACATTGTTTTACTTAATAAACTACGAGTAATTGATAATATACTAAGATAATTTAAAAACGTTTTTTAACTTTTACATGACAAATATACGTCAAACAAAACAATATAAAAATTATATTACTTGAAGATTAATTCTACTTGATAGTATTCACATTGAATTTTCTGGAGAGAAAACGTCACGAACAATGAGGTTTTCAGTATAATCAAGGAAGATAGTCACCTAGTAAGAAACATCTCAGAGAGGTGAGCCAAATGGATCGGTCACATCATGCGCCACGATGGTCTTCTTCACGATATTGGGGAAGGGATGGTTGAGGGTAGAAGCTGAAAAGGGCGCCCTAGACGAGAGTATTTGCAGCAAGTGTTCGAGGACATGAGTTCTAGCTCTTATGCTGAGCTAAAGAGGATTGCAGAGGATCGAGAAGAGTAGAGATGCAAGATTTTGGTGCTGCAAACCAATCCATTGGATTGATACTACGAGGAAGAAGTCTTCTTCGTAGTATAAATCAGGTGGATTGGTTTGCAGCAACAGAATCTTGCATCTCGATCTCCATTCCACTCGGTCCTCCGCAACCGTTTTCAGCTCAGCATAAGAGCTACAATTCATGTCCTCGAATACTTGCTGCAAATACTCCCGTCTGGGGCGCCCTCTACAGTTTCTACCCTCAACCATCCCCTCCACAATATCGTGAAGAAGACCATCGTGGCACATGATGTGACCAATCCATCGGGCTCGCCTCTCTGGGATGGTTCTTATTAGGTGCCTATCTTCCTTGATTATCCTGAGAACCTCATTGTTCGTGACGTAGTCTCTCCAGGAAATTCCAAGAATTCTTCTGTGCGACTACATTTCAAAGGCCTCTAGTCTTTTTTTATCACTTTCAGATAAGCACCATGTCTCACAGCCGTACATTAAGATGCTCGAAACAAGTGTTTTGGCAAGTTGCTTGCGGAGCCTTAAAGTAAGAAAGAAAGAAAAAGAGATATGTGTACATATATTTTTATGTGAATACTTCTTTCTAAAGAGGAAGAAGTATTCACATAAAAAGCAACAATATTTGTTAAGTAATTTAAAAATATTACTGAAAGTTTAAAAATTTTTGACTTAATAGTAAGTGATATAGTGAACTGAGTATTTCGTGACACCAAAAGGAAATAATCACTCGTTTTCAATGATATGAACATTGAGTCTATTATCTAGTATACTACATTTCCAATATTTGTTAAAAGTGATTTCGTTAATGCAAATATTCTAAAATTATTTAATTTATTAACGATTGTTTATAATAAGAAGACGAGATTTAATATTTTATGATCAACTTATTTACGGTATTTAGGGTGAGAAGCGGAACCAAAAGAAAAGCTTAAATATTATTTCATGAATCATTGCAAATGTTTATTTTAATTTTTTAAATTTATTTTATAAAAATATGCTTTAAAAAATATGTAGTCTTATGTTTTCCTTGATAGTGATATAACAATAGAATTTGTAACTAAAATAGATTTCAAAAATCGATACAAACATACAAATTTATATTTTCAATGTTTTGAGCATTCACTTTGAGATCCATAATAAATTATAATTATAATTTATACAAATTTATTTTTCGCCAATTTATTGATTAAAGAAATATCCTTCAAAGATGATTTTTGGTTTGATTTTTAATATGCGAGTAAGACTACAATGATCTATATATCTTAGAGTATTAAAATAATTCTTAAATAATCCATCAAAAACAATTAAATGAAAAGATATGTTTTTGATATTTGTTGCTTACAAAAAGATGTATATATATATTATTATTATTAAATTTATACGCTTCATGTTAAAATAACTGAATTAAGCTTAATATACCAGGGCCTTTTAAATTTAGAATATGCCATCCGAAATATAATACTTAATACTATTACAAACTTTATGGAACAATGTGGCAGTCTTATTGGTACCTTACAGTATATAAAGTAAGAAGCTAGTAAATATGTAACTTATTTCAGAGACTACAGTGCATCTTAAACATTTCAGAAATTAATTTTCAGCACCGCTGAAGTATTCGAGAGCTCCGCGGTCTGAAAGTTTTATCGTTCACCACGGTGTCATAAAGAAACTTCAGTATTAGTTCTGTTTCCCGCGCGAGCGCGTACTGTCTGCTTTATTTTTATTTTTCAGTTTTATTTTCGGGAATCAAAACTTTCTGGAATAATCAGTGACTTCTTGATTAAAAGACTCTTGTTTTTTTAAATGCAAAATAATGAAAAGAAAAAAAAAATTGATAATATTTTTAGTATCATTATTATGTAATTGCATGAGCTTTGGGACCAATCTCACAAAAAACGTTAATTATTGAACACCCAAATGCTTTTCTGTTACTGCAGCCACAGTCTATGTAAGTTCACGGGCTCTTGCCCTGTAGGCTCCCGGGAACTATACATGTTTCCATATTAACCTTTAAACGCCCAGTGGTTTCCTTACGGGACCGCAGATTTGCGTCGTTCAATGCCCTACGGTCCCTTACAGGAGTGCTTATGGTTCATTTCACAATCGGATTAAATTAATTTGTAATAAAATTATTGAAGTTAGTTCATGGAAGAATCCATTGTGCGATGAAACAATACAAACATTGGCCTACTAGGGCATTGAACGACGCAAATTTGCGGTCCCGTATGGAACCACTGGGCGTTTAGAGGTTAACTTCCGGGTCTACAGTTGTTCTGTGACAAGGCATAGAAAACCTGAGCTTACGGAATTGTGAAATGACAAGTTGTGATGTCAATATGCTCCAAATGTGAAGCGGATGTGGTAAAAAAATGTTTCAAATACTAGTATTGTACAACATGCTTTGAAGATTAAAAGAAGAAATTAGAAGTAGGTGTTATTTTACAAGAGAAAATTTATGTAAGTCAAAAAAGAAATACATCTCATTAAGAAGAAACTGGAAACGATTATCGCTTACAAATACACGACCCTTGGCTTGCAAAGCAAACGCTTTGACCATTGAGCTATACCCGCCGGCAAATTTATTATATCTTATTTGTGAAATTGATGATGTAAAAGCACTTTTCATATTAATTTATTTAGTTATTTATTAAAAAATCTATCAAAACCTTTCCATTTGATTTTTACATGACAAAGCGTCGGAATATTTGAGCACGAAAAAATAAGCAAACAATCTGTTTAAACACAATACTTGCGAAATATTCCAACGGAGAAAAAACACTTTTAACCATAGGTACTCAACCTCTTTTGAAAGGTGACCCTATTTATAAATAGAAACCAAGTGCTCTACTAACCCTTGATATTGTTTTGTAATATGACAATATTATAAGGTTATAATATTAATTATATTCCCCCGTTCTGAAGTGTTTTATACGAGGGTTTTCCGTAAAATAAGTTTTCCAGTGATTTTTCACAGTGTAAAATATGTATAATGCCATGAATGCGTACACTGAAAAGTTCAGTTTTTTCCTATTTTTCAACATAGTCGCCACTGAGTTCAATGCTTTTTTGCATGCGGTATACGAGCTTTTTAATGCGCGAATCAAAAAAATCTGCCGCCAAGCCACGCAGATACCTTAGAACCACTTCTTCCAGCTCTTCTCTATCACTGAAATGCGTTCCACCCAGGTATTTCTTCATGTCAGGGAACATATGGTAGTCACTTGGGGCTAAGTCCGGGCTGTAGGGTGGGTGTTTGACAATACCCCATCCAAATTGATGTTACGGACAACATTCTTGTACGTTATTTGATCTCCGTTTTTTTGTATGCAGATTATTGACGCACTTAACGAAAAAGAGTTTTTTTTTTATCATTTAACCAATTTAAGTTCGATTTTTTTTTGCATTTCATTTTAAATCGAAATCTTGTTCAACGTTTTTCCACCTAACAGTAGATGAAGGTTATTTTAATGATTGCCAATTTTTACGGTTTTCAACCTTGAAAAAATAATCCTTTCTAAGAAAACTTGCAATAACGTATGCCTATGTTGTTGGGTTGTCAGCCTAAGCTTCAGGATTCGATTCTTGGTCGCTACTGAAAAAATTATCTTGCACCACCTGAAATTGTCTTTATCATCATTCACAATTTAGCGTGCTTCATTTTTAATGTCCCATTAGTAAAAAAATAATGCCATCACATAGTTTTATCAGCTGCCATTAATATTTTCTAGATGCATGTTATATCTACTCAAACACACGACCTTCGGCTTGCAAAGCAAACGCTTTGACCATTGAGCTATACCCGCCGGCTAGATGGTGCGTGATGTTACGAAAGCCTTTTCCACACTGCTTGGCGCTTAACTTACAAGTTGGGAATCTGAGTTCTAACCCTTCTTCGAATGAAAAAAGTTATTTACATTCTGTAAAGGTTAATTTTCAACGATGAAATTTAATAAACTCTTCCCCGGCGATTGTCTGCTTGCGCTCAGTCAATTTGAGGGATGTTTATTCTTCGCTTTTTATCGCAGAATTTTCGAAGAGAGATACGCACGCAGGTAGACGTTTAATTTAAAAGATTTTACGCGAAGCAAAGTTGTGGGGTGGAAAAAATAAGTAAAAAAAGTGAACGGAGAGCAGTGCTTGAATAAAACGGAAGGTAACGCAACTCATTTAATAAGATGTCTAGTTATTTTTTGGCTCAATTCAGATATGAACTTCACGAGTTTCTTTGGAGGAATAATTTGATGTCGTCGTCTGTTGGATGAACATTGGGTCTTTCTGTTGCTTGTGTTTATTACTTTGTTCTAAGTACTTAATCATAAGTACCTTTATTTGTATAAAGGTATCATAAGTCTGTTAAGCAAAAGGTGTCCACCAGAAACAACCTACTTCGAAAAGTGGCAGCTATGAAGTGGGGAGCTCAACAATATCTGATCCGCATAAGTGCTCTAGCTCTATGTTTCTCTGCTGGCGAGTATGCCGCGCCAGTATGGGTGAGGTCTGCCCATGCCAAGAAAGTGGATATTTCTCTGACTGAAACGTGCCGGGTAGTTACGGGGGGCCTAAAACCTACCCCAATATCAAAGCTATATCAACTCTCGGGCATCGCCCCACCAAACATACGGCGAGAAGTCACCACCAAGAAGGAGCTCTCCAAAACAAGCGACGACACACTCCACCCTATGATTGGGTATCAAAAGATAACCACATGGCTCAAACGAAGAAAAAGTTTCCTAAAGTCAACAACGGAACTTGTGACACCTGAGGCCACCCTGCGGCTGAACATGTGGAGAAGCGCAACTGAAGGGAATACTTGGATTGCCACAAAAGAAGACTTAGACCCGGGACACTACCAGGGGCGGAATATATGGAGGTCCCTTAACAGACTTGGAACCGGAGTATGCAAGACGAGGACACAAATAAAAGTCTGTAAGATTAACAGCGAACGGATTCAATGTGACTGCGACGTGTAGCAGACCCCGTCACACCTTCTGGAGTGTGCGCTGTGTCCAAGTAGCTGCACCCAGAAAGACCTGATGATGGCTGGGAGTAATGCCATCAACTTTACCCATTTCTAGGAAGACAGGATCTGACACTGTTGTTTCCGAAATAATGCTATATAAAATTACAAAGTATTTCTAGTGATGTGCTATCATTCACTTCGAGCCCTGTATAAAACGGGCCTTTCATGGGCGGAGAAAGTTACAGGCCGGTAGGTAATTTCGAAAAGTTGGATTTTTAAATATCAGAAACGCAAATGAAATATTCAAGAAATTTCCCTCCTCCGCGAGTGTCTGACGGCGGAAAATTCAGAGTGAAAAATATTTCTGGAATTTATTTCCGCAAAGTTTAAAATCACTTTTCAGCCAAATACTGTAGTTTCAATCTCTGGACGTGAAATAATTGAACCGTATAAGTTATGGAAAACTTGAAGTGGAAAAACTCAAGTTCTTCCCCGATCCTGAAGTGTTTTTCAAGTGTTTTATGCCTGAAAGTGTGCAGTATGATAGGAAATTAATAAATTAAGAAAAAATTACTTTAAGATATATAAATTTCAATTAAGTGAACTGAAATAATCTTTGTTTTTTCAGTTAAGAAAATAGAAATTTGAATTCAGTTTATATACTCGTACACGTATGTAAGTACTCTTTTGGTTAACGGAATGACGTTGTAAGCATTTTTCTTAATAGATGATTGAAGTTCAGCAAAATTGGATGAAAGCTCAAATATAATTGCATCACTGCCTGCTGCTTACAGTACGTTATTTGTATGGATGAGCACCTTCTTAAACTATATAATTGGGTATTATTTGAGAGGGACGATCCAATTATCAAGGATTGTAAAAAATGATATTTTTTTCTATCATAATATGCCTTTTTTATGATATTTTTAAGTTCTTCGTATGTAACCCTGTAAGCTTTCGCAAACTTTAATTTTCACAAGTTTTTCTTCGTTGTCATTAAAACATTATGTTCTACTTTGTTTTTATTAAAACATAAAGCAATTTTACAGTTTGTGCCATTCTTCTGAATAGTTTGAAATATGATATTGTGGCTTTTGGGTTTAGCCGTGTGTGGCGAATTTCTTCTGTCCGATAATTTGACCGCCATTGCAGGGGTCTTCTTCAGGGTTTGATGACTTTTAAAAGTCATCAACCCTGAAGAAGACTCCTGCAATGGCGGTCGAAATATTGGATAGAAGAAATTCGCCACACACGGCTAAACGCAAAAGCCGCAATATCAAATCTGGCCGTGAAAACCTAAGAAGTTAGTTTGAAATATCATACAGAAGCGCAATACTTTGCAAGAGAAGGTGTTTCTATGCGAGACACATAAATTTAGAAACATTAAAGACTATCCATTACCGCATATACAGTATCCTACTGTATGTGCTTCCACTAAAAATAAAGTTATTGAATTATTTGATTCGGTCCGCAAAATCACACACTAAAAATACGTTCTAACAATAGGAGTTCAATGACCCCGCGGTGTATGGAATAGAGTTATAGACTATTCAGCGCGGTTCATTTATATTTCAGAGCGTACATTTGTCTGCCCCATTGTTTCCCTGTTTCGCCGGCAGAGGCGCTGGCAACAAATCGAATGATTGATAGGCTACAAGAAAATGCTTTTAAACTCTTCAATTAGCGATGCGAAATGGATGGGTTCGCAACTCGGCTGATGTGGCACTTCCATCGCTTACAATTATTGCTGCCTCGTAGTCTATCAAAGACGATTGTAGCAAATATATCCTAGAAAATAATATATCATTCATTGTATCTAAGCATTCTTCGAACCATAGTCTTCTAATTATTCTTCCATATCCGATTTTAAGCTCGAGTATTTTTCTTCCCATATTCGTTCCATATCTGGAACATATAATCATAACAAATTGCCGTCACTTATGTTTGTCAGTTGTCACTGTTAATTCTTTGTTCTAGGACATATCTGCACCTAAAGGTCCATTTGGGAACGTATATGGTTGCCAACAACAACCAGAGCAAAAGTTTGAATACTTGAAGAGGGGGTAGCTGTAAATATCTAAAGATATCACTTCTTTCTAAATTCTCGAAATTTATTAAATGTATATGTATAAAGAGAAAATCAGCCACGGCACTAAAGGGAGCACCTTATTTATTCAAAATTTTATGAGTATAAGTAAAAGATACTTAATTAAATATAACGACATTCGTTAGTGAAATGTTTTGAAGCTACTACACAGTCTAGAAGACCTTACAAGTCCTTACAAGAACCAACTCAATTCCAACCACTTTTGAGTGAGGTTGCCGTCGCAAAGACTCTTTTGGTAGCAGTACTGTGGATCAAGGCCCGGGTATCGTAATCTCGTTCTTGAGTGACTTGCGTTCATTGGCTCGTAGAGATCGTTGTACATTTCTCGAGCAACGTGCGTTGATTGGCTTACAAGCATTGTATCGTCCCTCGTCTATTAAGAAGCTGGGTGCCAGCGCTTCGCGTTCTTCGTGGAAATAGGGTATCAGGATGAATTGGATATTTATTTATTTATTTATATACAGAATCGAAATTCAAATTTTTACAAATATTTAGAAACAGAGTAAACATAAATATACAATAAATAGAGATAATAATAAAAAATAAAAATAACACAAAAGAATAAGAAGATGACACGTATCAAAGATCACAGAGATCAAGAAGAACAATACCATCAACAAAAGAGGAAAAAGATGTAAGAAAAGGATCGAGGTGTGCTGGTAGGCCATTTAGGAGCGACATTGCCGTTGTACCAAATTGAGTGCTTGAAGCTCGACAAGCATCAACTGGGATCAAAAACAATGGATGGCTACGAGCACCGGTGTACCTATCTGGAACATAGAAGTTAAAATATTCAAGAATCCCAGGGTTGTAAATTAAACCGCGAAGAAGAAGGAATGAATGTTTGAGTGCAGCAATTTTCCTCCGTGACTCTAGCGAATGGAAAGAAAGCATCCCTAGAAGAAAAAGAGTTGGGTAATGTTCGGAATTAAATGAATTGAATGGATAGTTACCGTAAATATAAAAATAAAGACGTCGCAGAAATTTTTTATGAATTTTTTCGAGCATGAAAATGTATTTGGATTTATTGGGATTCCAAACTAAACTCCCATATTCCAGAACAGATAGAACGAGTGAAGAATAGAGAGTACGAAAAATTAGAGGGTTATGGAATTGACTAGCCTAGCGGGTGATGAATCCAAGAATTTTATTGGCGCGTGAAGTTAAATTGATTATTTGAGTATGGAAAGTGAATTATGAATCGTAGGTTATACCTAGATCCTTGACAACTGCTACTCTGTCGAGCAATGTTCCAGATAAGTAGTATTTGGACATAATAGGATTCTTAGAACGGGAGAAAGAGATAACATTACATTTGTTGATACTAAACGAGAGCTTATTTACGGCAACCCAGTTTGATACACTATTAAGGTCAGATTGCAGATTATGCATATCTTCGATGGAGGAAATGGAATAGAAGATTTTAAGATCATCAGCGAATAATAGGCATGAGGAGTGGGTAAAACAATTAACAATATCATTGAAGAACACAAGAAAAAGAAGGGGACCTAAGACAGAACCTTGAGGCACTCCAGAATATGCAGAGAATGGGAGAGATTCATATCCACCGTAGTCTACAAATTGTTTACGATGGGAAAAGTAAGAAGAGAAGAATTTAATAAGCATAGAAGAGGCACCGAAAGCGCTCAGTTTACTAAGAAGTAAGTCATGATTAACACGATCGAATGCTTTTGAAATGTTGGTATAAATTGAGTCGACCTGGCAGCTAGGCTTGGAACTAAGTGAATGTGCGATAAATTTATTGTATGCTAACAGGTTAGTAACTGTAGATTTACCACAACGAAAACCATGTTTTCTATCTGAAAGACGGCACTCCAACTGTCTCGAAAGGGAGCGGTGAATTAATATTTCCAATAACTTAGCGGGAGAAAACAGAAGGGCGATAGGCCTGTAATTACTGATATCATCCAAAGATCCTTTCTTATGGACCGGACAAATTCTCGTTGTTCCCCATACAGACGGGTATTGGTGCGATAGCAGAGATTAAAAATAAATTTTAAAGGCTCAAGTAACGCGGCAGAATATCCCTTAAGTACGAAGGATGGGACACCATCCGGGCCGAAAGAGGACTTTGGAAAAAGTTTACGAAAAGCGAACTATCAGTTGAGCTAATTTCATAGAGTTGAAGATTACTAGAGCCAGATGGGAGATATAGAGAGTGATTAAGCTCGGGTGGCACAGAGTCATAGACTGAGCTAAAATAATCAGCAAACCCGTCGGAAATTTCTTGACACCCAAAAAAAGATTTTTCGGATAAGGTTTGAGAAGGCAATGTATGTGATTTATTTTTTTGAACGAAGGACCAAAATGATTTTGGATTTAAGAGAAGGTCATTTTCTACAGCTGCTAGGTAATTCTTGTGGGCCAATGAGATCAACTGTTTAGTGATTCGGCGAAGACGAGTGAACTCTAAATAATCATTAGAGTTTCTCTCAGATTTCCATCGGAAATGAGCACTGGCTTTAGATTTTAAGTGGAAAATAATAGAGGGAGTAAACCAGGCCGCGTAGAAACGCGAGGGAGGGGATGGAGGTATTTGAGGGAAGGAATTGTCGAAGGCATCATACATGAGGTTAATTTTTAATGAGGTTTATTAAAAAGTACAGATTGCAGAGAAAAACAGATCATAATAAAAAGTGGCCGTATTGGGTGGTACATAAATAACAACAATATACAGTGGCTTGTTAGACATAGGTAGGTGGATTTTGCAAAAAATATAATCTAACGGTGAGATTTTAACAAAACCACTGTCATCTAAATACAACCTAGAGCCATGGCTAACTCGATCTTGGCGGATAGCCAGGGCAACCCCACCACCGCGGTGAGTGCCGCGTTCGGAACGAAAAATAAGAAATTCGTTACCAAAAACTTCCGGGTCATAAATATTTGGCTTAAGCCAGGTCTCGGTGAGAGCGAAAAACGTATGTGTACTGCACAAGACGTTTTGCCGAAACATAGCAAGCTTAGTATTAAGCCCACGAACGTTCTGGTAGAACATCATGCTGTGAGGCAGTCAGGATGTAGGAGCCTGGCGCTGGTGAGTCACCTGGACCCAAGGCTTGATATTCACCATATTGGGCCAGATCCTTTCATCCAGCAGGATCGAGCTAGCCGACTCAGGACATGATACTTTGAACGAAGAAAAGTGAGTGCGGTTGGTGTTTAATTTTCTAACGAAGACACTATTTAACATATAATTGCTTAGAATATATTCTATCAGAGCATCTTCGGAGGTACTGGGACAAACAGACCAAACGTGGACAGAAAATAATCTGTCAACACCAGATACACGGTTTGTGGAAGGACCGCAACCTCTCAGCGGAACAAAGGATCTATTGTTGAGGAGGGGGATGGGCGGGATGACTCTATGACTTGATGCAGGAGGAGACGCGGCTATTTGGGCAAATGTCGGATGCAATGGTGGCGATGATTCCTGGTTGCTTATGCCCTGCGTGGCTGGACAAAGAAGTTGCCCAGCGATGGTGCTGGGAGACAGAGTGGTAACAGGAGTGACGACTTTAGAAATTGAAGAGGTGGCAGTGAAGACAGCAGAGGCAGCAGAGGCAGCAGAGGTGGCAGTTGACGCAGTGGCAGCAAAGGTAGCTCCAGCAGCAGTGGCGGCATTGGAAGCAGAGGCAGTAGCAGCAGTCTGGTGATACTTGTGTCTTGGTCTCTTCCCGGTCTTCCTTTTCTCGCAAACCAAGGTTGGCTGGGCGGGCTTCGTATGAGGTTGGGGCGAGACACAGCTGGTCAGAATGTGTAGGAGCCGGTTATTTTGCTGCGACAGAATGTCGACTTTGCCTCGGAGAAAATCTCTATCAGCGACAATGGCTGCTGTAGAGGCTATTACTTCCGTCGCAATCTCGCGTAGCCTCAGTCTTTGGACAGCCGTAGCTTTAGATGACTTCCCATCAAGAACTTGGCAAGCCGATTCCATGAGCTTATTCATGGCAGCCAGGTCCGTCCTAGGAGAGCCATCGGAGGCAACATGATGCGAACTTGTCTTATCTGGGCCTTCAGCATCACTATCAAGGCCTTCGACGTCATAAGGAACGACATCCTCTGGCATCAGCAATAGATCACAGTCATCTTGATTGGCGGTTGTGGGCGGAGGCATTTGAGCTAACACAACAGATGAGTCGGCTGGCAGCACTGAGGAATTGGGACTAGGCAACGATTGAGGCCGCTGGCTTTGTAACATTGTATACGGTTGTATAATAATTGAATCTCTTTACAAACAATAACACGCTGAAATAAATTATTGTTTTACACGCGGAAAAATTAAAACTGCGAATATTTAATTATGTTTAACACAAAAAATATCAAATTGCTAAGTGCAAAAAAAAACACGTTTTCGTTGTTGATCTAAATACCATGGAGATGATTAAACTTTATACAACGATTGAGGCCGCTGGCTTTATAGCATTGTATACGGTTGTATAATAATTGAATCTCTTTACAAACAATAACACACTGAAATAAATTATTGTTTTACACGCGGAAACATTAAAACTGCGAATATTTAATTATGTTATATAAATTAAATTAAATCACATTGGAATAAGTAATAGCGCACTGGAATGGATAAAAAGTTATCTTTATCAACGACCACAATAAGTCAAAATAAATAATGTACCGAGTCAAAAAGAAACAAGTGAATTTGGAATACCGCAAGGAACAGTATTGGGACCACTATTATTTATCATCTACGTAAACGATATATTCAAACAGAATCTGAACGGTAAAATAATATCTTATGCTGACGATACAGCAATAATAATTGAGAGCAATAACTGGAATGATACAATAAAACTAGCAAATGATGACATTAACAGTCTTAAACGATGGTTTGACGTTAATCTACTTACATTAAACGCAGAAAAGACATATCTAATCCCATTCTCCAAAAACAAAAAAATAACGACAAATCCCATACCTAAATTATTTATTCATTACCCTGGATGTAATAATACCAACTGCGAAAAAACCTGCTCATTGATCAAAGCTACTGATAAAATAAAATACCTGGGTATAATTATTGACAGTAACTTAAAATGGAAACCACACACAGCTGAATTAGTAAAACGTATACGCAAATGCATCTATATATTCATCAGACTGAGAAATATCTTAACTAAAAAGCAGATCTAAAAATGGTATACTACTCCATTGTCCAATCTCAACTACAATATGGTATTGTTGGTTGGGGAGGAACATACCTAAATACTACCAACCCCATTAGAACTGTGCAAAAACTTATCATCAAAGTGATATTGAAAAGGCCTCCCACCTACCCAACAGAAAGCCTATACAATAAATTCAAAGTGCCAACGGTAGATACACTATACCAAAAATACACTATCCTACAGACTATTAAAGAAAGGAGAATTGAAAACTGGTACACTTGTCATTCTGCTAGGTATATGTACAACTTATAAATACCAAAATTTAACACACAACTTGCAAAAAATGGTTACAAATATAACGGAATAGTTAATTTTAACAATCTTCCTCGGGAAATAAAAGAGATGAGCGATATTAAAATATTGATTGAAAAGGTGAAACAGTACTTTAAAAGAATTACGAACAGAACCGACGTCACTGCATAACAAATTGAAATAATGAAATGTACCAAAAATGTATTGTTAAATTATATATACATTAAATTTAATTCAACATATAGTATATTAAATCTTTAATTATATAATGGTAGTTCTATATCAAAATCATGTAAATGTATAAATATGTAATACTCTGTATAATTATATAAAACTGTAAAATAACATAGATGAATCCTACGCCACACACAAGATCTTATCTTTAAGTGGTGTGGTAAGCGAATGTAAAAAAAAAAAGAAAAAAAAAAATATTGGAATCAAAATTACTATGTAAAAAATGTATCTTTTTATATTTGATAAAAAAAAAAAAAAAAAAAAAATGTTTAACACAAAAATATCAAATTGCTAAGCGCAAAAAAAACACGTTTTCGTTGTTGTTTTTATTAGAAAAATGTGGTTAAATATTAATGTTTTAAAGGAACATCTTAGTCATCTTCAGTCTTTTCATGTGATGTATTTTTCGTTTTATCCAAGATGTAATGAATGTTCAGAATAAATTCGCAATTTTCGCAGTCTCTTTAAATTGCATCACGAATGCATATTGGCAAGCGCTCCGCTTTATGGTACGCCATCACTCACGATTATCGCTCTCTGAATCGTCCCCTCTATTGGAGAACTTACATCACAAAGTGTCCCCATGTCTGCTCAGCTTCCACCGTCTTCGCTGGACTTCCTCCGGAGATCGTCTTGCTGATACGCGGGAACAAAATAGGAAAATCAGAAATTTACTACACCAATATGCCTGGACCATTGAGACCGATCACCAGCTATCCATTACACATAACTGGCAAAGCATTTTAAAGGAAATAAAAATATTGTAACATTTATTTCAAAACTTGTTCCTTGCTATAGAATTAACAAAATTATAAGAAATGTTAATAAATTTGTAGTTAAATGTTTTCAACGACTATGATCTGTTAAAGTTGACTTTCCGGTAGTGTAGTAAATGGAAATGGTATTACAATAAATGTTCACACTGACATCCTCCTCTCTAAGTTCGTTATTGAATTACTTGGTGGCGGGATGATGAGCAGAAGAACAACACAGTTTTTACCAGAAGCACATATATTTTCATGATCATCATCATCATCATCAGCCTGTGTCCGTCCACTGTTGAACGTAGGCCTCCCGCATGAGTCTCCATCCTCTTCGATCCTCCGCCTTCCGCATCCAGGTCACTCCCGCTATTCTTCTTATATCGTCAGTCCATCTTGTAGGGGGTCGGCCAATGCTTCTTTTGCCAGTTCTTGGGCGCCATTCCAATACTTTTCTTCCCCATCGACCGTCGTCTCTTCGACAGATATGACCTGCCCATTGCCAATTGAGTGTGCCTATTCGTTGGGTAGCATCCACTACTTGAGTTCTTCTGCGTATTTCCTCGTTTCGGATTCTATCTTTTAGCGACATTCCGAGCATGGATCTCTCCATAGCATGCTGGGTGACTTTTATTTTATGGGTAAGACTTGCTGTTAGATTCCACGTCTCTGCGCCATAAGTTAATACAGGGAGGACGCATTGGTTAAACGCCTTAGTTTTAAGGCATTGCGGAATTTTCGCTTTAAAAATGTACTTTAGTTATCCAAATGCTGCCCATCCCAGATGTATGCGCCCGTCGATTTCTTTTGAGAAGTTATTTCGCCCTAGTTGTATTACTTGTCCCAGATAGGTATAGTCGTTTACAACCTCTATTTCTGTTCCTCCAATGGAAATAGGATCAAAGGTCTGTGAAATATGACTATTAATCATGGCTTTTGTTTTATCCATGTTCATTTTCAGACCAATTTTGTTCGACGCTTCATTGAGGTCGTAGAGCATGTCTTGGAGCTTGTCAGGTGATTCGGCTATTAGCACTATGTCATCTGCAAATCGGAGGTGAGAAATGTACTCTCCGTTAATATTTATTCCATATTTTGTCCAGGATAGCAATTTAAAAATATCTTCTAGGGCGTTTGTGAAGAGTTTTGGAGATATAACATCTCCTTGTCTTTTTCATGATAAACTTTACAAACTTCCGGCTCTAGCAGAACAACATGCCGGTCCGGAAATAATACGACCTCGTCGCGGTCGGCACACAATTGGCACCGGGCGCCGTGGTGATGAGCGCTATGCGTGTCCGATGAGCGAACGAAAATAAGAGACGAAAGATTGCATATTGAGGTTTTCGGCAATTGCTTTCGAGAGCTATATCGAATTGATATCAATATATTACTGTTGATACGGTCGACGATTTAAGTAGGTGTCTGTATGGGACGTGGCATTGTTTCGTTCCGGGCAAACGACCCAGGCAGACGACCGAATTTGTCAGTTCTTCATTTTCACATTGTAACCTGCTCCTCATCCATCTATCCATGCGTCCCGATGACGATACCAGTGACATGGAGTCACCCTTTCATTTTGACGGAGATGTCAATATGCAAAAAATAATATTACTTAAGTTATTTATACTAAATGTTTTATAATTTACTTAGCATAGACCAAAACCACTGTTCACTTTATTAAAGCGGTTCTATTATTGGAGCTTTGACGACAGTCCTCCCACTGAAAGCTCCTGAAAGCTCCCGCGCCACTTCCGGCGGGGGCTGAAAGTTGTTGTGTTAACAATAACACAATGCGCTCGGTCGCCTCCCTTTAATTAGCCTTCGAAAACGTTCCAGCTCGGCAACGTATCCACTGCGGGTCACGTCAAACCCTAACTAAGAGAGTATTCGTTTGTGTTAGTGGTTCCTAAGCTTTAGACTCGGCGAAATGTTTTCTAAACTAACAACATTAAATGAATATTTAAGAAAACTGCAGACTGAAGTTGTGAAAACTTTAACAGACTTAAATCTTCTGACATACAAAAATTGATTATATATGAGCTAACGTTCGAAAAAAAAACTCAGATTGCAACTAATTTATTTTTAAATTAGTTTATTTTTCAATGGAAAGAATTCTAGTATGCTATACTTTCTTGATTTAGAAACGTAGACAGTTGAAGAAGTTTGCCATTATTTGCATGACTGTCTAAAGTCTATAAAGTGTGAAGAAAACTAGATTTTAAGTGTCACAAAAACATGACTATTCGCATTATAAGAGAAAATGACCATTTGAGGACTTTTTGTTTGGGATTGATATTATCACACCAATGCCCAACAATACTCTTTCACAAAAAATATCAATTTACTGTGCACTACGCTGAATTTAGGATAAAACTAAGGCGCATAGCTTGTGGTTCAAATTCCAGATTTTGTCGTTCCTTTTTCTCCAATATTGATGAGAGAAATGACATAAAAGATGATACTTGATGTATATTTGTATGTGTGTGTAAATCAATGAAACATATAATGATTTAACTATGCATGTATTTATTTTAACGTGATTCACGCTGAGCAATCACTACTTTTAAAATCGATACCGCAATTTTTCGTAAATTTACTATCTTTCATTTGCCAACGATCATGGATAATTTTTTTTTATTTCGTCCAGTTTTTCACAACCGCCATTGGAAATTTTAATATTCATGTTTTATTTTCTTGTCATGACGTCTCAAATAACGATTTTCATGAAGTAAACATGTCTTCTTCATTCCTTAACAACAATTCTGCGAGAATCGACCCTTGAGCTTTCACAATCCTGTATTATCCACGTCTATTGTCTACCTTTTCGAAGTGAGGTTGTTAGCCCCTCACTGGACCCTCATACATAACAAAGGGTCAGGGTTTTTATACAAGTTTACTTTCTACATTCGCAGCTTTCTTTCACTCTTATCCTCCAATCTAAGCATTCTTTTATCCTTAACCTTGGGGTTGCATTCTCCAAGGGTTTATACAAACTCTCAAGAGAAATCAAACTGATCTACGATATTTTATCTAGCTGAAAACGTTAGAGTGAGCTTTTAGCTGGAGCTATAAAAATACTTACGAGTACATCCATATAAAATAGTATATTTATGGCAAGTTACAATTAACAATAATCGTTACTGTTGATTCATTAATTGATAAACTATATCATATTATAAATTCAAATATTGGATTAAAACAAAAGTATTATAGTAAAATGATTAAAGTGTAAAACAAGTAAAATTTTGTATGAAACCACTGAGTTTTAATAAATAATTACTGTACCGGTTTCAGTGCCACCGCACTTTCCTAAGAAGCTACTTAATAAAGACTGTAATAAACGTATTTTATCAACACATAGAACTGCTTTATTAAAAATGGACTCAGCTTTCATTCACCAGAATACCATATTAAAGTGTCGTAAGGGTAGTTTATATTTGTTTCCTGTACGGTTTTACAGATAATCGCATTATGGCTGAAGAACTTCGATCACCAATTAACTTTAAACGACGTTAGTTCAAAAAAAATGCAGTATTTTGTGAACACGTAAACTGAACAACCAAGGTTTATAAATAATTCTTAAATTATGAGTTTTCTTGTATGTAAATAGTTTGTTACATAGCTTTTGAAAGTGTTAGAGGCTCTGGTTGATCTAATAATTAAAATCAAAATGCGACCGTGTTGTCACAATAATTATATTCAACGCTTGACTGATTCAATTATTGAAAAGACAATAACAACTCAGCGGCTTGCTTCTGATATTTCCTTAGAAGCCTTTAAAGTTGTGTCACAAAGCGTTTTGCGGGATGAACTTTAACAGCCCTGCCGGGGATACATTTTACGCAATATACGAGTGAAAACACATTAAAAAAATATGTGTACTAAGTAATTATTTTATTTATTAAATTTTACTTACATAATACAATCTTTTGAGCAGAGTAATTTGTCGTTTGGCTAGTTATTTATTATGATAAAGAAGTACTTTTTTTTTACAATGCTTCTCAAGAGCATTGTCACATTACACATAGTAAATATGATCGTATTTTCATGATACTGAAAAGTTATGATGATTTATTTGCGGCGGAATTGATTGATTGATCGGTGTATTTTTTTTTATTATGAGTTGCTATTAGTGTATGTCCCTTAGATTTGGACTATTATTATTATTATTATATTAGTATTTGTATAGCGCTCTTTTATGACCGAATGATCATTCCAAAAGCAATTCTTTGCCTCTCTGAATAAATAGGTGGGTCTTGAGTCTGTTTCTGAAAGATGCCTCCGCTTTAAGCTCTCTTATGCTTTCCGGTAGCGAGTTCCAGGCCATTGGTGCCGCGTAGCTGAAAGCCCGATTGCCAGAGACCGTGCTAAGACTACTTCCCGTCAGCTGCAGGGTGCTTCTATTTGCTCTAGCTGATCTGAGTGTCTCTCCACGCGCGCTTATTTCTGAAGGCTTGATAAGTTCTGTCAAATAGCCCGATGCAGTTCCGTTGAGTGCCTTATAGGCTAAGAGTTATAATTTGTACTGGATTCTAGCCGAAACTTTCAACCATTGCAGTTGGTGTAATATTGGAGTAATGTGACAGAATTTGGGCGCGTTGTAGACTAATCACAATAGACGTTGCCTTTTGTAAGTGTGCGGCCGTCAGACTGGGGGCATGTATAAATGGGATAATTAATCATTTATGGAGGATGATTTTATGGATTGAAATTTATTTAATGGAAAATAATTTTTGGCATATTTTGAATCGCGATAGCAAAAATTGAAATAAATATTATTTGATTTTCGTTGCCTAATTGATGATAATTAACCCGTTCCGACCCGAGCAGATTAATACGGAGTCCTGGGTTTTATTTATTTTACAAATCGAATCTGACCGGACGTGGACCTGGCTGAAATTAGTTATTCAGTGGGATGACGGTCCTCCCTCAGATGTTTAGCCCTCTCACCCTCCCGAAGACCGTGAAGGGTATTCCCTTTGAAAGTCAGGCGATTAAATATTCACATTCGAAATTATAATTAATATTAGCAGGCCGTGGTTTTTGGACGTTAAATTCGCAACGCCTGCCGATCAGATGGAATCAAATAAAAATTATATTCTCGAAAGTAATTTCACATAGTCAAATAATTTCTTTTAATTAAAAATATTAGTTGTCAACAAAACAAAAACAAAAATGATAATAATAATTAAAACAAATGCAAATATCTTAATCCCGCAATGTATAAAAATTAAGGCGCTTAATCAATGCATCCTCCCAGTATTAACTTACGGCGTATATTAACAGACGAATTGATTTTAATGGCAAGTCTTACCCATAGAACGTGCCATAGAGAGACCAAGCTCTTACAGGCTGATGCCGAAAAGCCTCAATATACGATCTTTTGTCTCTTATTTTTTTCGCTCGTTGGACGCGCATGTATACAAATGTTAGTATATGTTTTAGATTTAAGTAGCTATGAGACGCGGCGTTACAGGTATCATTTAATTTATTCTAACAATTCTTGTTTTGTGGAGCGCCATAGTTCGTCAAGTAGCCGCTTAGTTAATTTCGGCACAGTGACTATCACGATAGCCGGCGATATCAACGATGTCAGTATTTTATTATAAAGAAATTAAAATGTGCTTCTCGACAAGTTATTTGTTTTGTGACCTGATCCTCATCCATTCACCTCGCATTCCGATGACAATCTCGGCGACACGAAGTCGCTTTTGATTAACGAGTCACATTATTTAACATTTCTTAAGTAGATCAATTGATTAGCATGTCAATTTTGAGAGCTTGACCATTTTGTGCTGAGATCAGCATGATATAGCCCTTGCAGGCTGGTGCCGAAAACGTACGACCTCCTTAAGTATTTAACGTCTCATAAATGCTTGGTGCTCTCAAGTACAGATTATGATAAAATGCTTGGTAAGCTAATTTCAGCTAAATGGCGCGTTAGTCTACAAGCCAGCTAATATCGCCGCACCAAGGAGCAAGGTCTACACTAGAACGCAAAGACGCAAGGGCTCGAGTGCCGATGGCGGCCGAGGAGATAAATTGTGAATAACGACTGCGGGACTGCGTGCATTAAGCAGGAGCCACTGTAAGGCGTCATAGTGAGATCTCTTTCTAATCAATCAATGGACACAGAAGAGAAAAATTGTAATCTCCATGACGCCCAGGGAAAGCGGATCGACATTGCATGTGAAAAATATATTGCTTCAATGATTGTATGAAGGAGGAAACACAGGCATTGGAAAAGCATTCCAATCTGGTCCTGTCGCATTGTACTTGCGCTCTTTAGAAGCAATTATCAATACATTGTTTTCAGAAAAAAATATGGTTATACGAGTAACAGGCTTTGGTGAGCAACACCAAATTTGTGTGTAAAAGTAAAAGGCTTAGCTGTTTAAATTTGAGGAACAACAAATATGTTTGTAACGTCAGAAAAATTTAGGTTAGGTAGGATAATGTAAGGTTAGATTAGGAGCTCATATCAATGCATAGTTTTCAGTGCTCATTTTCGTTTCATATACGAATGTCAGAATTCAAAAAGCAACACCAAACGTGGGCGTAAAATTATTATAATGAGACGTTAAGATTTTAAGAACAACGAAATTTGTTTATATGAATAGAAAAGTTTAAGTGAACCAATCTTACATCTGTGTTCTAAGAAGAAGAAAATAACGTTATGTTTATAAACTGCCGATTCTTTGTGAATCTGTATTATTATTATTCATGTATATAAATATACTATTTACTTGAGAAAAAGAGGGACGGAGCATGTAAGTGGTGTACTGTTGTAGTTTTTGGTATGCCTGAGATCCCGTGCGACCCTTAATGACGTCCCAAGAAGCCATAAATATCAACACATGCTCGATACCGCTCCAGCCACCATCAGGGCGCAAGTAAATGATGGATCGAAATTAATTTCGGTTAATGGTTAAAGGAAATTTTTGGATTTAAACGGAGAGTTATGGGGCAATTGTGAGCAAGAAGGTGAACTTGGTACGTTATATTTGAAAAAGAAGTAAAAAAATCTTCAAAATCGCTGAAATCTTTGGCTTGTAAAAAATACTGTGTGAAATGAGTTCGTTGCTTAGACTTAAAAATAAATATATGCTATTTTCTAATTTTTATAAGAAAGAATCAATAACAAATAATTTACTTTTATGCAAAACAAAAAGATATTAAATTACTTTCCTTACTCAAGATAGCATTACACCTGAGTATTTATGTTTCACATGTTTGCTCTTAATGAAAAATATAATACATTGCACTTACTTTCAGAAATTTCAATTTTATATAAAGAAAGGTTATGTTAATTTAAATCACCTTCAGCCGTCATTGCAGCAACACCAAACAGAAAGTTGCAACAAGAAACAACCTCATCCGCAAACTGACCAATACTCACTGGGGAGTTCAACCACCCCTTCTTCGTACCTCAGCTTTAGCACTTTGTTTCTCAGCCGGAGAATATGTGGAATCAGTATGGGGTTGATCAGCCCATTGTAATCAAGTGGATACTGCCCTGAATGATGCATGCAGAGTCGTTACAGGCTGCCTCAAACCATCACCCATTTCAAAACTATACCCCTTGGCTGGTATCGTACCACCAAACATAAGACGCACAGTCATATGCGTCGAAGAAATGCGTAAGGCAATCAACCAACCGTCCCACTGCTTGTATAATCAGATTCCCCCAACACTCAGACTGAAGTCACGAAGCAGCTTTCTGAGATCCACACAAACTCTGACATCCAGCCCTGAAAATGAGAGACTCCAGCTCTGGCAAGAAGTCGCATCACATGATTTCAATACTCTAAAGGAAGGCCTCCCAACCGCAAGAACTAGATGGCTACGAGCACGGGTGTACCTTTCCGGAACGTAGATGTTAAAGCATATAAGAATCCCTGGGTTGCGAATCATAATCATCTCCATTTCCGTTCCCCCTAACTGAAGCATATGGACATCACTAGCCTTTGCCACAAAGCTCTGTCGATTGCCTTGGTTCTAGCCTCTTTCTATGTCTTCACTTTAGCTCCACCGAGTTCATTTTATGTGTTATTATTTTATTGTGCTTAATATCATACAATATCAGTTTTTGCTACGACAAAACCCTTTTAGACTTATAGCCAGATGCTCTGCAAGTCCTGACATAATTGGGTGCCCCACTTTAAATAAAATTACTTTTTCTTTTTTGATCAATATCACACATTAAAAATAATTCAAGAATAATTATTTTGAAGAACTCATTAACCACACATTTTCGAATAAGAGTTCTTGTTGTTTCAACGTACTTAGAAAATGATAAGTAGAAATTTTAGTAACACAATTTCCTTTAATTTTCACGCGTCGTCGTAGAAAGGTCCTTGTTAGACCAAATAACGGAGAATAAGGAGATTACAAATTGTGTCCCAACCCCCATTCACGAATCTCACAATTAACAAAAGGTTTCGGTATCTCAGTAAGGCTTTGCTCCTGAAAAAGTTCCCGCGTCTTTATTAGTGTCTGAAAGTTCTTTTTTTCATGAACAAGGCTTCAAAGAATAAAACTTTCAATTATCATTAACAAATAAAGTTAAGCCTCGCTGCTGCGAGGAAAGGAAATTTCTGGAAAAAGTTAAATTGAGTTGCCTCTTCTAACGACGATAATACAGATGTTCTCTTAGCTCGAGAACAATGCCTAGATAACTTAGTCGAGTATAACATTGTCTTCTGCAATAATAAGATCTTATAGAGGACAAATGGATAGTATAATGCTCACCTGAAAATATTCAAAATTTCATTTTCCTTACTCATTACTATACAATTGTAGATGTTCTTAATAAATATTTACTCAGAATATATAAGTTTCCTATTATATAAGATTTTAATTAATTAATGACACACAAATATATGTAACAATTATTATACTTGAAATTATACATACAGGTTTATACAAAATTATAAGACTTGTATTATATCAAGTAGTCAGAAAAAAGGATGGTGGATGCGAGGTTTAAAGAGTATATGAATGTTTAGTTCAATATTTGTAATACGAAAGATTAAAGAATTATGTTGATGCTTAGATATAAAGAAATAGCAATTATTCGTATATTTATAGTCTCCTGAACAGAGACCATATCTTAAGTGATCAATACAAAAAACAAGGTAAATAAATAAATATTTATTTTTACAAATTATTTTTTATTCTAATAATATTGCATGGAGATACTAGGCCGTGGTCCTATAAATAACGTTATAAGGAAAATATTAAAATTCGAGAGAAATTTTCCCCGCAAGAGTGCCACACTCTGGAGATCTCCGCGGGATACACATAAGTCAATATCTACGCGGCTTATTTCTGAAATCCCCCGGGATTAGGGAAAATATTGAGTTTTGGTATAAAAAGTCACCTCCCGTGGGGGAATCTATGGAGGGAAAATATCAAAATTCCCGAGAAATATTATATTTCTTCGAGGGTTTTTTTTGCACACTTTTGCGTATTTTCGGCAACACTTAAGAGCAATGAGCGAGTGGTCAAAGCGCGCGACTGACATGCTAGCGGTTTTGACTACCTTTGAAGCCAAAAAAACTTGAAAACCGATTTGAAAATGTATTTATTTTCTTTTATATAATATATCCACCCTAAATATTGATATCAAATCGATATAGACCTTGCAGGCCGGTGTCGAGAAGCTTCGATATCCAATCATTTGTCTCTTATTTTTGTTCGCTTGTCTGAAACGCACAAAAATTTAGTCTTAGTCGATATTATGGGATTCAAAAAGATGGCGCTTGTAGGCGCTAACTTTTTTGGTTCTGACCTATAACGTTGCCATACCATGTAACAGAGAGATGTTAAATAGTTCGTCAAATGGCCAACATGTGGTCTTGAGTGCTGTTACTTCGTTACTATTACGTCATTATTGGATGATCTCCAAGTGTAATGCTGTAATTTTATGACGTTGACGGATAAACATCACAAACCTCACACTAAAAAGTCCTAAAAATGGCAATGATGTCTGATAAAAGTTTCAAATGATATTTCTTCATCACCGTCTGGCGGTATTATCCGGCTTGTGTTTAAATAAAGAAAAATATCTTTCGGGGCGAGTCGCGAAAAGTGTAAAAAATATTTTCTCGTATCGGAACGTCGTTGCGAAATATTTTTATTAAATTTTTATTCGCGGGTGTGGAGGACGAATTGAATTTTGCAAAAGTGACATATTAAATTTAAATTTGATCCTTTGAAGAGAATGGCGAAGGCATTGATGGGTTCCCCTTCAAATAAAAGAATAAAAATGTACAAACGTGTACTATTTCAAATAAACCATATTTAGATAATAATAATGAATTGTGTAATACAAAAAAAATCTCGTATATTTATGTATTAAAGAATTGTTTAGTAAATTAGAAAACAATGCTTTTTTAAGTGATTGATAGAATGCTTGTATTTTTTATGGTCTGAATTTTGATACAATATAAATCTTAGATTACATATTAAAAGAAAGCAATATTAGATGCGAAGCATAACTTGATTGGTTTATCACCTGTTATTGTTTACCACGAGTCATTGATCTTTCTTAAGACCAAATGATCTAGGCCTCGAGTTTTGAGCTATTTATCCGATCTTCTTCTTCGTAGTATCAATCAACCACCGCAACCCTCTTCAGCTCAGCATAAGAGCTACAACTCATGTCCTTGCTGCAAATACTTTCATCTAAGGTGCCCTCTACAGTTTCTACTCTCAACCATCCCCTCCACAATGTCACGAAGAAGACCATCGTGGCGCATGATGTGACCAATCCATCGGGCTCGCCTCTGTTGTATGGTTCTTATAGGGTACCTATCTTCTTTGATTATCCTGAGAACCTCATTGTTCGTGACGTGGTCTCTCCAGGAAATTCCGAGAATTCTTCTGTAAGACCACATCTCAAAGGCCTCTAGTCTTTTTTTATCACTTTCAGATAAGCACCATGTCTCACAGCCGTACATCATATTTATTCAATATTTAAAAAAAAACATTTGGAAAAGACACAAAATATGCTTTTGATGCAAAAGCTATCATATATTTAAGTTCTTTGGCTCCTGTTTTGGACCTCGTCAGGTATTTTAGTTATTCAAAAGTAGACTTTTTAGTGTAGTTATATCTTGAGATCAAGTACGGCAAAAGACAGAACAAAGTAGCGGTGATTTGTCGTGAACATATAAAATAAGATGAAAAAATTAAAATACTTTTTATTACGTTGTCTAGAGTTTTCATAGCACTGATATGAAATGGTCATAACGAAATTACAAGAACCTATAAAGGAAAAAATAATCATTTAATTATCATAATATTATTGGTTATAATTGATTTTATTTGATGAAATTCGTTTTAATACACCTATCCTTAAATTAATTAAAAATCAAAATATGACCATCATCAATTAAATTCCGGACATCATAACTTTATTTGGTTTATTCGTATTTTAATGCAATTATTAAAAAAAATATTGAATTTAACAATTCAACATTCTGTTTATTTGAAATTAATTCAGAAGTATCACTTGTTGACAATAAAAAAAAATACAAAAACCTCGTAAATATCTGTTTTGTAATCAATTAATGAGTTTTAATATTTTATGGCATTAAAATAAAATGTTTTCGATTTATTTGGGTTCAATCCCTGACGGAAATTGAAAAAAAAAAGATTTGTAAACGATTACTTATTTCTAAAATACCTCCCGGTTGGTGTGAATTTGATCCCTCACCCGTAAAATGCCAGTAATAGCCTATTAATAAAAATTAGTTGTAGACAAAAGTCGTCCCGTGAAAACCACCCATTCATAGTAAATTCTTGTAATAATAAGAATGAGGCGTAAATGCCGGGCTGTAGTCTATGACGTTGGCAGATAAACACTACACATGCAGCGCCTAGCTATATGAAGCATGATAAACGTCATATAATTCCACAGATGAGACTTCAGAATCACTATCATCATTTGTCGGTGTTCTCCTGTATGTATTTACATAAAAAATAATATTTTTTATTGCCAATATAACTATGAATGTTTACAAATATGTTCGATCACGCTGTTATTAGAGTTTACCTATTTATTTACAATATTCCTTTTTATATTATTTTTCTTATTTATTTATTACTAGATACATTAAATTGTAATGTCTGAATGAAATTGATCGTTAACGTGATACAAATTAAGCTGTGGAATATCATCTGTTTTTAATAATAAATATAACAATGCATGCTATTGTTTGATAGCATAAGAAAATGTATATTGTGAAAAGTAAAAGTAGAGTATGATGAAAACTTGTTTAATTTAAAGCGAAACCGTTTATTTTATTAAAAACCTAATTTAATATTTGCAATGTTTGTTTTCTGTTTACTATTTGTGAAACAATTAAATATTACGTAACATAACAAGTTTTGATATTGTTCCACCAAAGTTGGCAGTATCTGTTTGAAGCGACTAAAATTTTCGTGAAAATTTTCACGCGAAGCTCCTTTCAGGGATGGGCTTTCAGTTCAGAAGCTCTTTTGGCAGTGCAAATGGAAGCTCTGGTCCTGAAGAAAAGTGCCGCTTTAATTGTTTTTCAGTCCATTTAGTTTAAGTGGACCATGCGAATAAACAAGCTTAACTTATGCAATGACAGAAAGATAATTGTTAAAGTTTTTTGAATAATAAGATGCATAAATTTGATTCTTATTAAATTGTTTTTTTTTTTAATTCAATGCAAGAGGATTAAAAAAGTATTTATTATACTTTATTATTAATACTTTTGATACTGCTCAGTTATCTTAAAAGCCACATGCGTACTATATTAATATCGCAATAATAAACTGTGTCGTATTGCAATGCTCTAAGCATATGTGTGTGACATGCCGTTATTTTCATCTCAGTCAAACACGTCATTGACTGCCGTTGAACCAACGTGAAATGAAGCAACCGCCATAACAAATAAAATTGCGTATGCAAACGCCAAGTAATTTTATATATAATAAAAACTAACATTATAAGATGTGCATGTCAGGCGAGCAAACAAAAATAAGAGCCGAAATATCATCTTTGCCGTTTCTTTTTCTACGAAGTTGACGAAAGAAATGTTATTAAATATGATTTTTGTTAATATTTTTTATTATTTACCTTGTTTTTACATGGATCACGTTAGGTATGGCCTCTGTTTAGGAAACTGAAGTTTCGCCTTCTTCAATTCATCGATTTCAAGTGACAATTTGTCAACTAAAGCTGTTAAAATGAAAAACGTAAATGCTGAAAACACTGTAACATGATGTAGATTGTTATGTGTGTATCAAGTAATGTTAAAGTAAGCTTAGATTTTGTTATTGCATTCACTATTTGTTAAGGTTGGGATTAGATTAAAGCGATTAGATTTGTTAGATTAAATTGGGTTCGTATATAATCAGTTTTTTTGCTTTATTTACATACGAATAAAACATCAATCCTGATCTTCCACTATGATATGAATACCGTCTGGCGACCTCTGCTGACATTTGGGCTCCCACTAAATAATTCATAGAGCATTTAGAATAGTTGTTCATGATATTAATTTACATTTATATCAGTCGGCTTGTGGTGTTAGCACTTCTGCGCGGTCGCACTGCGGTGTTTCTTTCGCAATCTGTGTCTCATTACATATTCATTAGCAATTATTTAGATAAAAGGATTCGGCCCCAACTACTGTAGTATGCCTTTCCTATATGCTTGTCTATCCTCGCACAAAAATAAAGACGAAAATTAGAAATTTAACAGATATATTAATAAAAAGCCTTTCGATCTAAATGGCTTCGATGCATTATAAGAATTATTCTCACCGATTTAATTCGAGGTTGCAAGTTAAAAATAATAAAATACGTTACGTTAAGCCGCGTTCGCCGCTATGATAGCTGTGTGGGACACTTGGTTGGAGGGGCACTGGATGGCATTTACGTAGCCATCCAGCGGTGATTCAGTGCCCCACTCACTGAGAGTCAGTAGTAGCATAAAATTAAAATTGTTAAATTTCATTGATTTTAAATTTTTTTGTGTCTATGCTAAATAAAAAATATGTCTTTGGTGGCTGAACAAATAAATTTATTATTTTTATTTAAAAAAGGATAATAAAGACGTGACTTTTATGAAGTTTATTCATTTCAAATTTGAGTGTGTGATATGACAAAATATGAATAATTAAAACTGAAAGAATTTTCAGCGATCATTCCAACAATTTAAATTATTTATTTTATCGTGTATGGTATGCTTGTTTTTATGTTGGTTTTAGGCTACTTTACAAGAAAATAATCAATGATATAAACTTCTGACGAAAAAGAGTTGAGATCAATACTTTTATAATTAATTACTGATACATATAATGTAAGTTGTTTTTCTTAATATTGACTGGTTCGCATTTGTTATAGTTAATTTATTCAGTAGTTAATATATGTCAATTAAGAACTATCAGTTTCCAAAGCTCCTTCCTTAATGCCACCGGTAAGCTATGGAATGCTCTCCCAGCATCTTTGTTTCCTCCTTCCTACAATCTGGATCTCTTCAAGAAACAAATAAATATACACTTGCAATCTCCCCAAACCACACACAAACACGAACACAACACACGTTTCCCGCATGCAGCGTGCAGCCTCCTTGGCTAAGCGTCATAAAGTGCACTGGTCTTGACCGGGTGTGCTCTCCTGCATGCGTTTACATAAAAAAGTAGAAATCTAAAATTGAATTTCAAAAAATATTTTTTTTTAAACATTAGTGCATAAACATCTTGTGTTAATTAATATGATATCAATTTTAAATGTAGACTGCGGTTGAACATGTGGAGAAGCGCAACCCCTGGAAACAATAGGAGTGGAATTTATGGAGGTCCCTTAAGAGATTTCGGACCTGAGTATGCAAGACGAGAACACAAATGAAAGCCTGGAAATTTTACAGCGGACCGACTGAATGTTACTGAGGCATGGAGCAGACCTTGTCACACCTACTGGAGTATGCGTTGTGTCCGAGTAGCTGCACCCAGGAAAACCTGATGATGGCCGGGAGTAACGCCATCGACGTCACCCTCTTCTGGGCAGACAGGACCTGACCTTGTTGTTTCCGAAACGATTATATATATAATTTTAAATGTACAAAAAATATCCCTTTAATAATTGATTACATAAAAAGATTTGGATGTAATTGTATAAATTTTACATATTTTTTTTTAACATATTCAGCAAAGGTTTTGTTTTAGGACTAAATATCTAAAAGTTATTTGACTAAATAAAAATAAATAAATAAACTTTAAAAAAACTTTTTTTAGAGTTTTAAAGTTGAAAGTGATTTTTGAACTGTTAAGTCTTCTGCACAGCCGTAATTAAAAACTTTTGTTAATTTCAAATAATATTAAAACATTTTGTTAAGGACAGTATTTTAAATATTCATAATATCATGTAATTTGTATTGAAATTGCAAATATATTGAAACGTTTGACTAAGTCAGCTGCGATTTGTGGCTATTGGTGGGATCCATGAAAACCACATGGCATGATACGTGGTCTGAGCATATAATGCGATCTATGGTGATAGAAACATGCATGAAATTGCTGACATATGTAGACACACACCTTTGTTTAATATTATTTGATGCAAAATTATATTTTTGTGCAAGCTTTTAGTGAGTACTTCAAACTCTAAATAAAAAAAAAACTTTTCCCTATTATTTAACGTTTATAAACGTGACATGTAATGTATAATTTGAAAATTGTATAAATGATAATTATGCTCAGATTGTTATAATTTTAGGAATATATCTCAATATTCTAATATATAAGCATAAAATTGATCCAAACCAACATTCTAAATAAATTTTAAACCCATACAAATCTACATAAAATATAATCTTTTATGACATTTCATTTATAAATTTTGGAGTAAATTCGACTGTGTATCGAATAGATGCATTGTTTGTGGTTCGAATCTCTGCGTCTACCGTTTCTTTTTCTCCGAAATTGATGAGAAAAATATGATATTACATGTAGATTGGCATGTTTGTACGGATTCGTGAGTATCATGAGATGAGACGAGGACCAAGATGGCTGACAGAGGCTTATGGCATCGGATCGTGATGTCTATATGCTCTATTTGAGAGAGCGGATATGGACAAATTAATGAATGGATGAAACATATTAAACCAATCATAAGTCACGTACTTCGTAATTGGCAAAGGGTTAAAAAAGAAGGTAATTCAAGCTGCTTCGCAGGCTTAAGACTGAGGTCTATATGACATCTAACTGATACTGAGCTAACATCTAAGAATCACAAGAAAGTCTTCAGCCACTATCTAACGAGCAGCTTTTTGTGTGCTTCCAGTAACGGGTCTCCATATAGGTCTCCAAAAACAGGACGGGACAGGGAGGATTTTCACACAGCGTCTGTGTTTCAAGAAATGAAGTTTAGACGTACGTGAAATAAACTACACCTTAGTTAGGTGTAAGCATCGGTAGGTTGGGGAGATTCTACGAATTTCATGCGTGGGAAATATGCAGTACATGCGCCGTAACAGATTTTCAGAACAATGAGTTAATTAACGAGTGAGCTGTGATATATGATCCGATTCGAATAAAACGACGAGCAGTTTAATCAAAGGTAAATTAATATTCTGGCATTTCGAATACGAAGCGCGTGAATGATATTGCAAATGTTTGAATGAGGTTTGCACAGAAAATAAAGAAATTTTTTGAAAGTCATCGTTCGATTAATCCGAAATTTGATCAATTTTTTATTTTCAGAAATCGAAATGAGAGAGAAAATTTCGAACTGAATTAAAATTAGTTTGGAAAATTATATATTTAATGACAACAAACATATCTAACATTAACTCTCAATTCTTGGTGGAACTGCTTTATTTTATTTGGAAGTAGGTATTAAAGAATAAAAATATAATACATTCTCAAGAAAATATACTCGAAAATATATCCCTGAGTATTTACCTAAGTAATTTATAATTATATTGTTTTTAATGTTTCACATGTTGTTCAAATAACAAGAATCTATATAAAGGACAAATCAAACCTAAACTTGAATACAGTAGTCACCTTTGGATTTGAGCCCCAAAATACCTTCTAAACTTAATTGATACACAATGTCACTCTTACTTCTAGCCTGCAATCAATGGAACACAGACGTAAGATTGGTTTACTTAGTCTTTTCTAGCGTTATTACCATTGTCGCTACTCTTCGGAACTTAAAGAACTAATTCCTCCTGCACCCACCCACAACCGACAAACTCCGTCTCAAGACTCTCAAAACCATCTCAGAGAGGCGAGGCCGATGGATCGATCATATCATGCGCCACGATAGTCTTATACACGATATTGTGGAAGGGATGGTTGAGGGTATAAACTGCAGAGGGCGCCCTAGACGGGAGTATTTGCAGCAAAAATTCGAGGACATGAGTTGTAGCTCTAATGCTGAACTAAAGAGCATTGCAGAGTACCGAGAAGAGTGGAGATCGAGATGCAAGATTTTGTTGCTGCGAACCAATCCACCGGATTGATACTACGAAGACGATAAGCCTGAATTCTATAAAATGTAATATAATTACTTAAATAGCTTAGAATCATGTTATTTTTTTATCATTCATATTTTATAGACGAAAATTATATATTTGAGTCAAAATACATATTTTTTAACTAAATAAGTGTTCGTTGTTTTAAGTGTATCTAAAGAAACATCACCATCACCATGTCCAGTCCCTAACTATATAAGCAAATGGTTGTCACAATCTGCCGCCACAAATCTCTGTTAACTACCATTCTCCTCATCTCATCCCTCGTCAGTTTCACCTCTCGCAGTTTGCCGAGTACATTCTGTGTTTTTATTTCTCAAAGGCTTGTAAAATTGATCAAAATTCCAAAGTGTACATTTCAAATTTATTACCAGCAAAAGTTTCATTTTCCTCGCTCGTTTTCAAGTTAAGGCAGACTCGTTCCTTGCAAAGAATCTTCATATAAGATAAACAAGCTTTGTTATACTTTTGCTGAAGTGTCACCGCCACACGATTTCGATACAATTTCGAGCGACTTCGGATGGCATTTTTATTCAAGCAACGAGCGGCGTTGATAGCGCCATTCATCTGGTGTCTGAAAGCAGGCTTCTCAAACATGGGATCATCAATAGAGAAATACTTCTTCCTTCAGAAATGAAACTCCGCGATTTCTCCTTCAATGAAAGCTTCACCAGTTCACAACGTGTAAAAACATACTAATATACGTATTGATACTGTATATAATATATGTATTGACTGGTGCCGAAAAGCCTCGATATGCGATCTTTTGTCTCTTATTTTTTTCCGCTCGTCTGACACGCACAAATATTTTTTTAGTTCAAGTTTTAGATTTTAAGTAGTTTTACGACGCGGCGTTGGCATGCGCTATTTCGTTTATTTGGTTTTGACAATCGATTCATGTTATACGGGAGCGGCTAGTTCTATATATGGCCGCTATGTAAATCTAGGGTACAGTGGTTATCAGTGTCACTGGCGGGTAGTCTCTGTCCACGCACTGTAAGATAAAGTGCATTGACCCTGTCCCGGGTTGAAGACTGAATTGTATCAGCCTTTTTTTGTTTAACGTAAAATAAATTTCTAAACTGCTTCTCGAGGAGTTCTTTGCATTGGCGACCTGCTCCTCATCCATTTACCACGCATCCAAAGGACATTCTTTTAATCTGGGGTTGCTTTAATTAGAGATGAGAGATGTCAATCTTAAGCTCTATATACATATATGTTACCTAACATAATATAAAATAATCATAAAAAATACTTTATAATGAGAATGAATAATAGTTTAAGAAGGTTTACTTCTTGAAAACGTGTAGAAAAGATGATACCTTTTGGTTGAATTTTCCGCAAAGGGTTGTTTTTATTCTAACCCCCTGCCGCCTGGCGCGTATTTACCAGTCGCTAGTGTGCAGGTTTTTTTCGGGATCATTTTTTCAGTTTTTTTTTTGCTCCACGCTGAAAATATATATGAAACACAGCGGGACCGCACGTGATGGGATTTATTTTTTTACGTTTTTGGTTAAATAAAAAAGAATCAGCAAGAAACGATACGGCTGAATCGGGGTACATGGAAACAAGCTCAAAATCCATGTTTATTTTTTGCATTGATTTTGAATTGCATCGCTGAGTTTGTCACCAGAATTTGAAAAATAGATTTGTATTTATTTTTTTATAAAATAAAAACATATTTCACTATATGAATATTGTTGTAAGAGGAGGATTTTTTTTGAAAAATAAAAAATAAAAAAGTTTTCCATATTGGGATTCGTTTGGGTTGTTTGAAGAAAATAAATGAATTTAAAAATTAATTATAAATCCGAAAAAACACTTTTTAAGTTTGCGTAGAACGTTATACTGATCTTGGAGATTTCTAAGAGTTCATTGTGATGCTTGTCTTCTTCATAGTATCAAACCAGTGGATTGGTTTGCAGCAACAGAATCTTGCATCTCAATCTCCATTCTTCTCGGTCCTCCGCAACCCTCTTTAGCTCAGCATAAAAGCTACAACTCTTATCCTCGAACACTTGCTGCAAATACTCCCGTATAAAGCGCACTCTAAAGTTTATACCCTCAACCATCCCCTCCATAATGTCGTGAAGAAGACCATCGTGGCGCATGATGTGACCGATCCATCGGGCTCGCCTCTCTGAGATGATGCTTATATATACGCAAAATAAAAATCATGACTCGCGCGTTTGGAGGAATTAATATTCCAAATGTTTTTGTAAAAAAAATAACAAACTTACATCGCAGTAAGTAATAAATAAATATGAAATTTTTATTCATAAAACTTTAAAAATTAAACTAGCAGGTCTTACTTGGTACCGTGATTTCATGAAATACAACTTTTGCTGAAGATATTGATACTGTAAATGTATTTTTTATTTGCGGTTTACGCAATGCGATGAAATGACGCTGTACTCTTTTCAAATATGCAAAAGTCTGCTTTTTTCAAGTTTATGCAGCACACTCATTTTTTTAATTCAAGAAAGTCACGTACATCCAATAGAATTATATATTTTAATACATAAAATACTTTTTCACATAAATTTAAACTACAATAGAGGTTTTAATAAAAGGAGAGATTCAGTTCATTTATGTCTTCCAGAAACATTACAAATACAAATATTTAATGCGATCCTGAAATAAGATGAAATATAAACAATTTATATATATTTATAAAGGTATTTATGATTAATAACAATAATTTTAAGTCCCGGAGCTCGCTAAACAGAAATTACTTTGATAAATAAATTTGTGGAGCTCATGTCGAAACTGGGCTTCTCTCAAGTGGAATATATCAATATTCGAGGCGATATGGTTGAACAGTCTGATCACTCTCCCATGAGGTATAGTCTCTAGCAGGTTAGTATCACCTCTAGGAAGAACAAAAAATCTGTGCCTCCTTATCCCTAAATAATTGTCAGGAACAAGCAAACCGATTTCTTACAATATATCAGGATTTCTGAAAACGCCCTTCTAGTTATATTCCCAACATACTCCGTATAAAGTTAGATGGGAGATTAACTATTTGAGATGCTCAACACCATGCATTCATAAAATAATATTTAATGTTTTTATTGCAGCACTTTGTTATGTCAAAAACATGTTTTTATATTTTATTCGGATGACCATATGCTCCAATCCGGATCCGTATGACGCAAACCAAAATTGTTATTACACTACTCTATTTTTCGAGTATTATTGTTATATGGTGGTCTTCACGATAGTCTTCTTCACGATATTGTGGAGGGGATGGTTGAGAGTAGAAACTGTAGACGGCGCCCTAGACGGGAGTATTGACAGCAAGTATTCGAAGACATGAATTGTAGTGCTTATGCTGAGCTGAAAAGGGTTGCGGAGGACCGAGAGGAATGGAGATCGAGATGCAAGATTCTGTTGCTGCAAACCAATCCACCGGACACTACGAAGAAGATTGTTATATTGATTTTAAATTTGATAATACGGATTCTATGATTCTTAACCGGAAGTTAAAAAGATGTAGAGTGGCTTAGTTCATGCAAGGATTAAAATTGTTATTTCATCGCTTCAGGAAGAAATATATTTTATATGTGGGAGGAAGCACAGATGCTGTAAGAGCGTCTCAACGTTTGCCTGTGGTGTGAAATCCAAATTTAAATCGGTTCATCCTGTTTGGCTATATATGAACAACGCAACTATGTTCGGGAACTGTTGTACGTTTCATACATTGTTGAAAGGGTGCAGGAGAACTTTGTTAAGAGGGACGGTTGGTTGATTGCCTTACTTAATAAATAAGTACAAGACGATAAATATTTTTGTTGTAATAAAGAAGTTTTAGGGGTGCCTTGTCAATATTTTTGATAAAATGATATAAACCTCAATATTATAGGTCCACTTAAAAGTAAATACCTCAGTTAATACCCTCTTATATTTTATTTAATATCCAAAATGGGCTTTTATATAATATTTAATGTCTTTTGAAGACTACTCAGACGTCTCGAACTGAAAGGGGAGCAACTTTGCTCGACTCGAATAAATGATGTATTTATAATTTTATTTTTCCACAGTTTGAAATGGTTCCAACTGAAAATTGTCTTTTCAAAAAAGTGTCAGAAAAATATAATATTTTTGCATTCATGCTTGTTATGTGTGCTTTAAATGATGATGATATTGTGGCTTTTGGGTTTAGCCGTGTGTGGCGAATTTCTTCCATCCGATATTTCGATTGCCATTGCTGGGGTCTTCTTCAGGGTTGATGACTTTATGGTTTTGTTGTAATCTCACAAAGTCATCAACTATGAAGAAGACCCCTGGAATGGCAGTCGATATATCGGATAGAAGAAATTCGCCACACACGGCTAAGCCCAAAAGCCGCAATATCAAATCTAGCCGTGAAAATCTAAGACGTTATTTAAGTGCTTTACATGATGATTTTTAACTTGTCTTGATATGGGTCACGTCACGTAGTATTTGAAGAATTGGATCCTAAGGTCAATGCTAAAATAAACTACATTACTGGTTTTTACAAGCCATACAAACACATTATACTGTTTGCCGGCGCGTAGTCAAAGCGTTTGCTTTAGCAAGCCGAATGTCGTGGGCTCGAACCCCGACGGAGATTAAAAAAAAAAAGGATTTTTAATCGATTTCTGAGCTCTAAAACCCCCCGGTTGGTGTGAATTTGATCCCTCACCCGTAAAATGGCAGTAATAGTCTATTCATTTAAATTGGTGGTAGACGAAAGTTATCCCGTGAAGAGCACACATTCATAGTAAATTCCTGTAATAATAAGGATGATGCGTGAATCTCGGGCTGTAGTCTATTGCAACGGCAGATCAACACTCTACATGCAGCGCTTAGCCATGTGCACCGTGGTAGGCGTCATAGAATTCCACAGGTGAGACTTCATCATCACTATCACCATCTGTCAGTATTCTCCTGTATGTGCTTACAAAGAAAAGGTATTAAGATTTTTTTTAGTAAATAACTGATACATTTTTCTGATTAATTATTGCAACTGCATAGAAGTGTTTAAGAAAATAAATATTTTTAACCCTTTTTCATAATACATACTTGGTTTTAATGCTTTTAAAAAAAAAAAAAAAAATATTTGCTGCTTCCAATACATTTTTAGTTGTTGTTGGGTTTATAATGTGTTTCAATATTTATTTTTATTTCATAGGCCAAAGATTTTTTTAATAACAAATATTATTGTAAAATAGTTTTGTATGAAATAAAACTTGCATCTTGATAATTTATCGACTCTAAAGGCGGAGCTTGGTGTGCTTTAATATTATAGATACGAAAAAAAGCATTGGTTTATTAATTCAAAAGAATATGTCAAAATCGATTACTACTTACTATTACATAGCACAAAAGATTTTTTACGTTACCTGTAACTTTTATTCACCAGTACTAACAACTATAGTTATATAAGATTTTACGGTTTCATAGTTAATCATATCTGGTGTGCTGAAGTTTTACACTCCTGATTTAGAACCTCGTTAACCCAGTGTGTTTATAATAAACCGGTGCAAACTTTTCGGTGTTATTTGGCCGCTTTAATATCCGCTCCCGCGTCACACAATGTCAATCCAATTTAACGGCACTTTTGAATTTCAGTCGAGCTTTCACGCCTGAAAGACAGGTCCTCGTTAATGACCAATAAATGGGTAATGTAACACGTGTATCGGCAACCTTTTTCAGGACTAGCGCTTAACTGAAAAATTATGAAAAACACGGCTAAACCAAAAAGCCACAATGATATTGTGGCTTTTTGGTTTAACCGTGTGTGGCGAATTTCTTTAAACCAATATTTCGACCACCATTGCAGGGGTCATCTCCAGGATTGATGACTTAGATGTGATTTGGTGTCAAGTTATCTTATATCACGAGCGTCATTTATTCGTCGTTAATTTTCATTTATTATTATTTTCATGGCAACTACATGGCGTCAGCGCTAGCAGAGCATCTGGCTGACACGGGACATAAGTTTTCATTCGAAATCTAAAACCTATTCAGACAAGCAAGGACGACTACAGTTCAACATGACGTTCGTGGAAGTACAATTCGTAGATCATACCCACCGTTCACGATTCTCCGGACAAATGCAATTTGAGTATGTAGCTTCCATGGAAATAATGATAAAAAAAATAACGATGACGCTCGTGATATAAGATAACCTGACACCAACTCACATCTAAATCATCGATCCTGAAGAAGACCCCTGCAATGGCAGTTGAAATATTGGTCAAAAGAAATTCGCCACACACGGTTAAACTCAAAGGCCACAATATCAAATCTGGCTGTGAAAACCTAAGAAGTTATTCACGTCAAAGAACTTTAAAAAACGCAGTAAATGCGTTTTTTGTATGTAAACTCAACATATTACCACCTGAAGGTTATACTTTCTGCAATATGTAAATCTTCTTAAAGGACGATTCGAGACTGGAGGCTTCAATAAAAGGAAGTAATTTATGCTCTCCTTAGACATTCAAAGCACATAGCTGACAGCTGTCACTATCTCTCATCGCCTCTTTATTCAGACATCACTACATTAATCTCGTCGTATGCCTGCATTATTTTTTTTGTTAAATACTATGATTTAAATACAAATTTAATAAAACAAGCAACCTAAGTACTTTGTAAGTGGTAATTATTTTTCTTTCTTTATACGTCCCATATCAGAAGTATATGGTCACCACCAATTGCTACTACTGAATTCTGTCAGTTGACACTATCAATGCCTCTTCCCCAAACATCTGTGCACCTAAAAGTTCACCTGGAGACATATATCTATATGTTCAATGTTATGTATCTAAAAATATGGCAGATTGGGTATTACACAATCCACCCAATCTTGCTGAAATAAAATCTTCGTTATTATTACTATTATTTTTATTTTAAATGGCTTACAACGACTCCAAGTCAGAAGCCCGGGTTATCGAATTTTTCACAAGACGGTCAGATGCTAGTCCTGAACAATTTGGTTCTTAGAAGCTCAACATAATTAAAGATACGAGGCAAGCATGCCAGCGTGAAAGCGTTTGCTTTGCTAGCCAAAAGTCGTGAGTTCGATCCCCGAGAGAGATAAAACGATTTATAAACGATTTCTGAACTCTAAAATAGCCCCAGATGGTGTGAGTTTGATTCTTCACCCGTAAAATGCCAGTCATAGCCTATTCATTAAAATTGGTGGTAGACAATAGTCGTCTAGTGAAAACCTCCTATTCATTGTAAATTATTGTAATAATAAGGATGATGCGTGAATCTTGGGCTGTAGTCTATGACGTTGGCGGATAAAAACTCCACATACAGCGCTTTGCCATATGCACCATGGTAAGCGTCATAAAAATCCACATGAAACTTTAGAATATCTATCACCATCTTTTAGTTTTCTCCTGTATGTGCTTACATAAAAAAAGCAACAATCAGTGAACGATCCAAATTTTGATCCACGTCCAATGTTACTTTACTTACATTATCTAACGAGAACAGCGCTTACAGTGTGTTATTGTTACTCTGGATTTTTGTGATAATTATACACTATCGTATTGCATTCATTAAAAGGTATTGTCGACCACTGGCGTGGGCAATATTTTAACGACCGGTCGGTCGTAAACGTTACACAGGTGTCGTAAAACGGGGCCTCCGAAGAATTAATAAGGCTTGTAAACCCAAAAACCTGGAAACCTTATCGCAGCCCTGTGCGGCATAATTATTCCTCGCCCAGAATAAATAAAACGGGGCCCCAAAACGAATTAAAACGAAATTAATTGCATTTGAATTGTCCCCCACTACCTCTCCCAAAAAGCCGGAAAACGAAGTGACTTTCCATTTGGATCGCCTTTTTATGTGAACACTTTCAGAAGAATACCGTTTGAGGGTGATATAGAGACGCCGTCTGGTCTAGACATATCCACATCACGGGCAGACATTAAATTATTCTTAATTAATCTCAAATATTATTATTGTACAGGAGAATACCGACAGATGGTGATAGTAAAGTCTCATCTGTGGATTCTATGACGCTTACCATGTTATTTCAATTTCAATTTTCAATTTCAATTTTATTTATTTTTTTCTCCTTGCAGAAACATTACAAATTTTATCAATTCAATGCATTTCTGAAGTACAATAATATAAATACAATAATATAAATACAATAATATAATATAAAATAAAAATACAATAGGTAACATAAATGTGGTGATGTACATTTATTGACACATTTAGTATCACTGACCTCACACTCAGAACTAGCGTCAGGAGACTCAAGATAAACAGTTTGACTTGTAACAACAAAAACCCTGTCATAAGTATATCATGATTGACTCACAAATAACAAGGCATTATTGTCACAAAATAAAACGTGTAGCATTTGCCTCCATAAACACCAGTACTGAATTTAAAGCAATATAACACTAAATATGTCAATATCTTCACTCAAGTTGGTTTCAACCACTGTTCACTGCGATTCTTTCGTCTTATGCGTATCCAGGGTTGAACGATGGTCCTTTCAGGCCACACTTGAGGTTCCATGAGAGACTCCAGCGAAGTCGCGATGACCCCGACTTTGAAAGAAGTTGACAGCGTCCGCCTGCTGACAATCCTCCTGATGGTCATCCAAGAAGGATTGAATGCAGCGGTCGCTGCCAAGAAGCTCTGCAAGTCCTCAGCCGATGTATCTGGGTGAAGGCCCTTGGCGTGAAGATACGCCATCTTCACTCCAGTAACGTTTTTTGAAGGAGCTGCAGAACCACGGATCATCAGACGTGCTGAATGTTGTTGCCTTTCCCCATGCGGAGAGGCGCGACTCAACTTAGAACGTTGAACTTCTCCGGAAAGATTGCTCGGGGGAGGGAGAGGACATCCACGGAGAAAGCACTCAGGTTCTCCAGTTCCTCGAACGATGATTCGTCCCAGCTGAGAACGGGAGTCCTTGGGAGCCTTGCTCGAAACAGCAGGGGCTCCTTCGATAGTATCTTCCGAGGAGTCCTCTTCGGTGGCCTCACTCGAAGCGGATTCTTTGACGGCAGGTTCGGAGTCTCTGCTGTCACAGTTAAGCGACATCGACACAGGAATGTTGACAGCTTCAGCGTAGGTAGCCGGAATTGATTTGCACGCTCGAGGTAAGCGCCTTCTGCGGGAAGTCGGCAGACTTGTCGGGTTGGGTGGAGGGTCCACACGAACGGATGTCAGAGCATCATCCATCCCGCATCCAACAGCCTTTAAGAGCCTCTCCAGCAGCAAACGGTGATCGTCTAACCGACGATTTATTTGCGCGATATCACAATCGCAACAGTTTGCCATCCTGTAGGTAGGATGACTAGACACGTCCGCCCGGTTTGAGTGTCGAGCGACGAATTATATATGGCGAGTTATATGTGGTTAAGCGCTGCATGTGGAGTGTTGATCTGCCTACGTCACAGACTACAGCCCGTCATTCATGCATCATCCATATACTACCTTCAACCAATATTTCAACCACCATTGCAGGGGTCTTCTTCAGGATTGATGATTTATTTAGTTTGGAGTTTGTTTATTCAGATTATAATAATAATAACAATACATAAAAAAAACTGAATACACCAACACAAAACTAAATAAATCATCAATCTTGAAGAAGACTCCTGCAATGGCGGTCGAAATATTGGATGAAGGAAGTTTGCCACACATTGCTAAACGCAAAAGCTACAATATCAAATCTGGCCGTGAAAACCTAAGAAGTTATGTAAAAGGTCATATTACAGACTAGTAAAAATTAAAGCTATGTTGACGAAATAGAAGAATAAGTAAAACACCTCATTTGTAGATTGTAAGTCGCATGCCATTTTCGATAATTAAAGCATTTTGAGTGAAAATCGTTCAAAATCATTTGACTACAACCTGTCGTTCTGTTTCGAAAGAAATTGACTGAGAAGTGACAATCTTCAAAAGTCACCATTTTAAATAAATATTGTACTTCAGGTGTTCTACGTTCAAAATATTTTTTTCATTTTTACTATTAGGTTTTCAAACAACGGGATAAATATTATTTATGAATAAAGAAAAAAGTTAATAAATGTTTTCACAAAATCGTGATTATTTTAAGTTTTTTTGGTATACCGAACTCAAAACGTCTCACTTGACAGTTAAGCGCTTTTTTCTTGTTATAATAAGACATACACCTTGACTTGCCGTGAAAATGATGTAACTTTTTGTACTTGGCATTGAGCAGTTAATCTTTGATCATTCCTTTCATCTCTCAAGTCAAAGAGTGATGAAATATTATAAACAAAACAATTTTGAGCGTCTGAGTTGAGACTTTTTTTCACAACTGAAATTCTAGGGCTATGATAAACATTTCATAGGCAAAAGTGAAAAATTTATTTCTGAAGATGTTAAATGACAAAATGGGCATTATGTCATGTTCATATATTAAAAAAAATATTTTTTTACTCTTTAAAAAAAAATGTGTAGAGTTTGTTTACGCTTTCCGCATTATATGAATTTAAAAAAGATGAAAAATTGACACTCATTTCAAGTAAAATAATAAAAAAATATTTTTTTCTTATTGATTGTTAATCAATTTGTGGTGAAGAAGAAAGATTTTCACGACAAATTGATGATATAAATTTGGTGTAGATTTGTATGTGTTTAATATATTAAAAATAATTTTACACTTTTATAATTTTCCGTGATAAATACTATGTTCATTGTATTATAAAAAATGTGTTGTCAATAGAATTCGCAGCATTTTTCTTCAAGGCCACATTTTGTAAGCCTTGATTTTCTTTGCAGAAACAAGAAGTGCATAGTATGTGAAAAAATAAAAATAGCTCCAACGTCCAGAATAAACAAAATACGAGAAAAAGGTATTTTTTCAGTCTAATTCGGAATATAGCATCACGTACGAATAATTTTTCAGGTATTCAGAGGGTTCAGAGTAGCGTGGGGTGGTGTTGGGTGACGGCCACACGCCACGTGTCGTGACGTCGGACCATTTTGCCGACGTCTCCGGGTTGCAAATCGGTAAGAATAAAATTTATTCTCTATACATTTAATCCGGCGAGCTTTGGCGCTGAAGGTTTTTCGCGTATGGGAATAGCACTGTCAAATAATGTGTAAGACTATTTCATTTCATCGATTGAATAACCTCTTAAAATAAAATGTAAAATGCCTCATCTTTTCTGCTGGCGCAGTTTTTTTATATGATATATTTATTAAAAAATTATCATTATCATCAGTCTATATCCGTCCACTGTTGAATGTTGGTCTCCCGCATGAGTCTCCACCTTTTTTGATCCTCCACCCTCTACATCCAGGCTACTCGCGTTATTATTCTTATGTCTTCAACTTATGTTGCAGAGAGTCGGCCAGCACTGTGCTTGGCAGCTTGGTAGTCCTCCTATTTATTGGGTAGCCTCCATCTCTTGAGATCTTTTTCGGAACCTTTGTATTCAGAAATGCCTTAAGACATGGATAATAGAAAGCGATATAATTGATTAACGGTAATTTTGTTTTATACATGTTCTAAATATACTACTGGATGCGGAAGGTGGAGGATCGAAGAGGATGGACACTCATGCGGGAGGCCTACGTTCAACAGTGGACGGACACAGGCTGATGATGATGATGATGAAATATGCTACGCTTATAGGCAAGAGGACATGTTCTCAATTTGTAGAAGATATTTAACGGTGATGATGATGACGTTTTGGTCAAAATGTAAATTGGATAAGAATTGTTCAGGATCCCTATTCTAAGGTTTCCCCTGCAAATATTAAACCTTTTCTACGTCTGTTATTTATTTTCGCCGAGAATTCTGGCGTTCTTCTCGGGGGTGGGAGGGATGTAATACGTTTCAGAGTAAATTATGATGTATGCAGTGGTAATAACTTGGGGCGGCTACACAGGTGGGATAAATCCTTATTTAAAGGTATTAGATATTACTTTGAGAAACTACGCGCTGGGCGCTTTCTTGAATGTAAATAAATGCGTAAAATGTAACTCATAGATCGTTAATAATTATGCTCTGACAATGTTTATTTTATCAATTATACAATTATACAACAATAGCCAGCGGTTACAACTCAGTAGTCAAAGCGTTTGCTTTGCAGGCCAAAGGTCGTGGGTTTGATCCCCGACGGAGAATAATAAAAAAAGTTTAAATCGATTTATGAGCTCTAAAATATCCAGGTGAGTGTGAATTTGATCCCTCACCCGTAAAATGCCAGTCATAGCCAAATCATTAAAATTGGGTGTAGACGAAAGTCATTCCGTGAAGACCACCCATTCATAGTAAATTCCTGTAAATAATCAGAATGATGCTTGAATCTCGGGCTGTAGTCTATGAAGTTGGCGGATTAACACTCTACATGCAGTGCTTAGCAATATGCACCGTGGTAAGTGTCATAGACTCTACAAATGAGACTTCAACATTACTATCACCATCTGTCGGTATTCAGATGGAAAGGATTTTCAATCGATTTCTGAGCACTAAAATATCCCCGGTTGGTGTGAATTCGATCCCTCACTCGCAAAATGTCAGTCATAGCCTATTAATCAAAATTGGTGGTATATGAAAGTCGTCCTGTTAACACCACCCATTCACAGTAAATTCCAGTAATAATAAGGATGATGCGTGAATGTCGGTATGTAGTCTACAGCTTTGGCGGATCAACACTCCACAAACAGCGTCTAACCATATGTTACATGGTAAGCGCCATAGACTCCACAAATGTGACTTCAACCTCACTATCACCATCATTCAGCATTCACATATGTGTGTTTACATTTAAAAAATCTAAATTATTATATTCACCAATGTAATTAAAGTTCCATCCTACCCAGTATATATTAGACGGGAGTTTCTACAGTTTATATTTTATATGTTATTAAAAGGCATTAATCTCATACATAAAATTATATACATTTTCTTAAGCGTTTTTTCTCATTAATTTTTCCGTATGAATGAATGGAACGTTTATTTTTTAATAGTCTGTAAATTAAATAGCCATTTGATCGTTCCATTTAACGGTGAAACCTGAAAATAATCCTTCAGCGAGAGGGAGCTTTTATGCGTGGACTTTCATGTGAGTGTAAGGGGGATGTCAATACGCTGCTAAGTAAGGCTTTGCAAGAAATGTATAAAATATACTGAAGCAGAGTTTTATTATTTTCGCAGAGAAATTGCGGATGTAAAAGCGATGCAAAAAAATGTTGTTCTACAACGAAGGGTGTCCTTTACGTAAGTAAATAAAAGCGTTGTTCAGACTTAAGCTTCTAATAAAAAGGTTCTACCTGTCTTCAACTAATTCATTTCAAAAAAATTAAATTACACACCTGAAAAAATTGGGTTGAAATTATAAAAGATTCAAAACGAGTATATTTCTGATATTATTAAAATTATATCGCTTTATATTATTAAGTCCACATAAAGACTAGTTGCTCCAGAGTATGTCGTCAATGCATCTTCCTTGTATTAACTTGTGGCGTAGAGACGTGGAATCAAACAGCAAGTCTAACCCATAAAACAAAGGTCACCCAGTGCGGTATGAAGAGATCCATGCTAAGAGACGACGGGGAACAAAAGTATTAGAGTGGCGCCCAATAACTGGCAAACGAAGTGTTGGCCGACCCCCTGGAAGATGGAATAAATACATAAAAAGAATAGCGGGAGTGCCCTGGATGCCGAAGGCGATCGAAGAAGATGGAGACTCATGCGGGAGGCCTACGTTCAACAGTGGATGGATACAGGCTGATGATGATGATGTCGTCTGTAACGATTCATTCTCAAATATTATGACTCAAAATTTATATTTAGGACTAGAAGCAATGATTGATTTTTATTCTGTATCATGACATATAGCGTAAGTACCATACAATACTTACTATTTTTATGTAAGCACATACAGGAAAATACCAACAGATGGTGATAGTAAGTATGAATGCTCATTTGTTGAATTCTATGACGCTTACCATGATGCATATGGCTAAGCGCTACATGAGGAGTGTTGATCCGCCAACGTCATTGACTACAGACCGAGATTCACGCATCATTCTTTATTATAACAGGAATTTACTATAAATGGTTAGTCTTTACGAGACGACTTTCGTCTACCACCAATTTTAATTAATGCGCTTTGACTGTCATGCTTATAGGTGAATGATCAAATTCACGCCAACCGGGGGTATTTTAGAGCTCAGATTTTTTTTTTAATCTCCGTTGGGGATTGAACCGACGACCTTTGGCTTGCAAAGCAAACGCTTTGACCAATTGAGCTATACCTTCCGGCAACACAACGTTTCGCATCGTTGTACATAATATTACAGCATAATTTTTATTTTTCTAAAAAAAATAAAAATAAAATATTATTAGTACTTGGTCACATTGATAAAATTAATAGCACCCTCTTTTCATAGCAAAGCAAAGAACGGATGTTTTATAATTTAAAATTATGGATATCGTGAGTTTCTCGCGCACGATTCATGACAATATAAATTTTAATTTTATTTCCATGCAAAAAGTGTATGAACAAAATAAACATACAAACGGAATAATGAAAAATGTAAGGGACGAGAATTGAATAAATTTAATGAGAAACTCGTTTCGAAATATTTTATTTAACAAGCTACTGTTGCTTATTTATGAACTATTGTTAGATGTTTTATCTGTTCTGGAATAAAGGAGCTTAGTTTGGAATCCCAATAAATCCAAATAATTCTCATGCTCGATTTTTTTTTTTTATCTATTTTTATATTTACGGTAACTATCCATTCAATTCAATCAATTCCGAACATTACCCAACTATTTTTATTCTAGGGATGCTTTCTTTCCATTCGTTAGAGTCCCGTAGGAAAATTGCTGCTCTCAAACATTCATTTATTCTTCTTCGCGGTGCAATCACAACCCTGGGATTCTTGAATATTTTAACTACTACGTTCCATATAGGAACACCCGTGCTCGAAGCCATCCATTGTTTTTGATCCCAGTTGATACTTGTGGAGCTTTGAGCACTTAGTACAACGGCAATGGCGCTCCTTAATGGCCTATCAGCACACTGCAATCATTTTCTTACATCCTTTTCCTGTTTTGTCGATGGTATTGTTCTCCTAGATCTCTGTGATCTTTGACACGTGTCCCCTTCTTCTTCTTTTATATATTTTTTCTCTTTTGTATGTTTTGTATGTTTATGTATACACTATATTCTTAATTATTCTGTGTACCTTGGAAATGCGATTCTGTTTAATAAATTAATAAAATAAATAGATAAAATAGATAACTGAGTTACCGTTTTTATACAATATATGGATACATTGATGTTATTTCTGCTGACTATCATTGAGTCTCAAAAAAGTGTTCTTTCATATATGGTTGTATTTTTTCATATATGGTTGTATTTTTTCATATATTGATATGAACTCGATAAAGCCCTTGCAGGCTAGTGCGGAAAAGCCTCAAAATGATATTTTTTTTGCCTTTTATTTTTGTTCGCTCGTCTGACACGCATATATATAAAAATATTACTGAAAAATTAAGGTCCAGTTGCCATAAGACGCGGTGTTATAAGCATCATTTTGTTCATTTGATTTTGAAAACCGCAACCTGTTGTGACACAATTTGAGAGAGGATAGTTCGCCAGATGGTCAATTTGTAGTCTTTGAGCGCTGTGACTTTTACTGTGCCGTTCGTGCAACTTTCTGCCCGGGCACTGTCAGATTCAAATCCTTGCTTGTGTTCCGGGGAGAAGACCAAAGTTCAGTCTTTTTGTATTTACCTAAGTGCCAACTTGTTTCTCGACAAATTATTTTCATTGGTGATCTGCTCTTCCGATTCTCTTGATCTGCTCGGTTTGTCACATTTATCTCCTCTCTCTACATAATAACTGGTCATCGTCATCATTTCGTTTCGTAGTCACTATAGTGCGACTGTGGAGACCTGCAGACAGCCTCACACCTAAGATCCTGCTCCATGTGCCCAAAAAGCTGCACATCTCAGGATCTAATGCTAGGCAATACACGGACTATCGATATTGCCAGATACTGGGCAAAATTATTTTAACGTCGTTGACACGAAAAAGAAGAAGATCATAATGATTGTTTATCCATCTGCTGCTTAAATATAGCATGAAATGGTTGAAAATTGCAGCCATAATTATCTGATAGATACAATGTTCTTCACGTTATTTAGAAATTATTTCACTTTTTTTATTGTATGATGACATGTTTCTTCTACGTTGGGTATACATTGTCGATTCAATTAGGCAAGTGAGTGTGTTCCTTTAAATAAGGCAAGGTATGAGAAAGTAGGTGGGTGAAAGTTGTGAGATATGTTTTGTTTTTGTAGTATAAAAGAAAGCAATTACGGATTAGAAAATTTGATGGAAATAATAAAATACTACATATAAGTATTCTTCTTCGTAGTATCAATCCGGTGGATTGGTTTGCAGCAACAGAATCTTGCATCTCGATCTCCATTCCTCTCGGTCCACCGCAACCCTTTTCAGCTCAGCATAAGCACTACAATTCATGTCCTCGAATACTTGCTGCAAATACTCCCGTCTAGGGCACCCTCTACAGATTCTACCCTCAACCATCCCCTCCACAATATCGTGAAGAAGACCATCGTGGCGCATGATGTGACCGATCCATCGGGCTCGCCTCTCTGAGATGGTTCTTATTAGGTGCCTATCTTCCTTGATTATTCTGAGAACCTCATTGTTCGTGACGTGGTATCTCCAGGAAATTCCGAGAATTCTTCTGTACGACCACATCTCAAAGGCCTCAAGTCTTTTTTTATCACTTTCAGATAAGCACCATGTCTCACAGCCGTACATTAAGATGCTCCAAACAAGTATATAAGTATAGAGGTCATTAAAAATCTCCAAACAGAAAAAATAATCGGTGAGTTAATTGTTCTAAAGTTAAAATTTAAGAAATTATTTAACAAAACTATGTACAGTTCACAACAATCACCCAAAACGGGGAGAGCCCATAGGCTTAAATAAAAAAATAGTTCAAAAGATTGATAGGCACATACCATTCTACTTCAAATATTATATTTTATGACATTTCTCTCGTCAATTTCGGAGAAAAAGAAACGCTTAGATTTGAACCTCGAACTAAGCACCTTAGTTCTATTCTTTACACAGCAAAGTCTACCAAGACCAATTCTTCCACCTAAAGAGTTTTATATTATTATATTATTGATACAAAGATGGAAAAAAAAAATTGTTTTTGTTTTCTTGTGACATATTAAAACATGTTCCAGACATGTCCACTTTTTTCGCTTGTGCGAGTATAGTGGAAGGCAATCGTAGTATACAAATACTTATACATATTTTTTTATTCAATAAAAAAGACAAATTATTATACTGAAATATATGTTTGTTAAGCTAATATATCTAAATAAATTTAAAATGTGTTATTTTGTATGCTGAATTTGTGTACCTTTATATAGGTAAGTAAACAAAGTATATGAAATAAGAAAATTAATATTTATTACGGCACTACCTCAGCGTAAAGTGATTAATCAATTAACAAAACAATATAATTCGGGGCAATTCATCAAGCGTGGAGCGACGTGTAGAGGGCGATGCATCACTGGAATGTAAAACCGTAGCACTGGCGTAGCACTGCTAGCACTAGCGTGGCACTTGGTACGGGCGTAACACGGGCGTAAACAAAATGTGCTACGCCAAACCGTGAGCGAAGAGTAGAAGAAGAAGGGGAAGTAGAAATATCAGAGGGGAACGGCATAGGGAACAGCTACGGGTCTCTCAGTTGCCTGCGAGAAGGCCCAGCGAACGGACGTGCGTACGGCGCGAGCTTAAACGCTTCTCTACGAGCCCGGGCAAAACACTCTACAATGATGTTTAAAAGCTCAATACTACAACAGCTCTACGCTCTTCTAAAAAAATGCTTATTTCTTTCTTGAAAACCACAATATTGTAGCTGCTCTGGAAGATATAAAAAAACGTGTTTTTTTTCGGTGCTGATTGATTTCCGTGATGTTTTTTCACGCTTTCGTGGATTACAAAGTGTTTGAACAGTGAAATTAATATTAAGTGAGTTGCATGAGTATTTTATTTAATTGATGGGCTATTTGATTGATGGCAGATCAAGATGATTTTTATTTATTTAAATCGATTTGGATTGGTTATGGTAGCAACTTAACATTAAATTTTTAAAAATAATCATATTAATTTAAGTACATATTATATTAGCTATTATACAATATATTTTTAGTTTATTGCACTAAGAAACCAAAAAAATCAACAAAATGAATCACCATCAACTTTGAAGTACATATGTCTTAAGTTATAGATGGGATCTTTACATATTACGTTAACAATGTATTTATATTGTTTTAAAAAGCTTTCAAGATTTATCAAAACAAATAAATTATTTATACATTTACGAATCTTTATTGAATACTTTCTTGATTTTTATATATTTAAAAGAGAAAAAAATAGTTTATATTAGAGAACAGAAAAAGTCATTATTTTTTCTGAATATATTATATAATTATATATGGATATTTTTTTACATCAATAAGTCAATAAAAGGGTTATTGACTTATTAACATAAAATAGAATAATAGAATATTGACTAATAAAAAAAATCTTTTTCATATTTTTATTTTAAAACCATGGTTTTTCATTCAAAAAATGTTTCTTCAGACTAATTATTCTAAGCAGGGACAGTATACTTATATATAAAATTAAAAAAATCGAGTTTTTTATGAAGCTTACTGAGATGTTCTACAGATAAAGTATATAGTAAATACATTTTAATTGATATTCGAGTATAAATATTTTATTTCAAATAACATAGTTTCCGGCGGGAATAGCTCGATGGTCAAAGCGTTTGTTTTGCAAGCCAAAGGTCATAGGTTCGATCCCCGACGAAGATTAAAATATTAAGGATTTTTAATCGATTTCTTAGCTCTAAAATACCCCGGTTGGTGTGAATTTGATCCCTCACCCGTAAAATGCCAGTCATAGCTTTTGAATTAAAATTGGTGGTAGACGAAAGTCGTCACGTGAAGACCACCCATTCGTAGTAAATTCCTGTAATAATAAGGATGATGCGTGAATCTCGGGCTGTAGTTTTATGAGGTGTTTCTTCACCTCATTAATATTAGCCACGTGTTTCATTACTCTTACTTGTATTATAATTATATTACATTTTTTAATACGAGTATATTATTTAATAAAAAAATCTTAAATTTAGTTACATGCTACCTATTTAAGTTTCACGTTCGATTAAATAACTTATAACACTGTATTAACATTATTCATTTTAAGAATATTTTTTATTTTTCTACAATCATATGGTTACAAAAGCAGATGGTCCTAAAAATATCGATCAATCAGTTCCATCGAATACATTCTTCATAATTCTCTAAAATAACTTATCTTCAAATAAAACATCTTAATTTATTAGCAATACAAATAATTATTGATTTTGTGATTTGTTATTGATTGATAATTCAATTCAATTAAATAATTCAATTCTTCATTTTCTTCAATAACATTACAAAATATTTTGTATTTTAATTCATTATTGAAGTATTTATATATAAGTGAGGCGTTGTAAATGTATTGACACATTTAGTGTCAATGACCTCACACTCAGATTTAGTGTCGGGAGACGCAAATAGTTGGACTTACAACAATAAAAACCATCAATGTAATAATTATAAATATTTTACTGAGGAACTGCATTTTTGATGATAAAAGAACACGAAGAAAATAATTAATTTTTTCTCCGTATCGATAGTTTTTTAAATTTGGATGGCTTAGTTTTGGCAAACTTATAGTGAGCTTAGCGCATTATATTGATAGAGGGTTAACTGATAAAAAAATACTTTATAGAAGACGGCTTGTCGAATAATATGCTCCTGAAGAAGATATTTCAATCAATAGCAACATTTACATTACATATTACTTATATAAATGTAAATTTAATGTTAATACAAATTACATGGAATAATTTTTTTATTAGAACATTTATTCAATACGCTAATCTTCTTATTTATTGATCGTTGATTATATTTAAATATTATTAGAAATTAAATATACTCTTATACATCAAATTTTTTATACGCATCAATTCATTCAGAAAAAATATCAGTAGACGCGCGATTCGAACCACGAGCCTTGGATCTTTTGTTGACTGATTGAATAATAAAAAATAATAATATATATATTCTGAATATATACGATAGAGATATTTATTGTTATACGATGGTAAGAATGGCATAAATACAACAACTTTCGCGCGTCCGTTCAGGAAGAGAAATAGTCGAGTGGACTGCGCGGTGTAAAAAGAATAAGAGCAAAGGCTGGTTCCAAGGCTCGTGGTTCGAAACCCGCATCTGCCGATATTTTTTTTTAATGAATTGATGCGTATCAAAAGTTTAATGTTTAAGTATATGTGTATAATTAATTACCATCAATACAAATCACATACAAACTGATTTAAATAAAAAACTTTCTGATATTTAATGCTTGTAATGATTTTCGTTTAAAATTAATTGACGTCTTTATTAAAAGCACTTTTGCCTTCAGGAGCAGCCGATCCAATAAATATTGGGTTGTTGAACCTTGTACAAGCTGAACATTAAATTACAAAAATACATAAATTAAAACCTTAAAGCAAAACATTATCAAATATAAATATGATTAAATACTTTATATTTTGATTTTACATAAAAAAAGTTTTTTTTTATCAATATTATATTTTTGAGTTTTATTCAGCTATAAACGATAAAAATTTTAGTCAATTTCTGAAAAGGATTTTGGTCAACTTTTGATCGGAAAATAATTAAATATTTTTTTAGCAGACTGTCGGTTCAAAACCCAACCGAGAGTGATTTTTTTAAATCGATATTTATAAATGTAAGCCCTCTGTGAGCTTGAACCACCCTTTAAGGCCAAAAAAGCAATTCGTCGGGCCTCAGGAGCGTCGAGCTGATCATCCGATCTCCTTAAAATAACACCCAAATAGTTCTCTGGCACTACAGCCGCAATTTATGTAAGTTAGCGGGTTCTTGCTCTGGAAGCTTCTGGGACCCATATATGTTCCTATATGTACCTCCGTGTATACGGGTGTCTGAGCTTACAGAACTTTAGTATCAATTTGCGGTGTTCATATGCTCCAAGTATGGAACAGATACGGTAAAAAAAGTTTAAATAAGTTAGGTTAGATGTGTTAATATAACTACGTAGCACATGTAACATAATGCAAATTTTATAATTTGACAATTTTTTTTTTATTCTGTCTGGAAAAATATGAGCCTTTATTTTCTAAGCATCCTGTATTACAGTGAGGTAGCATTGCTTCTATTGCTGGGTTGGTTTGTTTTATTTAAGGGTAGGTTTGATATATACTCACGTGCACATAGCTTCGCGTACGTTTCTCCCCCATAAAATGCAATTACAATATTACATCCCTTTTAATATAATAGAAAGGGTACTAAATACACTCAAATACAGCTTACTAGTAGTTTGTTGCTTTATGATCAACCTTATTCAATCACATTAAAAACATTTTATTATCATTATATAAATTATGTTTTTTTTATTTTTATTGTTTTTTTTATGTAAACACATACAGGAAAATTTCGACAGATGGCAATAGTAATTCTGAAGTCTCATCTGTAGAATTATATGTCTCTAAGCATGGTGCATATGGCTACAATACCCCCGGTTGGTGTGAATTTGATCCCTCACCAGTAAAATACCAGTCATAGCGTATTAATTAAAATTGGTAGTAGACGAAAGTCGTCCCGTGAAGACCACCCATTTATAGTATATTCCTGTAATAATAAGGATGATGCATGAATCTTGGGCTGTGGGCTATGACGTTGGCGGATCAACCACTCCACATAAACTTAGCCATAAGCATCATGGTAAGCATCATAGAATTCCACAGATGAGACTTCAGTATCACTATCACCATCTGTCGGTATTCTCCTGTATGTGCTTACATAAAAAAATAAAAATATATAGATAAAAATTTGAAGATCATGCTTTATTTTCATGAGTATAATAAAATTAATTATTGTTTAAGATTTAACAATTAACAAATGACATGCCAACAAGTTAATGTGACTCGCAAGTAAATATAAACAATTAAAAAGCAATTAACATGCTGAGTGAGAAATGATTCAATTAGTCGTGGATTAGCGGAAGTTCAGTAAAGTACGCCAGGGCGATTAGCGACATTCGTGGTCTGTGTTATTGGTGACTGTGGTGGGGGGATCGTTAATGACGCTGATGGTTCTACGGTGCTCCAGAAAATCGCTGATGATGAAGAGGGTCTACGCCGTAGCAGGGTTGATCCTCACCCTTGCTTGGTGCGGAGTTGCTAACCCTGCGAACAAACACAATGGTGAGTAAGCGATCTTGTACATTTATTTTTATTTTTCGCACAATTTTTGGTAGAATTTCATGATATCTAATGAAAATAATATTAAAATTATTTTACATGCTTTCATTTGTTGAAGACAGGTTTTACCTACGTCGAGTAGCCATTATCGAGTGAATTTGATGACAATTGTACAAGTTTATAAGCTTCAAGTTGTGAGACAACACAAAATTATTAATTTGTTTTTACTCACACCTTGCATTAAGTAAAATCATACACTTTAAATTATAATTCACCTAATAAAAAAACTAAACGTAGCTGTAATATGTCTCAAAAAATGATTGTGGTAGTTTCACCTTTCAACCAAGGCTTCATCAGTTCCAACGTGTATACACGTAAGTGTACTCATACACATTGGATTAATTTACTATTTTATACACGTGTATAAGTGTAAAAGAAAGTTTGAGCACGTCAAAACTGATAAAACCTTCATTGAAAGCGAAACTGGTCTTCCAGCAAGTAATAAAACAGTGCTCAGTGTGATCCTTGAACAATATATAAAATATTTATGTGTTTAATGCACACAAAGCAATTAATTTGAAAGAAAATGTATCGGCATACATATTTGATATTTCCAGTAAATTTACTTTGTATTGAATTGGAAAGAGTACGAATTGTGACTGGGTGTATGTGGAATCTCTTTACAAAGCTTGGGACCGACGAAAAGCTTGCGACTCGCAGATCGCAAAGCTGTTGTGTAAACATCACACCGCGATACCCATCAGGAAAATAACCCCGTTATATTCCCAATTTGTACGCCGATGTTTGCTCGCCGGGCGTTTACCATATTCAAATATTAATACTGGAATAGGAAATGTTTATTTGCCCCGCGACTCGAGTTTTCCAGCCTCACTTTGTGATGAGGCCTCGTAGCTTGTATCAAATGCTTTTGCGAATAAATTGACATATTAGATTATTGAATCTTCAACGGAATTGAATAAAATTATTACAAATTGATAATTATTATCATTAACTGAGAGGTCATATGTTCATGCTTCGCCTTTTAAATACGTCTCAGCCATATCATCAAGGAGACTTAACTGTCCTCCGGTGTAATGCGGGTGTGAGGCGGGTAAAGTCCAGTCCAGTCATATTTTCAAGGTACTGAGAAGATATTAAAGAAGATGATTAACTCATTCACTCGTATATTCGCTCAGATAGAGGTCTATAACGTTCATGATCCTTACATGGAATTTGTAGCCTCATATTACAGCTTTATTCTACTGCTGTAATTTTCAAAATTAACTTACTATATAACTGAATATAAAATATATTGGATTCCTGTTAAAAATATACGAAATATTATATATATTTGCTTACTAGAAAATATATTACAGCATAATATGCTCAAAAATCGATTAAATACCTATCGAAAAGGCGCCGCGTTCAAAATATAATTAAAAACTTCTTCATTCCATACCGGTTGCATGTCTGCCAAAAATTTCCAACATAAAATATCATGCCTTGAACATCTCTGCAACTAGTTCGGTTGCAAAAATATATGGTTCTCAACCACCTTCAGAACGAGATTCCGGGGACTAATCGGCTGCTGTACGAGGCAAATTTTTGGTAATTTGTCGATCAGATTTTTTAAAGAGATACAACGATTATTCCGAAGCCTTCAAGTGTTGAACCGTTCAATTAAAAAGGGCGGCTTTGTCCAAATACAGTGTAAACTTTTTTTTTGTCAAAAATGCGTCTCATTTTAAATATTAACAATTGCTTTACGTGATTCATGTTATACTTGTAAAAAGCCAAAAATCTTGATTTTTTTTTATCTACAACTGTAATTAAAATTTGTAGAATAATGGACCCCAGTGATAATGGCACCTAATTATCGTTGTTCGTCTTGTATTACCGAATTTGAGCATCATTGGATGCGGACCACAACATGTGAAGGCTACCGTCTATTATTAAAAGTATGTCACTAGTCGTGTCGAGCCGCTCCTTAGGAACAAATTTGCCATGCCACGGAAGTGATGGACAAATCATGCAATCCACTTCAAAATATGCGATGTCCATATCGCTTAAAAATATGACTTCTCTTTAAGTCATTAAAGAAGCCTGAAACACTACTAATATCGCTCAGGTATATTAAAATGGCATCATGGAATTTTCATTAGATATCTTTCATTCGGCATTGCTAATATGACTGTCGAATGCCTTACTCAATGGCCATAACTCTCAAACAAATTCAATTCGCTTCACGATTATTTCATGAGCCTATGTCATTTGTATCAAACACTGTTCCCATACTATTGGATTACTCAATCTGCATCAAACTATACGCGAAATGATAATTATCTCTGTAGATTGGTTGTGGACGTCAAAGCACAGCAAATTAGAGTAAAACTCTGACAAATGAAGGCAATTTCAAATAATTGCACGTGATATGTGGAAAGCATTTGATTAATAAAACATCACAAAGTACGGGTATGTAACATGTGCCTTTAGAAAAAAGTAAAAATAGAGCGACATTTTTTTCCGCCGCTTACTTAAAATACCGAAGTTGTGAGCTCAATCCCCGTTTGATCTCTCATTCGTAAAATACCAGCAAACGCCGATCAATTAAAATTAGTAATATACGAAAGTCATCCCGTGAAGACCACCCATTAATAGTAAATTCCTGTAATAATATAGAATGATGCGCGAATCTCGGGCTGTAGTCTATAACGTTGGCGAATCAACACTCCACATGCAGCGTTCAGCCATCTGCACTATGGTAAGCATCAAAGAATAACACAAATGAGATTTCAGAATTACTATCACCATCTGTTGGTATTCTCCTGTATGTGTTTACATTAAAAAAAAATGCTGATGCTTTCCACATATCACGTGCAATTCTTCATAGTAATAATAATTAGTGCTACTTTAAGCCACGAGAAATACTGCTATAATGTATGTTCGATATTTCTTCATAAAAAGCATTCTTTTTTAAAAAAATCTCTATTATTTACATAAAAATGTACCAAAAAATCAATTGGGAGTGTTTTTTTTTGCCGTATGGCGTTGATTTTTCAGTCTGGGGGAATCCCCTTCACTTAGCTGATGCATTTCCTCCCTATTTTATGGCTCCAGAATTCCAGCATCCTCCCCTATTTGTCCATCCAATATGATGGATTCATTGAATGGGATGTCTGGGCTTCAAAAGATGCAAACACGCGACCGTAAGAAAGTTCTTAACATTTTATGCGACACATAAAATTCTGCAATACAGCATTTTGTTGATCATTCAAAAAAGTGATTTGTAGGTATATTATTCAACTATATTTTTTTCGCATATCCATTGCATTTATGGAACATATGGTCACCAAGAAGTGCCGCTACATAGTTCTGTGAGCTGCCATCGTCCATTTCTCGCTCTAGAACATATCTGCACGTAAGGGTACAGCTGGGAAAATATATAGTTCCTGCTCCCACTGTCCATAAATAGTTCCAAAGAAGAATTCCCAGTACTTGAGGAAAGAGCAGCCGTAGTATCCGAGGCATATTTTTGAGTGATTTGTTAATAGGTTTCTGTAAGAAAATTTAAAATAAAAAATAAATTAGCTTGACGTTCCCGAGGCCTGAACTATTTTGTCTTAAGGAGTATTTTTTATTGGATTAGAGCCTCATATTCACGAAAAACAGTGAAATACATTTTTTTTGTCACCAATAATGACTTAAGATATTGAAGATGTGGCAACTGAAAAATTTGTTGTACGTAGTTTTTGATACTAGAAGTTACATTATTCGAATTGGGAGTGTGTATGACGCAGAAAAATCTCAAAGCACGTGCGTCTATGATAAAACGATTATTTTACGATAAAATTAAGTAAAAAAATGTCTATAACGTTTATTGACACCTGGATCAATTGATCTGAAATGTTATGCGATGAAACTGAAATATTGCCATGATAATTGAAAATCACTGAACTTTAATTTTCCAGGCGAAATATTTTCAGCGTCATCGCGACTGGTTAAGTACGCGGATTAATTGAATTGTTAAACGAATCAAATCGAAATTCGTTAGTTCGCATAATTGTTTTATTCATTTAATATCGCACTTAATGAAATATTGGAGATTTATAGAAAATATTGACAGTTTTATTGACTGCACCAACTTCAAAAATATTGAATAATTAACCGTATTGTTAATATTGAAATGATAGTATCACTGTTTGTTTATATTTTCAAATACAATGTTAAAAATATAAAATATGAATGTATTAATATAATTTAATAAAATATATCTGTGCAAGTATCTGGGATGACGTGAAATTGATCGCATAATCGTAATAGAAAAGTCGTTACCTTTTGACGGAAATTAGTTGTCAAATTAGATCGTATTATGAAAACAACTTAATGTGAGTCGCTCTAAAGAGAAAAAATGCGTTGGTCAACTCGATAAAGCCTTTTCAGGCTGGTGCCAAAAAACCTCGTTTTGCGATCCTTTGTCTCTTATTTGCGTTTGCCCGTCTGATATGCACACATATAAATGTTAATCTATATTTCAGATTTGAGAAGTTGTAAAGCCCGGCGTATGCATTCACCAGTTTGTTTTGAAAATAATGATATGTCATGTGAAAGCGTATAGTTCGTCATATGGCCGCTATGTAGTGTTTGAGCATAGTGGTTGTCACTGTAAGCAGGATTGTCTGTGTCTCGGACTTAAAACCGAATTCGGTCGATCTTTCTTGCTTAACGTAAAATAAATGGCAAATGTGTTTTTCAACAAGTTTTTTGCTGTTGCAACCTGCTTCTCATTCATTCACCACGCATCGAAATGACAATCCCGTGATCTGAAGTCACATTTATTAGACGGGGGATGTCAATCCAAAATGATACATTAAGAGTTTATATAAATACACATAATTATATGGCAAACAAAAAAAGTTTCAGCAAAAATGGCTAAGATTTCTATAATGGAGGTAATATCACGATTTGTCAAGCTGAGCGCTGTATGAAAGCTCACCGTTGGCTACCGTGACATCCGCTTCCGGTCGGGCTTCATTTAAGGCTTTGCGGGTGCAGCAGTGGATAGACGTTAATTACTCCGCGAGCGACGAGCAATGTCGAGCGGCCGAGATCGCTTCCTTTGAGAAACACCTGCGGGAGCTTTGGCGCAGCTTTCGCGATCATGAATAATTTGAAAGACAGCTTTAAACAGGTAACATGTAAGCAGGTGCGCGATATAGCATTTGACTGAAACTATTGTCGGAAAACTTGGTGTGTGTGGAAGTGTTGTAATCTGTGGATTACTGAGAAGGAATCGTTATGCGTGTTAAGAAGTGATCAATGGAAATACACGGACATTCCGAACATATAAAGAAAAAAAAGAAAAACACAGTGTGATTTCACGGGGAATTCAATGTCAACGTAAGTAATCTTTAATATTTAAGCAACATTGATGGTTGAAAGGTTAACAGAGTATTTTCATTAGATTTGAGTTGAATTGATTACGAGATTCTATGTATAAACAACTTAAAGCAGTAATTTTTACAATAATGAATGGTTACTAGTAGGTAGTTGTAACTTGATCAGTCGTAGAATGGGCGGCTGATGATTGATTAGGTTATGGAGACGGTTGAGAGATAAGAGAGAAGAGATCTGGTCCGTATGATCGTCTGCTTATATAGAGCCTGCCCAACTCCCACCTGATAGGTACAATGGTATTTGAAGCAACCTCTGATAACGGCGATTCTAACGAAATATATGGGACATAGATACCAATTAATTAAACAGAAGTCCGCCACAATATTTAATTATTATAAAATATTTTATTATAAAATAAAATATACTCAGCATTAACATGTATATATTTATATATTCTGCCTAGTTGAAGTGAATTCTTGCTTAAATATCACAGTAACTTGCGCCTCGTGTCACGTTATTTCTGCTTTCCAAGCTCTGGCTTTTACATTTTTTGTATAGTTTTTGACATATTTATACAACACCGAGATTCTAAAAATCTGCGAAATTCAGCTATATATCAATAAATCACAAGACGTCTCTGCACTTGAAAGTCCATCTGAGAATATATATGGTTCCCAACCACCTCAGAGGAAGAGCTTCAAGGAATTGAAAGATGGCAAGTGTATCGTCTGAGGCATATTTTTATGTGAATTGTTCAGTCAATCAGATTTTTTACAGATCAGATGATTACGCCGACAATCCTGTAGAATGGACCATTTGGTCTCAATAAGCGACTCAAGCCAATCAGCGACGTGGTTAGCAAGTTTTTGTCCGTGCCTAAAGTTGCTTAACTTCAGAACCGGGCTTACAATGTGCTATTATCGCTGGATAAATATTAATAACACATCTCTTAAATTGTCCATAAGTTATAAGACAGCATTTAAGAATTTGGAATTAAATTCGAGCTTAAAAAAAGTAATCCACTCAAATCCAAAAACTTTCTCTGAAAAAAAAAAGTGATGTATATAACTTCTTGGTAGCCGTCTGATAGAGCACGCGTTCAAATATGACAAAATGTGAGGATGGTCTCTCTCTCTCTCTCTTTTCTGTGTCCGAAATTAATGTCTCAAGCCTTTTGGCCTCTCTGTCCTCTGCGGTGGGGACCAATGTGGGGACCGAACCTCACCCACGCGGTCCCCTCAAAGCCCTAACACATAAATATTCCAGGTTTGTCCCGAGGGGCTCGCGACTATTATACTTCAATTTCGTACGGCTACTTTCGCTAACGAGAGGATTATCGAGGGGGCGTAAAGTCCTAAAATTTTGTCCAAGTTTTTTATGTGCATATATAATTATTTACGTGAAAATGTAGATTGCAACGCATATCGATTGATTCTACGTGAGTAAAAGATTCAAGAAGAGAGTGTAACGGGTTAAATTTTCTACTATTTAAATTATTAAAATACACTTTTGGTGCATGCTTAAGTATTTAATAAAAAATATTGACTGAACATGTAGTTTTGCATAGTAAGTCAATAAGTTACACGTAGATAGAAAACTCAAGACGAGTTTTTGAAATGATAATATATTTAAAGCATCTCTCTCAGCAAAGTGAAATAAACCTTTTAATATGTTTTTGTACAAACGACATCCTTTTTTCTTTTCTTGATTAATTAATTTATATAACAACAAATATGATATTTTTTTAAGTTAACAGTAAGCAACATCTTGTTTGACATTTATGTCGGCAAAAAAATTGAGAAAAAATGAACGATTGACACTTTGATTCGAACTGCGATCTTTGCATACACCGTTATGATTTATTTACTTAACGTTGATCCCTCAGCCATTTTGAACTGATCATCAAGTTAAGAAATCAACACGTATTACATTTTATTATTTAATAGATAAAATTAAGGTTATCACCTGACAATGTTTGGTAAAACTGCATAATTATATTATTAATAATTAAATATACATATACTATACATAAAATTCTTTTTTCAACGCGTCAATCCAAACACAAAAATAACGGCAGAAGCGGGATGCAAGCCGCAATAGAATATTGAAATAATAAAATAATATTCTAAAAAAAAATTTAAAAAAATCCATATAATAATGTCTCCTTGAGACAATATCAAGAAGGTAAAATTATTAATCAGTGACACAGGTAAATGATTGGTTATAAAGTCCAAGTCGGAACTATAAGTAGTCGTTTCTCATCTATTCAGTCTATAGTTTGGTTCGAGACCCGAGTGGTACTTACTAAAATAAATAGACTGTCGGAAAGTAATAATATTAAGCTTGTGAATAAATGAAGACTGATTGAATAATAAAAAATAAAAATATACATACTTTGAATATATACTATAGCGACATCTATCGTACGATGATAACAATGACATAAATACTAGTTTCAACGTGAGTCGGTCCAGGCATAGTAATAGCCGAGTCGGCTGAGTGGTATGAATACCTGGGCATATTGTTGGTTTCCAAGGTCCGCGGTTCGCATCCCGCTTCTGCCGTTATTTTTGTGTTTGGATTGGCGCGTTGAAAAAAGAATTTTTAATAATATTGTTATATAGTAAATGATCTATAAAAGTAGATTAAAATATTGAAATAATAAAATAATATTCTAATAAAAATTTAAAAAAATCCATATGCATAATTATAATTTGAAAATTAATTTTAATTAAAAAAAAAAAATAGTTTTGATTCACAATTTATTTTAAATGATTACATGTTTCGACCTTCCTGGAGACCTTCTTCAATAATGAAAAAATAAAAACAGGCAGTGGCTTATATAGGTATGGACAATTAATTACTTCCTACAAACATATTGACAGGTTGTATATGTGTGCGGGTAAAGCAATTGAAAAAAGACATTATAAAATTAATGGGTATGTGGTTTTCCTAATGTAATAAGTCATTATATAAAAATAAAATATTGTTTTAAATTTAAAAAAGACATTAGAAAATTACTGGGTATTTATTCTTTTAATGTATTAAGCTTTTATACCTGTACAATATAAATTTTGTTTTCAATTTCAAAAAGACTATAAAATTAGTATTTTTTATATGGTTTTTTTTAATTTTTATTAGAATATTATTTTATTATTTCAATATTCTAATCTACTTTTATAGATCATTGACTATATTACAATATTATTTCTTGGCTTCTGCCATTATTTTTGTGCTTGGATTGACGCGTTGAAAAAAAGAATTTTATTTATGGTATATGTATAGTATTTTTTAGTTTAACAAATACTCAGTATAGTAACTTCAATTTAAAATTACTGAGTATTCGTTATTATGCCGTATTCAAGGATAGGTCGGAGTTTTTTTTTACAAATAAGTTGATTATCTTAAATAAATTCTTAAGTTTTCAAGGCCAGATTTGATATTGTGGCTTTTGGGCTTAGCCGTGAGTGGCGAACTTAAATAACGTAAAAAATAGATAATCTGAACAAACCAACTTAAAACTAAATAAATCATCAATCCTGAAGAAGACCCCTGCAATGGCGGTTGAAATATTGGTTGAAGGAAGTTTGCCACACACGACTAAGCCCAAAAGCCACAATATCAAGTTGTTTATCGTTGAAATACCGACGTGATCTGTATTATACGCCTAGTTTTATAGAATCGAGACCGGCTTTATACTTAATGCGGATATGTATTAGTTATAGAAGATGTTTGTTCGCAATTTAAAGTATATTTAATCAAGTTTATTGCTTAAAATTCAGGTATTATTTATTACCGATAATGTATTTTTTTTCGTCGTAACATTAAGTTGTGTATTATTTTTTGTATGATGTTAGGGTATAAAATTTCATACCTCTACGAGTTTTGTACTAAAAACATTCATGTCACTGTGAGCTTTAAGATTTCACAAAGTCATGTACAAACGTTTTCAGCATATCTGTTGAGGCCTTTAAAAATAGATGCAGAAAAGACGTGAAGGGACTAATAAATGATGTTGGAACCTTCACGTACGCAACTGGAGAGTTAATTTCTCCAAGCCGTGACGAGTAGCTTTCTCTCAATAACGTAGACACTGAGCGTAACTTTCGGGAATCCTGACAAAATGTTTCAGCGGTACTTGAATGCACAATGATAGTTACTATTTGATTGTTACTATTTATTAAATTATTTAATCATTATTCAATCAACTTCAGCTGTTTAACTCTCAGGAGTGAGCTGTCCTTGAATCCCAATGGAAACTATATATATAATGTAAACGGTGGTTCTGCGGGATTCAGAGTTAACATAAGATGAGACGAAGAGTATTCATGATTATATACACTTGAAGGTTTTGAAAGTAGATTTGACTTTAAGAGAGTGGACAAGGCAACCATACGTACTACAGGCGGTTAAAAAGTAAAGGGTGGACCTGGTTAGGACACATATATCCGATGGCGCAGGAGAGTATAAAATACAGCTGCCTGTTTCTCAAGCCTCCGCGTTCGTACTGGAAGGCTTTCTTTCTATGCATAAAATGTACTAGGTGGAGTTGCGCAAGACAGAATTGACAAGGAATGAGGCGAAGACCATGGCTGTTGACAGAGCTTTGTGACAACAGTTTGTGACGACCATATGCTTTATTTAGGGGAACTAACACGGAAATAATGATGGTGATAGCTTTTTGTTCTGTGTTGAAATTTACAGGAACAAAACGATTTTACATCTTTTTCATAAGTGTCAATTATTTGATTTATACTTATATCATAGTAACATTTTAGGTAATAGCGTCTTTTCTTAATTTAAAATAATTTATGAATAGCTCGGATAAAAATAAATATGTAAAAAATATTCATAATTATTATGTTCTCACATTTTTTCCATGAAAGTATCCTGACATTGTTCAAACATTATATTCTTTATAATAACTCTAAGTAGCTTTCAAAAAAAGATAAAATATTGTTATCATGTGTCTCAGCATTATGTTAATAAACCTCATCTTTCCACTTCCTCGTTTATACAACAGCCTTTTTTTAAGCTCCTGCACATACTTCAAACTTCTTCAATATGCAATATAGCCTTTGTTTGAAGAAGGTTTTTCCTGCCCTTAATAAGCTTATCGATCCTTAATAAATCCCTTTTGATATTATTATTACTTGTTTTGATATTAATTTAATGTATATTTTAAAAATATGCATATCCTCAAGCTAATCATTGTCACAGACGCTTTTGATATACATATACGAAAGAGATAATTTGACTTTTTCGTTGACAATTTAAGATTTTTCCGATAAAAAACATAATTTATGTAATTTTTGAAAGCCGATATACTGTATTGAAAAATGCTTTACGTAATGAAATCGTCAGGCTAATCATCGGATTTCTAAAAATAATCCAGTTAAGAAGTTTCTATGTGGACATTCGGGAGCAGAGATGATAAAGAATAGTGATAACTGACATGAACTGAGAGGTTATTTGTGGTGACCATTCCAGATGTAGAATTGATAGGAGAATATTTTTTCTCTACGTATTTCCAGTGTGATATTTGCGCGTTTTATTCGATCTCGTAGCCACTCCAGTGTGCAATATAGACTCTCTGCTTGAAGAAAGAAGGTTTTCTGGCTAGAACCTTTCCCACCCCTAATGAGCCGTTCTACCCTGGGAAGAAATCCCTTTCGATAATTCTTTTCCGCTTCTTCGTTTTCATTAGAAGCCTCGCCCAACTCTTCGGGAAAAAGCGGACGCTGAAAAAGTGGCGATTAACGCGAAGAAAACATATTATGTGTTTGTTTCAGACAGCCTAATTAATTGTCTGTTTTCTTCTGTTTAACTTATTGTTTAATCACTCACGGCTAATTTCACGTTAATCGATGAAAATAAGGAAATAATGATTAAAACAAATTTATTTTTATTATGTAGAAAATTTCACGTAAAACATTATTTTTACAGCTCATTTAGAAATCCGTTTAAATAATTAAATATATTTATAATTTCTACGATGTTCTTATATGGATCACGTTAAACACTATTAATTAATAGTTTTTTTTATATTTTACGATCCATTTAAAACATTTAGATTTTTTATGATCGCCCATAACACTGAGTTGACCAGACGGGCAAGAAATATAACAAGGATTATATTACACAATGTTATATAATCAGCTAAAGAAGGTTTTACACGGTACGAGATAGTAAAAGGTTTAGTGGAAGTAATATTTTGTAGGAATAAAAAAAGGGCGTAATTCGCGACGACAGTTTTATGGGCGTATTAAATAAACCTTCAAAAATATGTTATTATATAAAAAGAGGAAATCTTATGAAATGTTTATTTTTATACCAAACCTTTAACTATTAAGTTTTATGTTTTTTAGCTTCTTCAGTTATCATGTTTTTGTTGTTAACCCCCATTTATCAATGGTGATTCCATGTCACTGGGATCGTCATTGGAACGCGTGGTGAATGGATGTAGCTAATTGACAAAACAGGACTTGTCAAAACCGCGTCTTGCCGCGTCTCATAGTTACTTAAATCAAAAACATAGGCTTGCATCTTTATATTTGCGTGTCATACGAGCTAACAAAAATAAGACGAAAGATTTTATGTCGAGACTTTTTGGCAGCAGCCTTCAAGGGCTATATCGAGCTGATATCAACATATATACAAATATGAAACGTTAAAGCATAAACGTAATCTTTAAAACCTGAGAAATAACCTTTTTTAAATTATAACAAAGCTGATTCTCTATACCTCGTAGTCTTTCAAAAATATAATTATGCTTTAACCTCAGCGTCACAAAGAAATTTTTCATGTCTAGTTTTCAGAATCATTTCGTATTTCTTTGTTCAGCAGTGATTTGGTGGAACGCTGAATCGTTAAATATATCGTTTTATTTTACCTCTGGCAAAGTTATAAGGCATTATAATTTTTTCTTAGGCCGATCGTGCCTGAAGAAAATTGGCCTGCGTGACTAGTGCATTTTACTAAACCCATTTTACGAACAAAAAGCATAATGTAAAATGGCTCAGAGTTAAACTAGAAGGGGTAATGTAGGTTGGAAATTTACTGAAACATAAATTATGTTTTATATATTATATTTTATTATTATTGTCATATTGGAATTATAACTTATTTTCAACACAAAAAATGTGACCTGCGTGAAAGAAATTCAATAGCATTCTTTATTTTTATTGCTAGCTGACCTGACGAACTTTGTTTTTTTTTTCGTAATATCACGCAGGAGAGAACAACCGGTCGAGATCAGTGCACTCAAAAAATAAGATTTTAACTAAGTAGCTATTCGACATACTAAATCATTTATAGCGAAACTCAATCTTACTCGCACTAGTTGAAATTATTGCAAATATTATTGTATGCATTGAAAATTAGCGTTTCGTATTGAGATTCATTATTTAGTAGGTATATATCCGACCGGAATGAAATATATTTTACCTGAAAGCTAATACTCTAGGCTACAAACATTAGTCTCAACTACCGGAGTGCTTAATTTAATTATTGATTAATGCAGAAAACAAAAGGGCCAATAAAAAAATACAAATAGTTATTAGAACATGAAACAAAAATAATTAAAAAAAAAGTGATACACCTGTATGCCACGAAATGTTGTTTTAATGTTCAATCCTCATAAATTCTTAGTATTCTAACCTTCAAATTATTTGCCGAGACATGTTGTCAAAAATTTATTAATATTTTTAAAAATACTGCTAAAATAACAAAAACCTTTAACCTTTTAGCGAAACGTCGGCCGTACGGCGACGTCGCGCTGCTCTGGAGACAGGCGGGCCTGCTCGACGTGTCGGTAGTGATGTGTAGCACTGCGCTTTTTCACATATGTATCGGTTGGAATGCGGAGTAGTACAATTATAATAATGTTGTGTATGTGTACATGCCGATTTATATTTTCTTTCTATTCTGTTTAATTTCAATTTGGATGATGGCACTAGTGTCTGCATACTCGAATATTTCATACAAAAAGTTAAATATTAAAGCAACGGAAATAAATTTTGTAAATTATTTACACGAATCAAGTTAAATGAAAAAAACAGTTCGTCAATGTTAATTCCTTTTGTATTTTAAAATCGCTTATTTCCATTCAACCTAAGACATTTTTGTGCTGAAAAAAAAACCTTTATTTTTCTCACCTTTCAGGAAAATAACAAAACTCCTGTAAGGGACCTGAAAGCTGGGGTACGGAAATGTGTCTCAGAAAATTTTCCGAACACTTTCTATAATTTACGTCCTGAAATACACTAGGCATAATTTAATATGCGAGTTTTTCCGTTGAAAACGTCTTGTTTTTCTCGAGTCTCGACGCCTGGTAATCATATTTCCACGGTGCTGGAAAAACTCCGCTTCTTAAAATTGAAAATATCGATTTCATGCAGGAATTCCGGGCCACTTATCGACTTGCGTATTTTAACCGACGAAAATGTGTCTTTTATGTAATTTCCAGTACCCTAATTTAACATCACCGAAAAAAATATTATTGCCAATGATTGCGATGAGTAAATGTTCCATTTACATCATCATCATTATCATCATCATCATCATCATTCAAACATACACCAAAGCAAAATTAACGTTAAATTTCAAACAAGTAAGCGTTGGAATACTCTCCTGATTTTTTCTTTCTGTTAAATGCAATATGTATCTCTTCAGATAACAAATCAAAAAATAAGTTACAAGTTATATAATAAGACAGGCATAGATAGAAAAGTTGGTACAATTGACAAAACAGAGGTCCGCCACATTATTAATATTTTAATTTGAAAAAATATGGTCACTAATAGATCAACGTACGAAAATATGAAAAACCAGCCGTAATGAAATCATCATCGATTTTCAGACATATTTAAGCCACTCGCATATTTTCATCCCTTGCCGTGGAAAAGTAATAAGAAAAATTGTTAACGCGTTAGATTATATCAACAATATCCTCATATATTAACATGGTTTATTGGACTTGGAATTTCCATCACGATAGCGTATTGCATTTTTCAAACATTTTTTTGAATCCATTTTCCATTAGTCTATTTTTAGATTCATTTTTTTGTTATTCATGTCTGCTGAAAGGTAAAATTTAATGCGTAATACGTTTATTTTAATCTACGTATGAAAATGATTTTTTTTTATGCACAATGTAATTTTTATGATAAGATGTATGAGCATGTGAGATGGCGAGAAGAGCACCACATGGTGAAGATAGCTCTCAACATACACACGCTGTGAAGAAGACTTGCAAGGCCACAAGCAACCTGGACTTCAACTGTAGACATGGATCTCAAAACTCTGGGCTTGACCGAAAATGCAACGCAAAAGAGGCTGACATAGCGAATGCGCACAAGAAGAGTCAACCTCAGATGATCGGAAATGGCGAAGCTAAAGAAGAAAAATGTTATTTGTATGTTTAATATTACAAATGAACGTCCTTTACATTAAAAAAAAAAAAAACTTATCATTTTACATATTTTAAGTTAATGTTAACGTTCGTATTCGTTTTTATATTTCATAACTAATTACTCCTTAATATTGTTGACATCTTTGTTACCAAAGGGTGACTCCATATCCCCGGGATCGTCATCGGTACGCGTGTTGAAGTGAAAGAACAAAAAGAACTTTTCGAAAAGCACGTTGAAATATATCTAAGATACTAATAATAACAGATTGACAAACTTCAGCCATCTGCCCGGGACAAAGCTTTCTGCGCTGCTCACAGGTTCCGGGCAGACTACAATTGACTTGGCCGTGACAGCCCACCGCCGAAATTAACATAGCGCCTAATCACGTAATGTCGTGACAGGTAGCGCCCCCGTGATAGATAGCGTCATGTCACAACTTGTGTCACTAACATTTTTTTATATGCGTGTCTAACGAGCGAACAAAGTTAAGAGGCGAAAGATCGAGGCTTTTTGGCACCAGCCTGTAAGGACTATATCGAGTTGATATCATTGTCGTGTATAGTTTTATGTGAGTTAACCTTTTACACAGCGAAACCCAAAATTGGTTAGAAAACGTATATTGTACCAATCGCAATCGTTCTATTTGAAACGTTAACTTTTTTTTTTAATTTCGTTGTTGAAAACGCTTTCTGGTTATTTTTAGTTTCAATCCAACAAAATTTGCGTTGATTGGTCGAAATATAATGAAAAATTATTCAAGGAAAAATTAAAATTGTAATGAATATACTATATTAGCTATTAGGAATTTGACTTTGCTTTAGAATATTACCCAACTCTTTTCCTTCTAGGGATACTTTCTTTCCATTCGCTAGAGTCACGGAGGAAAATTGCTGCCCTCAAACATTCATTCCTTCTTCTTCGCGGTTCAATTTACAACCCTGGGATTCTTGAATGTTTTAACTTCTATGTTCCAGATAGGTACACCCGTGCTCGTAGCCATCCATTGTTTTTGATCCCAGTTGTTGATGCTTGTGGAGCTTCAAGCACTCAATTTGGTACAACGGCAATGTCGCTCCTAAATGGCCTACCAGCACACCTCGATCCTTTTCTTACATCCTTTTCCTCTTTTGTTGATGGTATTGTTCTTCTTGATCTCTGTGATCTTTGACACGTGTCATCTTCTTATTCTTTTGTGTTATTTTTATTTTTTATTATTTTCTCTATTTATTGTTTATTTATGTTTACTCTGTTTCTAAATATTTGTAAAAATTGGAATTTCGATTCTGTATATAAATAAATAAATAAATAAAATAAGAACATATTGTGATTTTAATTTTGTCAAAACAACTTTTTTAATAATCATAACAAATGTTGATAGGTGGTGTTTAAGCGAGAATATATTGAATGCCATATAGTTCATTTCAATGGACTGAAATCGTGATGGACGGAATAAAGGCGTGTTACTCAGGGAAAATGAATGTTTTTTAAAAGGGTCGACACTAGTACATTAAAAACCCCTCGTTGTCCTTAAAGCAACATTTTGTTCTCTACATCGAAACAATCTGCCCGCGTTCTTCTTCTTCTTCCATTCTCCCATCGTTCCACTCCGCGGCAGTTATTTATAGTCCTCAAGTAATTTACGGCCGATGTAATTTGAATGTGCAGTTAATAAATAAAGCCGCCCAACCCGCGCCATTTTAATCCGTATAAAACCCTCGACAGATGATTTTTTATACATTCATATATATATTTACTCTCCGCCCATTTGTACAATGAACAAGTCAAGTAGCAAAGCTCACAGACAAGTGATGGATCGTGAAAACAACATTGTGAAGTAATTAAATATGCACATACTATACATCAAATTTTTTTATACGCATCAATTTATTCAGAAAAATATCGGCAGAATCGGGAGGCGAACCTCGGGCCTTGGAATCAACCTTTGCATAGGTCTTTATATACCGCTTAACCACCTCGGCTATTTTTCCATATGAGCTGACACGCGTTAGAACTTGTATTTGTATCATTGTTATTATCTTATGACGATAGATGTCTCTATAGTATATTCAATCAGTCAACATTCACTCACAAGATTTTTTAATATTATTACTTAACTTTGTGAGTCAAGTGTTTTGTGACAATTTTTTTTTGTCAAAGTGTACGCTGATGCAGTGGAATCATTTGAATTTCACACTTGGGAAGGAAAAATGCGGACAGCGTTTTGTTTTGAACTGTACTTAGTTAACAGATGGACTTGTGAATATTATCTGCTATTTTACTCTATTTCACTCAGCTGCTCTTCACTTCTGTGTATTGTCTTCAATAAAGTCTGACGTTTAACATCGTCTGCCATTTTCTGATGCGTCACGTGACTAAAAGCCCATAGACAAAACACCATCTTTGTGATGACTTTGAAACTACTTTCACTGTGTTGACTGTAATTATTGTAATTGATAGGTGCCTTTGAATCTGACTTTCAAAGTAATTTTACTGTGTGTACTGTCATTATTGTATTTGTGATGTGCAACCACCAAGGCTGGCAGCAATAGATGTGATGATTGAGTAAACATGACGCTGCACCAATGCCCTGGAACTCGCTGCCGCAAAGCATAAGAGAACTTAAAGTGCGAATATCCGTTTCACAGTTTTGTAAGCTGATATTATCTATGCATTGTCCCAGAACACCTGTGTACTCGGAGATCCACGTGGGAACATAGATGATTCCCGGCAACATCTAGGGCAAGAGCCCGGCTGGTAAAATAGAACGAAGAAAAAGATTCTCATCATCACTGTCTTCATGGATGTTTTTTTACGGTCATATGCTCCATATTCAGAATAAATAAGCCGGAAATAATATGGTAAGCTCATCATCACCGTCATCACCATCATCAACACCATATCCGCTCTCCTAGCTGGAACATATGGTATTTACAAGATTCCGCCACAAAGGTCTGTCAGTCACCATAATCCTCGCCTTATTGGCTAAGTACATTATATGTATAGTTCCCAGCGGTCTTTCAGGACGGCGCTTGTACAGGGTCTTGAAGAAAATACAGTGCCTGTATCGTCCCCGTTCTTCTTTTATTCTCATAGTCCTTAGTTATTTATGGCCGATTTAATTTGACTATGGAGTTAATAAATAAGACCGGCCGACCCGCGCCATTTTCGTCCGCAGAAAAATGCCCGACAGACCGGAAGTTACAAAAATGCAAATGGCAACGCAGTGTTTTATTACCCAAGCATTTTGGCATTGTTTTACGATTTTGAACTGAACACGCTAAATACCGAAAACTATCCCAATAATCGATTGTATATATGTATATTATGTATTCTTATATATATTTTTATATATGCGTGTCCGACAGGCTATATCCAGTTGATATCAATATCAATTATGTTCTTTAATTTATTACTGTAATGTTTTTGCTTAGTTACGATTCACACTTACATATATTAAGTAGGTTCATTCATAAATTGCATGTGTTTCGTCAACTGTACGTAGGTGACAAATGCTAGAGTAATTGTCATTGGTAGATCAATACTCCGCATGCAGCGCTAAGCTTAATTTGATTGGCAAGCATTAGCATACAGACGACTCTGTTAACTCATAGTGTCAACTTGACATCCAAGTCTCTCGGTTAGCATTCTCTAGCGTGTGTTTACACTAACTAAATGTCATAAAATTCAAAGATCATGACTTATTATCAAGCTGACTTTCAACATTTTCAGCACATTTATTACAATATTACGTGCATCAGCAGACAATACAGCTACAAGTATATTTGTGAAATATGTGATAAAATTAAAATGACTATGCTAAAAAAGAAGCGCCTTCCGTCATTACATGTACCAATATTACATACACGTCTTAATTTCTCAGTTCAGTAAGTGGAAGCAATTGGCAAAGAAGTCCAGCGCTGTATAATGAGAGAAATGTCATAAAATATTAAATTTGTTGTAGATTTATAAGTGTGTATCAATTTGTTAAAAATAATTGTATTCAACTTCAATTTTTTATCAAGTATAAGAGTATTGAAATATACTCGTATAATAAAATTAAATAAAATATAAAAACAATTAATGTGTGTAAGTATGATTCCTAATTATTATAAAACATATGTTTTATGGCATGCAATAAAATATGAATGGATCACCACCAGTTTACTAACTGTGTGTTGCTGATCAGAATGAGTGTGTACTTAAGAGCAAATAGTCCAAAACTGTCGCGCTAGTCATCCGATCTACTTAAAAATATCCTATTGAAAAAAAATGCGTCAGATACTGCACTTAAGTGACTTTATGTTTTCAATAAGAACTTCAGCTGCAGATATGTTTTAAGACCAGGAATGGACAGTGGATACTGACAAAACTGAGTGATGGCAAGTTCCTCTTGTTAGTACAAGGGTTTTTTTTAGATACAATCTGAGAAAAGTGCGTTGAATTTATCGAGCACGAAGGCTTTGTGGCCACTAAAAAAACCTACACATATATAATTTTCGATCGTATTTTCGATGAGAGAATTTATCTTCCATATCCATATCTTTTTAACTGGTAAATGCGATTTCAATATCTTTCATATGTTCATTATATGTAGCACTTATTTGTAGTAGCCACAATTGTTCAGAAAAGACTTCTACTGGAGTAAATAGTTGCTAATTGATCAAAATCTGAATGAGCTCATATCGAGGAGATTTTACTGTTCTATAGTGTTATGCGGGTGTAAAGCGGGTGAAATCCACTACAGTGACGGAAAATTGCGGTGACCATACAAATGTTCTAGAAATGAAACGGATACGGGAAGGAAAAATTGTTTTTTTTTTTTTAAGTTCATCCATTCGGTATTCAGTGGGTTGAGGGAGCGGTATTCAAACCTTGTGTAAGTTAAATCATAAAACCTCGGAGCTCGTCACTCCTTATTTTATGGATCGTGGCTGTAAGAAAAACGACCGATATTAATATTTTTTATGCGAAAATATGCAAAAGAATGCTGACAGTTTTGGAGTCAGCTATTGGTTGTCTGTAATGTTATGGATTATTACTTTTTGGTATTGTTTACAAAAGGAAATCTGACATGTTGAATATATATATTTTTAATTTTTAATATTTATTCCATAGATTATTTAACTTACGGATCAATATTCTGGGCTCGCGCTGTCCTAGAAGGATGTCAGGAACAATATATATAATGTAATCGGCGGAGCTGTGGGAGTCAGAGCTCACAAGAGTTGATGCGAGGACAAAGATGGCTGACAGGGCTTTGTAGTGGCGGTTCGTGATGTCCATATGCTACAGTTAAGGGAGCGCACATAGTGATGGAGATGATAATGATAAAATTTGTAAGTCACGGGAAGGTCTCAGCCACTCTCTAATAAATAGCTTTTTGCGTGCGTCCAGTAACGGGTCACCATCTGAATCTCCAAAAACACGACGAAGCAGGGAGGCTACGAGCAATCTAAAAACCAGACACTGGCGTTCTGTCAATACCTGTTTTCCATACGTATCGTATATTTTTATTTATTTATTTATATACAGAATCGAAATTCCAATTTTTACAAATATTTAGAAACAGAGTAAACATAAATATACAATAAATACAGAAAATAATAAAAAATAAAAATAACACAAAAGAATAAGAAGATGACACGTGTCAAAAATCACAGAGATCAAGTAGAACAATACCATCAACCAACAATACCATAAACATAGAGTATACATAAATATACAATAAATAGAGAAATTAATAAAAAATAAAAATAACACAATAGAATAAGAAGATGACACGTGTCAAAGATCACAGAGATCAAGATTTTTCTTGCTTGAATAGTATATCTACATTTAAAGTACAAAACAATCAAATATGCCGATAATGCTGATTTTACTTTCCATATTTAAAAGGGTATCAACCTCAAGCTTGTGCTTCAAATTAACTGAATTTTTCACAAGCAAGCCCTGCTATATCAGCTGTGAAAACATATAATGAAAAAATTACATTACTAAAAAATATGAGATTTTTTTTATGTAGACACATACAGGAGAATACCGGCAGTTGGTGATAGTGATGTTTAAGTCTCATCTGTGGAATTATAAGACGCTTACCACGGCTTACACATAGCTAAGCGCTGCATGTGAAGTGTTAATTCGCTAATGTCATAGACTACAGCCCAAGATTCACGCATCATCCTTATTATTACAGGAATTTACTATAAATGGATGGTGTTCACGGGACGACATTCATCTGTCACCAATCTAAATAAAAAGGTTATGACTGGAATTTAACGGGTGAAGGATCAAATTCACACCAACCGTACCCCGGTTTCTGTGAATTTAATTAAGAGCTCAAAAATCGATTGGAAATCCTTTTTTTTTAATCTCCTTCGGGGATCAAACCCACGACTTTTGACTTGCAAAGCAAACGCTTTGACCATTGAGCTATTCCTTCCGGCTCATATATGTAATAAGATATAATTGTTTTATAATATCGTGAAAACTTATATAAAAAAATGCAAGCCAGCTTAGACCATGGCGTTCTGTCAATACATGTTTTACATACACATCATATTTATTTTGTTTAAATAGATTCTGTATACGAAGAAATAAAATGTATCAAAAATGCTGCTTTTCACTTTTCATATTTGAAAGGGTATCAATATTAAACTACTGCATTGAATCGATCGTTTTATTTTTTCACAAGCCTCGCTTTATTAACTGTGGAAACATATAATGAAAAAAGTACATTACTTTAGAGAAAAACTGAATATAATACAAAAATAAAAATAAAATATTTATGTTTGTTTGTCGTTTTTTTTTTTGTGAAATGTCAACGCAAAAGGCTAACACACAAAGTAAGATGTTTTGTTGGTTTAAAAAAAAAAGTATTGACAGAAAGGAATTTTCTTTCCTCGAATGGAGAAACACGCGAAACGTATTGGATCCAGGCCAAAACAAAACTCTTGGCTTTATACTGATATGGCTAAATAAAATGTATAAAAAACACGAACTTTTCGCGTTTTTTACTTTTAGTTTTTGCTATAAATATGTTTTATAAAAAACATACGAAACGTAGTTTTATCTCTTAATGTTATTTTTTCCAATACAAAGCGTTTTTTCAGTTTTTTTCAGTTAATCGATAACTTGTTGGGAATTGTATTTTTGTAATGTATATGAAACTTAAAATAATGAAAAGTTTAATTATTTTATTTAAGTATTTTTTTGTATATTATAAATATTTATTATTATATCAGTATTTGTATAGCGCTTTTTTATGACCGAATGGTCATTCCAAAAGCGCTTCTTTGCCTCTGAGTTACAAGATGGGTCTTGAGTCTGCTTCTGAAGGATGCCTCCGCGTTAAGTTCTCTTATGCTTTCTTTTCTTTCTCTTAGGCAGCGAGTTCAAAGGCCATTGGTGCCGCGTAAATGAAAGCACGATTTTCAAAGACCGTGCTAGGCATGACCTTCTGCCGTCTGGAACCATATATGTTTCCAGGTGAATTTTTCAAGTACTGAGATATCTGGGGTTGATGCTTGGATATTATCTCAGTGGATAGTAGTAACTGTCAGAATAACTGTGACTATATGCTTCACGAACGTTCCGTCAGTATGAATTCGGTTGAGTACGGGTCAATGTGTGCGCTGAGTTTGTGGGCTGCGCTAGCTGTAGCGGCTAAGTACGATATTTTTTCCTTTTTTTAGAAGCTTGCATTAAGCAATATATTACATTTCAACTTCAATCATAGTCAATCAAAGGAATATTTAGGAATATTTACATTTTCTGGTTTTTAAATGAAATTTCCACATGGTATAGAAAAACACATCATTGTCTCCTTCTGAATGGCTCAACTCCTCCCTAAGCCATCGCCGGATGGAGATGTTGCAGCGACCACCATGAATGAATTATTATGTTTATATATAATTATTATTTTGTATGTACTATATAAACAAATATGTATCTAAAAATATGGCAGATTGGGTATTGCACAACCCACCCAATCCTGCTGGAATAAAAGCATTTTATTATTATTATTATTATAATTATTATTGGAGCTATTGGGTATATCAAGCAAGATATAGTAAAATTAAATATAAGATAGTCTTTTGTATCTGCCGTTGTTAAGAACTCATGCCTTGTACCATGGAAGACCTGAAAATATTGTAAGTGGTATATATAAGCGTTTATATACTCGTACAACAATTAATTCAGCATAACCATTCTTTCTTCCTTTATACTTTCAGGGATGGTAACGTTATTATTGAAATTTTTCGTTCACTCTTTATATCTCATATTACAAATTATCCTCGGGAGCAAAAAAATAAATAAAAAAGAATGACTGCGTGGGAGTAATAATCGTAAATCTAAATTTTAATATTCTTCTCATTCCGTGTGACTTAAGTTTTCAAATAGAGAAAAAGGCGCAGGAGAGAGCTATGATATGACTTTCTTTTTTCATTTGGCGCTTCCTGAAAATACGCTGAAAAAAAAGAATTTTAATAACAGATATATTGCGTGAAAAGAGAGTACGTTTAAATATTTATTTTTTAATATGTAATATATAATTCATATGTAGTATTTTTAATGTTTGCTATTTTCAAATCTAAGTATGGCGTATTAATTTTTAACGTAATAATTCTGCATTTTGGCATTCAAGCATCGTTTTTTTACGTAAATTTACGATAAACGTTAATGTTATTTGTCTCATATTAATTTTGAAAAATAAAGTATTTACTTTATATATCTGTATATTTTCATGTAATGTTTTTAATAATTTTAACAAAAAAATTACATTCGGCTGGTATTCGAACCTCGATCTTTCAAATGTTAATAAAACAGTTTATCAATTAATATGATGTAAGCTTTTAACATCTTAATTCTCAAAGGAGAGTGATATGGAAAAATTATAGAGATATATTTTATGAAGACTATCAGACTCAGATCCTTGAAAATACTGTCCATCGGCAGTTACGACCTTCTTTCATCTTTCAGGTAGCATGCGGATTCCACCCTGGAAAAAGTCTTGGTCTTTTGAGGCAATTCAATCATCGACCCATTTTTTGGTATCGTTATATGAAGATAATCGCTCCTCAGCCAGGCTATGTGTCATCTACCGGAACAAATGGTAATCGGAGGGGGCAATGTCTTGTGAGTACGGCGAAAGTGTAGGACTTCCCATTTGAGGTTCTCTAGTTAGTTTTTTACAACATTTGCAACATGGGGTCGTGCGTCGTCATGTTGAAGAATAACCTTGTCATGTTTTTCGGCGTATTGCGGCATTTTATCCTTCAATGCTTGGCTCATATTGATCGAATGTCATCGGTAACGGTCTGCTGTAATCGCCTCGTTCGGTTTAAGCAAATGTGATATATTACTTAGAGCTGGTCACATCAGATACAGAGTATGTGCTTATAAACCCGTGAATAATAACTTACGAGTATCATGTTTAATTAAAATGACTGAAGGTAAATATTGTTTCATTATTGTAACTGTTACTTATATTTACAATATATTTAACTGGATAATTATTTTTATAAGCATTCTCATACAATGATTAAGTAGGTTACTTTATTTTAGTATTATTTTTGTAAATTCGAATATATTTTACACTTTCGTTGGGTAAAAAGGTAAATAATTTCTGTGAATTAAATGCGGAAATTAAATTGAACAAATTCGTTTTCAATTAACATATCCTAATAAATAGCAAAATTAAAAAATATTTATGACAAAGATATTGAAGGTTTGTACACACTCAAAAATGTATTCGCAAAATATTTTCAGGACAAAATCGGACTCGAAAAATCGCCGAAGAAATATCCTTGGACTTGTCACCTCTGAAGTATCAACGAGGGTTCAATAATACATATCATTTACCTGCGGATTCAAATGAACCCTCAGCGAGGGCCGATTTTAAGGATAGGTTTTCTCCGGATGGGACCTATTTCCCTGAATAATTCCTATGCCTAAAGTACAACCTTTTTTATGCAAGCACTCACATAAGAACACCTCCAGATTGTTATAAACAGATCTTAACTGAACATTGGATACACACATACAAATTCCAAACAAATATTATTCCAAGTGATGGTGGGTATACCTCAACGGTCAGAGCATTTGTTATGCAATCCAAAGGTCGTGGGTTCAATCCCCGACAGAGATCAAATAAAGAAATATTTCAAATCGAATTCTGAGCTCTGAAATATCCACGATTGGTGTGAATTTTATCCCTCACCCGTAAAATGTCAGTCATAGCCTATTTATTAAAATTGGTGGGAGACGAAAGTCGTCACATGAAGACCACCCATTCATAGTAAATTACTGTACTAATGGATGAATGAAGGATTATGCGTGAATCTCGGGCTACAGTTATGAAGTTAGCGGTTCAACACTCCACGTGCAGCGCTTATTCATATGCACAATGGTAGGCGTCATAGAATTTCACAGATGAGACTTCAGATTTACTATCACCATCTGTCGGTATTCTCCTGTATGAGCTTAAAGTTTTAAACAGAAATATAATACACATATTAACTTAGTTTTTCCATATTTTGTCTTTAAATAAAAAACTTTCGATTAACGAAAATAGAACAATAAACATTTGCAAAAATTACAAGTGATCACTTTGACCACTTTTCTGTACCCTTTTTTGAGCCTTCATAGAAGATGAGACCTAAGGTCATTCCCGAAGGTTAAAGGTCATCCCTTTTCACACCTGCCCTGTAATTGGGGATATGAAGGTATTTTTAAACGAGGGATTCCCTTGTATATGTTCACGTTTTTAAAGAGTTTCATGTGAATAAAATATCAGTTTATTAAATTAATATTTAACTGGTCCGCCTGAAATTGTACACTAAAAAAATATTTTCCAAGTGTAATTTAAAAAATAAATAAACAAAATTATTAAGTTTGTTATGTCTATCTGTAGATACTTATAGTGTGAATATAAATTACTTTTTTTCTTGGGATGTGTTTGAGTTGAAATTTGATATGCATATAATCGTTAATCTTCTTCTTATCTATTTGATTCCAATTCGGAGTATATTTTAGTCACAAATTACTACAGACACTTGTGTCAGCTACCATTATCTTTGCCTCCTTCTAATGTATATATTCACAGAGAGCCTCCAGTATGAGAGACAGGGGATTTGGATAAAAGCGATAGTATTGTTTGTTAATTATGATTCTTAAGAAAAACGGGTAATTATTCCAATGCGATTTATATTTGTTCCATATATTATTTGGTTATCTAGTGGCAATTTATAGGTGCAGATGATATCAAATAAGAAAGCTTGGAAGAGTGAATGATATAGCTGATGATAATGATGTTAAATCATCATCATCATCAGCCTATATCCGTCCACTGTTGAACGTAAGCCTCCCGCACGAGTCTGCATCCTCTTCGGTCCTCCGTCTTCCGCAACCAGGTCGCTCCCGCTATTATTCTTATGTCGTCAGTCCATCTTGCCGGGGGTCTGCCAATGCTTCGTCTTCCAGTTCTTGGGCGCCATTCCAATACTTTTCTTCCACATCGACCGTCGTCTCTTCGACAGATATGTCCTGCCCATTACCACTTGAGTGTGCTTATTCGTTGAGTAGCATCCACTACTTGAGTCCTTCTACGTATTTCCTCGTTTCGGATTCTATCTTTTAGCGACACTCCTCTCATGGATCTCTCCATAGCACGCTGGGTGACCTTTATGGATAAGACTTGCTGTCAGATTCCGCGTCTTTGCGCCATAATTTAATACAGGGAGGATGCATTGGTTAAACGCCTTAGTTTTAAGACATTGCGGAATTTTCGCTTTAAAAATTTACTTTAGTTTTCCAAATGCTACCCATCCCAGTTGTATACGCCTGTCGATTTCTTTTGAGAAGTTACTTTGTCACAGTTGTATTACTTGTCCCAGATAGGTATAGTCGTTTACAACCTCTATTTGTGTTCTTCCTATGGAAATAGGGTAAAAGGTCTGGGAAATATGACCATTTATCATGGATTTTGTTTTAACCATGTTCCTTTTCAGACCGAATTTGTTCGACGCTTCATTGAGGTCGTAGAGCATGTCTTGAAACTTTTCAGGTGATTCGGCTATATTATCCTGGACAAAATGTGGAATAAATATTAACGGAGAGTACATTTTTCACATCTGATTTGCAGATGACATAGTTCTAATAGCAATTAAATAGGAGTGGATAATTCATTGAACGTCTATGCTGAACAAATCGGAGATCGAACGTCAAGGGAACGTTATCACGCATTTTTTAAAATTAAATTAAACGTATTATATTATATATCTTATATAATAATCTATGACATAAGTAGAAGTTTTCAAATGTTTCTCAAACCGCAGTAGTCCGTGAGCTCATTTAGAGTTATTTATTATCTATATTGGAAGATAGTATAAGTGATGTATGTACTCGTATATTAATCGTCTCTTTGAATTAAATCATACTCCTATGATGACCCTGCAATACTAATCGAAATATCGAAGACAATTTTTTTTTTATGTAAACGCATGCAGGAGAGCACAACCGGTCAAGACCAGTGCACTCTATGGCGCTCAGCCAGGGAGGCTGGACGCTGCATGCGGGAAACGTGTGTTGTGTTCGTGTTTGTGTGTGGGTTGGGGAGATTGCAAGTGTATATTTATCTGTTTCTTGAAGAGATCCAGATTGTAGGAAGGAGGAAACACAGACGCTGGAAGAGCATTCCATAGCTTACCGGTGGCATTAAGGAAGGAACTTTGGCAGCTGCCAGTTCTTGGTCAACATATATTTCCGTGTATGGATGTTCGGCAAGTGTAAGACGAGTTTGTCGGCTGTGAGTGGGTGCAGGAGGAATTAGTTCTTTTAGTTCCGATGAGCAGCGACCATGGTAATAACGGTAGAAAAGACTAAGAGAACCAACCTTACGTCTGTGTTCCATTGATTGTAGATTACACGTAAGGGTGTCATTGTTTATCAAACGAATTGCTCTTCTTTGAACTGAGTCAATTAAGTTTAGAAGGTATTTTGGGGCTCCAATCCAAAGGTGACTGCCGTATTCAAGGATAGGTCGGATTTGTCCTTTATATAGAAGAAGAAGTTGTTTATCGTTGAAATACCAACGTGATCTATACCGACATTATTTACAGCACACGGGTTACTTTAATTTGGCAGTGAAATTTCACGATTTACCATTACCATATCCGCTCTCCAGCAGCATCCTTAACACTATCCAGTCCGCGCGCTACGCGATTAAACTTACGCTGGAGGCCGACTGTTTTTTAAAGGATTGCTAAATCTATCGTCATGTTTTCAAAAAAAATTAAGTATGAACCTCAAAGGTTTAAGATCTTTGAATTATGTTCGAAAGTAAAAACATCACATATGTTGTGTGATCTGCCACTAACGTTTGAAAAAACATCACAAGCTATGTATATATAATGTCGGCCACTAAGCGTTGGCGGAACGATCACTCACATGTTGTGTGACCGGCCTTTAATTTTTGGCGTAGTTATTACACACATATTGTGTCATCGGACTGGATAGTGCTTATACATTTCCCAAACAGGTCCACCTTAGTTTTTTGACCAACTGTAGTATAGAATGTAGCCTTGCCTGCTTTGACGCGTCGTCATTTCGCATACAGTCAAGCCATCTGTTCTCGAAACCTGCTACACGGCTGCATTAGCTCTGGAGGAGATGCCAAGATTCATGGCCGTAAAAAATAACAGTGATAATACAGGCGCTGTAAAGACGTCATTTATTTTTGATCGAGTAAAGATGTGAGTCAAATATATTGCGCGTATAACTTAAAGATGCATCAGCGTTCCCAAGATGGAAAGCGAGCTCCTTTTGCAGACCACCCTGAAAATTTATGATTTTTTTTAATTAACGTTGAAAATGTGTGAAACATACGAATATATACAAATCTATATCGAGTTTTTCTCATCAATCTATGGAGAATTTTGATGTTTATTTGTATTTTTTTTATGTAAGCACATACAGGAAAATACCGACAGATGGTGATAGTAATTCTGAAATCTCATCTGTGAAATTCTATGAAGCTTACCATGGTGCATCTGGCTAAGCGCTGCATGTGGAGTGTTAATCCGCCAACGTCATATACTACAGCCCGAGATTCACGCATCATAATTATAATTAAAGGAATTTACTATGAATGGGTGGTCTTCACGGCACGACTTTCGTCTACCGCCAAATTTAATTAACAGGCCACGACTGGCATTTTACCGGCGAGGGATCACATTCACACCAACAGGGATATTTTAGAGCTCAGAAAGCGATTAAAAATACTTTTTTATTTTTAATCTCCGTCTGGTTTCGAACCCACGACCATTGTCTTGCAAATCAAACGCTTTGACCATTGAGCTATACCCGCAGGCATATGAATGTATCGCTTATAAAAATATTGGTATAGATCAATTATCTATGAAAGATTAGAGTATTGAAAATGTTCTAATCAAATTAAAAATAATCCTAATTGAAAATGTGCCTTACAAAAGCACATATTGGATATTAGAATATTTTATTATTCGTGTACATAAAATGTACGAATTTTTTAAAACTATTTTTCAATAATTCATTTTTTCAGCATTAGTTTCACCGTATCACTCATAAAGCGAAGCTAACATTCCAATGGAATTACATCAATCATGTTTTAAGTACCTATAATCATTAGTCTAACGGGGTCAAGCCTTCAATCGGAACCTTTTTAAGCTAACCTCGCACGCAAAGCTCTTTATAGATTTTTTTCCACTAGAGTAATGTATGAGCAAGTTGATTATATCGTACTTCATTCAAGTACATATGCAGAAAAAATATAATAAGTATTGCGACAGTATGCAACAACCTTAGCCGGCAGGTATAGTTCAATAGTCAAAGCGTTTGCTTTGTAAGCCAAAAATGGTGGGTTCGGCTCCCGACGGAGATTAAAAAAAAAAGCATTTGTTATCGACTTCTGAGCTCTTAAATTACCTCCAGTTGGTGTGAATTTGATCCCTCACCCGTATAATTCCAGTCAAAGCCTATTAATCATAATTGGTGGTAGACGAAAGTCGTCCTGTGAAGACCATCCATTCATAGTAAATTCCTGTAATAATAAATGAAGATGGGTGAATCTCGGTAGTCTATGACGTTGGCAGCAACACTCTACATGCAGCGAATAGTCATATGCACCATGATAAGCGTCATAGAATTCCACAGATGTGAATTTACAAATAATTAAATCGAATCTGATAGGTGACTTTCTTACTATTGTGTTTCTTAATTTCTTGACCAGTAATGTAAAGTTGACGTGCATGCCTGAAAAACTAATGATTTCATTGAAATTTTATATTCAGTATTAGAAGTTATATACTGTGAGGTTTTTTTAATTAAAGGTTGTATTTGAGAATATTTATTTCATAAAAATTGCTTAAACTTGATAAGTAGGAAATTTTATTATTTACATTTTGTATTCATGCAATATACGACGTAATTTTTCAATGGTCCAATTTATTAGAACAAGGTTGGCTTAACTGATTTCTCACTTATAAATATGACTTTCACAGAATATTTCTTTAAATCGGGAGCAAAATAGAAGTTCCCAATTATCACTAACTTCACACCGTTAGTCTTGTAATGAAATGCGTGAACATCATAGATTAGCTGTGTCGTTGGCGAATTGTAACTCAATATTAAAAGCTGAGTTATATTTTAAGTAACAAGTGACATTTAAAATCTCCTCTTAGTTCTCATTATTTTAAAATGAAAGAAGTAAACATATTAATAAGGTAATCAATAAATAAAACTATATATATATTACTTTATTCGGTACAATACCATTTAGATTACAGACAGATAATTTTTGTATTTTTATTTTGAAAGTATATTTTTATATACCGTTCAACAGATTGCGGTGCAACTATAAAGAGTTATTACGTTTATGATCGCAAAGGTTTTTGTAAATTTTAAAACCAGGCGTTATCACAATTGTGTAAGAACGTTTCAATTTACATAATTATTAGACATTTTATAAGTACATTGGGCTATTAGTCTGTGTGTTATCGAGGGCAGAACCATTTGGTTCCAAAAGCAAGCACAACTTACCTACCCTAACAAAAGAGTAATAAAAATCTATCATTTTCAGTTAATGTTTCATTAAACTATTATAATTTCACGAACAATCTTAACGAGTCGCTTATTCACTGCAATCGATATAATTTAGTCTGAAACTAGCTGAGTGGAAATTGCTGAAGTTTTCCTGAAACGTCACGAGAAATTCAGCCACATACTTCACTTGCAAGTCAAATTTATAAACTTATTATATTAAACTACTTTTTACCTCATTAACATCGGCAAAGTAACTTGCTATTACTATTATACTCTGGGAGCTTTAAGCTCGTCTTGTTAAAGCTCACAAGTATTATCTACAGGGTCCACAAAAAATATATGATGTTCAACTTCAAAAATATTTCAATATCTACTTATAGTGCTTAAATTTTAGAGAGAAAAGTTTTATTTATATTAGTATATATACTATTTATGAATAAAATATAAAGAAATCATTTATTGATGGATGGTCTACAGTAGAATCCGGATCCGGTATAACAACGCCTTTCAAATGTTGTTGGGTCTGCCGCGATACTGCAGTGCCTCAAGCATGTTGACGGAGGTTCGAGTTGATGGCTTAGTTGTGTGGATGATGAAATTTTATTATATATTACTATACAAATTCTATTACAAATAAATTGTACAGTCTATTGTTGTATAAGTATTATGAATAATAAGCTGTACAAAAATTGCTTCGTTTTTAAGTCTTATATGTGTCTCTTTACTCATATTATTAAAGTAAAAACGGTAGATTCTACATAAAAATCAACTTACTCAAGTAATAATGAGAAAAACACATCCGCAGAAGAGATGACAGGTAATAGGGAAGAAAAATGGAGTAGTTGGCAAAATAATAGTTGGTGTACCATTAGATGAGTGGAATGAAGACTAAGATGTATAAGAGAAATGTTTCCAGTGGCGAGAGTACATTGTTATCGCGGTTCTTATAAAATCACCGAAGTTAAGCAACATTAGGCACTGATTAAAACTTATATGAGTTACCGCCTGTTGTTAACTGAGTCTTTGGCCGAATTGAGCTGATTGTAAGAACTAAAACAAAATCCTATTTAAAACCATCCAAAATTGTAGGCTGCAGCAGCTGCGTCTTTGTATTTTGGTCTTCTATCCTAAGCTGGAAATTTAAAAGTTTCTAGGTGAACTTTCTGCTTAGAGATGACTTCGGTGGAGCCATAGACAACGATTGGAGGCGATTCATAGTGATCATAAATGCTCCAGATATAAAACGTAAATGGAAAAAAACGGAAAAAAACATATATGCAGAAGGTAGATTATAAAGGATGGAGACAAACACAGTAAACGAACAGGCTCATGACGACCAATTACTTTTTCTTAGAATTTATTATGCTTAAATTTTTCCCATATCTGTCGACTTCACTGCAGGAATTAGGAACAATGGTCTTATAAGCTGGTGAGGAACTTTTTTCTCCTTGTTTTCTCGAGTAATGCAGTGGCTCCCTGTAGCAAACTGTATTATTGATTTAGCATTAAAGGGGCGTATAAAGTTTAATATTATGGGGCGCAGTGAATGGGGATAAATGCAATAAAGGCCCCAGTAACGACCGCGACCCGGAGATTTCCGGAACATAAATAAAATTAATATCATTCTTATTTTCATACCGAAATATTGTAAAACGCGACATTGTTCCAACAGAACAAGAACCTCGCAGAAGTATTCGGCAGTTGTAAAATTTATTTTGTATTGAGATTTTTATGAATTGAAATACTTCGTGATTTGTCGATTGGTATGTGAGCGCTTCACTTCAAGTCTATATACTCAAAGTAAAAAAAAAAAAAAAATCTCTTAATACTACGGACTCATTATAATAGTTCCCGATATAGGCCTTAGAAAATGGCACGAGCTCGGTAGCTATAAGAAAAGGTAGCTATAGTTAATGCTCTCTCATGAGATTCTTAGAAAATGTCCGCAGTCAGGTTTGCTTTAGCAATGGAGAGTTTAATTTGTTCAGATTCCATTCAAGTAACGAAAATAATCCATTGTTAACGTAGTTTTTGTTAATTCAACAACGTTAAATAATAATTAAAGCGGATTAAAACTTGCATGGGTTACCGACCGTTGCTTACCGCTTTATCGATGATTGAATTGAGCAGCCTTTTAGGACAAATTAGTCCAGGACTCGAGATAGTCACGCCGATTGCCTATCTCCTTTAAAAAACATGATTAACAAATCAACCAAAATTCTACAATATATGCCTTGGAAACTATAAAGCTGCCATCTCTCAAATCTGTAGGCTTCTGTTCTGGAGGTTGTCTTGAACCATATATGTTCCCAAGTGGACCTTCGGGTGCTTGATGAGATGTCATAGAAAAAGGCATGGACAGTTTAACTGCCACTTTGACGGCGGGTATAGCTCAATGGTTAAAGTGTTTGGTTTGCAAGCCAAAGGTCGTGGGTTCGATCCCGACGGAGATTAAAAAAAAAAGGATTTTTAATCGATTTATGAGCTCTAAAATTACCCCCGGATGGCGTGAATTTGATCACTCACACGTAAAATGACAGCCTATTAATTAAAATTGTTCTAGATGAAAGTCGTATCGTGGAAACCACCCTTTCATAGTAAATTCCTGTAATAATAAGGATGATGCGTAAATCTCGGGCTGTTGTCTATGACGTTGACGGATCAACACTCCACATGCAGCGCTTAGCCATATGCACCATCGTTAACGTCATAGAATTCCACAGATGATACTTCAAAATTTCTATCACCATCTGTCGGTATTCTCCTGTATGTGCTTACATAAAAAAACTAGCATAACTAAGAAAATACTGGAGCAGAAGTTATTATATACACCCAAAAATATATTAATGAATATATTGTCGTCCGATGTCATGAAAACCATAAATATTTCATTTATCATTTAAATTTCGAATTACGCGTCTATTAATATTACATCATTATTATTATCAGAGTATCAATTATCCGTTTTAATGATCAACAAATCAAATTGTAATTGCTTTTGATTTAAAGTACACATGCCAAGAAGAGAACAAAGCAAAATTCATGATATCAATTGTTACATTAAAATTGTGTCCCTCTCATTTTATGTGAACCTATTTCTACTACAATTTACAATTTAAAAACATATACAAAGAGATCAAGTATAAGACTGGTCTCGCTTCCAAAAAACTAGTAGTGCAATATAGATCACGTCGGTATTTCAGCGATAAACATCTTGTTCTTCTATATAAAGGACAAATCCGACCTATCCTTGAATACGGCAGTCATCTTTTGAATGAAGCCCCAAAATACCTTCTACATTTAATTGACTCAGTTCAAAGAAGAGATTTTTTTTGATAAACAATGACACTCTTACGTCTAACCTGCAATCAATGGAACACAGGCGTAAGATTGGTTCACTTAGTCTTTTCTACCGCTATTACCACGGTCGATGCTTTTTGGAACTTAAAGAACTAATTCCTTCTGCACCCACCGACAACCGACAAACTCGACTTACACTTGCCGAAAATCCATAGACAGTTAATCTGTGTCGACTAAGAACTGTCAGTTTCCAAAGTTCCTTCCTTAATACCACCGGTAAGCTATGGAACGCTCTTCCAGCGTCTGTGTTATATATATAAAGAAGCTCTAGACTGGACTGGATTTGAACCACCACACAACCAGATCACATAGTATGTCAAAAATGTATCAGTGATGATGCACATTTATTATTATGAGTAATGGTTTGATAAGATCCGCTGTTAGTAATTGTGGGTACTTCACAGAATTTTATTTATATTTTCAGCATTCACTTTAAGATCCATTTCTATATTAAATATATAGGTATTTCATACATTGTTTTAACATGGATCACACTGAGCACTGTTTCATTTGCTGAAAGACTGCAGTTTCGCAATCAATGAATGATTTATGAGTTCTAATGACGGGTAATTGAATATTTACTAACAAATAAATAGTTTTGCTAGAGAGTAGGTAGGGGGATACGTGAAGCTTAGAAATGCGAGTTAAAGGATGGGCTTATCTAAGTAAAAAATACAAAATCTATGTAAACACATACTGGAGAATACTGACAGATGGTGATAGTAATTCTGAAGTTTTCGTCTGTGAATTCTATGACGCTTACCATTTTACATACTGAATAAGAGCTGCATGTGGAGTTTGGATCTGTTGATGTCATAAACTACAGCCCGACATTCCAGCATCATGTAATTATTATAGGAATTAACTTTAAATGGGTGGCGTTGAGGGGACGATTACTGTTTACCATGACAAATTTTTGATAAATATAATATGACTGGCATTTTTCAGGCGAGGAACAAATTCACACCAACCGGTGGTATTTATAGACCGTAGAAATCGATTGAATATATCTCCGTTGGGAATCGAACCATAACCTTAGGCATGGCAAGCTAACGCTTAAACCCTTAATCTATGTTCGCCTTCAAAAGTTGCTATGCTCGTATATAAAAATATATATATATATAATGTTGTCATAACTTTCTTAAAATTAAGTAATGAAACCATTAATAAATGATTATTTTATACAAAACTACGTAAACTTGTAATTTATTATTGAAAGGATATTCATTTAATGGGAAAATTTAAGAATAAGTGAATAAAGCATTAAATATGTGTTGCTTTACATCATAAAGTCTGTATTGATAAAAATAGAATTCATTGGGAAATATTTATTGAATGACACAAGAGAGCATAAATTGCTGATTGCTCTTGCTTAATAATGCTCTCGATGGAGGACTTTGGGGGCAGGCAGAAGTTTTGTAGTTTGTGACCACTATATGCTACAATTACTGAGAGGATAAAAAATGATGATGAAATTTAGATATGCAGAGAATCGTTGTTCGTTTAAAAATATTTTGTCGAATTTGAGACCGTCTGCTAGACAGTCAAACTCTTTACCACTACGCATTAACTCTCTTGGCTTTGCGCCAATTGGTGTATGAACCAGGCGGTCCCCTCTTCCGGTGTGGTGGTGACCCTAAAGCAATAACGCCGCGGAGCACATCCGGTACGTCCCGATTTAATTTTAATGAATATTGACACTAACTGACTAAATCTCTTGACTGAGTGTATGTAGTCAAATGCAGGGATATAAATGCACGATCATGTAAAGTGCATGTAATTTAGTATCAATATTATGTGACTAAATATCGTGGACTTTTTTTATTTTAAATAAACTTTGAAATCACAAGTTTTTTTTGTCTCGTATGTTATTTATATTTTGAGTGGACGCGTTAATATTTCTTATGCAATTTATAAAGAGAGTTGCAAATGATCATTGAATATGCATTATTTTTTCTTCGTGGTGCTATTCACATCCATGTAATCCTTGAATGCTTAAATTCTACGTCCCCCTTATAGATAAAAGAGTACATACGCAAGTAATGACTCCTAACTGATGTCTTCCATTCTGAAGAATCCATTTCCCAACCTTGCCATTTCCTTATCCATTCCCACGTGTTTCGTGGTTAGCAACGTGTTACCAAAAAAGGCATTTCGGGACTAGTAGTATACTAATTTCGCAGCATTAGACTGAGGTCTATTTGACATCTAATTAATGCACCTAGAATCTCTCTTAAAAGTAACTTTTTGCGTGCGCCCAGTAACGAGTCCCCATCTGAGTCTTCAAAAGCAGGACGGGACCGAGAGGTCCCGGATACATAAAACTGTATTGGCAGTCATCCATTTTTTCTATTCCGGTTAGTTTCAAATACTTTAAATAGCCTACTAGCACACCTCGATCCTATTTTAACATACATTTTTATCTCTTTTCGATAGCATTATTATCTTGGATTTTTGACAAATGTTATTTCTTATTTTATAACAATAATACCCGTAACATATAAATAACTAGTATTTATTTAATCTTTTTTTTGCACAATGGATCAATTTTTATGAAGCTTTTAATATTTTATTATAACCTGTGTTTTCCAGTATTTATTTTGAATTTTTTTATTTCAACGAGTTATTATTATTATATTGATTAAAATTAATAATGAAAATGTATTTAAGCCATGTGTTGTCTTTACACTTGATCTTAAGATGAAAAGTACAGTCAAATCACAGGCAATGTTAATCTTTATATTATTCAATGATTGAATGATCAATGAAAAATCTTTCTTTATTTGCAGTGGACGTGAAGATACCCGCGAGGCTTGACTGCAATAAAACAGTGAACCTCTACGACGACGTGACATCTCCAGACGTCACCGCTGAGAACTTCGGCCGGCCTATGACGTGCTTGTACCGCTTCCGCAACTTCCGGAGCGCCACGCCCAAGGACTGGGTGATGAGAATCCGGTTCAAGAAGTTTAAAGTAGGCACTCTGGTCAACGCGACCACCTGCCACATGGGATACATGCAGGTGAGAATAAACATAATTCATCATCAGAAAGTGAAGATGTGAACATAAAGGATGTGAAACTTCTTCACGAATATTGTCACGGGGAATTTAATTTAAAAGTGAAGTTTGATTTACATTTGCCATGTTTCCAATTGTACTTGGTGGAACTTTGAGTAAAAGGGCTGATATAGCTTGAGTTGTAGAGTACTTTAAATTTATCTTAGATTAAGTTTCCAAGCCTAAATATATTCTAAACAAGAGATACTATACATTCAATTATAAATGATTATTTGTAGATCTATTTTTTTATTTGTCTATTAGCTTTATGAAAAAAGATTTTTAAAAATCTATAAACTTAAAAACCTTATCATTAGCATATAAAATATACATACTTCTTGTTTATTATTACCGATCAATAAATACGTTTAAAAAAACAAGGTGTACACAAGTGGTAGCTGAGAGTAGAGAAATATGTAGAGAAAAATTGTAACGACTTTAGAATATTATTATCCACCTTCATAACTTAACATAAAGAAGCAAAATCAATGAGTACAAATCATATTTTTATTTTTATTGTATCGAACATTTCTAGAAAAACTATTTGGAAAGCATTTACTTTCTTCATTCATTCTTTACTTGGTACGATATCAAAGCTGGAATATCAATGTCGAAATTTCAACATGGCGAGTTAGTGTCCGGCCCGGCCGCATTTCCCACTTGGCGCCATTCTCATTTCCGGCGGGGGCGGAGCCTTCCACCCACATCCGGTCAGTTCACCCACCCCTCCTGACCCCTTCCGCCTCAAAGTATTTCACTCTGCTGAAACCTTAAGGGAGAACCGAATAATAAATTTTAATATGAAACGAACTTAGTTTTAGCTGCATCTTAGTACCAATTGAACCATGCCTTAGGAGCGTCGAACTAATCATCTCATTGAAAACTCACTCAGAATTCGCCTCAGATACTTTTCTGGTGACATCCCCCATCAAAGTGACTACAGATCGCGTCATTGTCATTGAAATGCGTGGTGACAGGATGAGGAGCATGTCGCCAAAGCAAAGAACTCACCGAGAAGCACATTTGACATTTATTTTACGTTTAACAAAAAGACTGACAAAATTCGGTCTTCCATCCAGGACACAGACAAAGCTGTTTACCTCACAGTACCCGGACGGAGACTGACGGCCAACGGCAGTGAAAGTCACTGTACCCGAAAAATACGTATATTCAATCTATGGAATAAGCCACGTGACATGCAGCGACTGTCAAAACCATAAAAACAAAATTCCGCATGCAAACACCGCGTTTATAACTGACATCCTCTTCTCTTAGTTAGTTATTGAATTGATTGATGGCAGGATGAGGAGCAGATTAAAAACCCAAATACTTTTTTTGAAGCACGTTGACGATATATTTCGATTACTTTACAAACTTCTGGCCCGGACCTAGTCACAGCATTCAACTTGCCGGGACAACCACAATACGATCTCGCCGCCATCGGCATACAACTGACTGAGCACCGGGCGCCACGGTTGGTGACATATAACCCCGCAAGTTGCGATCTATATAACTAGTCCTCCTAACGGCATTACAAAATGAAAACACATGCGTGTCCGATGAACGAACGAAAATAAGAGACGAAAGATGGTATATAGAGGTTTTCCGTACCAGTCAGCAAGGGCTATATCATGCTGATATCATAACTAATTTAATGTAAAACTTAGACTTACATATTTATTTGTGAGTGTCAGATCATTAGTTTCCGCGACATATTTTTCTTTCAGATATAACTATGTAATACTCACTTTTAAAAGAAGGTAGAAACCACAAAGAATAATATCCAGAACTTTTCATTCATTGCATACAATTTAACGTTGTTATTACGTTTTAATGGAATTGATTTTAATTAATAAAAATATTTTCTTCTTTGAATCACATCCAATATTCTGAAGCCAAGTTGAAAACCGTCTTATTTCATGCAAAAACTTGCAGCGTTCATTCTGGCGTCTACAACGAGGGTTTTCTTCGAACATTTGATTTGTGGGGGATAGTGCAGTAGCGTATCAAATTATTTTTTATATATATTATTTTAGTTTATATATTTAAGAATTAACTGACATCAAACTGCCTTCGTAGCTTTTGCAGGCTTCCATTACAAGAGCTAGAGTATCCAAAAGTAGCCAGGCGCAGAATCCAAAGAAAATATAGGAGTTTGTTATTCAGCATTTTTATGTATATTTGATGATTTCTTCCTATACCCAAACCATGTCTGGATCATATGGTCATCAAAAATTGTTGTCACTCATTTTCATCACTTTACATTGCCTCGTCTATAGACATGTCTGCACCCAAGGGTCTATCTTCAAGGTTGATGATTTGTGAAGAGTTGGTGTCTTCAATTAGTTAAGTGACATCAAACCTCACACATTAGAGGGTAATTTGTGATCATTTTGCTCAAAATGATCTCTGAAATGCGGTCGAAATTCGGAGAGAAGAAAAAATTCACCTCACACGGTTATAATCAAAAGCCACAGTTCAAAATCTAGCCGTTAAAAGTGTAATCGTCATTATTATTCGCACAAAAACAAGATTTTTCATTTATAGTTCTTTATTTATTATCTTGAAACGAACGTTAACCTGTCTGAGACAGGCTGCAGGAGATCATAAACAACCCTAATTGCAGCATATGGCATTCACGAACTGCCGCCAAAAAGCTCTGTCAGCCACCACAGTCTTCGCCTCATCCCATGTCAGCTCTGCCTCGCGCAGCTCCACCTAGTACATTATATGTATAGTTCTCAATGTCCTTTCAAAGCAGCTCACTAAGTGAATCCATCATACTGCTAGTCTTCTACGCAGACATCTGTTTTACAAACCCATTGTTTTTAGCATTCACTTTGAGATATATTACAAAAAATAATTTGACATGGATCACGTTGACTCTTGACAATGATGATTAGAGAAGGGTAACAGTTAGTCAAATCTGTAGTCTCATAAACAAAGGTCATACTCATGTGGATCCATGCAAGAAAGAGGTAAATAAATTAATATTTATTAATCATATTGTTGGTTAAATTTCCTTGAAAGTTACGTCACTGAAGTTGGCAGCAAGTAATCGACCAGCCACCTACAGTACGTCGGGTCCCATCCGGTCAGAACCGTTTCCGGGAAGCTAATTAAAGTTTCAGCTGAAGAAACCGGAAAAAGAACTTTTTCAAGCTATCACTGGCGGGAGCTTTATTCAATCATTCCCCGAGAGATTTGCGGCTTCATTAAGCAGTGTGCTGTACGAATGAAATGAAATATTATTATTTTTAAAAAGATTTCTTATCAAAAATTGACGTGTGTGATGGCTTGCATATGAAGGACTGAAATTGCGTGCAGTGGATGCGAAACCACGGTCAAACAATAGTTGAAATGTGTAATGATTTATTTTTTATTAAAATTTACCTTTTGGCATTTATGTGTCACAATATATTTTTTAAATTTAATAAACATAGGCGAATTACTCGAATTAAAAAACGTTTATTTAATTTCAATCTGATGAATGAAGCCTGGTGGTAAATATTTAGGATAGCAGAAATTCGCCATTCATGGCTCAACCCAAAAATCATATCTGGCCGTGAAAACCTTCGAAATTATTTAAATAACCCTTTCGCATCGTTGTCGATATATGCCGTCAAAGATTCCCCAACCGTCGTCATCGGTTGACGTCATATATCGTTTTGCCACTTTCAGTACTTATTGTGACATTTACGGTAGGAAATTGGAAGTGCAGTGATTCCTTTAATCAAGCTACATGTATTCTTTACAGGACTATCTAAAGCATATAAACAAATATCAATAGGTTTCGTCACAGGAGTGATTTTTCTGTACACCACGTGTGTTTATGCCACCACATGTATAGAGTTACATAATGAAAGTTTTTTAAATAAAATATTTTTTTATTTATAATTTGATAGCTAAAATATAGAAAAACTGATGTGATATTCAATGTACAAATGTGAATATGTAAAATTCTGTATAAATATATAACTGTAAAATAACATAGATGAATCCCACGCCACACACAAGATCTTATCTTTAAGTGGTGTGGTAAGCGAATTTAAAAAGAAAAGAAAAAAAAATTAAAAAAAAAAGATGGAATGTAAATTACTGTGTAAAAATGTATCTTTTTATATTTGATTAAATAAAAAAATCTATATAAGAAAATAGGTCAGATTAGTACATTTATGCTTCACATATTAGTTTTAAGCAAAAAAAATGTATGAAAAATTCACGCTGTATTGACAGTATAATTTGTATGCCACCGAGCCGTAAAGAAAGTGTTAAGTAATCATACATTTTTTTTCAGAAAATCTTTTAAGCAAACTATAAACATTATTTATGTATTGATGATACATGAACACAATTTTTCTATCTCGGTAATATGATGTTTCGTTAAAAACAACTGCAGACTGCAATTTTGAAGTACCATCATAGTAGTATGGAGAGTCGTTCAATTGGCAAGCGAAATAAAAAATCTCGTCGTATAAAGCGATGGCATACAAAATATATTGCAGGATTGTACGTGGCAATTAAAAAAATACTAGTTCAAAAATCCTCTGAGAGAGAACCAATTAACCTCGATGCTTTTATCAGGTTGATCCAATCAAGTTAATCATAGCCTAGTCAACATTTTACGCAACTGTTCTTTTTTTGTACATATCCTTTCCATATCTGTAATACAACTAATACAACTAGGGCGAAGTGACATCTCAAAAGAAATCGTCAGGCGCATACAACTGGGATGGGCAGCATTTGGAAAACTAAAGAACATTTTTAAAGCGAAAATTCCGCAATGTCTTAAAATTAAGGCGCTTAACCAGTGCATCCTCTCTGTATTAACTAATAGCGCATAGACGTGGAATCTGACAGCAAGTCTCACCCATAAAATAAAGGTCACCCAGCGTCCTATGGAGAGATCCATGCTCGGAGTGTCGCTAAAAGATAGAATCCGAAACGAGGAAATACGCAGAAGAGCTCAAGTAGTGGATGCTACCCAACGAATAGGCACACTCAAGTGGCAATGGGCAAGACATATCTGTTGAAGAGACGACGGTCGATGGGTAAGAAAAGTATTGGAATGTCGCCCAAGAACTGGAAAACGAAGCATTGGCCGACTCCCTGCAAGATGGACCGACAACATAAGAAGAATAGCGGGAGTGACCTGGATGCGGAAGGCGGAGGATAGAAGAGGATGGAGACTCACGCGGGAGGCTTACGTTCAACAGTGTACGGATATAGGCTGATGATGAATGAATGATGAATGAATGATGAATCCTTTCCATATCTGAAACATATGATTACCACAAATTACCGCCACTTAGTTATGTCAGCTGTCATAGCCTATGTCATGTCTTTAGTCAACTTGCATCCAAAACTCCACAATATTTTTTTTTATATTGTATAATATGAGATACCTGACAACCTCCAGGCCGATGGATGTACCTTAGTGGTTAAAGCGTTTTCATACCGAATCGAAAGTTGTCGGTTCAATCCCGGACGTAGATTAAAAAAAATTGCATAGATTTCTAAGTTCCAAGAGCACCCCGCTTGGTGTGAATTAATTCCTCGCCCGTAGATTACCAGTCGTAGCTAATTGATCAAATTTGGTGGTAGAAGAAAGTAATTCTATGAACACTGCCCATTACTGTAAATTGCATGATTCGTGAACGTAGGGCTGTGGTCTATGACGTTTGCGGATCAACACTCCACGTGCTTGCGTCATATAATCCACAGATAAGTCCACATGGACTTTTGCATCACAAACACCATCCGTCGGTATTTTCCTGCAAACAAAATATGGTCTTAATGCTTACAACGGAATATATACTTAACTAAATTTGTTTATACAACGTGAGGTTTACATTTATAAAAAAATAAGTGATAATAGATATGATGGTCGCGAAAGAGAGTTCTTTTCAGAACCACTCATATCAAATGACCTTGTAAAGTTTAGTATTCTGTAATCGTTTTTTTAGATTTATATATTTCTTAATTATATAACATAAGATTTAATGAAAACCGTTGCAGAAAGACTAATATCCTTCGAGGCTAGCATTCCTTAAAATAGAAAAGTTAAAAATTTAGAGCGTACGTTTTGTTTCTCTGGACTGGACTTTACCCGCCTCTACACCCGCATCATATCGGAGGATAGTTAAGTCTCCTTGATGGTGCGCTCATTCAGATTATGATCAGTTAGCAACTGATAAGTCCAGTGGTAGTCCCCCCTGAACAAGCCACTGCACAGAAGTGCTAAAAGAAAGAACCCGTTAAAGATATTAGAATCGTATTCACGGGTTGTAAAGAGATGGAGGTGGAAGATACATTATCTCACCGAAAATACGAGCGAAAATCGTAAATGCGTGGAAATTTTTTAGTGGCCACAAAATCTGCATGCCCGATAGGGCTGACGAAAAGGAATCATTTTTCTAACAAGAGGAACTGACAGTCCCAGAGAATGTGCTCTGAGGTCTGGAAGGGGGCGCCGCAGGGGCAACTAGGGTTAGAAACTAAATTAAATGAGTATAATCTGTCATTAAAAGCGCCGTGCCCAGTCATTATTTGCTTATCAGGGCTTATCCATTTAGCTATTAGTCTGAAGTAAATGTCTGGGAAGAACAGATAAAAGATAGACAAAGGTAGTTCTACCTTTGGTGGAAGATAACCAACGTTTTTGCCATCAGCACAAAGCTTTTATCTCTCTATGTGTATCAGCTGTCAAATTATTTTTAAGCCAAGTGCCGTGAGTTTTATATTTGTATCGAACCACAAGGTCCTTATGCCTAATGCAGTTCAGTCAGCTGTATACGTATAGCCAGAGTCCCCGAATGATCTCTGTCCCCTCTATACTGCAGAGGAAGCACTCAATAATTGGCCAAATCGGTCATACAAATTTAACACGAGGATTTCCACTCTACTAACTAACACTGTATAAACAGTAAAGCCATCAGGACCGCATCAAAAATATTTTTTAGTATCAAAGGCTACAATAAAAACACAACTAATATGCTACATATAGAAATTAGTAATGTTTGGGTTATTCCCTTACTTATATTTGGTAATTGGCTTGCAAATCAAGGACTGAAAACGAATGCAATGGATGCAAAATCACGGTAAAGGAATGGTTAAATGTGAAATGATTTATTTTCTAATAAAATTTACCTTTTGGTATTAAATTATCACAAAATAATCATTAAATGTGAGAAAAAATAGGCAATATACTCGTATTAAAATATAACGTTCAATTATACATAACAAATTAAAAATATTGAATATTTAGTTATTTACTTTGTTTTTACACGGATCACATTGGGTTAGCCTCTATTTGGGAGATTGCAGTTCTGACTAACTTGTAGTCTTCCTCAATCCATCACTGTCAAGAAACAACTGAGCTGCATGATACTTTCGTAAGTGGTCGAACACATTAAGGTAAAAGAGGGGGTAGGGAAAGTGTCTATCAGGGAATAATAAGAGAGGGAGACAGGTAGTGTTGTAAGGTTGAATTGTTATAAATAATGAATCAAGTATTATTTTTATGAAGTACTAGCGTGTACCCGGCATGCGTTGCAATGCCATTTAAAAAACGCGGATACACAATGTTTTTTGTTTTGCTGACGAGGCGCTTGTATAAACAAGCGCCTCGTCGGGAACATTCTGCCTTCCAAGATTCGATAATTGACGACTTGAGGCGAGGCCGGAGACAATTAGAAGCGATAATCTTAGATTATGTTTTTCTTACCTGAATTTGACATGCATCATGTTGTAGTTGTACAAGCATATTGGACTTCAAAGTGAGTCTATGTAAGTATCGCCATAAAACGGATGATTTGAGACATGCATTAAGTTCATCGGCCACTGTTGAACGTGATATAACAGGTAGAATTTGTCGAAAATCACCAGACAATAAAATGAGTGCCTCACCGAAAAGTTGTTCATTTCCTCTCAAATCTTTTAGTGTGCGATGAAGTGCTTCCAATGTTTTTTTGTGTGCCAAAGTATATTCGTCCCATACAATGGTTTTACATGATCTGAGTAGTTTGCCCGTTTTAGAATATTTGTTGATATTGCATGTTGTTGTCTCCATTGTTTGCATATTCAATGGCAATTTCAGTGCCGAATGAGCTGTTCGGCCACCATCCAAAAGAGTTGCTGCAATTCCAGATGTTTTCGTTTGGGTGGCATAATGTATTCGTTTGGCCAGCAGTCATAGCTTTATGGTCAAAGCGTTTGCTTTGCAAGCCAAAGGTCGTGGGTTCGATCCTCGATGGAGATTAAAAAAAAGATTTTAATCGATTTCTTAGCTCTAAAATACCCCCGGTTGGTGTGAATTTGATCCATCAACCCGTGAAATGTCAGTCATAGCCTATTAATTAAAATTGGTAGTAGATGAAAGTCGTCCTGTGAAGACCACCCATTCATAGTAAATTCCTGTAATAATAAAGGATGATGCGTGAATATTGGGCTGTAGTCTATGACGTTGGCGGATCAACACTCCACACGCAGCGTTTAGCCATATACACTATGGTAAGCGTCATAGAATTCCACAGATAAGACTTCAGAATTACTATCACCATCTGTCGGTGTTCTCCTGTATGTGTTTACATAAAAAAAAAAACAGTTTTGAAAAATAAAAATAATATATATAATACTATCCGAAGTCGACCAGCAATTAGAATTCCAAAATAAACTCTTTCTTTATCACACACGATTTATACGTAATATTTATTTCAATTCGTTATGTCATGCGATGTAAAACTAAAACCAAAACAAAAAAGTCATTAAAATTTAAACATTGAAACACTTTATTCGAAAATCGAATTTTGTTTCAAAATATTCAGAACCTTACGAAGGTACCTACTTAAAATACCTACTTAAAATACCTACAGGACAGATTTATGCCATTTTTGTTTTCAGCGTTGCCATGGTTACGATGTTTTAAAATTGCCGTTCTGTATTCCAGTACTGATATGTCAGCCAGTCTTGTATGAAAACACGTTTTACGTAAATATTTAATTAGTTTTTGTAATTAAATCAAATTTTGAGTATGCTATCTTCTAAGTCTAAGTCTAAGCAATAATTCGACAAAGTTTTATCGCAGTCGGATAAATGGTATAGGAATGCATGAAGGACAAATAAACAGTCAGACATTCATTTATATATATATAGATTATTTGTAATATTTGTTTAACTTTTTTAAGTATTTATCGGATTAACTATTCAACGTTTGGCTTTATTGAAAAATGGCATTCGTCCCTGAATCCAATGATGAGATTTCGTTATTAATGTCTCTCGGTATTCTTTTGTATGTGTTAAGATAAAAAAAATCACACAGTACTGAGTTAAGACAAATATAATATTACAACCCAATGAAGTCTACTTGTGATGGAAACATTTTATTATTTATCATAAGTGATAAACCCGGCGCTCAAAAATATATTTTATTATTTAATTACAAGAATTATCTGAAATTCTGTAGCGTTGAGAAAAAAAGAAGAATATTTAATGAAATTCGGTCCTGTTTTTAAATCCCATCCTTAACCCTTTGACGCTTGCCAAGCAATTTTGATCCATGTGCACAACCGTGTATGGTTGATATTCGCATGGCAAGCAACGCTTTTGATATGTATTCGGTGGTACTTAGATTTTGTACTAGTGCACCGTGTAGTGACATTGTCTGTAGTTAAACCGGGTATCACCCGTTTCCTCTGATTCGCATTCGAATGATTTGTGTGGCGCCCGATGGAATATTGTGGCTTTTGGGATAAGCCGCGTGCGGTGACTTTCTTTGGATCAATAATTTCGACCGCCATAGCAGGGGTCATCTTTATGGTTGAAGATTTTGTAAAAGAGATTTGCCACACACGGCTTAACCCAAAAGCCGCAATACCAAATCTGGCCGTGAAAATCTACGTAAGTTATCTCAAAGGAATAATGTCGTAATTTTAGAAAAAAAAAAATGCAGCGGAAAAATAATAAATTGGCCGTAAATAATTCATCATCATCAGCCTGAGTCCGTCCACTGTTGAATGTAGGCCTCTCGCATGAGTCTCCATCCTCTTTGATCCTGCGCCTTCCGCATCCAGGTCTTATATCGTCAGTCCATCTTGTAGGGGATCGGCCAATGCTTCGTTTGCCAGTTCTTGGGCGCCATTCCAATACTTCTCTTCCCATCGACCGTCGTCTCTTCGACATATATGTCCTGCCCATTGCCACTTGAGTGTGCCTATTCGTTGGGTAGCAACTACTACTTGAGTTCTTCTGCGTATTTCTGCGTAAATAATTTATTAATGGTAATTAATAATAGCTTAGGTTTGGTTTCCATTACATCTGCTAATTATTCTCACGTACATCTACTAGCTTTAATATCGACCATATTGATTATTGGCAACATTAAATATATTATTAGACATTTATATTTTATAAATTACTACATTTGTACTGACACAGTTGATACTGCCAGTTTATTCAATTTACTGCCAACTTTGTAGACGGGTATAGTTCAGTGGCTAAAGCGTTTGCTTGGCAAACCGAAGATCGTGGGTTCAATCGCCGGCTAATATTTAAAAAACAAAGATTTTTGAGCTTTACAATACCCCAGTTGGTGTGAATTTGATCCCTCGCCCGTAAAATACCAGTCATAGAGTATTGATCAAACTTCATAGTGAATTTCATTAATAATAAAGATGATGCGTAAATTTTGGGCTGTAGTCAATGACGTTGGTGGACAGACACTCCACATACAGCGCTTAACCATATGTAACGTGGTAAGCGTCACAGAATCCACAGATGAGACTTCAGAATCACTATTACTATATGTCGGTATTCTCTTGTATGTGCTTACGTAAAAAAAACATTTTAATTTACTGCCAAAATCTTGACTTAGTAAATAAACAAATAAATACAGGCATTTTTAAATGCTTAGATTTTTTATTAGAATATATTTTCATTAAGGGTATGTTGGGGTTTATTGAGTTAAAGACAAGATGGGATGTGTGTTTAAGTTTGCGTATGTTCCGGCTGTTGCGTGGCATGTTCGGGAATCCTGAAATTTTTTTGGAAATCGATTTATATGTTCCCGATTAAATATCCGACAATAAGGAGGCACAGATTGTTCGATCTCCCAAAGAGTAACACTAATCTGTCAGAGACCACTTGGGTGAGGGATCAGACTGTTCAACCACATCGCCTCGGATGTTGATATATTTCACGCACGGGAGGCCCAATTCAGACACGAACTCCACGAATTTTTTTCAAAAATAATTTGTTTTAGTCGTCTGTTTAATGGGCATTAGGACTTTCCGTTGATTGTCTTTATTGCTTTGTTTTTCTTAATATTTATCATAAGTACCTATATTTATGTGCTGATTGTATTTGTATTATATTATTTCAGGATCGTATTGAACAAAATTTGTTTGGTTTCTACAACAATAGATTATTAAATTAAAATTAAAATAAAAAAATAAGAAAAATCAAATTTAATGTAATATTATTTTATGGATTTTTAAATATTTGTTATAATATTATTTTATTTTTTCAATATTCTTATCTACTTTTATAGACCATTGACTATATTTCAATATTATTAGTAATAAATTAAAAGTAATAATATTAAGCTTGTGAATAAATGTTGACTGACTGAATAATAAAAAATAATATAGAGTCATCTCTCGTTATATGATGGTAACAATGGTATAAATACAACTTATTCCGCGCAACAGTTCGGGGTAGAAGATGGTCGAGTGGTCTAGGGTCTTGAACATGAGCAACGGTTGGTTCCAAGGCTCGCAGGTTTTCATCCCGCTTCTACCGATGTTTTTTCTGAACGAATTGATGCGTATAAAGAATTTCATGTATTATAGTATGTGTATATTTAATTTATAATCATATTTTTTTCTTCACAGATTGTTGATGGCAACGCAAAGACTGACATATCCAACAGGAAGGATCCGGGATTGTTCTGCGGGGAGACGGAGCAAGCTCAGATCTTCATATCAGAGACCAGCATAGTCAGGATTCTCTTCCACACTGACAACTTCACCGATCAAACATACTTCTCATTTGATTCAAGGTGAGAAACCATTAATACAATATCTTAAACCATTAATGATTTGAAAATGTAATATTTGGAGCATCTTGATGTACGGCAGTGAGAGTACATGAGTTGTAACTCTTATGCTGGGCTGAAGATGGTTGCGGAGGACCGACAGGAGTGGAGATCGAGATGCATGATTTTGTCGCTGCAAACCAATCCACCGGATTGATATTACGAAGAAAAAGTCTGTAATATGAAAAAACTGAACCAATCAAGCCAATATCAATTTATAAACCACTTAGAGAATACAGTATAACCTCGAAATTAATTGAGATCTCCCATTTTGGATGCATGGTGGATGAATGAGAAGCGGTTCACTAAAGCAAAGAACTCGTTGAGAAGCACATTGACATTTATTTTACGTTAGAAGACTGGTAATATTCGGGCGTCTTGTTCATTTTTTTTGTATTTTCAGGGCAGATCAAGAGCTCGAGGTCTACGCTAGGTACGGACAGCATCCAGAGCTGTACCCCAACAGGAGAGGAGAAATCGTCGCAGGGTCTGTATTGATTAAAAAATATAATTTTAAATTAAGAACAATAACTTTGAAAAAAATATATACGAGTAGGATGACCTAAGTGAAAACATCAAATGTAACTGTAGATTAATCTTCTCACTTTACATCGGTTGACGTGATATATCGTTTTGCTACATTCAGTACTCATTGTGATATCTACGGTAGGAAATTAGAAATGGAGTCATTCTCTTTACCAACCTGCATGTATTCTTTACAGGAATCTGTAAAGCATGTAAATAAACATCTTTAGGTTTCGTCACAGGATCGATTTCTTTGTAAACCACATGTGTGAATGCCACCACATGTATGGAGTTACATAATGAACGTTTGTTAAATATAATAGTTATTTACGCATCATCTGATAGCAGAAGGATAGAATAACCAATGTTATATATGAAAATAGGTCAGATAGGTATATTTGTGTTTCAAATACTAGTTTATAAAAAATGTTTGAAAATTCACGCCGTATTGACAGTATAATTTGTATTCTACCAAGCCGTAACGAAAAGGTTAATGTCACCGATGGGCTCTAAGAAGCTCTTTAGATATAGATGTTTCTTCGTTTACACAATTAGGCTCTCTTCGAGAAAAAGTAAATATCCACTTGCAATGTTCCCAAACCACGCAAAAATAACATATTTCTCGTATGAATTGTCCAGCGTCCTTTGTGGGGGTCAAAACAGTAGACGAAGGGAACGTATAATATATCAAATAAAATTTAAAAAATTGAAAAAATTGAAGAAATACAAATAAAAAAATTTATTCGAGTTTTTTGCTGTTTCTTGGTTGAAAAGATTAGCCGCAGGAGAAAGTCCGAGATTCCGTATCCCGGGGGCACCCCATGGAGAGTCAATATTGTGCGACTGCGGAGACCTGCAAAGACCGCCTCACACCTCAGATCCTGCTCCATGTGCCCGAACAAGCTGCACACCTCAAGACCTAGTGCCAGGCAACACACGGGCTATCGATGTTGCCGGATACTGGGCAGAAATAATTTGACTTCTCTGACACGAAGAAGAAGAAGACTTTAGAGTGTTTTAATGGAGTAAAAGTAAAAAACTTATAATACTATATACTTAAGCTTAATAAATTCTGCGTAATTTTGCGACTTTAAGTGATAGGTTTATTATCTTAAAAAATCTGATACAAAAATCAGTCTATATTCGTCTAAGATACGACAGTGTCGTCTCATTGAGTCACCGTAACATTCGTTCTCCCGCCGACGCTCCGTTTGCCAGTTCTTGGACGCCACTCTAACATTTTTCTTCACACCATTACCACTTGTTTTGAGTGTGTTTATTTGTTGGGTAGCCTCTACTACTTGAGATCATCTTCGGATATCCTAGTTTCAGGCTCTATCTTTTAGAGATACTCCAAACGTGAATCTATCCATGGCACGTTGGGTGACTTTTATTTTATAAGTAAACCATACTGTTAGATTACATGTATCTGCGCCATAAGTAAATTCTGAGAAGATGTATTGGCTTAACGCCTTAAGATATTGTGGAATTTTCTCTTTTAAAATGTACTTAGTTTTCCAAATGCTGCCCATCTCAGTTGTAAGCATCTGTCAATAGAAAGGCGTTGACTAACTCAAAAAAAATAATTGAATGCAATATTTTTTCGAAAGGGCTTATAATTTTTCATTACAAGACAGTTTTAAGAGTGTCTGTTAAAAAAATGTCGTCCATTCAGGGCCGAAGGTCTTCAAGAGATTCCGTCGATCAATCAATCCGCTCACGTCCGCTGCGCAGTTCATTTTACTTATTTTTCATAACTCGGGGCTAGATGGGCGAGATTAGGGGAAGATTGAATGTAAATTAGAATTAAGGGCGCTTCATCTTTATTAAATTTCTAGGCGATTTTCGTTTTTGAGGCCGAAATAATGGTAAAACAACAAATCGGCACAAAGGCAAAACGTGGAACACAACACGTATTTAAAGATTTTTTCTCCGATTTATCGATGATAGAAATGTAATTTATGATGTTGCTTGCTGTGAATTTGTATGTGTGTATCAATTATTAAAAAATAATTACTTCATTAATTCAATATAATACCTGAGGCCACCCTTCGGCTGAGCATGTGGAGAGCCGCAACCGAGGGGAATTCTTGAATTGCCGCGAAAGAGGACCTAGCCCCTGGACACAACCTGGGGTGCAACATATAAAGATACCTTAACAGACTTCGGACCGTAGTATGCAAGACGAGGACGCAAATGAAAGTCTGGCAGTTTTACAGTGGACCGACTGAGTGTGACTGCGGCGTGAAGCAGACCCTGTCACACCTTCTGGAGTGTGCGCTGTGTCCGAGTAGCTGCACCCAGGAAGACCTGATGATGGCCGAGAGTAAAGCCATCGACGTCGCCCACTTCTGGGCAGACAAGATCTAACTCTGTTGTTTCCGACACGATTATATATATTGAAAAATATTTTTTTTTAATTACGTTATATAATAAAGAAGTTGTTAAAAGTAACAAATTTCTTCAAAGTCTTCATAGTTATTTTTGCCAAATTAGAAATTAGGTACACATGTACAGTGAGAGACTTATTGGTAATATTTCTTCGTTAAGCCATTGATATCCTCCTCTTCCATTTTGGACATCGGCTTACTGGATGAAGGATGCAGGATCAGGTTTACAATATAAGCACTTGTTTCACATATTATTTGTTTATTGTCACAAACGTCGCCCGCCACAGCGAACGCACAGGACGCGCGCACTGTGACGGGCGCGAGTCAAACTTCAACTGCCAGCCCACGGCGCGATCTCACATCTCCACGGTACTAACTGCCAATATTACAGTCCTACCAACCTGCAATAGGCCAAGTGTCATAACAATTATTTTGGCGTATGCAAACACCGCTTAACATTCGATGTAGATGTCACGCAAGCGAACCAAAATAATAGACAAAAGATCGCTTGTTGAGGCTTTACGGCATCGGCCTTAAGGAGCTATATCAAGCTGATATCAATATACACTCAATATTTGGAGCATATGGATACTATTAATTGTCGTTTTTACACTTATGTAAGCTTAGGTTGTCTATGCTTTGTCCTAGAACACCTGTATACCTGGAAATGGGAACATAAATGATTCCCGTGAGCATTCAGGGCAAGAGCCCGTGAACTTGCTGCCGGTGGTCATAGCTCAATGGTCAAAGCGTTTACTTTGTAAGCCAAAGGTCGTGGGTTCAATCCCCGACGGAGATTCAAAAAAATGGATTTTTAATAGATTTATGAGCTCTAAAAAACCCCGGTTGGTGTGAATTTGATCCATCACCCGTAAAATGTCAAACATAGCCTATTAATAAAATTGGTCGTTGACGAAAGGCGTCCCGTGAAGACCACCCATTCATAGTAAATTCCTGTAAAAATAAAGGATGATGCGTGAATCTCGGGATGTAGTCTATGCCGTTGGCGGATCAACACTCCACATACCGCGCTTAGCCATATACACCATGGTAAGCGTCATAGAATTCCACAGATGAGGCTTCAGAAATTACTATCACCATCTGTCGGTATTCTCTTATATGTGCTTACATAAAAAATAAAGAACTTAAAAAATAAGATTCATAGTGTTATGATTAGATATTATGAAAGGATTTATATTTTTTACGTAACTTATGTATATTCAATAAGGGTAATGTTTGAAAAAACAACCTTTTTATAATAAAAAATATTTTTTATACCTTGTTTTATCGATGGAGCGTACTCTTGTGAGTTTAACCCTCGCCCCTCTCCGGGGGAGTTACGCAGAATCTTTAATTTCGGCCAAGGCGCCCGGCAAAGTAATTTACAATTATGTAGGCAGCGCGGAGGTGTTACTCTTGAGAGGAACAGCTCTTAGGATCATTTATATTTTTATTAATAAAATAAATTCATGCAAATAAAAATTCGCATTCCGAAACTACCACCGTATACAGGTCGACTGTGAAGTACTAAAGGAATTGGAAGAAGCGTTAATTGATTAATTTAATTCTGCATGTCCGCTCTTTCAACTGGGACAAACGATCTCTTACCTTGACATACCTTGATAACTGAATACCCATTTTTTTTTAATTTATGTAAGCACGCACGGGAGAATACCGACAGATGGTGACAGTAATTTTGAAGTCTCATCTGTGGAATTCTATGACGCTTACCATGTTGCATATGCACTGCATGTGGAGTGTTTATCCGCCAACGTCATAGACTACAGCCCGAGATTCACGCATCATCCTTATTATTACAGGAATTTACTACGAAAGGGTGGTCTTCACGGGACGACTTTTGTTTACCACCAATTTTAATTAATAGGCTACGAATGTCAGTTTACGGATGAGGGATGAAATTCACACCAACCGGGGTATTTTAGAGCTCAGAAATCTGTTAAGTTTTTTTTCTTTTATTCTTCTTCGGGGATCCAACCCACAAAACCTGCAAAGCAAACGCTTTGACCATTGAACTATACCCGTCGAAATAATTATCTAGTACAACAAATGCAGTCTAAGCATGTTCGGAGGCTCTTTCCCTGGATGTTCTTGGGCACCATCTATGTTCGCATTTGAATTTATGAGATACAGGTGTTCTGTCAGAGCGTTTGCTTTACAAACCAAAGGTCATGGGTTCGATCCCCGACGGAGATTAAAAAAAAAGGATTTTTAATCGATTTATGAGCTCTAAAATTACCCCCGGTTGGTGTGAATTTGATCCCTCACCCATAAAATGACAGTCATAGCCTATCAATTAAAATTGGTGGCAGACGAAAGTCGTCCCGTGAAGACCATCCATTCATAGTAAATTTCTGTAATAATAAGGATGATGCGTGAATCTCAGGCTGTAGTTTATGAAGTTGGCGGATCATCACTCCGCATACAGCGCTAAGCATATGTAACATTGTAGGCGTCATAGAATTCCACAGATGAGACATCAGAATTACTATCGCCATCTGTCGGTATTCTCCTGTATGTGTTTAAATAAAAAATCTTTTTCTTAAGATGTTTTTATATCCTAATCTACAAACTCTCCGAATTTCCCTCGGAATATTTTGGCCCGGATCGTAATCTCGTTAACATTATTATTTTGTTATTTAAATCGAAGTCTTTTCGCTTGATTGATTTATTACAAAAGCGCTTTAAAATACCAAAACACATAATATTACCTTACTTTTATTGAACACGTTTACCAATATTAAATTCCGCGAATTTAAGTATTGATTAAATATTAACAACTTGAGTACTCAACAAAAAAAAACATAAAAACGTATTTTTATTTTTCTCCTATATTCATTCCTTAAGTAGAAAACAAAGTAGTCTTAAAGACTGTTGGGTGATTTGTTAAACAAATTTTTAGGGAGATTTGATTAGCCCGACATTCCCGTAACTTGAATCATTTGGTCTTTAGGGGCGGTTAAGCACAACTATTGACCAGCTAAAAGTAACAGGCAGTGGCCATCCAAGTATATATCATCATAATTGGTGACGAAACCTTAGTCAACCTAAACCTTACTTAATTCCTAATATGAAAATATGAGTCTAAGATTTAAATTTAAGTAACGAAGAAACGCGGCGTTACAGGCGCCATTTTGTTTGTTTTGACAATTCCTTATCATGTAGGGCGTCATAGTTCGTCAAGTGGCCAGTAGGGGTGTTCAGCGCAACAACCTTCTCTACCACTGAGTCACTTTACACATCATCGTTATACATCGTTGCTTAAGAACCGGGCAGAATACCAAAGTTCGTCAGTCTTGTATTTAAAATTAACGCCAATGTGCTACTCGACAAGTTCTTTGATTTGTCAATTGCATCATCTACCTTGCTCCACGCGTCCCGATGACGATCCCGCGCGAAGCGGAGTAGCTTTATTGAACTGAGAATGTCATTCATCATCAATGCTTCCATTTGCCAGGTTTTGGGCGCCATTCCAACACTTTTCTTCCCCATCGACCGTCGTCTCTTCGACAGATATATCCTGCCCATTGCCACTTGAGCGTGCCTATTCGTTGGGTAGCATCCACTACTTGAGTTCTTCTGCGTATTTCCTCGTTTCGGATTCTATCTTTTAGCGACTCTCCGAGCATGGATCTCTCCATAGCACGCTGGGTGACTTTGCCTTTGGGTGAGTTTTAAATTATGCGTAAGACTTGCTGTCAGATTCCACGTCTCTGCGCCACATGTTAATACACGGAGGATGCATTGGTTAATAGCCTTAGTTTTAAGACTTACTATGAAAAATGTTATTGCTTACGACAAAATTTTTATTTCATTGATTTTTCTTCTGCAGGTCTTACTGTGAGCGAGTTTTCCGTGACTGTAGACTGCAGACGTGCTACGTGCAGTCTCCGGCCTACCCCGGGGTGTATCCTCGACATCTGCATTGCCGCTACCATCTCAACACTCGCCTGCCCTTCATCAAGCTGTACATCGAGAACGAAGAGTTCAACATTGATGGCCAGAGATGCGACAACATCATGAACTGTCCAATGAGACCCATCACTAGCGGTAAGAGACAACACCAAACCAATGCTAACCTTATAATATAACTTTTTTTTGTATTATTGGGAGGCTTTAAATGATTTAGGAGGACTATACCCGCTAAAAATTACCTACCAGTGCCTCCACTGACCCCAGTGTATCGTTGTTAGGCATTAGCTTCAGGGTTGGTTTAATTGGCTCGGGTAAAACGTTCGTACATAGTTTAGCCGTTGGTGTCGTCGTAAGAGGGTGCGCCACCTCAATCGTTAAGAGGCTTCTTTCTGTCGTAGCGCCGTTCTGATGAATTTCGACCAGGTGTCCTAGCGGGCGATCATAGCTCAATGTTCAAATCGTTTGCTTTGCAAGCCAAAGGTCGTGGGTTCGATCCCCGACGGAGATAAAAAAAAAGGATTTTTAATCGATTTCTGAGCTCTAAAATACCCCCGCTTGGTGTGAATTTGATCCATCACCCGTAAAATGTCAGTCATAGTCCATTAATATAAAGTGGTAGACCAAAGTCGTCCCGTGAAGACCACCCATTCATAGTAAATCCCTGTTATAATAAAGGATGATGCGTGAATCTCAGGCTGTAGTCTATGACGTTGGCGGATCAACACTCGACATGCAGCGTTTAGCCATATACACTATGGTAAGCGTCATATAATTCCACAGATTAGACTTCAGAATTACTATCACTATCTGTCGGAGAAGCTTCCAAGATCTGACAAAAAACGAAGACTGGTGATGTGACAACGTCTTAAATAATCCTATAAGACCGATCGCTAACGTAAAGAGACGACGCCTAGCAAAAAATAACCTAACAATACCTAACGTAACCTAAGCTAACCTTTCCTTACCTAACGCGCACGCATATTCATATAAATATTATGTAAACATTTATATATATTATTTTTTTTTCAATTGCAAATTATTATTATATATTTTATAAGTGCAAAAATAAGTAAATGGTTTTTAGTTTGATTTTCGATATCATGTTGTGGGATCAATTTACAGGTAAATTTTACATAGTAATTTTAATCACAAATATTTTAATTTTACCACTCATCAAAGGAAAACATTCCATCATATCGTATGATGCCGTGTATCCAATATTTTGAAATTAATTTCGCAAAGTTAATTGCAATTCCGACTCGATTACAGCGGTGATTATCCCTTTACGTACACTTATTTGAGAGATTGAAAGGAATTTTCGATAAGTTAAAACAATATTAAATATTTCAAATTTATCCAAAAACTTGTATACATACAAGTTTACAGCAAACATCTCGTTATATGACATTTCTCTCATCAACGAATCGAGTAAAAATAAACGGCAGACGCATGGATTCAAACTACGAACCTGTCGGAACCTGTGGATTGCTGAGAAGGCATTATTATGCGTGTAAGGAAATGATCAATGGAATAACACAGACATTCCGAACACAGAAATAAAAAAATAAGAACACGGTATTAAGTCACGTGGAATTTAATATCAGTAGATACGTAAATTAATATTTAACAGTATTGAAGGTTGAATGATAAACGGAATATTTGCTATATAATTGATTAACGAGTGATCTTATATATTGGAAGATTCTAGAAGATATTTTACAATAACGAAAGCTTACTAGTAGGTTATTGTTGCTTGGTTGGTCGAAAAGCAAAGCACGTTACACAGTGGCGTCTCCGGATGGCGGCTAAGTGATTAATCAGGTTACAAAGCCGGCGAGAGAGAAGATAATGATCGTCTCCTTCCATAGAGCCTGCTCATCTCCCACCTTGATAGGTGTAATAATATTTGAAACGACCTCTGGTGAAGGCGATTCTAACGACATATATGGGACATACAAGGCAAACAAGAAGTCCGCTACAAGCCTTTGTAATCAGGTTCATTTGATTACCCGTTTAGATAATCTTTACTATGAATTTGTATGTGTTTCAGTTGTTGAATATTGTTATAATAAATCTCAATAATAAATGATTATATAAATATATTTAGTATAACTCAGGGCGTCTTCGGCGGATGGCTGATGATTGATCAGGTTACGGAGATGGTCGAGAGATAAGAGAGAAGAGAGTCTGGTCCGTATGGTCGTTTGCTTATACAGTGCCTGCTTAACTCTGGTTACGGCGATTCTAATGACATATATGAGACATACAAGATAAACATTAATAGACAAGACATATAAACGAAGTTGGTACGATTGATTCACGCATCATTCTTTTTACTACAGGAATTCACTATAAATGGGTGGTCTTTACGGGACGATTTTCGTCTATGACAAATTTTGATTAATAGGCTATAACTGTCATTTTACGGGTGATGGATCAAATCCACAACAACCAGGGGTATTTTGGAGCTCAGAAATCGATTTTTATTTTCAAATCTCTGTCGGGTATCAAACCCATGACCTTTGGCTTGCCAAGCAAACGTTTTAACCACTGAGTTAAATTTAAAGTTAAATTTAAAGTTTAACTATTAAGTTATCCATTGTACGAGTATGTTTAGTAATATTCCATGTTATTACCACCACAATGATATTGATCGGAATTCTAATCAACGCGAATCTAATAACTAGATTTAATAATTGCTTATAATTCGAGGGTGGATCAGTAGTCCACTGTTTTGGGCGAAAATATTAATATATACTTAAACATAGTTTTCGTTGTTTCCCGACGATTCAAAACTAAGAATTTCAAAGATTTCAAAAAACGACAGCTTTAATATCCGACTCATTTTTTTGTACGATAAATTAATCGTTTTTTTTATAACATCGGGTGATAAGCCAAACGATACTGATATCTGGAAAATTTCGTCCAAATGAGCTTAACCTCAACAGCGACACGCGGTTAGCAACAATCGTTGACCCACTCAAGTTTTAATGCACGCTCAATGTTGCTTTACTTTATGAATAGGCACACTCAAGTGGTAATGGGCAGGACATATCTGTCGAAGAGACGACAGGCGATAGGGAAGAAAAGTATTGGAATGACGCCCAAAAACTGGCAAATGAAGCATTGGCCGACCTCCTGCAAGATGGACTGACGACATAAGAAGACTATCGAGAGTGACCTGGATGCGAAGGCGGATGGAGACTCATGCGGGAGGCTTAAGTTCAACAGTGGACGGATACAGGCTGATGATGAAGAAAGTTTGCTATTCAAGCATTAATTATTATATAAACAACGCGTATTGAACCACCCCCAAAATTTGATAAACTATATTGAATTTATGCAAATACAGTACAGAATTATCAGCTTAGGTAACAAAGATTATATTGTACATTGTATTTCGCTTTTGAATAGTTTAATTATCTTGGATCTGAAAGAAATTAATCAATTAATTTAGATTATCTTATTGACACAGCTTCAAATAAAAGCCAGGAGGTTCAAAATATTGAGAGGATAAAAAAATTACAAAAACCCACCGCGGTCCAGTTAACGTGTTCAGGAGGGCACGACGAACGTCTCAGGGTCGCTCCAGGTAGTTAGTCAGAGCAGCGTCTCCTAGAATCGAGAATCGAATACGGCGATACGACTGTCAAATCTCTGCACTATTGTATGAGTCAGTAGTGGTGGGGGATATGTTGCCAGCTAGCCAAAAACGACATCTATACTCGCTCGGTTATGTATCCGCTTCAATGAAGTCTGTATGACCTCATCTTTAGTGTGAGCCTGAAGAAACCATATCGAGTCGATATCATTATGAATGTGTCATCGATAGTTTGTTCTTCCCGTGATCATCTGCTTGTTTAGTTCCATTGTTAAGTGTAAGGCTTTCGCACGAGTCTCCATTATTTTTTATTTTCCACATCCAGGCTACATACTTCAGGTGGTAAACTAACGCTCCGTTTGCCAGTTCTTGGACGACACAATTTTCTTCTCCACCGATCGTCATATTTTGAACATATACGTCCTACCCGTTGCTACTTGAGTGTGTTTATTCGTTGGGTAGCCTCCACAACTTCAGTACTTCTTCGGATATGCTTGTTTCGGATTATATTTTTTAGAGACACTTCGAGCATGAATCTATTCAAGGAACGTTGATGACCTTTATTTTATGAAACATAATTTCCAGTAATAAGTTCTGTTAATTTCACTGAACATGTCTCATTCTTAGACATATATCCACCTGAAAGTCCACCTGGGAACATATATGGTTCCCGACGACCCCCAATGTAAAACTCTTAAGCTTCGAGGACTCGAAGAGACAGCATATGGGATGAGCTGCCGATTAGGACCATATGATTAGTGGCGGTCATAGCTCAATGGTAAAGCGTTTGCTTTGCAAGCCAAAGGTCGTGGGTTCGATCCCCGACGGAGATTAAAAAAAAAAAGGATTTTTAATCGATTTCTGAGCTCTAAAATACCCCGGTTGGTGTGAACTTGATCCATCACCCGTAAAATGTCAGTCATAGCCTATCAATTAAAATTGGTGGTAGACGAAAGTCGTCCCGTGAAGACCACCCATTCATAGAAGATTCCTGTAATAATAAAGGATGATGCGTGAATCTCGGGCTGTAGTCTTTGACGTTGGCGGATCAACACTCCACATGCAGCGTTTAGCCATATACACCATGGTAAGCGTCATAGAATTCCACAGACGAGACTTCAAAAAAAAATTACTATCACCATCTGTCGGTATTCTCCTGTATGTGCTTACATAAATAAAAAAAATATGATTAAGGCCTTAAGAGCGTCAGACTAATCATTCGATCACCTCAATAAACCAAAAAAACAAATCAAAAAATATATGTTTCTGATAAAGTAGTCGTTTCTTTAAGTAATTAAATATACACATACAATTATACATAAATTTTTTTATACGCATCAATTCATTCTGAAAAAATATCGGCAGACGCGGGATTCGAACCACGAGCCTTGGAACCAACCTTTTCTCTATTATTTTTACAGCGCGCAGTCCACTCGACTATTTCTTTGCCTGAACAGATACGCGAAATATGGTGTATTTATACCATTGTTACCATCGTATAACGATAGATGTCTCTATAGTATATAGTTTCTTTAAGTCCTCGGTTTTTCGCCCTGGAATAAATATATTTATATGCTCTCAGGTGTCCTGGGACAAAGCATTGATTGTGGCAGTTAAGATAACTGAATGACGTCAATTCGTAGTAACCATATTTTCCAGATATAGATCTGATAGAAGAAGAAGAATGCTTTGCATCATTATATTCTTAAAAGTACCCATACGAGCAATCAAAATTACAAGTATGATCAAATTTGGAATAAAGACATCGTAATGTTAATAATGATCTGTCTATCTTGAAAAGTTGAGCAATCGTGCGATTCGTATCGCTCATATTGAAAGCTCCTACAGTATAAAGTAGATCCCGATCGTAAATGCATTGCGAGTTTCCAATGATACAGAAGAGCGAGATGCTGCGTTACGACTTCCATCAGCGGTCCAATCAACGGGAATGGGCGGATGGTCACACATCTTAGGGTTGTGATAGACAAACTTTTTCTCTTAATAAAGAAAAACGCGATGCGAAATTTTCTCACATGGCCCAGTCTGAAGCGCTTCTGAATAAGTGAGACGCTATTTATCAAAACGCTGCATTTCGAGAAGGTACGACCTTCTCGAAATGCAACAGGCGCATAAGATTGTTTTGATCTAGCACATTTTTTTGTGACATATGCATATTCGCCGGCGGTCATAGGGCAATGGTCAAAGAGTGTGCTTTGCAAGCCAAAGGTCGTGGGTTCGATCCCGAACGAAGATTAAAAAAAATAAAAGGATTTTTAATCGATTTATGAGCTCTAAAATACCTCCGGTTGGTGTGAATTTGATCCATCATCCGTAAAATGCCAGTCATAGCCTATTAATTATAATTGGTGGTGGACGAAAGTCGTCCCGTGAAGACCACCCATTCATAGTAAATTCCTGTAATAATAAAGGATGATACGTGAATCTCGGGCTGTAGTTTATGACGTTGGCGGGTCAACACTCCACATTCAACGTTTAGCCATATACACCATGGTAAGCATCATAGAATTCCACAGATGAGACATCAGAATTACTATCACCATTTGACGGTTTTCTCCTGTATGCGTTTACATATTTTTTTTTTATCTTAAAACAAAATGGTCCAGGCCTCGGGGAGCTAATCATTCGATTCTCTTACAAAAATAAAATTATTAATTCACCCATAAATATGTCTCAGATACTACAGCTACCCCCCTTTGAGTACTTGGACTTCTGATCTGGAGGTTGCCGGGAATGTGTATGGTACCTTAAATGGATCTTTAGGTGTAGATAAGACCTAGAACGAAAAATTGACCATGGCAGCTGACAGAACTAAATGACGGCAATTTCTTGAAATCATAAATTCCAGATGAAGAACGCATAATGAAAAATAAATGTACAAACAATCCATTATTTGTACACAAAAATATGTACGATGAAATACGACTACTATTTACAGTGAGCTTAAGCCGTCGTTGTAACCTGGTGGTCCTAATTTCGCTCGCGAACCGCTGTTTGCAACCGCTGCTTAAGGATGACCCCCACGACCCGTTCTCTCGTTGACCGCATGCCTTGAATAATTTATGCCCTCCGGATAGCACCCCTAGTGCGCCACTTGTTTAAGGGTCGGAAACATCGTAAAAAGCTGACGTATTTTGCAGGCATCCGAGGGTGGAATTTGAAATCAATGACATTTTAATCACCATCAAAATTTGGTGAATTCAACAATGAAAAGCTCTCACTGTTTAAAATATCAAACGTTATTTCTTACTTATAACTTTAAACGTGAGAATAAACACGCAATAAAACATCTACGAATTTCATGTTTGTGGTTGTCAGAACTTGGTTTCAGGTCAACTTCGTATTTCAAAACTTCGTAATCAACGTCATCAATTTCATGTTCGCTCCTCTAACTGGAGCATATGGACATGGACTATTTCTGACGCCTTGGTACTTACCTTACCAGTACATGTCCCATCCAGGGCCACCTTCACAATTTGACCTACACCTCGTCATTTTTCAAAAAATCAAACTACCAGTATTCTACGCAGATATCTGTTTTCGAAGCTCATCACGTCTGCATTGGCCTTTTAACGGGCTCAAGACTTTAAAGAGCAAATATTGTTCATTTTTTTCGATGACCTTACAAATCTACGTGATTGTAAACGAACCTTTTTTTTGTGTCTTCCGTAGAGCACTTACACATTAGTCTCTTTATCATGTAAGAGACTGTAAGAGTTTGCTGCTTCAATCAAACCACCCTATAACGTAACATAACGGCTGCGTTAGTTTTCAAAGAAGGTACTTTGATTTTCGTACAAAAAAGTGAATACAGACGACTTCTATCTTGTAAAATTGAATGGTCTTAAATATTTTACATCGATTTGTAAACTGCTGCGTCATGCTCAAGGAAAGACGCGAATTTATTTTGCAGGTTTTTTTTCATTGATTTTAACGTGAGTGCATCTAATATGCTCAGAAACATGCATGTTTTTATTTACTAAATAACAAGGAGAGGGTTTGTTCATTCCAGTTTCCAATACCAGTCAATCTAGTGGCACTTTAGAATTGTTTTTTTTTGTTTCCAGGTTTTGACCAGTGTCCCTACGACTACATCAGGATCTACGATGGTAAAGACGACTCTTCGCCTGTGATCGGGACCTTCTGTGGGATGGGAAAATTCCCCTACTCCATCATCGGCACTTCCCAGGATCTATTTGTGGAGTTTGTCTCTTCACCAGCAGGTAAATAATTTTTCCGAGTACGTGAAATATATATATAAATAATAATATATTTTTGTAGTGAATAATAAACAAAAATCTAATTATTTTTTAAAACCGCATCGGATTGAAGTACCGGCCTTAAGTCGCCGCTAAACCGGACGTAGAGTCGACCGGAAACGTGCGCAAACTGAGATTTTGGCGGCCACAATTCAAACTGCAGTGTCCGTAACTTGTTAATACTTCAGCAATGTTGGGATTTTCCTGAATTACATAACACACCAGAGACGTAGCAAGAAGTGTGAGATTTAGTATTTTATAATTAACCTTAGAATTTCGAAAATGTAATATTTTTTATTGCTTCAATCGATAGATTAACTATTCAAGAATAATGTTTTAACTTCCTATTTACTAAAGAAGAACGACTCCACGTCCCAGGAACCGTTGTAACGTCACGTGGTGGACAGATGAGTAGCAGATCAGCAACACAGATTTCTTTTCAGAAGCACATATATTTTTGATAAACTTGACAAAATTTCGGTCCGGGCGGAATTTATTTGCTTCAGGCCTTAGACCGATCACTATATGCTACTGCCGCGGTCGGCGCGCAACTGATAACTGGCCAACAGGCGTCTGTGCCGGCTAAGCCACACGGCAAAACCGAAAAGACGCAATACCAAATCCGGCCATGAAAACAATATCTAGTATGTGTTCGCATTGTTGTAAAACAAAAATTAACTTTTTTTTGCTTAAAAATTGTACAAAAGTAATCAAGCGCAGAGTACATCAAGTTTTTACAAAACATTTAATGTTTATGATGACATAATCAGAAGATTTAATTTAACCGGAAGAAGAGGTCTATTCGAGTTCGGTTCTGTGAATCAGTAACCTAATTACTAGCTTCCCCTCTGTACACAATCCCTTCCCAGTTGTGGACTCACAACCAAGTACAAGTACCACAACCTCTTCAGCAAGACCTTACATTAATATCCAGAATCACTTCTAACACTTTCCTGACCGACTGTCTATGCAGATAAATATACCCGTGCTCGTAGTCGTCATTCAAGTATAGTTTCAAGCACAGAATTCGTTTCAAATACAAAGGCTTAATATCCAACTTATTATGTACGAGTGTGTATTATGAAATGAAGATTACAAGTTAGGTGAGATTTTTTTATTAATTAAGTGAACTGCTTTTCGTTTATTGATGTGATATAGAATCAAAATTTTTAATCTACATCAATTAATCCGTCATGTGAGAGCAGATAGTTCGCCAGATGGCCGATATGTGGTCTCCGGTCGCTGTGACTAATACTGCGCCGGCGATTAAATTTCTGCCCGGGCACCTTTAGGTACACGTCTTTAGCAGCCCAGACGAAGACCGAAGTTTGTCAGCCTCTTGACTTCAAATAACCGTCAATGTGCTTCTGGACGAGTACTTTGCTTTACTCGTCATACTTTTACCAAGCATCCCGATGGCGATCCTTTTGGAATCGCGAAATTTACTAGCCTATTGTAAATTTCGTCATAAAACCTCTCCGAATATAATATATTTTATCACATTTTGCGATTCGACCATCCCATTTGCATCCCATCCCACCCAATTCCTTCGAATAACTCTTCCTCAAACCTAATCTCCCCCTTCCCCATGAGCGGAAGAGGTGCCAAGGTTCCAACCCCTTCGGTAGCATGCTCACTATCCTACCCCCTCCAAAAAAACCTACAAACAGAGAAAGCAACTCTTTAAAACTCCTAATCGCGAGCTTCTCCAACATATATGGAGCAGAGGTCATCACCGGTGCTGCACTTCCAGGCAGGGGGGTGCAGAAGAGATGGCGGCGGAAGAACCCGTAAGGACCAACGGTGGCTTTTAACCCTTCCAAGAAAGGTACCAGTTTCGTTTTACGGCCGGTTGCCATCTGACCCCAAGGCGTAAAACAAAACTGCCAAAGACAAACACCCAATAACATGAAAAGTCATGGTGCGTCTTAGAGCCGACAGCGAGCTTATCTTCGATCGAGTATCTTGGAAAAATGTTATTAGATAAATTCCCAAGTAAATGGGACAGATCCAGGAAAAAGAAGCACTTTCATGTCGAGAACAATAATTGTAGAAAAGTGAAAGTAACCTGTATGTACTTGATGTATCTCTTTGAAGAAGAATAAGTAACAAGTATTCTGTGGTGGTGATTTAACGTCAAGTAACGTGTTAGATTTTGAGTGCTCCACCGGAGGGTTTGGAAATGCACATAGTTGATTCAATTTGAAGTAAGGGGGTTGAACCCCGCTTGTTTTACTTGCCGAATAATTTAACTTTGGATGCGAAAACTATTCAAGCGTCCCTCGTACTGTTTGAATAAATTGACAGCCATAATCGCTTAAAGGTTGTGTTTTGTAGGCAAATCACTCGATTTCTATGTTTGAAGTCTTGGGTTCAGATACACACGAAGCTCAAAAAATATATGCTGGGCGTTAGATGGTTTTACTTTGAGAGAAAATCAAGAGGAATAAGTAGATCTAGCTTAGTCATATACCTCAAATGTCGCAGGAGAGCATTAATTATAGCTGTCTTTTCTTTAACCCTCCGGGTTCTCAATGTCCAAGAAGGCCGTTAGGAACTATAAATATAATGTACTCGATAGAATTATGGGAGGCAGAGCTGACATGGAATGAGGCGAGGACTATGGCGGCTAACAGAGCTTTGTGGTGGATATTACGTGAAGACCATATGCTCCAGCTAGGGAAGCGTAAATGATGATGAATATATAATCAATCTCCAGAACCCGGTATGCTACGATACGCTTCATACCTCTAGACGCAAACGCTCCAAGTAATGCTGACAAACTACGACGCTACATCTCATCCATGCTTCCTCGCAGTGTATTTTGGGTAATACTAAATGCATTATAACGAAGTCAATTACGGTTGCATAACTTGAATAGTTGACTTAATGCAGATTAATGTGCAAATATACGGGCGCTTAGCTACTCGACTCGAACAGACTGAAACAATAGAAGACTTTGCAGGGCATCGCCGCCACCGGACCGGTTGTTTGGTCTAAAATATCGCGGCTGCGGCTGCCCCTGTCGCTGAGAACGAAAAAACATCAAGCAGACGACAACCCAACAAACAAAAATGGCTTATCACCAGACTGAGTGTGCAGCAAATTTTAGCAATCACTGCATCAGTTAATGCCTACTGATCATCAGTCGTATGGATGATTACTGTTAGATGGTGAATTTTGCGTTGTACTTGCGTATAAATTATATTTATTGTATACTAACCTGTTAGCATACAATAAATGTATCGTACATTCACTTAGTTCCAAGCCTAGCTGCCAGGTCGACTCAATTTATACCGACATTTCAAAAGCATTCGATCGTGTTAATCATGACTTACTTCTTAGTAAACTGAGCGCTTTCGGTGCCTCTTCTATGCTTATTAAATTCTTCTCTTCTTACTTTTCCCATCGTAAACAATTTGTAGACGGTGTATATGAATCTCTCCCATTCTCTGCATATTCTGGAGTGCCTCAAGGTTCTGTCTTAGGTCCCCTTCTTTTTCTTGTATTCTTCAATGATATTGTTAATTGTATTACCCACTCCTCATGCCTTTTATTCGCTGATGATCTTAAAATCTTCTCTTCCATTTCCTACATCGAAGATATGCATAATCTGCAATCTGACCTTAATAGTGTATCAAACTGGGTTGCCATAAATAAGCTTTCGTTTAGTATCAACAAACGTAACGTTATCTCTTTCTCCCGTTCAAAAAATCATATTCTGTCCAAATACTACTTATCTGGAACATTGCTCGACAGAGTAGCAGTTGTCAAGGATCTAGGTATAACCTACGATTCATTTTTCACTTTCTATACTCACATAATCAATTTAACTTCACGCGCCAATAAACTTCTCGGATTCATCACCCGCCAGGCTAGTCAATTTCATAACCCTCTAATTTTTCGCACTCTCTATTCTTCACTCGTTCTATCTGTTCTGGAATATGGGAGTTTAGTTTGGAATCCCAATAAATCCAAATACATTTTCATGCTCGAAAAAATTCATAAAAAATTTCTCCGACGTCTTTATTTTTATATTTACGGTAACTATTCATTCAATTCATTTAATTCCGAACATTAATCAACTCTTTTTCTTCTAGGGATGCTTTCTTTTCATTCGCTAGAGTCACGGAGGAAAATTGCTGCACTCAAACATTCATTCCTTCTTCTTCGCGGTTCAATTTACAACCCTGGAATTCTTGAATGTTTTAACTTCTATGTTCCAGATAGGTACACCCGTGCTCGTAGCCATCCATTGTTTTTGATCCCAGTTGATGCTTGTGGAGCTTCAAGCACTCAATTTGCTACAACGGCAATGTCACTCATAAATGGCCTACCAGGTCACCTTGATCCTTTTCTTACATCCTTTTCCTCTTTTGTCGATGGTATTGTTCTACTTGATCTCTGTGATCTTTGACACGTGTCATCTTCTTATTCTTTTGTGTTATTTTTATTTTTTATTATTTTCTCTATTTATTGTATATTTATAATTACTCTATGTTTCTAAATATTTGTAAAAAATTGGAATTTCAATTCTGTATATAAATAAATAAATAAATAAATAAATAATAATATGAACTTTAATAAATATGATTGTTTTTTATTCAGGTCCACTGCTTAATACTGGTTTCCATTTCAATGTCGGCAACTGGCCGGGACAAGTGGAAACAGCTGGTTCGAGGAATGGCACTTGTGATTGGCTGTTGACTTCGCAATCGCTGCAGAAGTCTGGGGACACTGAAGGCATCTTCCTGTCAGTGGCGCACTGGTATCCTCCGCATACTTCCTGCACCTACCTCATGCAGGGCATGCCCAACCAGGTCGTCCGCCTCTACTTTCCAAGGTAACGACATCATTACCATATCTTTTCTCCAAACCAATTGACACCCCCCGTTAATCAAAGGCGACTCCGTGCCGCCGGGATCATCAACGGGACGCATGGATAGATGGATACTAAGCATGTCACAAAGTAAAGAACTAGCTATATATTTGTCTCATCCGAAGGGATTATTAATAAGTAATTAAATATACACATACTATACATCAAATTCTTTATACGCGTCAATTCGTTCAGAAAAAAATATCGGCAGAAGCGAGATGCGAACCTGCGAGCCAAGTTCATTACCCTAGACCACTCGACCATCTCCTGCCCGAATTGTTACCATAATATAACAATATATGTCTCTATAGTATATATTCACTGCGTGTATATTATGATTCTTTATTATTCAATCAGTCAGCATTTATTCGCAAGCTTAATATTATTACTTTCCGACAGTCTTTTATTTTAGTAAGTACCACTCGGGTCTCGAACCGAACTATTGAACTTGAGCAACGGTTGTAATATATATATATATATATGTAGATTAGAATATTGATAAAATAAAATAATATTCTAATAAATATTTAAAAATCCATAGGATTATTAATTGCAATTTTCTGTAGTTTTCAACATTGTCATTCATCGTTCCTCATCAAACACTCTGTATCTCGTGGTTGGCAACGGGTAACCAAAGAAAGTAAGTCGAGACACGCTGTGGCATACTATCTTCGCAGTCTTAAGACTGAGGTCTATTTGACATCTAACTGATGCACCTAAAATCACAAAAAGGCCTTCACCCGCTCTCTAACAAGTAGCTTTTTGCATGCGATCAGTGTCGTGTCCTTATCTGGATCTCTAAAAACACGACAGGACAGAGAGAGTTTTCACCAAGCGTGTACTCCTCACCATACAAATTCATGGAAAGATGATTTATTTTTACAGTTTCCGCATCAACCGTATCGAATCACCTGTGCAACCATTTGAGGGTGACTGCGGTGAGAGCCTGACACTCTATGACGCCTCCTGGGCGGACGACTCCCGCATCATCAAAACCTTCTGCGATACGTTCTCAAAAGCCATGGAGAAACACGATTTCGTCTCTACTGGAAACTCCCTCTTTGTGCGGTTCGAAAGCAAAACAGGCAGTTACAGCGGGTAAGAAATGAATCTGTGTTCACCCTATTAAAAAGTGGTATAGTTTTAGAAATTGGCGTTTTACGTCAATCATTTTTGACATTTGTGAACTGCTGCTGAAGCTGCAGTATACAAACACTAAAAACTCCAATTTTTTTGACCAATAATCAGTGGTGTTAGCGCAGCATTAATTTCGATGCACCTTTTCTAATCGTGTCGCGCAAACTGGGCAAACATTTCGGCGCTTAGATACTCGACTCGAACAGACTGGAACCACAGGAGGATTAGTCTTTCGGCCGAGAATATCGCGTATGTGGCTGCCGATATCGCTGACAATGAAGAAATATAAATCTGACGACGAGATACTCAATGGGGTTTCATCGGACAAATTTTAGTGAAAAACTTACACGTGTTTCCGTAATGAGTGCAAACAGAGCATCCGTTATTGCCTAGTCAATAGCATGGAAGATTACCGTTGGATGATTAATGTTTGTGCTTCACTATATATAAAAGACTCTTCTTAGATAGATTGCTTACTGCCTTTACAGTTCTAAGAGCAGCACATAACCTGGAAAAGCCGATCGCGCTTACAAACAACTTATATTTTCCCGAAAGGTGATGGAAACGAACTATAAAGAACCCATCAAAATAGGATGTTGTGAGGCTGTACTTTAATGGAACTCCACGTCTATCAATTGATCAACAGTAGAACCTGCGTCAAATCAAAGCTATGCAGTGAAATCCTCCTCTCTAGAAAGGTGGTTATTTAGTCGTGTGGTGGCAGGGTGAGGAGCAGAGAAGACTTTTTCTGAAGCACATTGATATGTATATTTCGATAACTTTACAAACTTCCGTCCTTAGCGAAACAACATGCCAGGCCGGCCATAATACGACCTTCGAGCGGTCGGCACACAATTCTTTATCGAGGTTTGCCGGTACCATTCAGCAAGGGCTATATCATGCTGATGTCAGCAGTTAGTAATTGATTAAGTAATTTTATAAATTAATAAATCTAAAGCCACTCTCGCATTCAAAAACATAGATATTCTATATAACGTTACTATGTCACCGACAAGCATCTTTTTCTTCTATATAAAGAAAAATCCGCCCTATCGTTGAATATGCAGACGCCTTTGCGCAAAGATAAATGTTTTTGGTAAATTATGGTGTATAGTAAAATTTATTTATAACTACGTTTTATTACGTACTATTTATTGCTTGGTATGTTTAAAGTATTAACATTTGCACACTTGGTCTCCAGATCATCTCTCTACTACTGGGCACACTATGACTTCTTTAACAATACCCGTTTCGGCGAACCTGTGATGGGCACACGTTGTGACGAAGTATTGACTTCGTGGAGAGCTCCGAGAGGCATCCTCAGGTCGCCCCTCAACACTCTGGTGTACAAGAGACCCGGCCACGACGTCAGCTGCTTGTACCACTTCGTCACGGACAAGAGACTCTTCGCAAGGGTCATCCTCAACATCGTCAATATAAACTTCAAGGTAAGCATCAAAAGTCACGTAATCATACAGGTACATAAGGTTTCACACTAGATCCCTTGCTTCATGAATTATTCAAATGACATCATTTAACTCTTCGTCGGTCGCAATACGACCTGACATGTTATATTCTTATGAATTAGCGCGTCCAAACTCCAATTAGCTAACTTAACACATTTTTTGCGGGAGACGTATTAATACGTTTTTTACTCTCTGGTGGTGGACGTCGGGTAACGTAATAATACGCGTTGCGTAATAACGCATTTTGTTGCTTAATCGTGTATCTTACTTCAAACTACAAATTTCACTTACAAATTTGTAATTATTATGCTTTAAGTTTTAATTTATAAATAAATTATGAAAATAAAAAAAAATATCTACAAATATACAATTTTTTGTGCGCTCGAAGAAACCTTGACGCAGATCCTATTGGCTTGATTTTTTTTGACCTTCAATGCGCAATAATTGTTTTCAACTTGTATTATTGTTTTTATTTACGATTTTGATATATTCCTAAGAAAGGCATAAAGAAAGAAGGTCCCTTAATTCAATGTTTTGCGGTAGTTATGGCAATTTAAAGTTGTATGTCTGTTAAGCTTATTGCTACTGACCTAAGACGCCAATGTATCGTGACTAACTGAGGGTTAATACGTCTATCATAAATGTAAAATTCTATATCAGGTTATTTTTTTCAAATCTTTCGAAAATTCTTTGCTTTTGGATGACATAAGATAGATAGATGTCATGGATTAGAACTTTCTTGCATTTAATTGAAGTAATCATTTTAATGAAGCATATATTATCATGAATGATTAGAAACTGAGTTTTGTACTGAAATGCTGACTTTTCGTTTACAGGAACATCCGCACTCTTCCATCACATGCCAGAACTGCTACGAAGATAGGGCAGATAAGCTGATAATGTGGGAACCTCTGCCAGTGACCCTCAAGAACCAGTCAAATGTTGCAAAAGTTCCGACTCCTCTACATACTGTTATCCAGAAGGGAGCAGGCTCTTGCCTCTGCACCAAACATGCACCAGCCATTTCCTCTAGCAAACCATATCAAGTTATATCCTCAAGCGAAGAGCTCAACCTTCAATTAATAGTTGACAGCACTCACGCAGCGTCATCATACTTCAAACACCAAGCACCACTCTTCGAGGCAACATACGAATTCGTTCACGGTCCGCTTTGTGGACCGGCAACTATTGAAGCGACTACAGAAGGCGAGATAATATTCCCCTTTTTGGAAGCTTTAGGCTACACTGATCCTCCAAAAGACATCAGATGCATCTGGGACCTAAGAATCAACAAAGAAAGAGATCTCTGGATCCACTTTGAAAAAATGAAATTCGCATCAAGAAGCTGCGATGACGGAAAACTTGAACTATATCTACCGGGACAGATCGAACCGTATATTTCAATATGTGGAGAAAACATGTCATTAGCTGAAGAGATACCGATCTTATCAGCAAGTGAACTAGGCGTGGAGTCCATTGAGGATCCGTCTACTATAAATCAAGAAGATACGAGAGCTATAAGAATACATTTCGTCAGCGCAAGCTCTCCGACGCGAGCTACGTTCAAAATTTCTTGGACAGAACTTTTCCATTTGCCGAGAAATTCAGATGGAACTCTCCAGACATCGAGACTTGTTGAAGCAGGATCTATCGATTCTAAGTACAACGACGAGTATGATCAGAAAAAGCGCAGCATTGAAGTTTGTGACTTTTTGTGTCCCGGAGAAAATGGTCTCTGCATTCCTGCAAGATTAGTTTGTAACGGCGTGATCAATTGTCCGAATTCCACTTCAGAGCACAAAGACAAGAACGTTTATTCCAAAGCCAGTAAAGAAGCTAGGCTGGCTTATATTGAAGAGAATCTTAAAAAGATCGGTTATACAGGAGAATTAAGTGGGAAAATGTTGGAATTGCTTAGCGATGAGGCTCCTGAGATTTGTAACAGCCGTAGAGAGAGCACCGTTGATGTCAACTGGATGGGGTTGGGTTTGGGTGCTTTTGGAGGACTTGTTTTGGGTGTGGCTTGTTTGATAGTTTTGTGCAAGATGTGCTGCTTTAAGCGTTCAACTAATGACACTGACCTGAGTTACTGACATCAGGCCAAGTTTCCGTCGAACGCCAACTGCCATTTGAGTTCTTCGACGTCATCGTACAATAGAGAGTACCACAGGGAAGCGAGCGGTACCGCGTACGATTGGAACTTGCATTGACAATAGACCAAGTAAAAGACACTGTCGCGACACGGTAATTTGCACATTGTATTTTTGTCCCAAGGTTATTGTTGATTTGTTGTCATAAATTGTACGTGAAACGAGAAACATTCTAAATACCCTTTTTTATCAAATTATCTTTCGTAATTTATTAAAGATTAAATAATGCTTGAATACACAATACTCATAAAAAGATCACCTTGACGAATGGTAACGAATTGCAAAATTGCTCAAATAATTGAAAATGGACACAAATATCAAATCAACTGGTGTATTTTTATAGTTGAGTAACCAAGCAATTTGTATGGCTCGTGTGGATTGCATTTTTACTAAACTATCTGTTTTTTTACTGTTATTAGATAGATTTGCTTAAAAGTCAAAATTCTTGAATAAAATATAATTTTTAAAAGCAAATAAATAATACAATTTGAGTTTTTACTTATATTGACTGCAATCATTAGTTTAAAAAAATATGTACTTTACTTACACTATGGAACACGATTAATGTTTTTTTTAACCAAGAAATTTTTGTTTTTTTTCATATCAATATTTTCAGCATTCACATTGAGATCCATTATAAATAAGAAAAAGTTATTTATTTACCTCATTATTACATGGATCACGTAAGATACCTGTATGTTCTCCTTTTAGGAAACTACAGTTCCGACTAACTCGTAGCTTTTCTTAATCCATCACTTGTCAGAGACAACTGTTGACAAAGGTGTCTCTTGACAAGTGATGTATTGAGAAAGGCTACGAATTAGTCGAAACTGCAGTTTCTTAAACAGAGAACATATCTTACGTGATCCATGTATAAGCAAGATAAATAATTAAATATCTATAAATAATTATAAATATTCATTTATTTACCTTATTCTTACATGAGTCACGTAAGATATGTTCTTTGTTAACGAGACTGCAGTTTCGATTAACTCATAGCCTTTCTTAATCCATCATTTGTTAAGAGATAGCTGAGTGATGGATTGAAAAAGATTTAGTCGAAATTGCAGTCTCCTAACAGGGAACTTATCTTAAGTGACCCATGTAAAAACAAAGTAAATAAATAAATATTAATAATTTATAATGGATCTCAAAGTGAATGCTGAAAATATTTAAGAAATAAATAATTGTTAAAATTATTGTTTGTTTGCATACAGGATATCTGATAATTGATATTTTTAGTGAGATATTAAAAGTAAAAATATATCCACGTGATTCATATAAAGACATGTTGAAAAATACTTGTGTAATATTTTAACTTTTTTTATTTTATTGGTGGATTATGGAGGTAATAGTTTGATCAAAAACAGAAGTGTACTAAGGGATTGGACATTTTTCATAAATACAAATTTGTGACAAAACATTAATTGAATTTGTAAAAATAAACGATTTTTACAATACGTGCCTGTTAATATTTATTGTTAATTGTAATATTAATAACTATGATAATTTATAATGTAAAATAAAAATAAATAAAAATCAATTATGTTATTTAAGAGAATTAAGGTTTATCGAAATGTTTTAGAATGTTTTTTTTTTTTTAATTATATAACATCAATCAAAAGTGAATATAATTAATAATATTGATTACACATAATTTAAGCACATTTAAATTGTTAACACTGCAAAATAATTATAATTGTTTTATAAAATAATTTCACTTCACATTTATTACTGATTTTTATTTGTTAAATTTGACAATATAAAAAAATGTATATTGAAAATTTTATTTATCACGAAATAATAATATTTAAAAAATCTTTTTTTTAATATTCTATATTATTTACTTTAATATAAAAAAATGGTATCATAATAAAATACCTAACTATAATAAACATATCTTGTTGTAATAAACTTTTTATATTTATTTTTTATTTAAAAAATATAATACTTTTCTCGAATACTTGCTGCAAATACTCCCGTCTAGGGCGAAATCATTTTTTTTTGCTGATACGTGGGATGTCTTTAAGACCTTTAATGTGGCGCTTATGCTGAGCTGAAAAGGGTTGCGGAGGACCGAGAGGAATGGAAATCGAGATGCAAGATTCTGTTGCTGCAAGCCAATCCACCGGATTGATACTACGAAGAAGAATACTTTTCATTGATTGTTACTATTCAAACATTTGAAAAAACTGTTTTTAATTATTTATTTTTTAAAGTATAAAAATATATTTTGTTCCCAGCGTCAGTTTTTTTTATCTGCCAAATATTAAATTAACATTATTCGAAACCCCCTTTTACATTAATAATTATTATTTTTAAATCCGAAATAATGTAAAACAAAACTAAATATTTTTAATAAATTTAAATGATATGTTTTAAGCATGTTAAACAAAACCGTGGTAGTAATCACAATACCTTAATATGAATGGTAGGCTTATAAAAAATGTGTAATTCATTGTTTTTGGGTTCAGCCTTGCGCGGTATTTTTTTTTACTTACCAATTTGTATTTGATAATATCCCGTGGGAGCTCAAAGAATTTGATAAAAAAAAGCTGCTGTTGTATCTTGAAACATATTAGGGTGTCAGTATCTTAAAGGAAATCTAATGACTATCCCAACGCTCCTAATTGGAATGCTGAAAATTAAAATGTCATTGTTATTTAAATAAAAAAAAAACTATATTATTTGAGGCACCTTTAATCTCGTATGAATAATAGTATCGTCCTTCATTGGACCATTCTTGATAATTTTTTTAGATTATATTCTATCTCGTTTTTAAGGCAGTTAATAAATCTGTTACCCGCACACGGCTAATCCAAAAAGGCAAGAATTTCAAAATTGAATCACTGTACATAATATTACATTTTTAAACAAAGCTCACTCCTGTAATATAAAGAGTAAAAAAACAATTCAATCCTCAATGTATATAATTATTATATAAAAAATGTAATGTATCGAAATAAATTGAATAACCTTTTTTTATTTCGTTTCAAAACACGTTTTATTGATGATTTAACAGAAATAATTTGCCTAATTTAACTGTTTTTCGCTATGGACACACTTATCAGCCAGTCGATATCGATATCCATGTTGTTTTTATTTGAAAGCAAATGAGTTGAGTTTATTCGTTTGTTTTAACCAATCACAGCGACGCATTCAAAATAAAAGAACACTGTGTATCTCAAAATACATTCAAATAAATTTTCACGCGATGTAAGAATTGCAGAATTGGTAAATTTTAAATCGTATTTACCAATTCTGAGTATGTAGATAAATTATTTATTAGACTCATTTTTATATTTACTATAAACTTTTAGTTTAAATAAATATTAATTTGTTTATCAGTGGTTAAAAATATATGTCATTATTCTTACAATTACAGATCACTGAAAAATTATATCAAAATTTACAAAACGAAAGATACACATAAAAAATTCACAGCAAATATCATCGTCTACATTTTACATCAGGCCGTGCAGCCAGCAGTTGGTAATGAAATCAACACAGTTGCAAAGGTTCGTGGTTCGAAACCCAGCATGCCGTTTTTTAAAATCTATTTTGTTGATATATATAATCGTGTCGGAAACAACAGGGTCAGATCCTGTCTGCCCAGAAGTGGGCGACGTCGATGGCGTTACTTCTGGCCATCATCAGGTCTTCCTGGGTGCAGCCACTCGGGCACAGCGCACACTCCAGAAGGTGTGACAGGGTCTGCTCCACGCCGCAGTCACATTCAGTCGGTCCGCTGTAAAACTGCCAGGCCCTCATTTGTGTCCTCGTCTTGCATACTCCGGTCCGAAGTCTGTTAAGGGACCTCCATATATTCCACCCTTGGTCATGTCCAGGGGCTAGGTCCTCTTTCGGGGCAATCCAAGTATTCCACTCAGTTGCGCTTCTCCACATGTTCAGCCGCAGGGTGGCCTCAGGTATTTTGTTGATGAGAGATGATGATTGCTGTAAAATATATTACATTTTAATTAATTATTGATATCATTATTTTGAGGCGCCATTTGTACCAAATTTTTAAAATTCGTGCCTCTTGGTAGGTTATTTAATTTAAAAGTGTTATACTCGTAATTGAATAAGTTAATTAGAATTTTAAATGATGATTGATAATAAGGTGTTGCACAATACTCATTAGGGGATAAGAAAAACGTTAATTATGAAAGAAGTAGATTAGCTTCATAACGCCACACTCTAAGAATACATTGCCAGAATACTGAACAAAAAAATATATCTTTGATGTAGTAGCTTAAGAATTCAACCCATGTCTGCCGGTGGGTATGGTTTAGTGGTAAATCTTGTAATTACCATACCTAAGGTCATGGTTCTGATCCCCGAAGAAAAAAAGAAAGAACATTTTTTAATCGATTTCTAATCTCTACAAACACTCCCCGGTTGGTATAAATTTGATTCTTCACCAGTAAAATGCTTAAAGTGAAATCGAATGGCAGTTTATAAAATTAATCGGCAGTAGACTAATGAAATTGGAAGTATCCTCTGTGTCAGAATTAATGTGGTCAGTTATAAAATTAAATGTCAGAAATATATTCAATATTGATCAAAAAATAAGATAAAATGAATGAATAACCAACCCATAAAATGCTTACCTAACCTAACCTAACCTATCCTTAATTATTATTGCTTTCCATTTATTAATTATTTCCTGCCAATTTTTTTTTCTACTGCCGATTCATAATTCTCTACATATCTTGTTGTATTTGTTGTATGCCAAATTATTATTTCTGACTTAACTTTTTAAGATTTTATTACTGACCAAGTGCTACATAATTTCTGCCCATTAATTAAATTAAATAATGTCAAAAAAATAGTTGCAATGATAATACATGTAAATAGTTGAATATTTACTATTCATGAAAAACTAGACGACTAAAATATGATATAAATATTAATGATAAATTTACGTTGTATTAACCATGTGTTGATTGTTTTTAAGCACAAAATGTTTGACGAAGCTAAAGTATAAGTAGGTAAAAAAAACCCTGTAAAATTGTGGACACTCCTACTGAACTGGCTGTTCACAATTTACCACTATATAATTATAATATATTTTTTACAAAAATAAAAATGAAGTATTTTATTATAGCTGACTTTCCTCACAGTACCATATTTATGGCTTTTACTTTAACTTTCTACTCTGCCCATACCCGCTACATACTAATGTCTATGGCAGAGGCTCTCAATCTCTTTCGGTTAGTGAGGGTACAAACTGCAGAGGGCACCCTAGACTAGTATTTGCAGCAAGTGTTCCAGGACACGAGTTGTAGCTCTTATGCTGAGCTAAAGAGTGTTGCAGAGGATCGAGAAGAGTGGATATTTAGGCGCAAGATTTTGTTGCTGCAAACCAATCCCCCGGATTAATACTACGAAGAAGAATATTTTCATAGGAACATAAAAATTCTGAGCTTTGTTTCTTTTATATTTTAAATGGATGTTCTTAATAATATATTTATGTTGCGTTAAATACATATAGTTAAATACGTAGAGCAAGGGTTAATACATAATTTTTTTGTTGGTGCATAGTTCTTGGTTCGGGTATCAGCGTCTGGCGTTTATTTTTCTACGAAATTGACGAGAGAAATGCTATAAAATACGATATTTGACGTATTTTATGACATTTCGTGTATATCAATTTATCAAATAAATTTCATTTACCAGCATACCGAATTGCGTAGAGGTTCCTATAATTGATGAATAAAAATAGGTTTATATAATCAAATAAAACAAAAAAAAAAAAATATATAAAAAATGTTTCCGCCCGGGATCGAACTGGGGACCTTGTGCGTGTGAAGCACACGTGATAACCGCTACACTACGGAAACGTTGCAACCAACGGCCAAAACATTTATATTTTAAATTTACTATCGAATTCGCTTTGAGACATTTAATCTGGATTACTTGCAATAATTTTAATTCGTTCAAGGTTAATGTAAAATGACTTGCTTATCAACTATCTCTTTATTTGATAATATTCAATATGATTATTATTATCAAAATATGAACAAGCAAAGTAAATCATAATTTTGTATATAGAACCAGATGGTTATAAATATGTTTTTTTTCGAAAAGAAAAAGTACATATATGTATATACATCTTTCCTATGTAAACGAAACTGTTTTTTTTTTTTCAAATTTAATTTATTTTATATTATTTCTTTCAGAAGCATTACAAATTTTTACTTAATGCGATACACGATCCTGAAATAAGATTTAATAGAGGAGATACAATTTATAAATATTTACGATTATTAACAGCAATTATTAAAAAGTCCCGAAGCTCGCTAAACAGAAGACGTAAATTGATATATATATACATATTTTTATGTAAACACATACAGGAGAATACTGACAGATGGTGATAGTAATTCTGAAGTCTCATCTGTGGAGTTCTATGACGCTTACCATGGTGCATATGGCTAAACGCTGCTTGTGGAGTTTTGATCCGCCAACGTCATAGACTACAGCCCGAGATTCACGCATCATCCTTCATTATTACAGGAATTTACTATGAATGGGTGGTCTTCACGGGACGACTTTCATCTACTACCAATTTCAATAAATAGGCTATGACTGACATTTTACGAGTGATGGATCAAAATTCACACCAACCGGAGGTATCTTAGAGCTCAGGAATCGATTAAAATTTTTTATTTCAATCTCCGTCGGGGATCGAACCCACGACCTTTGGCTTGCAAAGCAAACGCTTTACCATTTAACTATGACCGCCGGCATATATACATACGAATTAAGAGCAAAAATCATCATTATAAATATCTGAATTAAAAAAAAAAAAAAAACCGCGGACGCCGGGATTCGAACTCGAACCGTTTGCAAGTCCAATGTTACGTCTGTACTCAAAGAAAATAACACATATTATATTATTGATACGTATTATTTTTACAGATGTAGTTGTTGCTGTAAGATGCCTATATATTTTATTTTTAAGATCTAATCAATTTATTTTATTCACAAGTATTATTATTTTTAATGGACAGTCTATTTATTTAGTGTACCCTCTAGAAACTAAAAGCTGGATGAAAGTACCTTTTTTAATCCTACAAAGCATTATAAACATCTTTAAGTGTTCTACAAGAACATGGATAAAGTGAAACTGTTGGTTATATGCTCTGCTGACATTTGACGAATGTGTCCAGTGCCGGTTTTAGGGGGTGGCGCAGTGGGGCGGTGGCTTGGGGCGTCAAATGAGCTAGGGGCGCCGAGGGCAATCTATCTCATATATATTTTTAATACATACAATAAAGGGCGCCAGAAAATAAATTCTTTAGAGCGCCGCAGGGTCTAAAGCTCTCACTGAATGTGTCCCAGACATGTTTACTTTTTTTCTTTGCTTGCGTAGAGCGATCAGCTGCTTAACAAAGTCTAACCATTCCAAAGATAAGCTATACCATTGATTTAACCATTTAAAAAAAAAAAAATAGTTGGGATTCATAATGTCAGCTTACAGAATAACAGAAGCGACATATATTAAACTTAGTGTTGCCATGTAGTAAATAATGAGCTTTAGAGAGAGAAATTCGGGAAGTACCTGGAACAACAAAGTTTCACTCTATTTTCTTCCTCTTATTCGTTTCATATCTGGTCACCATAAATTGCCGCCACTTATTGATGTCAGCTGCCACTGTTCATTCTAAGTTCTATGACACATCTACACCTGAGGGTCCACTTGGGTTTTCGACATCCTTTCGAGCAGAAATTCTTGAAGAGGTAGTAGTTATTGTAGAATATTTTTGGACGCTTTGTTTACAAGATTTTTTTGAGGCAATCGGTGATTAGTCCGGATTTCCCAAAGCAAGTTAAACACAAAACACAACTCTAGAAAAAGATTAACTTATATAACTGTTTAACTAACTATATAGTTTAAAATATTAACTTTGTAAAAGTTTTCCAGAAAAATATTGAATATGTTTCACGGTCGCTGAAAAAATCCCGTGAGCTTAGTGCAAACGAAACTAATAACTGTCAAAGTTTTCCCAACCAAAGATCCTATCTTAATAAATCTTGTTGTTTATTTCAGTCATCCTAAATGAAAATTTCAGGAGCTTTAGCCCTAAGTCTCCTGAAAGAATTTCATAGACGAGCTGTCAGCGATTCATTGACATCTGCTTGACGAAGGTTCCGAAACGTATATATTAAACCGACAAAACTGATATTTGATATATTTTTATGTAAGCCACAGTTTATTTTATTATATATCATCTTTTCTTAACATATCACGATTTTTGCACGTCTTTTACGTCGTGTATTGATGTCAGAATGATAAACACCACAAAAGACTTCCGAAAAAAGTAAAACTCAATGTGATATACGATTAGAACACAGCGCAACAACAAACTAATCCCAGACTAAAATTTGTTGTTAGTACACCACAAGCGTGGCTCAAGTTGCCTTCCTTGGTAATTAGTTGCTGGATTGCGAAAAGTTTAATGATTAGTGGTTAGCCGCTGGTACGAATTAATCGGGGGATTTGCTGAAGTATCCATCTGGTAATGCGAAATTACGTGGCCCGTCGCCTGCTTGATGTTTTCTCATTCTCAGCATCATCGACAGTCACACCCGTGGTATTCTCGGTCGAACGACCAGTCCGGTGTTGGCTTCGCTTTGAAAGGTCTCCTATGGTTTCAGTCTGTTCGAGTCGACCTGCTAAGTGCCGGAATATTTGCCCAGTTAGCGCGACAAGATTAGGAAATTGACGACGAAATTCACGCTGCGCTAACATCACCGACCGGTTATTGGTTAAAAAATTAAAACAATTAATCCACGCCCTTGCGGATTAAAGCGCTTCAATTTTTGTCTGTTTCTTCTTCGTAGTATCAATCCGGTGGATTGGTTTGCAGCAACAGAATCTTGCATCTCGATCTCCATTCCTCTCGGTCCTCCGCAACCCTTTTCAACTCAGCATAAACGCTACAATTCATGTCCTCGAATACTTGCTGCAAATACTCCCGTCTAGGGCGCCCTCTACAGTTTCTACAGTTTCTTCTTCAGTTGTCTGTTTAGAAACTGCTAATCTTTCGATAGGGTGAATAATTTTGCATAGTGTATTTCATTTTTTAAAACGTGTATTTTATTTTAGCTTCACCAGTAAAAAACGACATACAGATGGTGATTCGATTTATTCATTCAACAACAACATTTTGCATTAAAATTTTGATACTTTCAATTTCAACAAACTGTGTATTTTTATTCACAGAATTTATCAAAGTTATTATTTTTATTTTCTTGGACAAGCTGACGGCTTGATACATTTGCCATTTTTCTTATTGCGAATGTACCCTGGAACACATTTACAGCCTAGTGTGACAGCCGGTGATCTCTTTTGCTTCCTGTTGGCACATGTTTCGGGACAGACTGGAGTAGTCTTCGAGTACACCTCGTTTTCCGCGCATCCTGAAAAGTAAGAAAAAAATGCGCTTAACAACAACGCCAATTATGCCATCTCTACTTGCGATTTTTTTATTTTATTCTTTTCTCCTTTTTCGAAGTATCAATCTGGTGGATTGGTTTGCAGATCTCTACTCCTCTTGATCTCGAAGTTCACGTGACGACTTTCGTTCACCATCAATTTTAATAAATAGGCTTTGAGTGGCATTTTACAGGCGAGAGATTAAATCCACACCGAGATCGATTACAATATTTTTACAATCTCAGTCGGAGATCGAACTCTCGATCTTCGGTTTGGTTAGCAAATCCTTTTACCTCAAAGCCATACTAGCCATATAATGACTGGAAAATGATGATTTTTGACTAACGCTGAAAAGATTTTTACTTACTGCATTCAGACGGATCAACACAAAGTGATCCTTCTCTTAGAAGACCTGCTGAACAGACCCACCCTGCTGTAAGAGTCTTGCATTTCTTTCCTTGTCTATCAGAACAACTTGGCTCGCAACCCTTCCGTACGGTGAAGTATTCTTTGGGATGGTCTTTGTCTGAAATCACCACAAATTCAATGTTTTAAATATCCAATCTAAAGAGTATATATACAATCCTGTTGGCAACAACAGGGTCAGATCCTGTCTGCCCAGAAGTGGGTGACGTCGATGGAGTTACTCCGGGCCATCATCAGGTCTTCCTGGGTGCAGCTACTTGGATACAGCGCACACTTCAGAAGGTTTGACAGAGTCTGCTCCACGCCACAGTCACATTCAGTCGTTCTGCTGTAAAACTGCCAGGCTTTCATTTGTGTCCTCGTCTTGGATACTCCGGTCCGAAGTCTGTTAAGGGACCTCCAAATATTCCACCCCTGGTCGTGTTCAGGGGCTAGGTCGTCTTTCGGGGCAATCCAAGTATTCCCTTCAGTTGCGCTTGACATGAGATTTTTAATTTTTTTATTATTTATAAAAACATTTTTTTCTTTCCTTAAATTTCCATTTTCAAAGTATTGTCCTATTTCATTCAACATGCAATCGCACGTACAAACACCACCTCTTGGTTGAAAATATAATATTGGCATCCCCCGTCTTTAAAAAGACGACAAGTCACGTATTCGTCACGTGGCCGCGTGGAGAAAGGATACAAGAGCAGATTAACAACATAAAGAACTTTTTAAGTAAAATTAGCATTAATTTTTGTAAGGACTTGATTTCCTCATCCGACCGATATGGCGTTTCGCCAGCCGAACGAGAGTTAACTGACTACATGCAGCGCCGCCAAGACAATCACGTCAAAAAAGCCAATTAAAGATGACAGTTGAACCGACATGAAATGGAGCAACTGTCAAAATAAATAAAATAGCGTAGGTAAAAGCCGTGTAATTAATATATGATTAAATCTAACATTAATAGATGTGCATGTCAGGCGAGCGAACAAAAATAAGATACAAAAGGTTGTTGCACGGCGTTTGCATGCGCCATCATGTTTGTTATGACAGTTGGTCCATTTCATGTTTCACACTGTCATAATTACTTCGGATGTCTGCCGCGATGATTTGGCGGCGCTAAATGTCAGAGCGGGCAGTTAGTCAGAACGCGCCCGCCATTGTTATAGGAGCGCCTAACGCCTAAGGGCGTCCCTATAACGGGCGACGTTATTGACAAATAAACGAGTACTATGTGAAACAGAAACAAGTGTTTGTATTGTGAACCTGATCCTACATCCTTCATCCAGTAAATCGATGTCGTAAATGGAAGAGGAGCATATCAGTATTTAAATTAATAAAAAATATTTAAATATGAATTACTTACTGCATAGCGAAGAGGTGACGCACGTTCTGTCATTAAGTGCCTGGTAGACATAACCATCTACGCAAGAGCATCCAGTAACAGGTTGAGTATTGAATACATCGCAGAATCCCATTTCGACTTCATCTTCCCTATACTCTTCAGCGGGAGAACGACACTTCGCTAAAATGGAAGAAAACAAGTAAAGCAAGTGAATCATTGGATCCATTTATCCCAGCAGCTGAACATGTGGAGAAGCGCAACTGAGGGAAATACTTGGATTGCCCCGAAAGAGGACCTAGCCCCTGGACATGACCAAGGATGGAATATATGGAGGTCCCTTAACAGACTTCGGATCGGAGTATGCAAGACGAGGACACAAATGAAAACCTGGCAGTTGTACAGCGGACCAACTGAATGTGACTGCGGCGTGGAGCAGACCCAGACAGATGGCCAGAAGTATCGCCATCGACGTCGCCCACTTCTGGGCTAACAGGATCTGACCCTGTTGCTTCCGACACGATTATATATATATATTGGATCAATTGATGATTTCATATATGAAAAGTTATGATTGCATATCCGCTTCTTAGCTGGAAAAATTGGTCGTCACGAATTTCCAACATAATTTTCAGTCAACCGTAGCAATGGTCATCGCCTCGTCCCACACCAGCTCTGCTTTTCGTAGCTCCACATAATATATTTGCCAGCGGGTATAGCTCAATAATCAAAGCGATGCTTTGCACTCCAAAGGTCGTGGGTCGATCCACGACGGAGATTAAAATATATATATTTTTTCAATCGATTTCTGAGCTTTAAAATATACCTGTTGGTGTAAATTTGATCCCTCACCAGTAAAATTCCAGTCATTAAGCCTGTTAATTAAAATTTGTGGTGGACGAAGGTCGTCCCGTGAAAACTACCCATTCATAGTAAATTACTGTAATAATAAGGATTATGCGTGAATCTCATCGTCGGGTGATATTGACGAGGGATCGACGAGTAAATTATGCAAGAAAATCGAAAAAAATCTGGCTTACGGCACTGGGATGCTAGCATACAGTTGCCGTATTTGTCTCGGAGGAAACCTTCTCTGCACACGCATCCTCTTTCTTTTGGTTCGAGATCACATTCTTCGAAGTCGGGAGAGAAGCAAGTGCCACCTTTGCACGGGTTTGGATAGTCAACAAGCTCTTCTGCGTCATCATTGAAACATTCTGAAAAGAAAGCGAATAACGAACCAAATTTCACAGTGAAAAAATGATTTTAAATATAAAGGAAAAAGAAACAAAATACTGATCAATATGCACACTCTGAATATAAACTATAGATACACCTATCGTTATATGATGGTAACAATGGTATAAATACAAGTTATTCGGCGCAACAGTTCGGGCAGAAGATGGTCGAGATGTCTAGGGTAATGAACTTTAGCAATGGTTGGTTCCAAGGCTCGCTGGTTCGCATCCCGCTTCTGCCGATATTTTTTCTGAACGAACTGATGTAAAGAATTTTGATGTTAAGTATGTGTATATTTAATAACTTAAAAAAGAAAACATATCATTCACACACGAGAGTATATTTAAATTTCATTTATATTTTATTATTGTATTAACTTATGTAGTGAATTATGTTTTATAAAACAAAAAAGTACTCGTCGAAATTTGACTCAGATGACGATTCTTGAAACTGCATTACGATTGAAGTTTACTTGTTATATCTCTTTTAGGTGACGTCATCAACAGTTAGCCATATATTCTTACAATGATTTTCGTTTTTTTTTCGATTGGGGTTGGCGTTGAAGACCTTCGAAGCAATTGATCTTGTAAGGAATTTTCTACCACATGATCAAATCAGGAGTATCACAGTTCTGTCGCCTTGTGTCCTTATTTATTTAATTTCAATTATTTACTACTATACACAAATATCTAAAACTATATTTTCCTTAAATTTATACCCAAATATGTAATACAAATGTAAGGTTGTTTAACTTTTAACTAAAACCCACCCACAACCGACAAACTCGTCTGACACTACACGTTTAATGTGTGTCGACCAAGAACTGGTAGTTTCTAAAGTTCCTTCTTTATTGCCACCGGTAAGCCTGGAATGCTCTTCCAGCGTCTGTGTTTCCTCCTTCCTACAATCTAGACTCTTCAAGAAACAGATAAATATGTTATTATTATTATTATATTTGTATTTGTATGGCGCTCTTTTATGACCGAATGATCATTTCAAAAGCGCTTCTTTGCCTCTCTGAGTAAAAAGGTGGGTCTTGAGTCTGCTTCTGAAGGATGCCTCCGCTTTAAGCTCTCTTATGCTTTCCGGTAGTGAGTTCCAGGCCATTGGTGCAGCGTAGCTGAAAGCCCGATTTCCAAAGACCGTGCTAGGACTACCTCCCGTCAGCTGTAGGGTGCTTCTATTTGCTCTAGCCGATCTGAGTGTCTCTCCACGCGCGCTTATTTCTGAAGGCTTGATAAGTTCTGTCAGATATACACTTGCAATCTCCCCAACCCATACACAAACACGAAAACAACACAAGTTTTCCTGCATGTATCGTCCAGCCTCCCTGCTGAGCGTCATAGAGTGCACTGGTCTCTACCGGTTGTGCTCTTCCGCATGCGATTACAAACAAAAAGCATAAGACATGGTTTGGCGTTGCCATTTCGTTAGTTGTGATCGCTACCTAACCCAGAGGCGCCACATGTCACGCCTTTGGTTCCATAATTAGGCGCTATGTTAATTTCGGCGCTGTGATATTACAATTGCCGGAGTGTCAGTCGGGAGTATGCCCGGGACCTGCAAAAAACGCAAAAAGCTTCGTGCCGGGCAGATAAAGTTTTTCAATCTTCTGACTTAAATACATTACAGTGTGCTTCTCGTAAAGTTTTCTTTGTTTTGTGAACTGGTCGTCATCCCGTTCCAATGACAATCCCGGCGACACTTTGATTAACGACATGTACATCACATGTAATAAAAATAGATACTTTAAAATTCAACTTACGGCAATCTGCGATTTTAACACATCCATCTTTACTATTAAGCATAACCATCCTTGCATCTACAATAGGCACGGCATCCATAGAATGGCTGAAGATCGCATCTGGGAGAACTTGGATCTAGTATATCACCGCAATATTGAGCGTCGCAATTTTTGTTGCAGGTATCCCAAATTGTATTTTCTCTAGGACATTTATCTTTATCTGCAATAAATTAAATTAAATTTTATTTAATTATAGAAATATTCCATTTTTTTATTAAATACGATCCTGATATAAAATAATACAAAAAAATGCAATCCTATTTAAATATTATGGTGTAGTAAAAAAAAACTATTATTATTCAAATCGACGGCTGCAGATATCTCTACCTCACGTTGTAAAAATCCAAGTGGGTTATTTTATTATATGGCGTTAGAAAGATGAGATTTTGAACTAAAAAAAACTTGTGAAGCGGTTTTCTGATTGGTTCACTCAATTTGGCTTGAGTACGTGTCAAAGATGGACACTAGCAAAAAGAAAATAAGCCATATTTCATAGTTTTTATTCGATAAACGCGAAAACGCAATAAAGGCTGCGGAATTATGGTCCTGATACTTTAACAGCTAAAAATAAACAATATTGGTTTTGTCGTTTCCGTTTCGGTAATTTCCGAGCCAATAGGTGAGGAATTGCATTCCATCAGGATAATTCCAGTTCGCACAAGTCGATGACGATTCACCAGAGTTGGTTCGGAGGTTTTAATGCAGTCCAGACTTAGCACTAAGTGACTACTATATGTACGTCTCCATGGCAAACGATTTTACTGGTGAAAATTGGCTTCATGATAGCCTTGTGAAAATCGACAGACTCCATTTTTTTCCAATAGGGACGAGGACGTCTATGAGAGAGGCAAAATGATATATCCTTCAAAATGGCAAGATGTTATCAAACAAAACGGTACATGTTTGATCTAAATAACATTATTCTAGATTTTTTTTTATGTAAACACAAACAGGAGAATACGGACAGATGGTGATAGTAATTCTAAAGTCTCATCTGTGGAATTCTATGACGCTTACCATGGTGTATATGTCTAAGCGCTGCATGTGGAGTGTTGATCCGTCAACGTTATAGACTACAGCCCGAGATTCACGCATCATCCTTTATTATTACAGGAATTTTACTATGAATGGGTGGTCGTCTTCATGGGACGACTTTCGTCTACCACCAATTTTAATTAATAGGTTATGACTGACATTTTACGGGTGATGGATCAAATTCACACCAACCGGGGTATTTTAGAGCTCAGAAATCGATTAAAAATCCTTTTTTTTAATCTCCATCGGGGATAGAACCCACGACCTTTGGCTTGCAAAGCAAACGCTCTACCGTTGAGCTATGACCGCCGGTCAATTGTGATAAATAAGCGTTCAATTTCATGTGAAAATAATGGATTTCTTTTAACTACACGTAACATGTACTAAGTACTATAGAAATTAAAAACTTTAAAGACTAGCATCAAAAACTCTCAACGCTCATTAAACAGATGACTTAACAAATTACTCATCCAAATAAATTCGTGGACCTCATGTCTGAACTGGACGTCCTTTGCGTAGAAAATATCAACATCCGAGGCGATGTGGTTAAACAGTCTGATCCCTCTACCAAGAGGCATTAATAAAAAAGCAATTGAATTTATACTTTCTTTTTGCCAATGAATTACAAACCTATGCGAAATTAAAGGGAAACACAAACCACAGGCCGGCTATACTCAGAAGTATTTAAATATAAAGAATAATAATTGGCACGGTTGTTACCTGTACAGTCTTTGTATAGAACGCATTCGTTTTTTAAATTTTTGACGTAGCCGACGTCACACAAACAGTTTCCTTTGGGAACCTTAGGATTTTCAGGAGGAGAAGGCCGAACTACGAGCGGTTGCGCGATTCCCTCGGGAATAGCACAGGTATATCCGCCTTGAAAATATGTCGCAAAGAAACTATTCGGCTTTGTTTCGCACATCACTAAAACCACAAGAAAATATTAATTATATATAAAAAATTAAGTGTTTTCGTACGAATCGGGAATTCTCAATCACGCTCACTATATATATGTATGAAATAGATAAATATTTTCTATTTGTTATTTCTGAAATCACACTGATCACTGCATACTTAATATTAGGCAAAACGGAAAGAAATGAATTTTTTTAGCGTTCATCGTCAGCCCGTATCCGTCCACCGTTGAACGTAAGCCTCCCGCATGAGTCTCCATCCTCTACAATTCTCCGCCTTCCGCATCCAGGTCACTGCCGTTATTCTTCTTATGTCGTCAGTCAATCTTGCCGGCGGTCGGCCAATGCTTCGTTTGCCAATTCTTAGGCGCCATTTCAACACTTTTCTTCCCCATCGACCGTCGTCACTTCGACAAATAAGTCCTGCCCATTGCCACTTGAGTGTGCCCCTTCGTTGGGTAGCATCCACTACTTGAGTTCTTCTGCGTATTTCCTCGTTTCAGATTCTTTTAGCGACACTACAAGCATGGTACTCTCCATAGCACGCTGGCTGTCCTTTATTTTAAGGGTAAGAATTGCTGTTAGATTCCACGTGTCTGCGCCATAAGTTAATACAGGGAGGATGCATTGGTTACACGGCTTAGTTTTAAGACATTGCGGAATCGCTTAGGGATTTTTAACTATACAATATTATAATAATTATAAATAATTCCCTCATCGTCTATTTTCATCCTCCAAAAAAGAGGCACATGCTTCATACCGTACAATTCTGGTGACTTACTGGCAAAATACGAAACCAGGTGATTTTTCACTTGGTGTGCTTTTGTAATTTTTTTGTCATAAGTTAATGCTCCATCGACTTGAAGAGTTAATAATCTGAAAGTGCTATATCCGGTAAAAATGGAGGATGTGGCAGAAGTTTATAATCAAGATCTCTTATTTTTTGCTGATTGAGTTTTGCCGCATGGAGTTTTGCATTACCATGTTGTAAAAACCACATTTTCTTATTGACCGAAACATTTTTCTTTTACTTTTTTTTAACGGTGCTAAATTAAAAACGCGCGCTTCGGTGTTGGGTAGTCAGTACACAATAAAAAATCAGCTATTTGTAAATCGAAAAATAAGAACATTCATACCTTATCCCCTTAATTAATTATAATTGAAGTCAAAAATTATAATAGTTGAGATTTATTGGGCTGAAAACATTAAAAAACCATCTGGCAACGCTCACGGAACGGGCATAGTTCCACTCTGGTTTGAAGCTCGAAAGCAACTGCCGCTAGTCGTGGTAATTACCTAATTAGGCTGAAGTGGCCCACTCCCACTCTCTTCCCTCTTCCTTCACAGTAAAGTATGAAAGAGTGAGATGCGAATATAGTGTCGCGCCTTCAGCGCATCGTCGAGATCCAAGGTTGAGGCACTCATAGCGCGAATTCGTTTCCGATGTTCACAAAATACAAGAAAGTTTTATCAATTCACAATATATTTGGTTAGCTACAATAACATATAGCGAATAAATTACTCACGGCATTCCTCTGCAGTAACGCAGACTCCATTGTCGTTACGAAGGAATCCAAGCTTGCAGTCACATCCTCGTTTACAATCAGTAAAGTCACACGAAACGGTGTTTCGGTTCCTGATATAGTTACAAGTGTTGCAAGAAATAGCGCAGTCAGTAATTTCTTCATTGGGTCCGTTGCATCTTTCTAAAATCAAGAATGTTTATTAAAGCATTACCTGTTTAATTATTTTTATTATAAATATGATCATGACATCCCCCGTCAAAACAAAATGATTACAGATCGCGTGGGTTTTGTGGTGAATGGATAAGAAGCAGGTCGCCAAAGCAAACAACTCATATATAATTTAGGTTGGAAAGACTGACAAAATTTGGTCCGATGCCTCTGCGGTTTTCTCGGCGGCTTCAACGACCGATTTGTCCGCGATTTGGTAGCGTCGTGTTAACTATCCGATGGTCGCCGAGAACTATGTAATATGTAATATGTTTAAGAATCTAGGCGAGTCTCAAAAGTATATGCTTCATTTAAATAAATATATTAGTTTGATTGACTTGTGAGTGGAATTGAGGTCTAGGGATAAGGTAGTTTAGATTTATGCTTTCATAAGGAGAATAATTACTTATGTTAGGAAAATGTAAATGAATCTTACTGTTCGCAATTGGTTTCACTGGACTGTTTCCATAGACTAGTGCAACCACACACAAAATTAATAAGCTTTTCGTTATAATTTTCTCTTGCTATCACTTATCTAATGAATATTTCAAAGAGACTTAATCGGTTTTATATATCACCGTTTGGTTCAAAGAAAAGAAGGGGTAACAAACCATCCATTTTGTTAACTTTCATTAACCAGATACTTGAATTGCCCCGAAAGAGGACCCTGGACACGACCAGGGTGGAATATATGTAGGTTCCTTAGCAAACTCTAGACCTTAGTATGCAAAATGAAGACATAAATGAAAGCCTGGCAATTTTACAGCGGACCGACTGAATGTGACTGTGGCGTGGACGCTATACAACTTTCTGAAGTGTGCGCTGTGTCCGAGTAGCTGCACCCAAGAATTCTTGATGATGGCCGAGAGTAACGACATCAACGTCGCCCACTTCTGGGCAGACAGGATCTAACCCTGTTGTTTCTCTGACCGATATATATTATATATTTAACTGGATGTTTATTTCATTTAAAATATATAATAAAACTCTTTACGAAACCAAAGAATTTTATAATTTCTTTCATAATGTGACCATCCAAAAAGTTACTTCGTGTTACGAATGTGTTTATAAATTCTTATCAGAGGCTACGTTTTTCTGTTCTTTAAATGAAAAACCGCAACGGTGTATGGTCCTCTATTTCTTTTTTGTTATTTTCTTTATATATGTCTTTGTATTTTTAAGCTGCAAATATCACATGAAGTATGAATACATTTTTTTGGGGCCTTAAGCCTTTGAAATATTAAATCGTTTAAATATCCACCATGACTGGGTGGAGCACATTCAAAATGTCCAATTCCCCATGACTCTGGTCCATAAATCAGGCTGGTTTCGACCGATGGCATGGATTATGTTGGCTTGGAAGGCCTCTGTAGTTTGTGGCTTATTTGCGTAGACCTGCAACTTAAAAACAGCCCGCAAGAAAAAGTCCATCGGGGTTAAATCGCACGATATGGGAGGCCAGTTCACATCAAGTCCACGTGAGATGTCAATTCCCATTAAATTGGTCCTGCAGAATGCTCAACGTAGCATGAGATGTGTGACTCGTAGCACCGTCCTGTTGAAACTGCATGTCGTTGATGTCCATTACATCTTATTTAAGTCCAAAGAAGTTGGTAATCATCTACTTATAGCATTTTTTTTTTTTTTGGGGCCATAGGCCCCCAGGCCAATCGCCTTGTACCTGCGCTCCTTGGGAGTACTCTACTTATAGCAGTCGCTGTTTATAATTATGGCCCGGCCAACGTTGTTCTCAAATAAATATGGATGGATGACGCCGCTAGATCAAAATCCACACCAAACAATGATTTCGGGATGCATTGGACGCAATTAGATATCATGTAGATTGGTATCAAATACGCCCTTCTTTCAACGTTATTAGCATTCACTTTGAGATCTATTTTCAATTATAAATATTTATTTATTTACCTTGTTTTTACATGGATCACGTAAGAGAAGTTCTCAATCAGTAGACTGCAGTTTCGACTAACTCGTAGCCTTTCTCAATCATTCTCTTGTTAAGAGATAACGAAAATTTTGTTTTTTGACGCACTCATTCATAAAGAAATGGGTCTCATTGCTGAAAATGATTTTTCAGGCGTACATTTTGATATAACTATTTTATCATTTGCAAACATTTCTAAACGCAATATGTACACAGTCTTCTTTATCCTAGCCATTTCCCATCATCTGGGGTCAGCTCTCCTTGTGCACATTAGCGATGTCTGTCTGTCTTTCGTTGCATTCTCGGTCAAACCCAGAGCTTTCAGGTTCTTGCTTACAGTTGCAGTCCAGGTTGCCTGTGGTCTTCCAGTTCTTCTTTCCAGCGTGGGTATGTTGAGGGTTCTCTTCGCCATGTGGTCTTTATCTCTTCGTGTCACATGCCCATACCATCTTAGGTGGTTTTCCCTTATCTTTTCAGGGATGGGGGCCACCCGATATGAACCCCGAATATACTCATTTCAAACTCTGTCCACTCTAGTCACACCGCCCGCCCACCTCAGCATATTCATCTCTGCCACATGAATCCTATCCAAGTCACGTTTCAGCAAGGTCTAAAACACCGATCCGTAGAGCATAGCTGGCCTTACAGCAGTTTTGTAGATTTTGCCTTTGGTCCTAACTGTAATCTTGCTGTCACACAAAACCCCGGAGAGAGACCTCCATTCCAGCCATCCTGTTAACGCAATATGTGCACAGTAATTTGGAAAAAAGTCCGAATAATTAACAGACAATTTGACACATGTTGCTTCAACGTCAATGCTCAGAAGTCTCTTTTGGAAGACTTTTTATAAGAATATAGTTTGGAAATTAGATGTTAAAGTTCCATTTTGTTCAGGCCCTTCTTTAAACTGATTACTTAAAGGCTTAATAAAAATGTGAATATACACTGTATTTGTTAACTAAAAGAATCTTAACCCTGAACAGTGAGGAAGAGTAGCAAGTCGTTATTTATTGTAAAAAAAATGTTTCATATCAATGTGTGGATAGAGACACTAAACGTTTTATAAATCTGCACTTGTTCAATTAATTGAATCGCTGTACATACAAAAAACAATAACGTAATTTATTATTACTGAGTAAACTTTCAAGGCATTGGAGTATTTATAGTGGTTTTTTATATAAACAAGTGCGAATAAATCGTGATATTTTTTTTTCTTAACCTTGGAGTTTCGAATGATGATTGAAAATTTAATTGAATCTTTCAACGATCTCACGAGTTGTTACTTGCCGATTTGCGCAAAATACTGCCACTAATGTGTCTTTATCAGTTTCAATAAGCCTTTCAGAAAGTGGTGGATCTTCAACATCAAAAATTCTGGATCGAAATTTTACAAACCAGTTTTGACACGTCATTCTGTCATTACTTCTTCTTAATAAACGTCTTATATATTTTTCGTTGCTTGAATAGTGTTGTTAAAAATAAATTAAACCAAAATTACTGCTTAACGTATTAAATATTTAAATATCATCATCATACCATGTCCGTTCCCTAACTGGATCATATACAAATCTCTGTCAGCTTCCATAGTTTTCACATCAATTTATGTCTGCTCCGCCTTCGGCCTCCCTGGAAACCATCTTCAATAATCTCCAGGTATCCAGGGAGGCCAAATATTTTTAATTTGTTATTTCACAAATTTAAATTAATTTAAAATTATAAATATGCAGTTTCACCAAGTATTATCATTTGATATATTTAATGTTATTATTGCTAGTATCTTTTTTCATAGGTTATCGCCTTCGCTAAAATTTTTTGCCAACAATTCTTGTCAGCTGCCAGGTTCTTTCACTGCGAAGTCATCTCAGCGTCTCAAAACTCCAACGAATACATACGATCCCAGTTTTCGATGGCCTGCAGAATATCATAAATTCGATGCCACCAAAATCATTTGGTACTAAGTGGCAGCTCAACCCACGATAGTTCTATTTGATTAAAATACAAAATAATAAATTAAAAAAAAAGTTTTTTACTTATTTATTTTATTCAGGTATTAATTATCACATATTCATTTATAAAAATTGTTTACAATTCTTTTGAAAAAATGTACATCAGAAAAAATAATACATTTGACATTATCAGAATAAAACTAATATTAGTTATACAATCTAATTACAATAATAAAAGTAATTTTATTAGTTTTTATTCATACTGAAACCTTTTCATTTACTTCAAACATATTTATTTTACATGAAATCTTATATAAACGTAATAGTTATAAATTGGAATTATTTTAAATTTATAGAATATTACTTTACACACTCTAATCCTTTATAGATAATTTATACATACCAATATTTAAATTACTTGCATCAGTTTGTGGAAAAATATAATCGGCAGATTGAATCATAATAATATGAAAATACATACTTTTAATTTACAACAAAGCGACATCTGCTAAATACAAATGTATCAATGATATAAATGCGTCAATATTTGCTCCGTCGAAGAATTGGTGGACCGCGCTGTGGATACAATAAAAGGGGCACAGTTCGTGGTTCGCATCCCAAATTCTTTTTTCCACAAATTCATGCGAGAAATTTGATGCAGATTTATATGTTTGTATGAAGGAGTTACATATGTTCATAAATGTGTAATCATATTTGACCACCCATATTTTTTTTAAATTTGTTATTCTTTTTGTGTAATTCGTAATACATTTAGCTATTAAATAGTCATGGAATTTATCAAAAGTTTAATTTAATTATACAAGTACGTTGAATTAAAATAAAAATTACCAATTTCTGTCAATTTTCATAGACTGATGACATTAGAAAAATAGCGGTAGTAGTCTGGAACCGGAGAGCGGGGATCTTACAGTATGAAGACCCATGCGAGATATCAACGTTCAACAGTGTATGGCGACAGGCTGATGATAATGATGATGGATTATAAAAATAATAGAGGTTGCACAGACAATTCGAATTGATATTTTTAACGATTGCGCATACAGGTTTATTTACTTAACCATGTTATATGGACGAAAGTTAAGTATTGGATTATCGAAGAACAAATTCACCGGCAGGTACGGCTTAGAGGCAAAACATTACTTTACTAAACATAAGATTGTTGGTTCAATCCCAGATGTAGATTTAACAAAAAATTAAACTTTGTAAATATCTCCGGTTGGTGTGAATATGATCCCTCATTAAATGCAAGTCATAGTCTTAAGCTGTTGGTAGACGAAAGATGTAAGCACTTCCATGGCCAATTCAATATTCATAGATAATCCTGTAAACATTGGTGATGAGTGAATGACGTTGGCGGATCAATGCCTACATGCAGCAGCGCTTGCTTAGCCATATTTAAAAATAGCAAACGTCTCAGAATTCTACAGACGAGTTTTAAAAATTATTACCATTCGTCAACGATTCTCATGTAATGTGTTTTACGTAAAAATAAGACACTGTTGCAATTCGTATTGCCAGTCTACGAGAACTTATAGGGGCAATTGAAATTAATATGCATAAAAAAAATATATAGTGCAACCAATATTGTCTCGGCAATTAAATAAAATATTTGACCAAGCGCAAATGTTACGTATAAACTTTGAACTAAACTAAAAAGACTTTGTAGAGACTCTACAAAAAAAATCTAGAATATTATGACGAAAAGCGTTTTTTTTTAAACAAAAAAATAACATATTCATTCTTACCAAAAAAGGCAAAGAACGATACGATTTACTTGGGGTGCTGCTTAATATTTATGCACGAAAGAATTTTCTCAAAAATATTTATTTGAAATATAAAAAATAATAATTTAATGTGTATTGTTATTTGTATTGCAACATAGTCGCCCCATGACGATTTGTATTTTAATTGTTTTACATCTATGTCTTTTTATTATCATAAGCTAATATAGTGTAAACATTTACAAAATTGAGGCGATTAGATAATAATATTATAAACAGAGAAACGTTAGTTTGTTGGTGGCGTTAAAAATACATCTTAAATTAACAATATTTTTAATAATTTTGTTCCGCCATCTATGAATATTTTTAGGAATGATACTAGAAAAACTCATCCAATAAAAAACTTTCATATAAAGTTCACAGATGTCCAAAAATAGTAATTTGTTAAATCTGGTAAAGCGGCATCCCTCCAATGGAAATAAATATTTTAAAATACATCTTACATGTAGGAATATTTAATGGCAGTCTAATGTTGAATCTTTCGATATGTACCTTACTTAAGCGGTTTCATACTGCCAGCTATTTAATTATTTGAAACGACAAACTTACGCCGTCTTTCTAGACGTTAATTGTAGTATGTGTGATTCAATAATAATTTTAATACATTTTGCATGGACGCCTACCTCGAAATATTTAATTCACTGGTTACAAGCGATAAAAAATTAAATATATTTCTTGGGTATTTCAAACTTAAATTGCGGATAATTTATAACATTATTTACTTATAATAATGGTTTTTACGTATGTTAATAGAGCATTTTACTATGAACCAGCATTTTTGAAAATATGAAATGAATAAATTTACACTCTAATACCGACTGTACAATTCTTAATTTCTTATCAAATATAATTATTCAATTGCGTGTAATATACTTATAATTAATTATTTACTAACATATAATCTAATTAAGGACATCCGTTCCTTGTGTTGCGAGGATATTTTCTCACCGTTTTTTGCATTTTACTGTTACTGCTAAATGCCAACAGGGATATGTTTTCTTCCAGAACTTTCTCCTCATCGAAAATCAGCTCCAAATTCCCTTCCTTCGCAAATATGGCATCAAAGATATTTGACTTGAATTATTTAAAAAAAAAAACGCTTATTTAAGCGATGGTATAAATGCATCGTCTTTATAGACCTGTAAGAAATACAGAATATTAAGAAAGATGTATTAAGATAAGATATATTATATTATGCTGGAATGTTTCTGGGACAGTTATATTTCACATAAGATTTGAAAAAAAAAATTGTACTCAGAAATATAATAATTACATTGCACTAAGAGTTAACAATAAAAAGTAAGACACTAGTTGCTGAAAAACTTGTGAAAATGTCGCTCAGAACTGGAATATAATAAATATTTTAACTAGGAATAGTTTACATCTTCATAGAATATCGGTGTATAGAGGTTATTAAATTTATATACTGCAACTGTGATGGTCCTGCTACATGACAGCACTAAAAATAAATCAGTCAAGATGTCAGGCAAGGAGATGTTATATCTCTGAAGCTCTTCACAAACGCCTTTAAATATATTTTTAAACTTCTATCCTGGATAAAATGTTGAAAAAACTAATAGCTGAATCACCTGATAAGCTTTAAGAAATGCTTTACAACCTCAATGAAGCGTCGATTAAAATTGATCTTAAAATTAATATAAATTGACATATTTGTCAAGGCTGATCACCATTAAGGAAAAAAGGTTGTAAATGAATAAATGTATCTGGGACAAGTAAAATGACTAATGCCGCATAATTTTTTGAAAAATTTCGACAAACGTATACAATTGGGATGGGCAATATTAGGAAGAATTCGAAAGTGAAATCAAATGAGCTTACTTAATGCATTCTACTTGTAATAGTATAATATGGAGAGAGACGAGAAATCTAGTGGAAGGTGCTTTAAATAAAATAAAGAACTTTCCATACTCTATAGATGCTCATGCTCGCAGTGTCAGAAACGATAATGTCTGAAGAAGAACCCAGAATGGGCAGGATATATATGTCTAAGAGACGACGGACAATGGAAAAGAAAAGTGTTGGAACTTTGCCTACAAAACTAGCAAACGTAGTGTTAGGGTACCCCCTGCAAGATAAACTGATGACATCAGAAAAATAGGCTCTATGGGAAAGATAAAAAAGAATGGAGAATTATGTAGGGAATCGACATTTAACAGTGGAAGACACAGGCTTATATTATATCAAATAGTATCTTACCTAGTTTACCCAGTAGTTGAGCTATTTTTGAAGGTTCTTCTTTTTTACGTAAATAATATCTGGGAGCCTCGACTTCGTATGTGTGATAGTGATGAATCTAAACACAAAGCAATAATTTTCAAATATATTTTTTAATGTAAGCTGATTAAAATATAACTTAGCCTTTTGTCGAATTAATTGAATCATAATAAATTCAACACCGACCAATAAAATGTGAGTATTTTTTTGCAATCCATAAAATAATCAAAAGCATTAATATTATTAGAAATATAACCATTTATTTACCACTTCGTGTTCCTCGGGGCCTTCATCCTGACTGAATAAGTTTTTTCCAGCGTTCGAAATGAACTCTCCAATATTCTCTAGCACATTGTTTTCGTGTTTCTCAACCTTGTGCCATTGCGGTGGTCCGTAAGCCGGTTTGGGCGGTCCGTAAACAGGCTTGGGTGGTCCGTAAGCTGGAGCGGGGGCTTCGTACGACGAGAATGATTCAAATGACGATGGCGCTCCGTACGATGACGATGGCGCTCCGTACGATGCGGCGGGAGCTCCGTAATTCGGTGCGGGAGCGTCGTACGACGAAAATGACGTAACGGGAACTCCGTAAGACGTCGCTGGTGGGCCGTAAACCGGTTTGGGTGGTCCGTAAACTGGTTTTGGTGGTCCGTAGACTATTTTCGGTGGTCCGTAAACTGGTTTTGGTGGTCCGTAGACTGGTTTTGGTGGTCCGTATACTGGCTTTGGTGGCCCGTATACTGGCTTTGGTGGTCCGTAGATCGGCTTTGGTGGTCCGTATACTGGCTTTGGTGGTCCGTAGATCGGCTTTGGTGGTCCGTAGATCGGCTTTGGTGGTCCGTATACTGGTTTTGGAGGCCCGTAAACCGGTTTTGGTGGTCCGTATACTGGTTTAGGTGGTCCATAAACCGGTTTCGGGTAGTGATCATAAACCTTTGGACTGTCCCATTCGTTGTCCTTTGACTGAAAAATATAAATATATCTTATAATAAAATAATAATATAAATGTAAAATCCTAGAAACTAGGATATCGGAAGAAGAAGTCAAGTAGTGGAGGCTACCAAACGAATACACACACTCAAGTGTCAATGATCATGGGAAAAAAAAGTGTTTGGCAAAAAGTGTTGGCAAACCACCAAGCGTTAGCCGACCTCCTGTAACATAGACGATGACATTAGAAAAATAGCGGTAGTAGTGTGGAACCGGAGAGCGGGGGATCTAACACTATGAAGACTCATGCGAGATATCAACGTTCAACAGTGTATGGCGACAGGCTGATGATTATGATGATGGATGATAAAAATAACAAGAATATGTATAAATATATTAAAAAATGATTTAATTGTAGTTAAAGAATATTTATAATTAATGTAGTTTAAATCATTAAGCCGTGATAGTAAACGTATTTCCGCATTTTCCAATCCAAAAGCCATGTAAATATTTACACATTGTTGTAAATAAATATGTACCAATTAATTATGAAATCACTAGATGAAATTGTCAAAAATATATGTGAAATAAGTTTTGATGCATCTATGTGTGAAGCTTTGAAGCTTTAAGAGATTACCATCGTACGTAGCGGCGACATTTTAAAAAAGTTTGTTCATAAAATTAATAGATGACAGCATAATGCTGTATTTGAGTAAAAAATATTATTTTAAGAAAATTTCAATTATAATGTATTTACCTCGCCACCAAACAATGACCCCAATTCACCGAATAAAAACGATTGAACCTGAAAAATAAAAAAAAATTGTTAAAAAAAAAAAAATTAAATAAAATACCACAAACATTTATTTTTATTCATCTTATATTTACATATATACAATATTTATATTTTTACCTGAATAACGCTCGTACAGACTAATATCAGTGAACAAAATATCCTTTGCTTCATTTTTACCTGAAAAAAAAGGAAAAAAATATATCAAAAAACGACAACTGTGGTTCCTAAATTTAGGACATATTTATTTTGAAGAATTTTCCTGATTACATTGATTAACCCGACGATACCAAAAAAAAATCTAGGAAAATACAGGACAAATGATTTAAGGTTTGCTGACGACATTGCTCTGATTGCTGAAACTGAAGATGAACTCACTGAAGCGCTGTCATCCATGGAAAACATATTTAATTCCAACTACAATATGAAGATAAACAGCACAAAAACCAAAGTTATGAGTGTAAGCCGCAATGAGCAGCAGAAAATTAACATATCAATGGTAGGAGTACCCCTAAAAGATGCAAAAGAATTTGTATACCTTGGAAGAATTTGTATACCTTGGAAGTACGATCACCTGGGATGGCAGAACAAAAAGAGAAGTCAACAGTCGAATACATCAAGCAAGGCTAGCTTTCAATAAAAAGCCAAAATTCTTGAGTCAAAGAATATTACTTTAGGGCTCCGCAAGCAACTTGCCAAAACACTTGTTTGGAGCATTTTAATGTACGGCTGTGAGACATGGTGCTTATCTGAAAGTGATAAAAAAAGACTAGAGGCCTTTGAAATGTGGTCTAAGGAAGAATTCTCTGAATTTCCTGGAGAGACCACGTCACGAACAATGAGGTTCTCAGGATAATCAAGGAAGATAGGCACCTAATAAGAACCATCTCAGAGAGGCGAGCCCGATGGATTGGTCACATCATGCGACACGATGGTCTTCTTCACGATATTGGAGGTTGAGGGTAGAAACTTTAGACGGGAGTATTTACAGCAAGTATTCGAGGACATGAATTGTAGCGCTTATGTTGAGCTGAAAAGGGTTGCGGAGGACCGAGAGGAATGGAGATCGAGATGCAAGATTCTGTTGCTGCAAACCAATCCACCGGATTGATACTACGAAGAAGACCAAAGTCTGGATCAGGACAAGTTTAGGACAGCGATCGATACTGTTTAGCTTCTGTGAACGCACTTGAACCACGCGTACATTTTTTTACTTCTCACCGTTCCAAATCTGGAACATGTGGTCATCACACAGTATCGGCTTTAGTCCCTATGCCAACTAGGGATTTTTTTTCTGGCGCCCCATATTGCTTATATTTAAAAAGATCTAATCAGGATTGGTTGCCTCGGCGCCCTTAGCTTATTCGACGCCCTGGGGCACCGACCCACTTCGCCACCCCCTAAAACCGGCACTGGCTCAACCCTAGACACTTTTGCACCTGAAAGTCCTGAGAGTATATATGTTTTCTGACAGAAGCCCGGGGACTTGAAGAGACGTTAAATGATTGGGTGATTTATTGATGATAAGCCCGGTGTTCACAATACGATTACATAATAAATAAATTGTTTTAAATCTAAAAATCTAAATGATAGTTGGCAACTACTTTTTTGGCAATATTTTTTTAAATTAATGACCAGTAATCATTTAGCAAACGGTCAGCAATAAGAAGCCAAATAGGTAAGCAAAAAATAATAATTTGGCTGTAGAAAAATATCAATCGGCAGTAGAAAAATAAATTGGGACGGAAAATAATAAATTAATGGTAATTAATAAAAGGTTAGGTAAGGTTAGGTTAGATTTAAATTTGAACGATTTGTTAATCATTCATTTTACATATTTTTTTATCATTAGTGAATATATTGCTGCCATTTTAATTTTATAACTGACCACATTCATACTGACACAGTGGATACCGCCAATCTATTTAGTCCGATTGATTGATTATTTCATGCTAATTGATTTAACTTACTGCCGAAACCTCGAATTAGTCACTGAACAAAGAAATACGGGCCATAGATAATTCTGATAATTTTGAGACGCTCAGCGGCAAAATACGAAGCCCCTGGTTACAAAAATTACATCAAATTATGCCAATATTATGCGCCTATTATGATGATAACTAACAACTGTCCAAAAGTCGTCTCAGACTAATAATTGTCATTCAAATTTCATTTTCGTTTTTTTTCGCCTGAGTGATTAGCCATACTTTACAAACGTTCATTGTCTTCTAATATTTTTTTCTCTGCACATAATTTACGCATTCGATATGGTCTTGAAATCGCGATATGTCAACGTACTCGTACCTAGTTAAAGGTGCTATTGAAGCACGGCCTGCGAAGCCTATTATTAACTATCTTTTTACGTGTTAATTTCTCAATTCAGTAAGAGGAACGAGTACCAGCTAGCCTCGCTGAATACAGAATTGTGATAAATTTTGTCTGCAAAGGTTTTTGGTTTGTATCCCAGCGTCCGCCGATTTTTTCCAATTTAATTTCGAGATAAATCTAATATAATATGATGTTTGCTGTGAATTTGTTTGTATGTATTAATTCGTCTTTTAAGTATTGTTTTATATATATTCCTAGAATTCATAAAAAAGATCCATTCATAATAACTAACATAATAATTCATAACATTTTTTTTATGTAAGCACATACAGGACAATACCGACAGATGGAGATAGTATTTTTTGAAGTTTCTTCAACCTTGGAATTTTATGACGCTTACCAAGCTGCATACGACTAAGCGCTGCATGTGGAATGTTGATCCGCCAACGTCATAGACTACAGCCCGAGATTCACGCATCATCTTTATTATTACAGGAATTTACTATGAAAGGGTGGTCTTCACGGGATACTAACATCTACCACCAATTTTGATTAATAGGCTATGAAATAGATTAATTTTTTTTTTAATATCCGTCGGGGATCGTTCCCACGACTATTGGCTTTCAAAGCAAACGATTTGACCGTTGAACCATACCCGCCGGCAATGGATTACACTAAGCACTGTTTATTCACATGCCTGAATACCGTGGCTTTACGTTCAATGAAAGGTTCATCAGTTATCAACGTGTATAATTGATTATATTTCATAGATTTAATAATACTCAAAACAAGGTAGAAAGTATTTATCTAATGATATCAGTTCGATATAGCCCTTGCAGTCTGGTGCCTAAAAGCCTCGATATACGATCTCAGAATCGTTATTTATTGTTCGCTCGTCGGATATATAAAAATGTCAGTAGCATTAAACATGGCGCTTGCGACGTCATTTTATTTCGTTGTACCAAAGTGTTAAACTAACAAAAAAAATGAAATCAATACCATAGAAATAGCGGGGAAGTTTATCAATACCTGTATTTTATTATTTTTTAAATTAAATGTCCGCACAGTAAATAAAAAAATAATCTTTATTATATTTTTTACTACTTCTTTGTAGTATCAATCCGATGGATTGGTTTGCAGCAACAAAATCTTGCATCTCGATCTCCATTCCTCTCGGTCCTCCGCAACCCTTTTCAGTTCAGCATAAGCGCTACAATTCATGTCCTCGAACACTTGCTGCAAATACTCCCGTCTAGGGCGCCCTCTACAGTTTCTTCCCTCAACCATCCCCTCCACAATGTCGTGAAGAAAACCATCGTGGTGCATGATGTGACCGATCCATCGGGCTCACCTCTCTGAGATGATTCTTATTAGGTGCCCATCATCCTTGATTATCCTGAAAACCTCATTGTTCGTGACGTGGTCTCTCCAGCAAACTCCGAGAATTCTTCTGTGCGACCACATATCAAAGGCCTTTAGATTTTTTTTATCACTTTCAGATAAGCACCATGTCTCACAGTCGTACAACAAGATGCTCCAAACATATGTTTTAGCAAGTTGCTTGCGGAGCCTTTTATACTTATGTTTATATTTAAATTATGACCAAGAGGTTGACTACATCTAAACTAAGCTGAATTCGTTTATTCTACGTGACCGAACTAATTTATAATTTTAAAAACATTTTTCAACAGATGGCTGTGTTTCCATTTTTTATAAATTAGTTTAATAGTAGAGTATTACAATTTATTAATTTGAAATTTCATTATTTGTTACATGGCAAGAACGACGCGAAAGGCTTAACTCATTTTACACGCACAATTAAAAACTAACATACTGTCATTTGTGTCTTTTATGTTAAGCCATATGAGTTGAACATATATTGATTTGAATGCTAACGATCGAACGAAACAAATTTTTTCAACTTAAACTTAAGAGCCGAATATGAATTTCTGTTACACTTGGTTAGTAAAATCTGAAAATGTTCTAAATGTTACTTTACAAATTCTCTAATTTATGAAGTTGCATTAATATCTCGATGCAGCCAAATAATAGTTTAAGCAACATTAATATACGCGAGATATAGAGAGAATTATTAAATACTTAATAAAATAATACTAGGCGATAAATAGTGTCCGCCATCTAACGTTTTTTTTTCAACTAGTGCTTATTTCGTAAATGGTAACATTAAGCTCATGTCTGATTTCACAAGTAATTAGTTTTATCTTTCCGCGAAACGAATATGGTTGTTTATACGCTGGGAAATATTTCGACATTACTTTGAAAATCAGGCCATTTTTCTTCGAAAATGAGCAAGGAGTGGCCGTTACAGTCAATGGCGATCGTTATCGGGCCATTTTTGTTCACAAAAATTGAAGAAGAGGATATTGGCAACATTTGGTTTCAACAGGACGGCGCTACGTGCCACACAGCCGAAGCTACACTCGATGTTTTGCGCCTCATTTTCAAAAGTTATTTGGCGGACCCGTTATATTACGATATCCACCTCATATTTGGATCATGTGGATACCGAAAGTTGCCGCTTAACAGGACTGTAAGATCAGATTGTGTATGCCTTGTCCTAAAATACATGTATATGTCCATGTGGGAACATACATGGTTCCCGGGAGCATCCAGGGTAAGAACCCGTGAACTTGCTGACTGCTAGACTGCGGCTGTAGTACCACAGAAATATTGGGTGCTCTATAGTCAGCATTTTTTCAATGAAGTCGGATGGTGAGCTCCATGCTTCCAATGCCTAGACATTTTTTTGTCCTCAAGGGGTTGTTCAACTTTGGTGGGGGCATGTATAAAGCATTCATTTTTTTATTACATCTTAAAAAAATCAAGCTTGGTCGGATTTCGTACTGAACAGCATGATATAGCCCTTGCTGACTGATACCGAAAACCTCGATATACAATATTTCGTCTCTTATTTCTGTTCGCTTGTAGTAAATGTATGTGACGCCATATTGGCATTTTGGACTAGTTACGTACATCGTCACTTGCGGCGCTGTGCGGCAGCGCATCGCGAGCGCGCTTAGTTGTGTGCCGACGGCCGAGGTCGCATTATGGCCGAACCGGCATGTCATTCCGCCTAGGCTGGAAGTTTGTAAAGCTATCGAAATATATATGTGCTTCAGAAAAAGTCTGTGTGTTAGTAATCTGCTCCTCATCCTGCCACCATGCGACTGAATAACTTTCTTTTTAAAAACGGGGGATGTCATTATGTACCTACGCATGAAGCATATTGATGACAAATAAACGCTTTAATACTGGACCATGTCACCCGAGAAAATATTTATATTACCTTGAAATTAAATAAGTACCATAAAAACATGTATCAAATAACTATTTCAGAATATTCCAACTGAATATGAAACTTTTTAAAATTATTTAAGTATATTTTCCACGCAATGATACTTTGAAAATGTTTTACATAATAAATAAAAACCTCCATTCCTCTCTTATATAATATATTGGTTTTACGCACTTGAACTCTTTAAACTTCCTTGTTGAAATGAATGTATGTCAATACTAGTGTTGTCATAATTGATTTGCTATGACAGGCGTTGTTACGGATAAGGTCACCAATTTCACACTTACCAGCGCGAAGTAGAGGTGTTGATTTTTTTATGCAGTCACATGCAAGAGAACAAAATCTTTCGAGACCAATGCACTCTACATATCCGTCATCTCTCATATTCTTGTTTTATCACAAGTATCTCGGAGCTACACCGATTACATACTTACACGGAGTATAATAAAAGGGCTTTAGTATTAACAACAAAACATAAAACTTTTAGTTTCGTTAGGATTCGAACCGATTTTCTGCCCGACAGTTGTACGCTTTAACGTCACGGCTGTAGCCCTCGGTAACACACTTATCAAATTTAGATACATTTGAATTAATAATTAAAAATATTTACTTTAATGAATAATTCATTAATTATTTTTTTGTATGATAATAAGTACCTTATAATAAAATTATTGTACATTATTGTTTAAATAATGTACTTTTAAATTTAAAAAGTAGTTCATTCAAGTAATACTCCATTTTTTTATGGAAATAATGTTCTTGCGATAATTTTCAACTCTTAACTTTTTTAAATAATAATAATAAATTTAATATTAACCAACTACTGACTCTCAGTTAGTGGAACACCGAATCACCGCTGGATGGCTACGTAAAGGCGCATCCAGTACCCTTCCAGGCGGGATTCCCATCTATCCGCCCACACAGCGACGTAATTGGGTATATTAAATAATTGTTAAGTATTTTTGAGAAAGGTTTGGTTTTATTTTTGCGTAAAGTGAATAAAAAAGTAGAATTAGATGAAATGGAGTCGATACAGGTTCTTTCGCATTCAAGTGAACAATTTACCACTGTGCCACATACGTTGAATATCAATTCATACAATTCGAATCAGCAAATAATTTACACAATGCTACAAATAATGAAAGATATACAAAATGTATAGAAATTGAAAGTAATAGAAATACATGTTGACACCCAACGTATCACATATTGTTTTGTTAATCTTTGGCAAATATAAAAACATGTGCCCTTACGTCTGACCTCCGTTCCGTAAAACAAGAGGCACTCTTCACACGTAACGAGATAACAATAAAAGTAATTACTCTTAATAAGAAAGAACTGGCATTCATGAAATATGCAAAAAAAAATGACTGGAAAAATGTTGAAAACTGAAAAAACAGCATGATTTCTGTCCTCTATTTCAGAGCTCCGCAACCTTTTCTCATCTACGGCACACCAAAGTTCTTCTTTGGATTCTACGGCACACCAAAGTTCTTACCTTGAATAATACCGTGGCACAATATAGCTATTAATTTGATCAATTTCACATTTTATAAATTTCATTTAGAACTTAATAAAGCAAGTACGTCGTTGTATGTCTACATAAATAGGCGATAGGGGCTGGGAGCTTGAGGACCATTGTAAAATTATTTATTTATAATATTGCCTTATTTGATCGCGGCACACCTGTATCGGCTTACGGCACACCAGTGTGCCGCGGCACACCGGTTGCGGAGCACTGCTCTATTTGTCCAGCGACAATGGCACATCGTAAGCGTGGTACTCGTTAGAACATCGAAGTTCAGTAACGATGGACGCGGAACAAAACATGTATGGATCACCGCCTGTTACTAACCGCGTGTCTGTGGTCCGGTTGAGCCGATTTTTAAGACCAAATGGTACAGACTTCAACAGCGGCGGGCTTATCATGCGATGTCGTTTACAAAACATCCAAAAATATGCCTATAGCTGTCGCCTCCATTAATCCATAGTTTTCTGCCATTTCTGCCAATTTCAATAAGCGGCAGGTATATTTGAGTGGTTAAAGCTTTTGTTTATTAAGCCGAAAGTCGTGGTTCGATCCCCGAAAAAAAAAAGGGTTTAAATCGATTTCTAAGCTCTATAAATACGTTGGTGAGAATTTGATCGCTCACCCATAAAATGTGAGTTGTAACCTATCAATCAAAAATTGGTGGTAGACGTAAGTCGTCCCGTTCAACACCACCACCCATTCACGAGTGCTGACTGAATGTCAGGGTGTATCTATAAGTCGGCGGATCATCACTTCACATGCAGCGCTTAGCTAAATGTAACGTAGAAAGCGTCATATAATCTACAGATGAGACATCAGCATTACTATCACCGTCTGTCTTATCCTGTATGTGTTAACATAAAAAAACCGTTTTATACCTGTAACATATGGTCACCACTAATTGCTGCCCCTCGAGTAAGAGTTGCCTTATCTGGAAATTCCTCACTAATTCAAATCAATTACACGGCTGCATTGCATTTTGACAAGATTAACGTTACAAGTGTACGATACGGTCAGTGACACCTTGAGCTGATTTAAGATTTTTTTATGAATCATCTCTATTTTCGACGCAACGGAAACCACTCAATGTATTACTTTCACAAATTTTCACCGAATATAAAGAAATTTACGATCCGCTTAATTTTTAAACATCTATTATATTTTGTTTGAAAACAACCACAGCGTTAAGCGACACTTGACGCGGACAGTACCTGCATTGGTCACCGCCTGTCGTTAGATAGGTTATCGTCGCATCTTAAGAACAAATGACCACGCCGTGGTGTCACGACCTATCGTTCCCAGACAATTCGTTCTACGACTCATCGGACGTCTGGTGCACGGTACATTTGGCGCACGGACCAACTGGTGCACTGGATGTATCACTAACCTAACCATAATATGTGTCCAGTGATCGTAAAGTCCCGAGATCCATAGGTCTTGTTAACGAAATAACTTAAACGCTGGGATTCGGACCACGAACCTTCGCAACCATGTTCACTTTATAACTTTGCGCTCACTCACGGCCATTTGCTGCGGTCACTGATACGAAAAATTAACACGTATTGTATTATTAATGCGTATTATTTATGGATAGCGCTTGTTCTAAGCTGTATGGATACTTATTAACATCAATTAATTTAATCAAAAGTATTATTTTTTACCAAAACACTATTTTCTAACCGGCGGGTGTAGTTGAAGATTGCAGGCCAAAGGTTATGGGTTTGATCCGCGACGAAGATTTAAAAAAAATATATTAAATCGATTTCTGAGCTCTAAAATACCCCCGGTTGGTGTGAATTTGATCCCTTATTACCCCACCCGTAAAATTCCAGTCATAGCCTATTAATTAAAATTGGTGGTAGACGAAAGTCGTCCCGTGAACACCACCCATTCATAGTAAATTCCTGTAATAATAAGGATGATGCGTGAATCTCGGTCTGTAGTCTATGACGTTGGCAGATCAACACTCCACATGCAGCGCTTAGCCATATACACCATGGTTAGCGTCATATAATTCCACAGGTTAGACTTCAAAATTACTATCACCATCTGTCTGTATTCTCCTGTATGAATTAACATTTTTTTTTATATATGTATTGTACTTAAGAAAATATATATTTATAAAAATATTTCTCGTCTTGAATTGATAATAATAATTAATGTACCTATCAATATGTTGTGTACAATGTCTTATTATTGCACACTGAATATAAAAATATATAACTATAACAAAAAGATAAAGATGTAAATGAAATGTGATACAGTCAATTATACTCGTATAATCGGTAGAGTACTTTCAAAGGGAATATAGAATAATTCCCTCAAGGATTTTGCAAGAAAATAAAGAGATTACTTTTGAAATATTACTTGTTGATACGTGGCTAATTTTCTTAGGCGTAAAAATGACAGGCACTGTCTATCAATCACACTAGTAGCAGATGAATGCTATTCCATTATTCAATTATTTCAATTTCAATTCACTTCAATTTTTTTCAATTACAGAGAAACATTACAAATTAAAAAAAAAACAAATGCTTACTGAAGTACAATCAAAGCTAATTTACAAATATACGTATTTATGATTAAGTACTAAGACCAAAGCAATAAAGACAAGCAACAGAAGGCCCCAATGCTCGTCAAAAAGACGCCTACAACAAATCATTCCTCCAAAGAAACTCGCGGAGTTCATGCCTGGATTGGGCCTCCCTTACGTGAAATATATGAACATCCGAGGCGATTTGGTTGAACAGTAATGATCCCTCTCCCAAGAGGCATAGTCTCTTTAGCAGGTTAGTGTTATTCTTTGGGAGAGCGAACAATCTGTGCCTCTTTATTATAAACATATGATGTCCAATTAAATGCTTAAATATGCGAGTTTTGCATGTGTGAAAAATATTGTAGTAGTTAAATTTTTAGGATGTAATTAGGTCTGTTGGTTACATATCGTCATATGCAACGTCAAGCTGCATGTCTGAAAGCTAAATGAAATACGTGAAATACACTTGCAAAGGTGAAAAACTTTACACAATCACAGAGGCTATCTAGTTGAGACTATTTAATGAATACAATTCATTTGTATTTTTCTCGTAAATGTATGAAAAATAATACTCACGATTTTTAGTACACTTGTCGCGAAGAAGAGATCGGTGTCACTCACTAATATGATATATAAAGCGATTTATATATCAAAAAGTAAGTTGACAGTATAGTTGTGAATTAAAGAATGTTTTTATTGTGTTCTCGCGAAGCACCCAGCTCAAAGTCTGGTCTAACATTGAGCTAAGAGTTAGAAATTTCAATGATACGATACCGGGTCCGGTGGGTTTTCGGATATAAGGTGGGAGTTGACGGTACTGCACAATAGTGGCCATCGGAGAGAGATTTTTTGAATATTCTTGAATATATGAATACCATTATTTGTTATGATGTTACACCTCAAACGCAGCGCTTGCAAACATGTGTAAGTTAAGTAACACTTTTGTTAGCAGCATGTATGGTCGGGGGTATAGCTTAATTGTAAATATCTCTCATGTTGGATCTCTCCGACGTTCAGAAGAATTTTTTTAGGTTTCTTTACATGAGGATGTATGAAAATTATCCGCGGCTGCACCCAACTAACTTTATACGGATATGTTGGGATACATGAGTTGAGAACTAGAAGACATGTGTACTTGATTATGAATTTCTTTCGGCTAGTGCGCGGCGTGTTCAGAAATCTTGACATTTAGTTGGAAATCTGTTTATTTGTCCATGACAATTATTTAAGGATAAGAAGGCACAGATTGCTTGATCTTCCTAGAAGTTATACTAATCTGCCAGAGACTATGCCTTTTGGGAGAGTGATCAGAGTGTTCAACCATATCGCCTCGACTATTAATATATTTCACTTGAGAGAGGCTCAGTTTCGACATTAGCTCCACGAATTTATTTATCAAAGTAATTTCGTGGAGTCATCTGTTTAGCGAGCTTTGGGACTTTTTTATAATTGTTGTTAATAATCATAAAAACCTATATTTATAAATTGTTATTTTTGTATTATCTTATTTCAGTATCGTAATAATAAAATTTGTAATGTTTCTGAAAGTTTTTTTTTTTAATTGAATTAAAGTGGTTGCATACCGTACTGAAAGAATACCATATCCGCTCCGTATGTGGAGTATGCAGACACACACAAATTGACGTTTCACTGTTCTGTAAGTCCAGGTTGTTTATGACCCGGAAGACTACATGGGAATATGGATAGTTCCCGGGAGCCTCCAGGGCAAGAGTCAGCAAACTTGCATAGACTGCGGCTGTTGTATCAGATATATATTTGGGTGTTCAATAATCAGAGTTTTTATGGAGATCGAATAATTGACCCAACGCTCCCGAGGCCTGAACAATTTTTATTTTGTTCTTAAGGGATGGCTTGACCCTACCGAGGACATATAAAAAATTAAGATTGAATCAAATCGATTTAAGAAAATAAAGCTTGGTCGGGGTGCAAACCGACGGCGTTTGAATGTGAAACGAACGCTTTTACTACTGCACTATGCCGCCCGGCATACTGAAAGTATAGGTGGCGCAAAATTAATCACGTTTTCGGAATGCATTAACTGATGCACTATTTGCACATTGTATGGGAACATGTGTATGTTTCTTGTTGTTAAAAATCGCTGCAGGGTCCGTCTGGTGACGCCTCATTGCTTAGCTGGTCGTCTGCTTGATGTTTTTTTCATTCTCAGTGACATCGGTAGCCACAGCCGTGAAATTCTCGACCAAACGACCAGTCAGGTGGCGGCCACGCCCTGCAAGGTCTCTAGTCTATTCGAGTCGAGTAGCTAAGCGCTGGATTTTTTTCGCAGTTAGCGCAACACGATTAGGAAATTGATATCGAAATTCACGCAGCGCTAAAACCGTTTAATGGTCACAAAAATCGACACAATTATTCCATGATCTTGTGAAGAACAGCGCTTTATTGATTGTTTGTTAAGCTCACAAATGTCAAATATGATTGACATACGACGTCATTTACCTAAATTATATCATCTTCCTGAAGAACTGGATGCTACCCAACGAATAGGCACACTCAAGTGGCAATTAGCAGGACATATATGTCGAAGAGACGACAGTTGATGGGGAAGAAAAATTGGAATGGCGCCCAAGAACTGGCAAACCAAGCATTGGCCGACCCCCTACAAGATGGACTGACGATATAAGAATAATAGCGGACGTGACCTGGATGCGGGAGGCGGAGGATCGAAGAGGATGGATACTAATGCGGGAGGCTTACGTTCAACAGTGGACGGAAAGAGGTTGATGATGATGATGATGATATCATCTTCCGATAGTGATTAATTTTGCCCCACTCTATATTATTGCATGTATATCATGTATTCACATTAACTAACGAAACACAAGATGGTGTACATGCCGCGGCACCGCATTTGGGAAACGCTGCTGTTGAAGAGGATACATATAAACATTACCTAACTGAAGTGAGTCTCTTACCTGTGGAAATGTATTTGACAATATTTTGCAATTAACGACGCCAGGTGTACTCTTGGCCTAGCAAAGGTTGGGAAGCTTGCAAAATCATGGGTTCCGGGTTACAATATATTTTTCAAAATTTTACGTCAGTTAGAAATTAATCTAAAATGAAGATTATTTATTTATACATTAACCATCAAGTATATCGCATAAGTACTGGCAAAAATTTGTTATACGAGCATAGATATATAATATTTTTACTACAGGAAAACTCATTTATGGATTCTATGTTGCTTGCCATTTTTAATGTAAGCGCTGGATGTTGATTGTTGATCCGCCAACGTCATAGACTACAGCTTGACTTCAGGCATCATCCATTTTTACGGGAATTCACTATGAATGGGTGGTGTTTGCGTGACGACATTAATATACCACGAATTTTTAATGAATATACTATGACTGTCATTTTACGGATGACGGATTAAAACCAAATTTACACTAACTGGGGTAATTTACGGAACTTACAAATCGTTTTTTAAATTAGAAAAAAATATTTTTAAGTCGGGGATTAAGCTCACGACCTTCGCTATGGTAAGCAATCGCTTTACTACTAAGTCATCACCCAACGGTGTTTTATCTAATGACGTTGACAGATCCTACTTATGCATCATCCCAAAATGGCAAGCGTCATATAATTCACATATGATCCTTCGGTACCGGTAACCGTCTGTCGGTATTCTCCCGCGTGTGCTTACACAAAAATAATTCGAAACGGTTTGATACTGTCGAAATTTGCTGAACCAATTAGCAAGGAGACGATCAGTTGAAAAACAATTAGCAGTTTTTTTTTAGCAAAACATAGTTTCTAATTTATCGTATCTTTTTTTCGTAAAAAAATACATTTTATTAATCTAAAATACGAGTATGTAGTCGGGCTTATACTTTTTGTACCTTAAATTTAGATCTATATATAACCAACGATAATAGCGCATTGTGAGCTCGGTTTTAGTTAGATCACCTAAGTTAAGCAACATTGTCTACGGACCGAAATTTGGACGGAACCCGGGGACTTGATTATACGGCAGCTTTAGTAGCCGAGGCACATTTTGAGTGATTGTTAATTTGTATTTTTAAAAAGATGAATATGATAAGGCTGACGCTTACAAGTCATCAATAGCTTGATAATAAGAGGCGGTTCAACTTAACCAATGACACGCGTTGAGAAACAGGTGTAGCTATATCCAAGTTTTGGTTTACGTCCAATACTCACTTAACTTCGTTGATCGAATTGAAACAACGGTTCAAACATTCGGTTGTCGTTGATCCTGGTTACTTCCTATTATTGGTCGTTGACGATTACACAATAAATTGATATCTGCTCGACATAGCCCTTGCAGATTGGTGCCGAAAAGCCTCGATAGATGATCTTTCGTCTTTTATTTTTTTTCGTTATTCAGACACGCACATGTTAGCAATATAAGACATGGCGCTGCGTTGCCATTTTGTTTGTTGTGACAGATCGCTTCATATCCTGGGGGCTCTACATGTCATGCCATTAGTTCCGTAACTAGGCACTATGTTCATTTCAACGCTGTGCTGTCACAACTACCGGAGTATGAGTAAGAAATCTGCTTGGGACCTGTACGGAACGCAGTAAGTTTCGTCCCGGGCAGATACCGAAGCTTGTCAATATTTTGTATTAAATATATTAAAATGTGCTTCACATATAATTATTCGATTGCTGGCTTGCTCTCCATCCCTTTACCACGTGTTTTGATGACGATATGGAGCCGTCCTTTCATTAACCTGTTCGCATCGGTATCCAATTTATGCCATGTAAGATTCCCCTACCGTTGACATCGGTAGCCGTGATATATCGTTTTGCTACTTTCTTAGAATAGTTTTTTATGCATCATTTGATAGCTAAAGAATACAAAAACCAATGTGATATACGAAAAAAGACCAGATAAGTACATTTATGATTTAAATACTAGTTTTATAATTAACAGTATAATTTGTATTTCACCGAGCCGTAATGAAAGGGTTAAACGGGGATGTCAATACATGGTGTAAGTAACTGATAAAACGCTCGTAGAACTCTAATATGTCTTATATATACGTGGCCTTAACTTCTAGCCGTAACGGACAGTTTTGAATAGTTTCAGTTCCTTAAATGGAAAAGGAAAGTGCCAATTTGTAAGAAAGTCATTATTTTAAATGCCTCCGCAACTCGAATAACATAGGCACCTCTAAAGAGGCAAGGTCAGTGGCAAATTTTAGGTTAGTAGAATATATAAATATTCTAAAAAACGTGTATTTATTTATTTATTTTATTTAATGTAAACGACTATTGTAATAAATACAGCTTAACGGGTATATTTAGCGTATGATGTTATATTTAATTAAACATTATTTCATATAACAATATGCTTGATGTAGCCCTTGCAGGCTGGTGCCTAAAAGCCACGATGTACAATCTTTCGTCTCTTAATTTTGTTCGCTCGTCTGACTCGCATACATAAAAGGTGTTGGTCTAACTCTAGATTTAATGAGTAAGGTAAGAATGGTGCTTTGTCACCATTTTTTTTCAGGTCTTGGCACTGGTGCGCCATTAGTAATATACATGGCTGTCTGTCATTGGTGCGCCATTAATTCTAAAAATTGCTAGCTACGGCGCTTCGATGTCGCAGCTGCTGGAGTCGTCAGTTGTACTCCGAACGTGACCAGTAGCGAGTTGTGATTCGTCCGGGGCCTGAAATCATACGCTCCGCCTCGGATCTAAAGTTTGTCAATCTCTGTCGAAAATATATATCAATTTACTTATGAAAAAGTCTTTGAGTTGCTCATCTGCTACTCATCCCTCGATTATGCATTCCGATGGCTATTGCAGCGACGTGAAAACGTTTTTTCTGAGTAACGAGGATGTTAAATAATACGATTTACAATAATACATAAATATAACAATAAAAGTAAATGGACATAAAGCATATTAGAATACAAAACTAGATAGAAAATTAAGAAATTAGAGTATCGATTTAGGTTGTAGAGAATTAATGCTAGCGACAAAGGTAGTATGAATAATAGCGCAATGAAATTTAACCTTCAGTTCAACGAACATAGAGTCATTTCATGTTGTCTGTTCTATTGCTTTCACTGCAGACGCTACTCTTCTAAGCTTTCATATTTTATCTCTTCTGTATCCACTTACACCTGAAATACTCATCGCACTCTTGTAAGAGCAAAAAAAATAAGTATTTTTACAATCTTGCTTTAGCTAGAAGTGAACGTTATCATGTTCTTCTAGCATATGTGTTTCCTTTTTCATGCAATTGCAAAATAAATCAATAAACGATTTAATGACTCTCACACAAACATCGTACATACCATCTGAATGCATCATCCGTCCATTCTCATTAAGCATTATAAGCTTGTGCTTTTCTGCATACGTTTAATTTATAAAAAAATACGTAGCATAAATAAGATCAGTTTACAAAAAATGATGGTATAAAACTTACGAGAAAAATATATATAACTTAACGTAAGCCAACTCCGCACAGGTTTGTTTTTTTTATGTAAACACATACAGGAGAATACCGTAAGATGGTGATAGTAATTTTGAAGTCTCATCTGTGGAATTCTATGACGCTTGCCATGGTGCATATGGCCAAGTGCTGCTTGTGAAGGGTTGATGACCGCCAACGTCATAGACTACAGCCCGAGATTCACGTATCATCCTAATAATCACAGGAATTTACTACGAATGGGTGGTCTTAAAGGGCCGACTTTAGTCTACCACCAATTTAAATTCATAGGCTATGACTGGCATTTTACGGGTGAGGCGTCAAATTCACACCACACAAGAGCTCAAAAATTGATAAAAAAAAAAACTTCTTCGGCGATCGAACCCACGACCTTTGGCTTGCAAAGCAAACGCTTTGACTATATGTCCGCCGGTATATCATGTGTTTCTTAATCACTCTCACGGATTGCGTACGGTTGAGATGCCGCGCCGCTAAAGCGTTAGCAAGAAATTTACGCATCTTCTACGCTCAATACAGCCTATTTTTAAGATATAAATATTAAATATCGACAGAAGGCATTGCATCATGTTGCTTGAAATTTATCTACTTTAAGTAAATAAATCTGATGGATTTGAAGTGCCTTTTGAGCAATTATGTTAAGAAGCAAAGACACTCGTTTTAAATGCCGGAGAATTGCATATGTAGGACATATATTAGGCAAGTATGAAACACCTTCAGATTCCAATATAAACTAGTGACGAAAAGATGGCTAAGGTTTATGAGTGCATAGCAATAATTGTGGTAATTATTGCACAGAAAATTAGTGTCAACATTTCTTTTAAATTTTAACCTGTTCGCATCGGTACCCAATATATGCCGTGTAAGATTCCTCTACCGTTGACATCGGTAGCCGTAATATATCGTTTGGCTATTTTCAGTACTCATTTTGACATCTATGGTAGGAAATTGGAACTGCAGTCATTCCCTTTATCAACATACATATATTTTTACAGGAATCTGTAAGGCATGTGTATAAATATCTTTAGTTTTCGTCACAGGAGCGATTTTTCTGTAAACCACATGTGTCAATGCCACCACATGTAGGAGTTACATAATGAACGTTTGTTAAATATAATTGTTTTTTATGCATCATTTGATAGATAAAGGATACAAGAACCGAAAAAGATAATACACCAGAAAAGTACTAATTATGCTTCAAATACTAGTTTTAAAAAAAAATGTTTTGAAAAATTCATGCCGTATAGACAGTATGATTTGTATTCCACCGCGCCGTAATGAAAAGGTTAATAAGTGTTGTAAATAGTGTTATGATGCTTCTACATTTTTTTCTAATTCCCAACAATTGATACGTACATACATATTCACAGCAAATATCATCTTATATGACATTTCTCTCGTCAAGAATCGGAGAAAAATAAATGGCGGATGCTGGGATTTGAACCAGAAACCTTTGCAATGTTTTGTTTGTACTCAGCGGGGTCCCGCTTCCTCTTGCATCCGCTCATTGTATCAATAAATCAATACGCATTGTATTATTGATACAAATTATTTAATAAATGGCGCTTGTTGTGAAGTGGATGTACACACCTGGCAGGCGAAGTGAAGGGGAAATCCATCACGTACGGCTGCCAAGCCAAGACTGTGCTCCAGGGGCAGCTCGTTTAGGAAGGAATTTGGAGTGGGGGGCGTTTTTTAAGTGATCAGATGATTAGCCCGCCGCTTCCAAGTCAAGACCGCTTGGCACATAGTGGCAGCGCAAATTAGCAAATAACGCCAAGAGGAATAAGACAGGTTTTAGTCCACGTAAAATGGTACTTAACTTCAGTAATCAAACGAAATCGGTGTTTACAACATGCTATTGTTTTTCGAAAAAAAAATTTTTCTTATGTAACCGCTAAATGATTAAAAATAAGGTAATATATGAAGACTGCTTCATTCATGTAAAATAATCAATGCATGTTATTTACAAAGTAAATAAATCATTTTTAGAATTTCAGAAAAAACATGCCAACAGGTATATTCGCAATTTTTTTTTTCAGCGTAGGTAAACATAGGCTCTCTGCCACGAACAAATATTTGTTTTTATTACTCTAAGCATACACGAGTCGTCTCGGAGCTATATGAATATGGCATTGTAAATGTTACGGAATACTTCTTATGTAAGTAAACAATCGCTGTAAACTGATAAACCAAGAATACGGGAAATTAAAGGAGCTGTCAGTGCATCAAAAGACGATAGTAGACCTGTTGGGACATATACTTCGGATGCCGTAGGAGATCATAATTGAAGCTGCATTTTCTTTAAGATATCGGGATAGCGCCGTGATGGAAGGCCGTCGGGAATTAGTTAAAGTAGTTTTTTTTATGTACACACATACAGAAGAATACCAAAAGATGGTGATAGTGATGCTGAAGTCTAACCTGTGGATTCTATGACGCTTACCATGTTACATATGGTTAAGCGCTGCATGTGGAGCGTTGATCCGCCAACGTCGTAGACTACAGCCCGAGATTCACGTATCATCCATATTATCACAGGAATTTACTATGAATGGGTGGTCTTCACGGGACGTCTTTCGTCTACCACCAATTTTGATTAAAAGGCTATGAATGGCATTTTACGGGTGAGGGAGCAAACGCTTTGACCATTGAAAACTAAGTGCCGGCAAAATGTACTCGGCGGGGCTATGGGGGGCAGAGTTATATGAGATACGACGAATATCATGGCGGGTGACAGAGTTTTGTAGCGGCAGATCTTATCGTACCGATATACAGGTAGATAACTAAGAATTGTAGTATGCCATAGAGTTAGATTTCCATCTTTGGCATTGAGATGTGGCTTTTAACATTTTACGCAACAGAATTTGTCATTCGAAATTAAAATTATACTAATACTAATTAATTTATAAATATTTAAAAATGCAGTGTTTTTAGTATAATAATTTTTAGATATAAGTATTTTTCATGTTAAAAAAAAAACACAATATATTTTCTTACGATTCAGGGCTTGAAGATTTTGATGTCTTTCTAAAAAACTTAAACTATATTCAAAACCAATGCAAAAATAAATAGGTAATATTTTTTTACATAAACACATACAGGATAGATGGTGATAGACGCAGAAATGTCATCTGTGGTTTCTAAGATGCATACCATGTTTCAAATGGCTAAGCGCTGCATGTGGAGTGTTGATCCGTCAACGTCATACGTCATAGAATACCAGCGTCTCGACGTTCGCGGATCATACATTTATTACAGGATTTGATTATCAAATGGTGATTTTCACGGGACAACTTTCATCTAATAATAATTTTAATCAATGCGACTTCATTTTACGGGTAAGGTATCAAATTCACACCAATCAGGGAATTTATGTAACATAAGAATCTAATATTTTTTATCTTCGTCGGGGATCAAACCCACTACTTTCAGTTTGGTAAGCAAACGCTTTCAACACTCAGCCATACCTGTCAGATAAGTATATCAGATCCATTTACAAAATGTATAATATATACAAATTATTGCTTAGGATTTTGATATCAGTGATAAAATAGATCAACAAGTAAGCGATATTATTTCAATTGGGACAAGACTCCATTAGAAGCCTTAACGCAGAGGAATTAAGTTGAAGCCCGGCTACCTGCCCGGGTAATAAGTTAAGTAGAACCTCCGGCCGCCATCTTGTTTCCGGTTCTCATTATCTCACCTCGGAGGCGGCTTCCGGCCGGAATTTAAACTTACAAGCTTTTAGTTCTGAAAGATCTTTGTTGGGGAAGCTTACGCCGCTATAATAAGGCTGGAGATATGCTGACTCTGATAAACACGGTGCTTTGAAAGCCTTAAAAACTTGCTAACAATAAACAATATGTATAACTATAACAAAACATTGAAGAACGTGTAGAATCTATTGCTTTAGAATATTGCAGAACTCCGTAGAAGGTTAGTGTAGAAAACTGTTCTTTTAAAAAAGATTGTTGTAGAATTTCTGTAGCACTGTATACAAAGTCTTTCTTTTACTATATTCGCTCTATATTTGGAGCATATGGACACCACAAATTTTTCTTTCACGATTCTGTATGATCAGGTTGTCTATGCCCTTTCCCAGAACACCTGCACCCGAAGGACCATAAGAGAAGATAGATGATTCTTGAGAGTCTCCAGAGCAATAGCCCGCGAACTCCGGCTGTAGTAGAAGATATATATTTGGTTGTTTAATAATCAGTGTTTTTATGGCGATCGGATGATCAACCCGATGCTCCCGAGGCCTGGATATTTTTTTGTACTTAAAGAGTTACTCAATCTACCGGGGACGTGTATAGCGCTTAGATTTGATTATATAAAGTTATATATATTATATATATTTTGTAAATCAATTTTGGTTGGAAGAATTTAAATAGACAGCGACTGAATGAAAAACAAACGCTTTTTGCACTGGACTATGACGCCCAGCATTTAACCTTACTCAAATATTGTATATTCTTACAGCATGCAGCTTTTACTGACGGGTATATCTTAATAGACATAGCGTTTGATTTACAAGCCAAAGGTCATGGGTTCGATACCTTGATGATAGATTAAAAAAAAGGGTTTGTAATCGATTTCTGACCTCTAAAATACCCCCCCCCGGTTGGTGTGAATTTGATCCCTCACCCGTAAAATGCCAGTTATAGCCTATCAATCAAATTGGTGGTAGATGAAAGTCGTCCCGTGAAGGCCACTCATTCATAATGAATTTTTGTAATAATAAGGATGATGCGTGAATCTCGGGCTGTAGTCTTTTTTCCACAGATGTGACTTCAGAATTACTATCACCATCTGTCGGTATTCTCCTGTATGTGTTTACACAAAAAAAGCTTCCAGCCGCTTTAATTTAGCATCATAGAGTGTACTTAAACATGTTCAATATATTTTTGGTGATGTCCCGTATTAGATCCCTGAGAAATATATGTATGTGTATTCAGATAGTGAAGCATTTCGGTGAAATCATATAAAAAATAAAATTACCCACATTATTGACTATTAAATTAAAAGTTAATGACCCAGCCGTCTAGCAATAATAATACAGCGTATGGACTCACTCGTAAATTCACCCCACCGTGCTTTATGAACAATAAAGGGTAATGCCGCAAACTTATATAGTGTGGTATCTTTTATTTGTATTTTTATTTATATCGCTATATCAGGAAAAAGCGCTTTATAAGCGAGTACTTAATTTTAGGTTCAAACTAACAGAGGAGACATTTATATCGTGTAATAAATGTAATGTCGGGATTCGGATGTCTGCTTAACCCTTTCGTTACGGCTCGTTGTAATACAAATTATACTGTCAATACGGCGTGAATTTTCAAAGCATTTTTTTGCTTAAAACTATTATTTGAAGCATAAATGTACTTATTTGACCTATTTTCATACATCACATTGGTTCTTCTATCCTCAAGCTATCAGATGATGCATAAAAAACTATTATATTTAAAAAAACTTTCATTATGTAACTCCAAACATGTGGTGGCATTGACACATGTGGCTTACAGAAAAATCACTCGCTTGACAAAACCTAACGATATTTATTTACATGATTCACAGATTCCTTTAAATAATACATGTAGGTTGATAAGGGGAATGACCGCAATTCCAATTTTCTACCGTAGATGTCACAATGAGTACTGAAAGTAGCAAAACGATATATTACGTTAACCGATGTCAACGGTCGAGGAATCTTTGACGGCATATGCCGACGACTGATGCGAAAGGGTCAAAAATGAAAAATTGATTTTTTTATGTCGTATCAAATATTTTTAAATTGAAAAAAAAATGTTCAAACCTCGGGAGCTTAGGATTGATATTCTACTCTTCTTAAAAAAAACCCTGATCATTGAACGCCGAAATATTTCTCTGGTACTGCAGTTGCAGTCTATGCAAGTTTGAGAATTCTTACCCTGGAGGTTTCTAAAAGCCGTCGACATCAGCATGATATAGTCCTTGCTGACTGGTACCTAAAACCTCGATATACAATCTTTCGTCTCTTATTTTCGTTCACTCATCGTACTCGCATGTATTGTCATTTTGTAGGAGGTCTAGTTATAAATATCGCCACCAACGATGGGTGTCACCGACCACGGCGCCCGGTGCCCAGTCAGTTGTGTGCCGACCACGAGAAGGTCGTATTATGGCCGGCCCGGCATGTTATTCCACTCAGGCCGAAACTTTCTTTTCGGAAATTTTTCGAAATATATATGTCAATATGCTTCAGAAAAAGTCTTTGTTGTTAAATTGCTCCTCATCCTGTCACCACGCAATTCAATAACATAGAGGAGGATGTCACCGTATATGTTCTCATGCGGACTTCCGGGTATACAGGAGTTTTAGTACAATGTATAGACGATCTAAGCTTACAGAACTGTAAAAACGGCACTTCGTGATGTTCATATGCTCCAAATTTGGAGCGGTTATGGTAAGAAAAATACGGTTAAATGAGATATAAAGTGTATATCCATGTATCAATATAATAAAGGAGTAAACGCATTTGCTGAAGGAGCATTCCAAAGTTTACTGATGACTTAAATATATATAAAGACATGTCGTTGGTAAGTGGGAGCAGAATAGATTCATTCATCGAGTTCAGACGAGCAGTATCCGTAGTATTATAGCCGTAATAAAGACTAAATGAAACTACTTTAAGTCTATGATCAAAGGATTGAGGTAAGACGTATTTGTTTTTTATTTATTTGGTAAATTGCTTACGTTTTAGAGACAATCATTGTGTTTATCAAACAATTTGAGCATGCGCCATTTACATAATCAAATCATCTTCAAATACCTGTCGTAGGCCTTTAACTTTCATTTTTTTTATTGGTACGGCAAGCGGCTCTCAAACATTTGCGTCGTGACCCTATTTTATTATTTTTGTATCTAGTTTTAGATATTAGATTATTAGATTAGATTTTAGTATCTAAAATCAAAAGCAATCTACGATGTTCAGTAACCGATGAGTTGGTTCCGAAATTACGACGTCACCTGAATGATGACGTCGGAGCACAACGGATTTCTGCGCTAATGAAATATCAAAAAACTGGAGTTGAATTGGTACTGATTTATCGAATATATGTTCCTTGTTTTATACAATAGTTCAAGTTCAATAACTTCATTAATATCAAAGTCTAGCTTATTATCAGTCAATAGCCGTTGATTTACCTAGAGCATATGGTCAACACAAACTGCCGTTACAAAGCTCTTTCAACTGCTCTGATCCTCACCGCAAATCTGCCTCTCGGAGAATGTATACCTTCAAATCTGAATCTAAATCCGTCGAGTATTTTTGTCCGAACAAACATTTGGTCGAACTTCAATATTCAAAAGAATGAAATATTTAATCGTTATTCGGAAAAGGATCATCTCAGAGAGGCGAGTCCGATGGATCGGTCACATCTTGCGCTACGATTGTCTTCTTTACGACATTGTGTAAGGGAGTTTTCTCTCGTCAAAACGAAAGAAACTGCAGGGGGCGCCCTAAAGGGGAGTGCTTGCAGCAAATGTTTGAAGAGATGAGTTGCAGCTCTTATGCTAAACTAAAAAGGGTTGCAGAAGATCGAGAATATAAAATGCAAGATTTTTTTTCTACAAACAAATCCAACGGATAGATATTACGAATAAGAAGTTGAATAAATAGATTTCGTGAACATTACATATGAATATATTGTGGCTTTCGGGTTAAGCCGTGTGTGGCGAATTAGTAATTTCTAATATTTCGACTATCATTGGAGGGGTCTTCTTCAGGGTTGATGATAATCCCAAAAGCCACAATATAAATCTGGCCGTGAAAACCTAAGAAAATATTTAAAACCTGAGAAGTTATTGCATATGAATATTAAATACGTGTTAAATATCAGTGATATCGATAAGACTTCACGTATGTGTGATTTGGCCAAATATTCGTTCGGGCAAATGACTGTTCGGCTAAATGTTCACTGGACAAAATGTCTGATGGGCTCCTGATACTCATTTTCACATACCTCTTGCTGGCATTTTTTTCTCTGTTTTGCGTCATTCAAATTACCTTTGCGTCCCACCGTTTGAAAGCTGAAGTGTCTTATTACCATATAAAGTACATTAAGGTAAATATTAAACAATAATTTATTTCGCTATTAATGAATGAGATTCGTTAAGCATACGTTTTTATCTAATAGCCAATTTTTACAATATTTACGCAATACGCGCAAAGTATCGGCGAGTTAATAAATAACAAGGAGGATTTCTCTTATCAAAAAATATTATGAAAAGAACCGGAAAGACGGCATTTCTTTCACATTGTAATTAATCCATTGTCATTTTTATTTATTTTTTACTTCCGGCTATAAAGAGATTATATTTTGGTTTTATAAGCGGTAGGTACCGTTTTTTAAAGAGCATATATTGTTTTCTTTTTGTTTATGTAATAACACGCATTCATTTATATAAATTTTATTATTATCTTATATATGAAAAATAACAATATAATAATAAACAATCATAATAATAAATATTCAATAATTTTGCCGGCCATTTGTGGGGACAATATGCAACAACATTTTTTTATGTAAGCACATACAGGAGAATACCGACAGATGGTGGTGGTGATTCAGAAGTTTTTTCATCTGTGGATCTTATGACGCTTACCATTCTACAAATGGATAATCACTGCATGCGGAGTGTTGATCCGCCAATGTCATATATTACATATCGACATTCACGCATCATCCATATTATTACAGGAATTCACTATGAATGGGTGGTCTTCAAGGGACGACTTTCGTCTACCACCAATTTTGATTAATAGGCTAGAATTTTATGGTGAGGGATCAAATTCACACCAGCTCCCCCAGCTGGTGTGAATTAGAGCTCGTGCATCGATTATTTTTTTTATTTTTTATTGTATGTCGGGGATCAAACCCACGACCTTCAACGAAAATGTATTAACCACTGTGTTATACCCACCGGCTTTTTGTTTGATGATCAATAGTTATCCGTGTCCCATTAAACCGTGGGGATAAGAAGAACTAAAGAGCAGTAATAGAAAAAAAAATCTTAGTTTAATAAAATAATCATCGTAAGCAGCAGTCAACGACTATTTTGAGACATCGATTCTCATTCTTTCACCAAAGTTAAATAACATTACGAGCGGATAGTGACCGGATCCCTTCGTTGGTTAGATCAAAGCGCTCACTTATAATAAATGTTCCAGGCTTTGGTTCCGTAGAGCTTATCACCCAAACGACTCTACCCCGTCCATATTTTGGTACGCGCCCAATGTAACTTAATTTTGGTGATAAAACGAAAACCGTGCTTACATTTTATTGCTGTTACTGGTCATTTTTCACATGAAAATAAAAAATAGTTATTAGGTTAATTGATCGTCAGTATTGTATGAGAATAAATTATTTTAGTAGGACAATATTTAATGGGATTATTTCGTGTATTTTACATGTTAATCAGTTGAATAATCAATGATCGTAGAGAAATAAGGCCGAATTAATAAATGTTAAGTTATTCAAGACAAACATTATTCTTCCAAAAAGGTTCGTTAATTTGAATTATGAATTTGGTTTGTACGAGTATATTTCATAAACAGTATTTCCTAATAAGCTGGGAATGAATACAAATCTTTATTCTGAAGAAAGATATACTAAAGCGTAATCCAACAGAAGTCTGGACCGGTTGGATATATCGATCTCATATCTACGGAGCCCAACTACCATGCATTTTCTGTATTCGCGGCGACCTTCGGCGAAGAAGTCTAAAAGTATCAAGCATTCTAAAGCGTCCACATAGGAAATGGACTAAAGAAAAATAAGTTATATAAATTAACATCCTCTTCTCTTTAAAAGGTAGTTATTCAGTCACCTGGTGGCAGGATGAGGAGCAGATTAACAACACAAAGACTTTTCTGAAGCATATTGACAAATATATTTCGATGACTTTACAAACTTCTGGCCCGGACCACAGCATTAAGACCGGGCCACAATACAAGCTTTTTCGCAGTCAGCACACAACTGCCTCGGGACCGAGCACCGTGGTCAGTCGCACCCAGCGCCGCAAGTGGCGATCTATATAACTAACGTCACACCCGTTACCGTACTTGTCCGCCAATGTCATAGACTACAGCCCGAGATTCTCGCATCATCTATGACTAGAATTTTACGGGTCGGGGATCAAATTCACACCAACTGGGGGTATTTTAGAGCTCATAAATCGATTAAAAATCTTTTATTTTTTTGATCTCCATCGAGAATCGAACGCACGACCTTTGGCATGCAAAATCAACGTTTTTACCATTGAACTATACCCGCCGGTGAAGTATGAGTATTTTTGAGTAATTTTCTTCATTTCACTAATCACGCTACGTAATAACACAGTACACGTTCATAGCTTGACACTATTCGTCTCGTCTAGAAAAACTTGTAAGCCATTATTATAATTTTTGAAAAATCAGTGAACCCAACAACGACAAAAAAGAAGAGTGTTTTAGTAAAATAAACTGGGTGCAAGCTTTTAAGCATGGCTTAAGCCTTTAAATTGATTCTTACTTTAGTGTAATAGTCAGTCGTATGTTTTCTTACTAACAGTATGTATTACGAAAAACAATTTTATTTACATATTAAAATCGTAAAACAGCATTCACTACGAAACGCGTGTTAGCCAAGACGCAAACCTTTTTATGGTAATACTTTGCCGACGTTTTACTTTTCGTTGGTTTCTTCAACTCATTCAGAGTAAAAGTCTTTAGGGAACAAAAAATACTAAGTATTTCTCAAAAAAAAACGAACCAACAACTTTCGTGCAAAACAAATAAAAAAGGCGTAAATAATAAAAAATATTTTAGTCTAGTGCCATAATCAAAATTTTACATACAATAATTCCAAGCAAATACAGTTTTTTTTTAATTAAACAATAGAAAGAAAATATAAATCGGTATGTACACATACATCACATTATTATTATTGTATACTCAGTGATTGAACTCGGATAGGTCCCTTTCTATTCTTATGGTATATACCGACCAAACTTTTTTTTTTAATATTTAAATAAACCTAAGCTCCATAAATGCTCCGAGTAGGGTATAGCCATCCCTTAAGAACAAAACAAAATTGTCCAGGCCTCAAGAACGTCGGGTCGATCATCTGATCTCCGTAAAACCCGCCGCCGAGTATAGCTCAATGGTCAAAGCGTTTGCTTTGCGAGCCAAAGGTCGTGGGTTCGACCCCGAAGGAGAATAAAAAAAAAAATTTTTAATCAATTTATCAGCTCTAAAATACCCTCGGTTGGTGTGAATTTGATTTCTCATCCGTAAGATGCTAGTCATAGCCTATTAATAAAAAGTGTTGGAAGACGAAAGTCATACCGTGAAAACCACCTAATCATAGTAAATTCCCGTAATAATAAGGATGATGCGTGAATCTCGAGCTGCAGTTTACGTTGGCAGATCAATAGCGCCATATGCAGCATGGTAAGAATCATATAATTCTACACATGAGACTTCAGAATTACTATCACCATCTGTCGGTATTCTCCTGTATGAGTTGAGATAAAAACGCTGATTATTGAACACTCAAATATTTTTCTCGTACTACCGTTGCAATCTATGCAAGTTCGCGTCCTGGAGGCTCCCGGAAACCATTTATTTTCCTATGTGGACCTACGGGTGTACAGGTGTTCTGGGCTATGTCATAGACAACATGAGCTTACAGAACTGTGAAATGACAATTTGTGGTGTCCATATGCTTCAAATATGAAGCGGATGTAGGAAAAAAGTTGCATATCTACTATGCGAAAGCCTCCCGCTGTTTTTTTATTATACTATGTACTACAGTCTAAACTCTGCCCTTTAGCTAACGAGATGAGGCCATTAATTATGACTGGCACGACTTTAGTAGGGGGCTGTATCACTTTTATGACCGTCGCAAATTAAAAATCTCCCTTGCTTAATTCACTTTTATGATTATGTCCGTTCGGGAGGCGACAATGCATAAATGTCGTAAAGGCGAACACGAAAGTTGTGCCAATTCATTACTATAATAAAATAATAATCAATTCCTATCAAAACACATTGTTAGTTTTTTTGTGTAAATAAATACAGGAGAATATCTATGTGGTACAGTTATTTAAGAAGAAGTCTGAAAACACATTAAGTTTTCAAAATCTCCTTTTGGCCTTCATACAAAAATTTATATTAAAACTTCAACGTCAAGTCGCAATCAAAAAACATTGTTCGATAGCAATAAAATTTATTATTTGAGTTATTAGGACCAAATCACATGAAAATAGAGGGTGAGCCTATTTCATATCGAAAAAATAAAATCCCATACATAGCCTGGGACACCCTACTCTATTTATACTATAGAGCACCTATCGTTATACGATGGTAACATTGGTAACAATGGTATAAATGCAACTTATTTGACGCATCAGTTTGGGCAGGAGATGGTCGAGCGGTCCAGGGTAATGAACATAGGGCAACGGTTGATTCCAAAGCTCGTATCCCGCTTCTGCCGATATTTTTTCTAAACGAATTGATGCGTATAAATAATTTTGATGTATGGTATGTGTATATTCAATTACTAATAATATTGTAATATGGTCAATGATCTAAAAAAGTAGATTAGAATATTGAAATAATGAAATGATATTCTAATAAATATTTAAATATCCATATTACTTAAGATTGTTATTTTTTATATCAATCTTAACATTTGACCTGGCGCTTTTTAAAGCCTTCTGCAAATCTTTCTACACGTGCGGCTTATGGGCTGACTATACTCAGAAGGTCTACAGTGCACTCCGGATCCAGTATAACAACGCCTTCCGAATGTTGTTGGGTCTGCCGCGATACTGCAGTGCCTCAGGCATGTTGACGGAGGCGCGAGTGGATGTTCTTTTAATTTTATATTTTTATTATTTCGCAAATATTGTATATTTGATTTATTTTCCAAATATATTTTTGTACTATACTTGTGCAAAATCTCGATAAAACGTTTTGGCGCCAAAATCTACTAAGTGTGTGTTTTGCTTGACATTTCTGTGTCCTGCCAAAATAGTCATTATTTTTAGTTCACATAAAGTTAACTGTACTGTACTGGACAATTGGCAATTGACACAATTTCCACCCTCACACCTCACCCCGGCTCTTTAACACCTAGAACCCTCCACGCGGCAAGTGTCAAATGAAAAAAGTGTCTCAATATCTATATTATATCGCTTTTATTTCTACAATTGCAAAATACTAAGACGTAAATTGTGTTCATATTTTTTTTCAATTCATGACCAGTGCCGGCTTTAAGGGGTGGCGAAGAGGGTTGGTTCCCCAGGGCGTCGAATAAGCTAGGGGTGCTGAGGACAACCAATCTTGCCTAGACTTTTTTTAAATATGAACAAAATAAGGCGCCCAAAAAAGTTATCCTAGAGCGCCGCAGGATCTTAAGTCGATACTGTTCATGACAAACATGTACAAGCCAGATGTATATTGGTATCTCTTATTGTAAGATAGAAAACTGAATTAATAAATACTTTTTTCCTTTGAACTATAATAATATTGAAACATACTAATTTGTATCGACCAAGAACTTGCAGTTTCCAAAGTTCCATCGTAAATGCCATCGATAAGCTTAGGAACGGTCTTCCAGCATCTGTGTTTCCTCTTTACTGCGAACTGGATCTCTCTTCAACAAATAAATACAATAAATATACACTTGCAATCGCCACAGGCCACACACACGAACACGACAAACGTTTCCAGCATGCAAGGTACAGCCTTCCTTGCTGAACGTCATAGAGTGCACTGGTCATGACCGATTGAGCTCTCCTGCATAAAAAAACATATTTCTACAATTTCCTTAATTTGGTATGTAGTAATGATTTTTATGTATATTTATTTATTTTCTTGTTAACTATTGAAGTTATTTGGATTTCCATTTGTTACACATACGATAGTATTTCTTTATAATTAAGAGTTATTATCTGTCATTTAAAAAATATTGTTTCAATAAATAAAGCCTGCGCCACATATACGTTGATACTATAGAACTTCTACGCCACGTATTGGGTGGCGAGTATAAAATTGGAAAAGCGGCAACTGCCACGTGACCATTCTCCAAGGCTAATAGAGTCACGTAGAGCCTTCAAATGCCTGCAACGTACCAACCAACCACAATACGGAACCTTCAATTGAAGATTTTTCTGCAACAAAACCTTCGCTTCTACCATAATTCAATATTATTTTACTGAAAATGAAAATAATAATAATAAATACATTTATATGATGCTTAATAAGAACCATCTCAGAGAGGCGAGCCCGATGGATCGATGATATAATGCGCCATGATGGTTTTCTTCACGACATTGTGGAGGGATGGTTGAGGGTAGAAACTGTAGAGGGCGTATTTGCAGCAAGTATTCGAGGACATGAATTGTAGCTCATGCTGAGCTGAAGAGGGATGAGGAGGACCGAGAGAAATGGAGATCGAGATGCAAGATTCTGTTGCTGCAAACCAATCCACCGGATTGATACTACGAAGAAGTAATTTATAATTTAGGTCTGTCCTTATTCATATCACTGAAACATAAAATATTTTTTAATATAAATATACTATAACACTGTGAGGAAAAAATACGGGAAAATTGATTATATTAATTTTTTATTTTTATGTTTGCACTTCTGTGACTGACATTTGTGCCAAATTAATCGTCAAAATATATTCATTTGTGTTTGAGATACCCGTCCGTTTGTTAACAGCTTGTGGTTTTTTCGTTTTGTAAAATGTCTGAAACTATTCAACAGCACTCCACCAACAACGTGTCCACGGAGCGGTCTCTTGAGCTTAGCGAATATTTATGTTCCGAAGAGCAGCGATCGTGGTAATAACGGTAGAAAATACTTGTGTGACATATATATGCTCTACCATCTAGGGAAATGATATATTAGAAGAAACCATGTCCAAATATTTCAGATTTCTAACGTTACGGTTAAATTTATTCGGTGGAACCTTCAAATGCAGAGCTACTCTTAAATGATCACAAAATAAAAAATAAAAATAAAGTTATAAATTCGTAAATAATTGCTTACTCATATGGTACATGTCGGTACGGTAGCCAGCGAAGCTTATAATTAAAAAATAATAATTGAAAAATGAATTATAAGTTGGGCGAAAACGACTAAAAACACTATGCCATTATTCAAGCGTGAAGGGTCATTTATTACCTTTACGTTTACCTTATTCATAGGGCAGTTGGAGCATCCCCCTTGTGGGTAACAACTCGGTCGATTGCCTCCTTCTAACAGGCGGTAGCGGTAGTTTTTCATTTTTCGTTTTACTTTTGTAACTGCTTGTATTGATTATTATATCGTGGTTAAGACAAAGCGCATCAACTTACAGCTACAACATGAGTTAATGAAATGGCCTTAAGGCTATTCCACGGATAAGAGCGGTTCAAGAGAATTAAGCTGGTTCCGACCATTGTCAAGTGAGGTTGCGGTTACACTGCCCAAATGTTGGAAAAAATGTAATGTATGTTCTTAGATTTATATTTTTCCACCATCGGTGATTATATTATTTATTAAAAAATGCAATGTTTTTTTTAATCTCCCTAATCTATTTTTTACTCAATAAATGTAGAATTGTATAGCTTCCTCAACTACTTTTAAATTATCCACCAAAATATTTTTTGCATTAATTATCTAGAATTCTTACTTGAGTGCATTTTGATGTAAATGTTTATTTTTTTTTTTTAATGGCCTTTGTAATTATAAATATTTTTTTGTTGTGACATCAATGGATTCCCTTATACATTAATGATTTCTTAAAACACATATACCCTTCACACAATTCGTATCCACCTTTTCACTCACTCTTTGCTTTATATAGAGCCTACACACACATTACAAATTAACATGAAACTGGCCATTCGACCTGGCTGAATTGACATGTCGTCAAAAAAATATATTGTGGAATAAATTATTAAATATCTTTTATTTATATCTGATATTTTATACTCCCTTATATATGACTTCCGCACTCAGTCCACTTTTTCACTTGCTTCAAATCCTCAGTCCAAATGGAGGAATATCCTGTATTCACTTGCCTTTCCCAGGATCTTGTACACTCCCACGTTCTTCTCCAAACATTACTTGATCTACGCGATTGCCGATCTTCACTTTGATTGGTTAAAAGACAACTTTATAATATACTCATTGCAATGCGCCATCTAACAGATCATCTAGAAATCTCATTACCAAACCAACATACATTTTGAATATGAACCAAATTGTAGTATGAACAGTTCATAATTCAGTCAGCATATGTAACTCACCGACAAATTTTTGTAAATATGTTGAAACTGGTGCCACCTACCAGGTTTATTTCATATAAATTTGTAGCGCATAATAAACATATGATTAATTATATATATAAAGTATATTATATGTCATAGCTGCACCACCTGGCGGATTCAAACTTAAACAAAAACCTATGGGAGCACCAACCAAACAAATAGTGTAAATATGGCTTCGAAGGCTTTTGTGGTTTCAATGATTAGTGATCTTATTAAAACGCACTATCATTTTTTTATAATATGACGTCATGAAAAATATGTAATTGGTATATTATTTTATTTTTTATTCGTAATAAAGGATGATACATTGAATGAAATAAAAATATTCAAAATAAAATATAATATTGATAAAACATAACATTTACCCGAATAATAATATTACAATTTATAGAGATAGATGGAATAAAAATTACAAAAAAAAAATTTTTTTGTTACATTATAATAATATGGACGGCTCATTAAACATAGAAATATTTTTTTTTTCATCAAATAAAATCTCCGTCAAAATAATAATAATCTTATAACATTAATGTAATGGTAATACATAAAAATAAATAATTTAAATAAATGTGAAATTAAATTTATTTTTTAAATATTAAATTCGAAAATTTAAATTATTTTTAATTTACGAATATAAATGTTTAAAAATGAAAAACAATTATACATTTACTTGTTGATTTTTTTTTCTTAATTTTTTAACGCATTTCTTATCTGTACAAAATTCAATAATTTTCACTATATTTTACGTTTGATATATTTTTATATATTATTTAGGTTTCTCAATTTTTTTAAATATTTCATTTCACAATTTATTTCTATTACTTTCTTCGTGCAAATTTTTATGTACAGTAAGTTCTTATTACACTACACAATATTAATAATAATAAACATAATATTAGTAACAATAATATTAATAATATGGTGTTAATATTATAAAATTACTTTCCTAAAACTGATTAAAAATTAAATATTTATATATTATATAATGGTAGCACCACTTTAACGGACCCAGAGCAATTCAGCAGAGCATTTCCTTTGGATCCATTAACATAGGCAATACTTTTAAGCATATTTAACAAAATAAAAACTTAATAAACACCACTCTAGAATTAAGTGGATTTCTGCAACAGAAGATTTTTTATTTTATTATTTATTTTTTACATTAATTTTGTGAATAATTATGTTTTTTAAATTCAAGTCCATAAAAAGTTATAAAAAATAAATATTTAAATAATAATTTCAATTAATTGTTTATTTTTAAATAATAAAAAATCAATCAACGTTATTTATAAGTATAATTAAATTAATAATATTCCTATAATACTATTGAAAAAAAATACTAAAGGCTACTCACGTGCGAATTTCTGAAATTCTTGCATTTAAAGAGTGGCAGAGTTATAAAAATATAATCAAACAGTGTTCCCTTGATAACCATCAACATTGGAATACTCTACAATACTAAATATCTTAATGAAGTAGAAGCTATAAGGATGATAATGTTTGTATAACTCTATACTTCTTTAAATGCTTAGCAATTTCGCAATTTGTATCGCTTGTGAAGACAGCTGTTAAAGATTAAACAGATATTATGTATATTTAATAAATTAAACTCTATATTGGTGTTATTTTTAACAGTGAGAGAGATAGAGATATAGTTCATAATATATTTACATTTATTAGTAAGAAATAAAGTAAATTGTTACAAGTGTATAATTTTATACAATATAGAAATAATAGACATACTAATTGAATTGCACCAACACCGGCCAAGATAAAACATATTCTTTATAAATAATTTGTAAAAAATATATAGCATGCATAAAAAAACATAAGTATATAAAAAGAACATCTATTTACTAATTACAAATATATTTTAAGATTTTACTTAAAAATTTATAATATATAATTTTGAATCCGTCATTATAATGAAAAAAAATATTAATTAATATTATGCAATTTGTAAAATAATAACGAAAAAAATATATAAGTACTTCATCGAAATGTTATATTATTCTAAAAAAAATGTGATATCGTTTCGAAAGATTTGTTGACCTTTTAATATTAATTTCATTATTTCTCTGCATTTTTTGTGGACATGTGCCACACTCAAAAAAAATTTTTTTTTGGAAAATTAATTCCAAAAATTGAATTTCATTCAAACAAATATGTAGTAAAATATTTTTATCGAATATTTTTGTAACAATTAATTATATTTTTGATTGATGTAATCAATCATTTAATTTTAATTCGTCAATTATTTTACAGTTTATATGGGCTTAGTATTTAATTATTTACATTGCATCTTGATATAATATTTATTTTATTTTATTTTATTCACACAATTTCTTAATAATTAATAAAGACTATGAACCATCACCCATATATTTTTTTTTATACATCGAACATATTACAATATATATTTTAACATTAAAAAAAACACCTTAATTAATTAATAAATATGTTTTTTGAAAATTAAGAGGTTTCTAAAGTAGACTAGTAATAAATGTATTATTAAAAAAAAATTGACGTCAAATATAAATAAAACAGACAAAATGGACAATGATTTTTTTATAAAATCTGTGGCCTTATAATTTGGATTTACAAAAAATAAAAATACATTTAAAATTAGATTAATAAAAAAAAACTCATATTTTAATTCATGTACAACAATAAATTATGACGTCAATTTATTCCAACTGTAAAAATGGTTATTTTAATATTCTTCAAAATTAAAAATATCATGAACACGTTTCCATAATTTTTTACACAGTATTTATTATTTTTTTACAGTTATTTCTATATTTAAATGAAAATACAGAACACTACAATGAAATAATAATATTCAATCGTTTTTTTAATAATGCATAAAAAATCGATTTAAAATAAGGGGACCGTAGCCCCATTTAAAATTGAGCAAATAATGTTTTACTTCGTCTTATATATATTTTCGTTTAATAATAACATCCACATATTAACAAACTTACGATTAGGTCATTTTATTTCATAACGTAAAAATAATTCAAAATATCATTATCGTGGTTTCTTAATATATTTATTTTCAAATCTACGACACGTACATCTTTTCAAACATCTCTACAAGGGTTATTTTTTTTTATCCCTTAAAACAAGACTTTCTTGCTAATTTCGTGAAAGCTACTTAAAATAGGCCTAAGAATACTCTATCATCTTTAGTGATAAATTCATTTATTACAATCTGATGTCATTTAATACTTGGTAAACATTTATAAATCGTTGCAATATTTTTCATTTAAAAATTTACTCACATCTTAAAATTATATAGTATTTATTCAATTTGTTCGTAGTTTACGTATCGATTCTCTCTTTTCATTCTGCTTTGAACAGCTTCTTCAAATTAAAAAATACCACGAGAATGACATTTCGATTTAATTATATTGAATATTGGTAAATACATTTAAAAAAAAAATATTAATTTTAAATGTAATTTAAATTTATTATTCCCATAATATATAGTTCTCTAAATACTACTTTTCCATGGCGGGGGCAGATCTGTCGTTCGTCAGAGTTTTTCGCAACTTCACAGTAGCAAACTGGTTAACCCTGAAAAAATGTAAAAAAATATATTTAAGATATAAGCAGGAATATTTTTTTTTATTATTTGTCTTATTCTTCCATTAACGTTATCATGAAATTGATTTATTTCAGAAAAAAAGTTATTACATTAAGCAGCAATTAGTACACATAAAAACACAATATGACATTTCTCTCTATTATGACATTTCTCTCATCAATAGATCGGAGAAAATAAACGGTAGGCTTGGAGATTCGAACCGCAGACCCGTATACCATATCCAGTATATTTATATCGAACTTAATTTGTATATAAAGTTTTTTTTTTTTAAATAGAAATGTAAAACATTAAAAACAATATTTTTAATAAAGTTTTAAAAATTAAAAAATCAGGAAATCTGAAATTCGGGATTGAGAAGAGTGGAGATTGAGATGCAAGATTTTGTTGCTGAAAGCCGATCCACCGGATTGATACTACAAAGAAGAATAAAAATTCATCTGCTTTCTTTATAATATAAATGTATTATTTTATAAGAATAGCGCTTATTAATATAATTTGGTAAAAAAGTGTTTGTTTGTATCCCAAATTTTAATAGTTTTCGAACTGTGTAAGCCTAAAATATTTCTTTACGTTTTTGAAGTATTGTCTATTCATTTATTTAAAATTAGGACATATATGTTCCTAGGTGGACCTTAAAGCGCAGAAATGTCTTGAAAAATGGCATGTTTAATGGCAACTTGCTGAACCGAGTGACAGAATTTCGTAGTGTTGATATTGAGGGGGAGACTGAAACCATACGTCGTGTTTTTCTGTAGCGCGATCCCTACAAACCTACGACAAAATTGGACGGTTGATTGCATATACTCGTATTTCAATGTATATACAAGGCAATATTACCGTTTTATTAGCCATTTCACAAAGCCTAACATACACCGTTTCATGGACCCTTTATATTGTTGTATTGGCCATATGTTTAGTATTACACTTCTAACTGCCCCCTTCATTATTTATAGAGACCTATTTCTTAACTTATATGCAGGGTTAGACATGTCACTGGAAGTGAGATAAAAAAGATTGAGTCGATTTATAGTGATTACCTCTTAAATTATTGCATGAATTTCTTGCTTAGATTAGATTATTGTAATATTATCAAAAATCGAATTATAAAAATGATTCAAATTTTCCATTATTTGGAGTCATTTGTTTAAATATATAAATACAGTTTATGAAATAACTCTTGGAACAGTTGTATAATAAAATATTTCTTTTATTACTATACGAGGAGTATCTGTACAAAAAAGTTTCCATAGATTTTTTTACAGTGTGAAACATGTTTAATTCCATGAATGCGTACATTTTTAAAAAGTTCAGACTTTTACATATTTTTCCACATAATCCCCACTAATGTCAATGCATTTTTGGATGCGGTATACAAGCTTTTGAATGCCCAAGTCAAAAAAATCTGCCACCAAGCCACGCAGATACCTAAGAACCGCTTCTTCTAGGGCTTTTCAGGCCTGAAGCGCCATGGAAACCTTATTTTACAGATAATTAACGTATATAGTCAAACAAATTAATCATTATTCCTGATTATTAAAATAAGAAAGAAATAAACTCGTTAAAGATACTCACTAAAATCCGGGCTTATATGAAAGTCAAAATAATTTAAATCATTGAAAGTATGTTTCCATAATTATTTGAGAAAAAAATGTGAAAAATTAGAAATTCTAATAAGTATCAAATTAAAATGCAAGGGATTATGCTTTTTTTCTTAAGTATAAAAAAATAAATTAGTGCCATCATTCACGCAAAAGTCCTTCTGAGAACATATATGTCAACCTACAACATCCATTGCAGCAGTTTGAAATCCTGAAGAGACAACAGTTGAAGTATTAGAGGAATATTTTGGGTTATTCGTTTTTTTTTATATATATTGGATGATTAACTCGACGCTATCAAGACGTGGTCTTAAAGAGAGAAAGCAAAGAACGATAAAGTATGAAAAATTAGTTCAGGTTAATGAAAAGTTTTAATTGTAGATATTTCAGCCCTGAAACACGGTGATATTAGTTGTACAACGTTGTTCGGAGAAATAATAATGACAGCTTAAATAGGTATTTGTTATCTGCGTTACTTTGCGAATTTCACAAACGTAATTGCTCGAAACGTAGCAGTAGTTCAATAAGATTTATTGTAAGTAGTAGTAATACTGAACTAAAGAATTTATATCGACTATACTGAAAACTCTATCTATATATATATAATGATTGTGATGCATTTTGCACGTATACATAAATGAGTTGGATTAAATTTTTTTAATTAAGTAAATAAGGTAGTTAAGTACTTTGTAAATAAATACATACAATATTTGAATAATTAAAAGTATTAGAAAAAATTAATACATAGGATAATAACAACATATTGTATTAAGATAATTAATCGTATACTTGGTTAGGTTTGATATATTTATATTTTTAGTATTTAGATTGGAGATACATTGCAATACTAAATAGATAAATAATTCATACATGTATCACAATGAACACTATTTAATCACTTGTTGGAAGACTGTAGTTGCACCACCAAAAAAGCTTCGTCAAACGCTTATACACGTAGGAATTGATGTCTTCATTGATGGTGAAACTGCAGTCTTCCGGCAAGTGATTTAACCGTGCTCAGAGTGATAAATGTAAGTTTGAAATATTTTTCTATTTAACGGTTAGGTATAAAATATATATCTGTTTTATAAGTGCTACATCGATATATAAACTATCATAATTATATTTCTACAATAATTACTCGTAATAATAAAAAAAATGATTTAATACATGCGTTAGTTATTTGGTTAGCGCTTCAAGCGAAATAATTGTAAACTGTCATGCTACAAGTTTTCTTCTCATACCTTTCACTTTCTCACGCCTCCCTGGTCTCTGCCTCCCCAGAGGTCAAACCAAGGTCCATAAGTGTGTCCAGGAATAGGCATGAAGTCACTCGGAGGCTGCTCCTGATGGTGACTTTTGCTAGACCTCTCACGCGGAGGAGATCTGTACTCCATCAGTCCGATTTCTTGCTCAAACTTCATCACGGTCTGCATCGTTGGTCCAACACTGTTAACCTTCAACAGCTTCGTCCTTGGAAGCAACTGAGGCTTTTGCTGTTCGTTGTTTATATCCTCAACATACTTTTGCTCATCTGATTGCTCAGCATAATAATTGCCATTGCTGTGCCTACCATTGTGCTGCATCTTCGTTTCATTATAATGACGTTTCATTTGTTCTTTCTGCATGCTGAGATGCTGTTTTTGCTGTTGTTGCTGCTGCTCCGCATAGTATTTTTTATTTTTAGCAGCTTTCTTAGAATCTGTCTCGTGGTTTTGATAGTACTTTTCGTCCTTTCTTGCTCTTTCGGATGTGGAGTACTTTAGTGTGCCGTTGTTTGAGTCTGGATACATTTTCATGTCACTTTCACTATTCTTGAAAGTTTTGAAAGTACTGACTCTCTGATTTGTCATTAGCTGCTCGTTGCCTTGTGGCTTTGTCGTGATTTTTTGTCTTTCTGAAGATAAAGTTGCTCTCAAATGCGGTTTTATCGGTCCATTATTATCGCTGTCGCTGATCTCTGAAGCATACATCATTTTGTCTCTGCCCTTCTTAGAAGACTCGTTAGTATTGTACTGTGCTTGAGCTTGAGCTTGAGCTTGAGCCTGCTGCATTCTTCTATTTTCAAGTTCTCTTTGCTTCCTTAGAGCCATGTGATCATCAACTATGATGCAGTCATAAGGATCCGTACTGGAAGCAATGGAATTGCGTTCAGTCTCACTTCCACTGACAGATTCGTTATCATACTGTTGCAAAATCTCTTTGCGTTTAACCGTTTTAACAACAAGACCTTCGCCGTTCTCATCATCGTAAAAACTGTTTTCAAAGTTGGTCTTTATAGTGCTTGAATTAGTCAGATCAGAATTGTTAGACTGGCGATCGTTGCGCGAGTTATACTCTTCCTCCATCCTTTGCTGTGCGGTTTGCTTAATAATCTTGCCCTTGGCGGCATCGTTTTGAATAGGTTGAGATATTTCTCTAGGCTGTGTTAAATTTTGAGACTTCTTGTCTAATTTACCAGCTGTAACTTCAGTGTGATTGATAGAACTTGTGCTCTTAGATTTCTGAATTCCATGTTTTTCAAATCGATCTAATGTTTTATCTCCGATGCTCATTTTTTTCATATTTCTCTTTAAAGTGTTTTCATTACTTTCAGCATTGCTTGGTCTTTGCATTCTGTATTCTGGCTGAATAGGCTGGTTCGGCATCTCATTCTCTGGTCCTCCTCTTCTCTTATACTGAGGCACAATATCAACCAAGTCTCTGTGTCTCCAGAGAGCCATGCCTTCAAGAATATCATCGGAAGCTGAGCGTCCGAATTTCCAGAAAGACTTTGTCCTCTTAATCTTGTGTCCATCTCTGTCTTGCTCCAGCATAGACCGCAACATGATCTGCTGATCATCAGTGAGGTAAGAGCTTCTTTCGTTCATATTACCGTAACCTGCTCCATTCTCCATGTTCCTGGATTCTCGTTGAAGAGTCTGGGAATGTCCGTTGGGCTGTCCTTCGAACCTTCGCTGGCTATTTCTATTGTAAGATAAGAAAGCAACAAAAAGAAGCATGAACAAAAGACAGGCAACATACAACACTCAATAAAAACACATAAAGAGTATAAAAACATACACTAACGATGCCATTCAGAGATAAATAGCACAATAATAAAGTACTTAATTTAATAGACGACTGCCTTATAAAAACGGCATGTAACTAAATATGAAAACGTTACTCAAAAAATTACCGAAAAACATCAAATAATACTTCTATATAAAAACGAAATTGAAAATAAATAAATGTATGCAACACATAATTTTAAATTTGTGCATGTGTCTTAGCCGCGTATTTGTTATTAATAGTGAAATTAATTGCGGGACGTTTTATGGTGGGAATAATTATTATTTACTTTCGAAGTAATGGAGTCGTTAAAAATGCACTAATTAGGGCTTCATAATGGGAGTGGGATACACATAAAATTAATGACCGTTATTTGTCGTCATAAATTTTCTTAATTTACGACGGGTGACAATGAGACCGTTTCCCCGGCTCTGTGGAATATTCAGCCAATTTCAGACGCTCGAATATTTAGATATTACGAAAGATTTTGTCGCAATTATACTCCTAATCAATTGATTATCCAGTGCATTTTTGATATAGCGAATATCGTTAATCTATCATTCATTAAATTTTCAAATAAATCGAATTTAATTCATTTTAAAGTGGATTACGATTTTTTTTTCGTTTTTTGGGTTTATAAATTTTAAGTTTTTGTTTATTGATAATGTAGAGATGTATGGTACTTCTTAAATAATTATTTTATAATTACGAGTATATTACGATTAAATGTTTGCTTGTTTTATACAATATGACATTTTGATTAAAATAGGATATTTTAAATTAAAATGGTTCGTATATTTTTTCAGCAAATAAAATACTTGTATGTTGTTCTTGTCTACAAAATAAATTTTGAAAATATGAACTAATTTTTTTTGAGAAATTTAGACATTTAATGCACAAAATAATAATAACATAAATAAATGATAATTTAAAAAAAATGAGATAGGCACATAAATAAAATCTACTAGCCTAGTAATAATATTATATATTTTTTTTAATAAACTGGGTGGTTTATAGGTAAAACAAACAACAGACAAAATTACATTTAAAAATACTTTTTTACTTTAACCTCTTCACCGCATATGGCGTTCTTACCAGCAATAGCTTTGATTTTTAAACTTAATATTTACATCACATTTTAACGGATGTTGTATCGAAAACTACTGAATTTGTGAAAATTTGAAATCAAAACCTAAAGCTGACAATTGACATCGAAAATCAATTAAAAAAATCTAACAAAAATGCGCAGCGGTGAGAAGGTTGAGCAATGTATGTATTTATAAAAACATACTTTATGATTGTTGCTTTTGAGTTGAGCCGTGAGTGAAATATTTCGAACACCTTTAGGCTTGATTATTGTGCAACGGCGGTCGAAATATCGGAGAGGGGGATAAATTCACCTCACACGGATGAACCCAAATGCGAAAATTCTAATCTAGCCGTAAAAATCTATGAAAAAAAACCTTTTTATTTTCTTGTACACAATGCTTGTGATGGTGTATATTTATGGGGTTTTAAAACTTGTTATTACCTTATTGGGATCCTGTGCCTCGTGCCGTTCTCTTCGTCAGAATAATCGACTTCTGGTTGTGGGGGAGGTTCGTTGGAGAAGCCGCTGTCGTTGGAACTGTGCAGGGACACGTTTCCTGCAGGTGCTGCGTGCGGATGAACTGCGGGCTGTCCGGGCTTGGAGGGTCCCTGAGCGCCCCCTTGAGAGGCTCCAGCTAAGAGCTGATGCTGCTGAGATGCTCCAGCTCTGGCAGGAAGTGTTTGAGGAGCACGAGCAGCGTCAGAGAGACCAGTGGTAGCGGAACTGGACGTAGAAGTCTTCATCGTCGCTGCTTTGCCTGTTTTAAAGTAAAGTAATTTATATATATATATATAAATACATAATAATTGATCAATTCTGCCTTGTTCACTCTTTTATCTCATCATTCCTCACAAAATCAAGCCATCTTACTCGATCGACGTCAGCACTTTTATAAAATGCTCATTAATCAGACGACACCAACAAATTATTTCTTTAAGAAAATTCGCTGTGTTTATGTCTGAACTGCTTTGCGTGGAATATATCAATATTTTAACAATGTCATAGACCAGTCATATTTCTTTCCTTATAAGCATAGTCTCTGGGAAGTTAGTATTGTCATATATTTAACTTTTGATATACACATATGATAAGGACAAATAAACTGATTTCCGACAAAATTTTACAATTTTTGAACACGCCACGCAACAGAAATGCACACCCAAGCACAAATCCCTTCTTGTCTTCAACTCAATGTTACTCAACGTGAATTTACTCATCTAAATTTTAGGTATCCTTATGAATTTATATGAGTAAATCTACGGATAAAATCTTTGGTGATAGTAAGTGCACTTAATATTATGCGTTTAATTGACACTTCAGCTCCAGTGCAAGCTTTCCAAATATGGTCATACGGATGGAATCAAAGCGCGCCACCATCAATGGAGTGTTTCTATGCCTGTAAGTAAATTTCATTCCATATTCCGTAGTGATGTTATTCATTTATAGCATTTTTTTTTTAAAAATTACCAGTGCAAAATCAGTGTCACTCATTTTTCTCACCCGACATTCCAACATATTCATGCATATTCAAACAAAAATACTTCATAAACTTCTTGTGTATCCTCTCCAACATGATTTTTTTCTCACCTGGGACGTTATTCTGAGGTGAGGACGTCACCGCAGGCAGCTGTTGTTGCTGCTGAGAGTACTGGCTGTGGAAGGTTGCACTGTGGGACTGGGCGAGACGGGCTGCTGAGGTTGTCTGCTGGGCGGAGGCGCGATGGGCGGGGACAGTGGGCGCAGGTACGGGGGCAGGCAGAGAGGGTGGCGGACCCGCCCTACCTGAAGCGGAAGCCGTAACACGGCGAATCTGAAAAAATAAATATTTAATTACTACAGCTTCCTTTTCTTCAGATTATACATTCTAGGCATCCAAACTTTCTCCTCGGAAGAGTGTTCATATAGTGACGGCTCCAAGCAAGGTGCATCCCACTAATCAGCTACCATGATCTTCGCCTCATACGATGTTAGCTCTGCTTTATAGAGGTGAGTATCTTAAGAAAGTTTAAAGCAAACAATATTTATTTATTTAACTTGTTTTCAAATTAATCTCGTTGAGTATGACCTCTGTTGAGATGAGACTGCAAATTTAACTTACTATTATATATATAACAGCCTTCTTCAATCCATCACTGCTAAGATTCAACTTATTAAATTGACTCTTGATATGTGAAAACAAAGTTAATAAATTAAAAAAATATTTTTAATAATGGATCTCAAAGTGAATGCTAAAAACATTGAAAAAAAAAGAGTTGTAAGCATTTATAACGGTTCGACCAATTGATATATTTTCCTAGAAAATACGCAAAACTATCATAATATACCATCTTTATTTGTATTTAACTTAAAACTCAATTAAAAACACATCATCATTATAATAGATTTGAAGGATCTTTGGATTGCTATTTAGTTACCTGAATGCTACTTATGACACGTTTCAGACAAAATTTAAAATTGTATTATTTGTGTTAACCGTATTCTCAATAGTGCGAGAAAATATGCCAAGAAGTGTGTGGCACTTAATACCATTTTATAGAAACTTAAATTAATAAATAATTATTGTCGTAGGCTTGTAAGCAGCATAGTAACGCTCTACGCCGTAGCACATCGCATCACACATCGTAGAAGAGTAAATAAACCGCTACTAGTGAACGCGGTTCTAATATCTCAAACATCCCGTCGTGCGGTCTTTGAAAGCCGGCGTTAGACGAATCATTTAATTCTCAATCGTCAATCAGCGTCGCCGCTTACGACGGAAGCTCCGATGGAAAGCTCCGGGGGAAGCTCGCCGTTAGTCGGCCGGGGATTTCTCGTTATCCCGCTATTGACGGCGCTAACGAATTTGACGACTTTAATCTCCCTGGGGAGAACATCGGCGGTTACGATCGTGGGCTCAAAAGCTTGCTCCAAACGCATATTTTTTTTAATATTCAGTTTGTAAGCAAGCGATTTTCTTACGTAAGCCTTGACATCCCCCGTTTATCAAAGGTGACTCTATGTCACCGGGATCCTTTTTAGAATGCGTGATGAATAGATGAGGAGCAGTCACAATTCCAAAAAACTTGTCGAATTGTCATCGAAATTTATTTTTAATACAAGACTGACAAATTTTGGTATTCTGCCCGGGACACTAACAACAATTTGTGTTCGGGCAGAAAGTGGCTCAGCAGTAGTGACGGTCATTGCACCGAGCACTTCGAGTGACCACTTGGCGAACAATGGTGCTCAAAATAACAGGACAGCGCCAAAATGTCGTATACTCATTCACGGGTTGTCTATTTTTAAGTGGAATTCCTATGATCTTGTCTACTAATTATTTTAATAAATAGATTATATTTTTCACATTTTACGGCTAAAAGATCAAATGGGTATCAACGTACTTTCAGATAATATAATCTTAATACTCATAGTAAAGAAAAAATCTGTCAACACTCTTTCGTTTATACTAATAAATTCAGCAGCTTAACAAACAAAATTTAAAAAATTCGGATAATTAAGAAAAATTTAGTTAGTTAAATTACTCATACATATTTTTCTTTCGTGAAGACGATGATTAATAATCAGCCAAAAAAATGCCTCTGATAAGCTTACGTTTCTATAAATTTTCTAATTTTTGGCCTGTAAGTGTTCGTGAAACATGTTGCTAGGTGGAAATTTAGGTAAAAAATGATTTTGAAAAAAGCATAGACGATGATAGCTCACAAAAATTAGTGGAGCAATAGGCAATTTTTGGTGAGCATTTAATTCATAGAATGTAAATAATGCAATAATAATCATCATCTTGGGAAAACTGTTTTTTCTTCAAAATGTAAACGAACCGAAACTTGAACGAAGATTGTCAAATAATCAAGACTTGAAAATGGCTAGGTTAATCACTCATTTTCTTAAAAAACTGATTTACAAACACAAAAAATATGTCTCAGATATTATAAATTTTGTACTTGCTATAATCTTTTCAACCCTATGGAAATTTGAGGAACAGTGTCCATCGGGACCCAAATATGCTCCCTAGTGGAACTCATGGTGTAAAAAATTCTTGCTAGAAGGTATGTTCAATGCAACTGACAAAATTGTGTGGAAAATACTGTGGTGATTCTAGATTATGGGCATATATGAGAAAAAAAGTGCAATTTAAAAAAAAAACATTAAAAATAAATATTTGTCGCGTCTAAAGCAGGCATTGAAAAATCGTGCGTGGCTTGGAGAAGCTAAGCCTTCGCGAGGTTCTGAATTGGGTCGTGATTATGGGTGAATCAACTATCGCTGGAGTGAGAATAGACGAGCATCAAGAATGCATATTTCTGCCGCAAATTTGCGAATAATAGTCCTTATTCGATTGTCATGTGACATATTCAACACGAAGACTATTTGAATTTTCAAAAATACGATGAGATACATGTTGAATATATTTTTTTATGAAAAATATTTTCAGCCAAGCATGGACTATTACTGAAGTTTGTATATTCAAATGGTATTTAAATCTGTATTATATCATATCACGTCCGATTGTATACGCCAGTGATAAACATACAATTCTTTAGCAAACCTACATCTGTATGCCCTTTTTGTCATCAAATAATAGAAGAAAAAAAAATAGCAAATGAATAATTACTAATTATTATTTTCCTTATAGATTACTTTTTTTTGCTTATATTATATTTCACCCATTATCCCCAATACTTTATTCCATTTAACAATTCTCAAGTGAATCTCTTTCTTTATTATATTATATTTATTTACACATTAGTACGTTTTTTCACATTGGAACTGGATGAGGATTTGATAGATCACGAAAGCGCAGTTTTCCATCAGGTGAAACAGTAGTCAGTGTGATCCACTTTCTAACAAGCATGAATTCTTATTAATTTGTATGCTTTAAACATTGAAGTATACCCGCCTGCAAGCTTATTATTTGCTTACTAAAATATTAATGATGGTTCATGAAATCATTCTAGCAAATAAAAGTGAGTATCTCAATTAATATATACGAGTATTATTTATGGGTGGTTCGTGAATGCTTTGCTGCAGTTTAATACCCTACCCGATTCAAAACTCTACATACTTTTAAGTTTATCTGTTTTTAAAATTTAAATTATTCTGAAGAAATACGATTTATATAATGAATGATGTTTAACCCGATATTAACATATGTTAATACATGATAAAACGTACGATCAAAGATACTTAATAGCTTTAACCAAATGAAAAACTACCACGCTGTGCAGGTATAAATACCGTTTGAGGATACAAAATAACTAGATTATCCCCGTGCGAGCTTTCGCCAACTACAGCAGTAGTTTGCGCGGCCAATTTTCAGGCAAAGCTCCCACGAAAGTGCAGCCTCCGTCGGCAATGCAGCTTTTCGCAATCATCTCCGATTCCACACGCCGTAATTAAATTCGCCAGAGTAAGGCTTTCCCGCTGGGGAAAGGGAGGTTTATAAGGGTGAGGATGAAAAGCTGCGGAAGATCAGACTTTCAGTAGACACACACAATCACCTTCGTAGTCTGCACGGGGCCGCAAAACCTTCTCCACTGAAATGTGCTGAAACGGTTGCTGAATTTGACTGCGTTCGAACTTGCACACTTTGACCCCTGTAATTGCTTTACTTTTAATGCAACGCTTAAAGATATTCGCATCTTAGTAGTATCTGTGATTACTTTATTTATGAATTACTAAGTGTAATAAATACTGTAAATTAAGCAGCCATATTTAATAAAAAAACATTCATATTCAATGCTTGGTTTAGTGGAAATACATATATGGTTTGTATTTATGAGAAATGGCAAGATAAACGAACGTAATAAGAAAGAAGCATTCGATACATTGATATGGAAAAGAAATATTTAACTTACTGCATGTAAAATAAAAAATTAAATATTCTAATGAAAAAATAAAATAAACGCTTTCTTTGTTGTGTTACCAGATTATTGGAAATTTCGATTGAAAAAACAAACACAATTTCGGTCACCACGAACAATCTCAACTATTTTTTTTAAGATGGTACTGTTTATGTGTTGTACAAACACATAACGCACTCAAATGTCAACCTAGTAACATAAGTGGTTCCCGATGACCTCAGCAGGTGAGCGGCTTAGATGATTTTGTGAAATCGTCAACCTTGAAGACGACCCCTGTAATGGCGGTTGAAATATTGGTACAAAAAAAATGCTACACATAGTGAAGACCAACCACAATACGATTTGGAATTATATTATAATATTCGCCGAGGTAAATTCTTAACATAGTGCTAATACGCACTGAACATGTGCTACTTAGAAGAATAAGGTATCGTTAACCTCTCCTCCCCGGTGATGTCTATCGACTACACATTGCTCGTAATAACTTAAATATCTCTGTAAATATAATACACACAGGGTTCAGATTTTAGGTATTCCTCCTTAATACATTTACGTAATGAAAAAAAAAATATTTTTAATAATAAGCACTCATCGGGAGCAGGAAATATTTTTCTAAAATCCGGAATAAATTCACCACTACAATCAAGACGCGTCAACTGTCATGAATCATTCGACCTGCCGGAAGCGTGTGCGAAAATAAAATTAATACCCAGATGAGGCGGCATCTATACTCCTCACTCTCGCTGACGTATGACGTACTAATATGAGTGAGCGAGACGGGAAACCTCAGTTGGTCGGCTCGTTCGAAATGATATCTACGTGCGTAGGCACATCGATATATCGACAGGCTAAGTAATGTTAGTATCTCTCGGAAGTTCACGCGAGAAGGTGCGTCTGGCCGTTTGAGGTCTTCGTCTGATGTTTTTCATGTTTTTAGCTATTAAATGTCAATTATTACTGCTTATTGACATCAACTATTGTAAAATTAAGCGATATCTTTGAATATTTTCATTTTTTAGAATTTCTACTCATTTTATTCACTTTAAATCAGAATGTGCAATGAGTTGACACCATCGGAACGCGCGGAAGTTTTTAGCATAATAAAGCGAGGGTTAAGAAAGCACTCTTTCGTTATTTAAGTAACGAACTTTGTTAAACATCACCAATTATAGGTGTCTATCAAAAACTAAAATACGCCTGTGTTCTGAAAGTAGCAAATTTTTGTGTAATGTTGCTTTAGATTCAGTGGTGGTGTTGATTGATTCGCAATGTTTTCAGATCTTTGATTTTGTAATAATAATGCCGTCTTATTTGTGTGTCAAACATGATAGACTTATGACATGGTTATTGTTGTTGCAAGTAATTGCAACTGTTTGCGTGAGTATCCCGACACAAGTTCTGAGTGTGAAGTCATTGACACTAAATATGTCAATACATTTACAATGCCACACTTATGTTACTTATGTTAATATGTACTTTAATGACAAATTGAAATCTTATAAATTTTTTAATGTCATTTAAGGAAATAAAATAAAGAATTGAATTGACACAGATAGCTGCTTAAAAAAATATCAGCTATATCCATACATATCTTCTTTTATGTAATATCTGCACTTAGTGCTTTATAGACTTGATATCAAATGAAAAAAAAAATGATCGAAAGATCAATCTTTCTTTTTTGTAGTATCAATCCGGTGGATTGGTTTGCAGCAACAAAATATTGCTTCTTGATCTCCACTATTATAGATCTTCTACAACCCTCTTGAGATCAGCATAAGAGCTGCAACTCATGTCATCAAACACTCGCTGCAAACACTCCCGTTTAGGTTGCCCTCTGCAGTTTCTACCCTCAACCATCCCTTTCACAATGTCCTGAAGAAAACCATCGCAGCGCATGACGTGACCAATCGCCTCTCTGAGATGGCTCCTATCTATATCATAACAAATGACTGGGGCTTCAATTAATATTATTTGTGTTTGTGATTCTTTTGCGACGATATTCATTATTTGAACTTCGATCCATTTGAAATTCTTTTGCACAACATAGATTAAATAATTACACGGTTTATGTTGTTGTTACGAAGCAATACGTTTGGTTTTAAAGTAACTTTAATATTATGCAAGTAAAATCACGTAATTTCAGCAAACTATCAATCAATTAGAAGATGCATTGGCGTTGCATAAGGGATTGTTGAATTTCACGAACAAGTACATTTCTGTTCGCATACAGCTTCAGTAGGTTTCAGCTGATTGAGCTTTCACGTTATCGAGTTGAAGTCAAATAGGGATTGTTTGAACGTCAATGAAACTGATATTGAGAGACTCCCTTCCTTCCATTTCGCTGAAAGGAAAGTTATTATTGAAGCCACTAGAGTGCGAATAATTATATTATGGTAATGTTGCTTATTGATTTTTACGACTATATTCATACACAATTTGTTAAATTGAAATATTAATAGTAATTAAATACACACATACAATTATACATATATAAATATATACACATCAATTGGTTCAGAAAATATATCGGCAGACGCGGGATTCGAACCACGAGCCTTGCAACCTTTGCTCTATTCTACACACCGCGCTATCCACTTGACCATTCTCCGCCTGAGCAGATACGCGAAACCTGATGTATATAAATATATGCCATTGTTAACATCATAAAACAACAGATGTCTCTGTCGTTTATATTCAGAGTATGCATATTATTATTTTTTATGATTCAATCAGTCAACATTTATTCACAAGCTTTGTATATTCTTAGTTACCAACAGTCTATTTATTTAGTAAGCACCACTTGGGCCTCGAACCGAACTATAGACTGAATGGATGAAAACAACTTCTTGTAAATCCTACGCGGACATTACAACCAGTCGTTTACCTGTGTTACTGTCGGTAATTAATAATAATGAAAGAGAGAACCATGAAATATTGATGATTTTTTTATATTATAACTATAAGCTTTTTGAAAAATATTTACGATTTATATATTTAATACTTGATATTATTACTGGTAAAATATTTATATTTAATGTTCTTTAGTTTTGTTTCAATAGCTTATTATTTAAAAAATTAAGCACTCTACATGGTTAGACAATTTGAGTAATTGTATTACGTAAAATCAACTTAATTTTCAATCAAAATCAATTTATAGAATACTTTTCAGAAATATATTTTTCATAATTCTTAAATGTAAGCTTGATATTTTAAATTAAATGACGTATTTATATTTTTTCTTTATGTTGATACCAACTGGAAATTTAATATGTATGTAGTTATAAGACGCGGTCAAAAATTCTTTAGTCAAAGAATATTACTTAAGGGCTCCGCAAGCAACTTGCCAAAACACTTGTTTAGAGCATCTTAATGTACGGCTGTGAGACATGGTGCTTATCTGAAAGTGATTAAAAAAGACTAAAGGCCTTTGAGATGTGGTAGTACAGAAGAATTCTCGGAATTTTCTGGAGAGAGCACGTCACGAACAATGAGGTTCTCAGGATAATCAAGGAAGATAGGAACCTAATAAGAACCACCTCAGAGAGGCGAGCCCGATGGATTGGTCACATCATGCGCCACGATGGTCTTCTTCACGATATTGTGGAGGGGATGGTTAAGGGTAGAAACTGTAGAGGGCGCCCTAGACGGGAGTATTTGCAGCAAGTATTCGAGGACATGAATTGTAGCGCTTATGCTGAGCTGAAAAGGGTTGCGGAGGACCAAGAAGAATGGAGATCGAGATGCAAGATTCTGTTGCTGCAAACCAATCCACCGGATTAATACTACGAAGAAGAAGAAGCGGTATGCTTGCGTTATTATATTTATTATGGTTTTGACAGTCATTACCTGTCATGTGAGAGGTAGCGTAGGTGGTCATTGAGCACCATATATTGTATGTTTCCAAGTAAAAAAAAATGAGTGCAGAGATGTTTGGAGTGATGAGATAAGACATGGACAGCATACTGAACTGAAAAGCAAAAATTTTTGGTGAAATGTGTTCTAGAAATGGAAAGTTTTTTTTTAAATTTGAATTTTCCATAAGTTGGCAATACTAAAGTAAATACTCGATTTATATGAGAGTAGTTTAATGTCATTTTCCTGTATCACCATATAAAATTTATCGTATAATTACTAAGGAGGTCGAGACCTCCACTAAATAGATATATGACCTTATCTGATACGACAAAGTTGAGAGACGGCCAGTTACGCTTGCTCTATGAAATTATGTTAACTCCAGCTTAAGAAAACCACTTAAACTTTATCATAAAGCTCTAGACGACAACTTAGTCTTGGAGTGTGGTCGTTAAACTGAATTATACACTTGTTAGGAGCGTGATCATTTTAAAAATAAAATCACATAATATTCTAAAATAAAATATTAAATTAACATAATCTACAAACATTTCATACTGTATTTTTTCTGCTCACTGAATATTCGTTTGAAGGGCATTTGACAGTCGACAAATTGGCCGAAACACTTAGCGAAATAAATAATTAAATTGTGTTAAACGTTTTTTGTATCAAGTTTATGTAGAGATTTTTTTAGATAATTAAACTTAGTTTTTTTCAGTTAAGTAAATTCAATTTTATTGTGTAATTGATATTGAATAACCTTTTTTCATTTTAATGTAAAAAAAAATCTTGATATATGCAAGTGTAAGTTTCATACTACTTTATTTTATAGTTCAACAAATACTGTGCTTTTAAATTAAAATATATTTGATAATTAAGATTTAATTCCCACATTCATTGCAGAAATATTCCTTTTGACCAATTAATGAGAGATGAGAACAAATATCTTGCTGATTTATTCAAAAGATCAGCAGGATAGATAAACAAAGTAAAAGAAGATGAATGATCAACGGCATAAAACAAAGAAGATTGGTGTTATCAAGAGAAATCTGATGTATATTAGAAAGAAAAATATGTAAATTCAAACATGAAATAAATAATTTTTGTTTTTACGAGGTAGAAAGCAGACCGTTGAAGCTTATGGTATGTTTAAGTGGAACGTTGTTTGAAAGTAGCGTATAGTCGGAACTTGATATAAGGTACAATAGGATCTACCCAGGGTCTACCTGCTTGGAGTTTTTTTGCTCTACGAGCATATCCTCAAATATGCGTGTTGCTAGTATTGGAGGCCGTCTATGACCCGCTAGTTGAGTACTAAGGATGGAGCGTATCGTGTCAGGGCCTACCTGCTTGGAGTTCTTTTGTGCTACGAGCATGTCTCTGAACATGCGTATTGCTTGTAATAGAGGCTGGTAGCGGACCAATCTCTAAATGTTAAGGAGGGAGCTTGGTGAAAACCCTCCCTGTTCCGTCTTTTTTTTTTTTGGAGACCCGTCACTGGGCGTACGCAAAAAGCTACTTATTAGAGAATGTCTGAAGATCTCACCATGAAATAAGGTACATCAGTTAGATGTCAAATTTACCTCAGTCTAAGACTTCAAAGTAAGTATACACTAAACGCGTGTCTCGAATTGCCTTCTTTGGTAATGCATTGCAAACCACGAAATACATGGGAATGAATGAGGATATGGTAACGTTGGTAAATGGATTCTGCAGAATGGCAGACATTAGTTAGGAGTCATTACTTGCGTCTGCATTATTCTAGAGGGACGCTCAGAAGGAAAGGAGCGTAAAGTATAAGCGGATCTAGCCGGGGTCTAACTACTTTGAGGTCCTGTGTGCTACAAGTGTCATAGAACATGCACGTGACGAGCGTGCTGCTAGTATGAGAGGCCAACAGTGGTGGTCCGTTTTCGTTGGATTAGAAACAGGTCACCCGGGAAGGCAATTCGTGACACGCATACTTTATTACCAATAGGTTAAGGTTTACTGACAGTTTGTCAGTTGCACTTGAAGAATCAGGAAAAAAACTTCAGCCACTCTCAAACAAGTAGGTTTTTGCGAGCGTCCTGTGATGGACCCTCGTCTTGGACAGCTAATACATGACGAGACAGGGAGAATTTTTTCCAAAGCGTGGTGTTAGGGATGGAAGATAAGGTACAAGTGGATTTAGCTAGGGTCTACCTGCTTAAAATTCGTTTGCTTTGGAGGCTGATAGTGGCCCACTGTCTGAGTGTAAGGAAAGAAGCGTCACTAAGATACAAGTGGATCAAGCCGAGGTCTAGCTGCTTGAAGTTTCTCCGCTGTTGATGTTGGAGGCCGGTGATGGCCCGATAGTCGAGTGTTAGGAAGGGAGCTTAAGGTACAAGCGGATCTAGCCGGGGTCTACCTGCTTGGAGTTCCTGTGCGCTACGAGCGTGTCCCCGAACATGCGCGGGACTAGCGCGTTGCTCGTGTTGGACGCCGGCGGGGGAGCGCTGGCTGGCTGCGAGGGAGGGAGCGTACCGCCGGAGCGCGCGCTGGACGCGCTGGGCGAGCCGGGCACCGGTGAGCGCGGTGTGCTAGCTTGACATCCCCAACGATTAGGCGATCTGAAAAAAAACAAAAGAGACCATCAATTTCAATATAAATCATATTATTACTTCGGGGATAAGCCTAGTCAGATTTGTCAATTTTGTTGCCACTAAATAAAACTACTCCGCCTTAAAGCGCTTTTGACCATCACTTCTCAAGTCGCGCCAGCAAAAAACCACTTATCTTTACACTCGTTGCAATCTAGCAATAAATTACATAAAAGGCAACTCGAAGTACGCTAGCAGTTTATTCACATCAACAAAACTATTGTAGTCTTGAGTGTGTTTGTTGTTGCGCTGTGTGCTGTATGACAACACTACGCCAACGCAGTACCACTAACAGACGGGAGTCGCCATCCAGCACTCGACATGAAAAGTCCTTCACGAACTGCTCACAAACTACGATGCTATATTTCCAAAATTAGCAATTAGTTTTTAAAACTAACTGCTGCATTAGAGTCGCGATAAAGCCTCCTTATTACTACTTTCAAAGTAAATATTTGTGTTTTTACAAGTGTTCTTTGGAATTCACCCAATCCAGACTTCAATACGGAACAGAAAAGAGGTGATCAAAGCGTGTACAGAATAATTGATGTTTAGATATTCAAAAAATATTTGTAACAATCTTAATATTAAAAGTTAAGGCGCATAAAAAATAAAACATAGAAAATTGGAAAACCTTTTGTGTTTTATATAAAAAAAATGCTTTAAATTAGAACGCGAAACACACTTTTTTCACTCAGTACCATTAATAAAACCCGATAATATTTCGCTGTCAAAAAATCGTCTTCCGTGTAAATAAAGAGAGGCTTTCTGCAGAGAGACGAGCTATGACCCTCTAAGGCGTAGCTGACGGACTCCTAAGGGACGAATTTCATCTATCTGCGGCCACTGAGGAACAATCCTCTACAACGTACCGTATCTGCTACGATAGTGCTACTCCAGTTTTTTTTGTAAATTTATTTTAAGATAACAACGAAAGTAAAAAATTTTGCTATGAATATTTTATTTTGTTATCTAGAATTCAAAAAATATGTATTTAAATTTATAAATGTTACAAATAAATAATGTGAGATTGTTTAAATAACAATTTTATTATTCATTAATAGTTTAAGATATTAAAATATAGAATGATTTCTTTGCTAAGCTGGATTCTTTGAAATCTGTTTTTTTCATTGCACATTGACATATATTTTATTGAATAATTTTATTTAATTGAAAGATAATTTGTGTTTTCTTAGTTAAGTTAGTTTAAGATTATCTTAAAAAACTAACGCCTTTTATTCAACCAAGTTTATTTAAATAATATTTCAAATTCTGGTATATAAAGATTTTTCAATTAAATACATGATTACTGAAATACTAGTGAATTTAAGGATGAAAACCTTCAATTCTAAATTAAAGTAAAGATGTCATTCTTTCTACACTTGCGAATATACATTTTTTAATATTTGATTGCCATAATTATAATTTTATATTCATTTAAATTTAAGAAATAAAAAAAAATACTTTAATTTTAAATGTTAGTCTTAAGTGACTAACGAACTACGAAATGTAATACAAAACATTATTGAAAGACAAAAATGTAAAAGATGAAAATGTTTCAGTCATGCCAATAAACCATCGTGTAAAAGGGATAGTGTAACAAGGCTCTACGCCGCTACTAGCCAATGGTACTACGGTGCTACGGCGTAAGCAGTATCTTCTGAATTATCGGTCACGCGAGCCCCTGGGGCCTGGTACGTGCTACGACCGGGCGTTTCGAGTGCGCGATAAACCTTAAATTTTCTTCTTTCCTCTAAGCCGCGTAGAAAAAACTGAAAGTATTGATGTATAAATTTTAAAAATACTGCTTACTAAATTTATGATAATTTATATTGTAGTGATAACTGAACCATCTTGGAGAATGTCAGGGAATTTCATGCCGCCTGATAAAATTATAAATATATTTTATTATATTGTTCCTTCTAAAATATAACGGAAAATATTTTTTTAATTGTTTAATTCATAATTTTATTAGTTTTTTTATGAATGCAAAATTGGCAGTTTTTTTTATAAGCACATACAGGAGAATACTGACAGACCTTAGCTTACAGAATTTTGAAACGACAATTTTTGGTGTCCATATGCTTTAAATATGGAGCTGATATATTTTTTTTATGTAAATACATACAGGAGAATAATGACAGATGACGCTTACCAATGTGCATTTGGCAAGCCATGCATGTGGAGTGTTGATCCGTGAATGTCATTGACTACAGCCTGATATTCACACATCATCCTTATTGTTAAAGGAATTTACTATGAAAGGGTGGTCTTTACGGGACGACTTTCGTCTACCACCAATTTTAATTAAAAGGCTATAATTGACATTACGGGTGAGAGATCAAATACAGATCAGCCGAGGGTGTTTGAGAGCTAATAAATCGATTAAAAATCCTTATTTTTTAATCTCCGTCGGGAATCTATTCCACGATCTTTGACTTGCAAAGCAAACGCTTTGTCCATTGAGCTTTACTCTATAAAAAAATAAATAAAATGGAATTAAGTTTAAAAACAATATGTATTTTATGCATGCTTACATATGGGAAGATGACAAAAAAAGCGCTTTTATTCCAGCCGGATTGGGTGGGTTGTGCAAAACCCAACCTGCCAAAGTGGGGAAGAAAACTATGGAGTGGCGACCAAGAACCATTTCTTTAAACAATGATAAACAACCGGTAAATAATAAAAAAATAATGCCATAAATTTTATAAGGGATAATTGCACGAGAAAGTTTCAAAATATTGGCTATCAACGAATGAGATCTACAACAGAGTGAAATATGGGTTAAATAAAAAAAAAAATATATTTACGAGTTGAATGTATTTTTCATAAGTATATATATATGTTTTTATGCTTAGAGTAGTAATTTTTATAAAAAAAAAATTATGTGTTTATACACATGATAAATTAAATTTAAATACCTTGTAATTTATGATCATTATTTGAGCAAGACGAGCTAAGTATGAAATAACTAGCTCCTTACCTAGTGTTATTATTTCGTATAATGAGGACGTTCTATTTTGAAGTCTGTTTCATATTTCGATCACAGACTTAACGATGCAATAATGTTGTAAAAAATGACATTGCAGGTGATAACAAGGTGAAAATGCCTTTAACTTTGTGCTTTCACTATTTTAAATCCTCCGTACTATCGAAGAATATATTTATAAAATAATGCAATATTTCCTGTAGTAATTTTTTGACTCTCTGAAAGCAAAATACTTATAAACGTTGATAGAGAAATCTTATTTGTGGTTTCTCTACAATCGTGAATTTTTAAGGAGGGCTATGTGCTGCATGTGAATCGTTGATCTGCGAATGTCATATATTTTTAATTTTATTTACACATTATTAATTTTAACAAGGAAACTTTGAATGGGTGACACACAAGTATGAGCACGTGTAAGTGCGGTTCCGGTAAGATCGCCGAAGTAATCAACCTTAGATGAAGAACGAAGAATGGATGGGTTTACCACCTGTTACTAAAGCGTGTCACCATTTAAGTTGAGTTGATTCTTTAAATCAGATGTTTTAGGAATCGTTAGCGGTAGACATATCATCTGACGTATTGAAAATTTATAATAGTAAATCATCTAAAATATGACTCGGATTCTGTAGCTGCCGTCTCGAAGCTTCTATTCTGAAGGTCGTATGGAACTTTATACGATTCGAGGTAGTCCTTCAAAAACGTATCTTCAGACATATAGAGGACACTTGTAATTGACAGAACTGAGAAGCAGCGATTTCTGTTGAAAAATGTTTTAAATAAAGAATAGATATGGAAAAAACACTATCTTGCCGAGTTTTCACACTACAGAAATTTTGTTCCAAAATAAGTTTGTAAATAAATATATCGTGTGAATGATATAGTACGTGGTGACTCCTGTGAAAGACGTATTTAATATTCCTTTTTTCTTCACGGCATAAGTCTTGGCGGAAGTTTAATATGATAGTAAAATCACGTCTGCCAGAATTCAAGCAAAATAAGAAGTAACTCTTGAATAACACGTGTACGTTTCACTACTTTTTTACTTCACTGAACGTGAATTTCAGACTGTTTTACAGTTAGCGGAATTCATTTCGAAAGGTTCTAACTGCAGCTTTTTTTTAATTATCAACGCTTTTATTATATATTATCAATATTTTGTTTGTCATTATTTTATTTTAAAAGGAAAAAAATTGTGTTTTGCGAATAGGCATTAAAACTACATATATGGTTTTATTCAGAAGTCTTTTTTTATCCAACATATATCAGTAATATGAGTTGCTTATATTCTATATCAATTGAAAGAGAATGTTTTCATTATTCATTGAGGTCAAATAATTTATGAGTATCTTATAAAGTAGCGAGGAAAGTTATGTTACATAAATAATTACTTAGGTTTTCACGGCCAGATTTGAAGCTTTTAGGTTTAACCGTGTGTGGCGAATTATTCCTTTCAATATTTCGACCATCATTGCTAAGGTCTTCTTCAGGGTTGATGACTTAGTGATGAGTTGGTGTCACCGTACACAATTCTCCGACATGACGCTCATGGAGGTACGTTAGGCTGACGGCTAAACTACCTCCAGAGACTAACTCATCACTAAGTCATCAACCCTGAAGAAGACCCCTGCAATAGCAGTCAAAATAATGGAAAGGAGTAATTCGCCACACACAGCTGAACCTATAAGCCACAATATCGATATGTTACATGTAAATCGTAAAATTGATTTTTTGTTAAATTTATATAGACGTAAAAGTCTGAATCCTATGAAACTGTAGAATATAAAAGTATTTTTTGTTTTTTCGTTCACTTAGTTTTAATGATTCTTATTCAAATAATGATTAGAAAAATGATTATTTTCGCAATTAAAAAATGACTACAAAACGATATTCTGATTATTAATTTTAAATAATATATACGCTTAAAGTTTTATATTTTAAATACGCAATCAAATATTGCTGAGAAAACAGTAGTTCAAAAAATATATTTTTAACTTCTAACATAAATACTATGTAAAGTATAAAAAGAGAAGATATGTAAAAAAAAAATCTAAATAAAACTAGCGCTTTTTCAAACAAAGTTTTTTCCGTTCTTACGTAGAATTTTCTCAAAGCGTGCGCTGAATTTATTCCTGTAAAAGCTTCCAGCAAGTCTCGTATCAGAGATCGCGTGAGATGTATCTCACTAGATCTCGCGAGAAAAAATGGGACGAATATAATAATAATATGCAAAATATGACAATGTAACCAGATCGTGACATTATTGTTATTCATCAAAACTCGGAGACTTCAGAAAAACGAATTTTCAGGAATTCCTTTCAGTTTTTTTTTTCGTTTTTAAAAACTTTGTGCGTATTTTTCAGTGTCTGGGAACGTAACTTATTTTGTAAGGGGCGAAAATGGTGCGAATTTTGAATTGTGATGTATAAGGCACAATAAGTCAAGAGGTATGGCTGTTAAGAGTACTAGTTGACGTGCTTGCATTCATACGCGAGTCGTGGTTTTGATCTTTGATAACACCTAAAACAAAATTATTTTATAAAATATAAGTTAAGATTAATTTATACTCTTACTTGCATAAATACTTATACAGGGAGCCGCAAAAAAAATTGATTGTTTTAAATTAAACAACGGCGAAATCCGTAAGTTTTTTTGCCGTTTTCTGTATTATAGTCCGACTGTATCAATTTGCTTTATATTCCTTTTAAGGCTTCTCATATGGATATCAATTAAAATCGGTGGTAAACGAATGTCATCCTTCAAACACCACTTATTCATAGCAAGTTATTCAATGCTATAATATCTAGACTCATTACAGCTAAATGACGTCAAATGCTTAGTAATATACATAATTTTTGAGATTTTTTTATAATAGAAGGTGACACAGAATCCACAGTATTACGAGTATTAGTGTTTAAAGGTATATTGAAATTTTTTCCTCATTATGAAAAATATTATATTTAAAAACATATGCTTCTGTGATGGAACCTGCGATATTCGACTTAAATAACAGTCAAGCGTTTTTTCATACAACTTTTTTTTATGAAGGAATTTTGAATTTTGTAAAAAAAGTCACAGTAACCGGAAGGCGCATTTAATTTTACGGGATGTAGCAAATACAAAATACTGGTATAACTAAAAACTAACGCGATAAATGTTTAGGGGTCTTTTTAGTTTTATGTATACCTATTGTATTAAAAAAAAGTAAAAATGCTTTGTGTAAAAGGATCTCTTAGCATCTGTTGTATGAATTTTACTTATTCCAACACATGTTATTTTTTCATTAAAGTTATATTCTCCTGGTTATATATACCCAAACATGCACTTTCTCAACCAAGAAGACTGCTATGAATCATATATCTTTCAAGGGTTGTTCTCTTCCAAAAGCAAGCTCCATCAACATCCTTGGAGTATCAATCTCGATTAATGCCAAATATTACGAGCCAATTAAGTATAAAGCCGGTCTCGTTTTCAAAAAACTACGTGTATTATATAGATCACGTCGATATTTTAACGATAAACCAATTCTTCTTGTATATAAAGGACAAATCCGACCTATCCTTGAATACGGCGGTCATATTTAGATTGGAGCCCCAAAATACTTAATTGACTCAGTTTAAAGAAGATAAATTCGTTTGATAAACAATGTCACTCTTACGTCTAACTTGCAAACAATGGAATACAGGCATAAGTTTGGTTCACTCAGTCCTTTCTACCGTTATTACCATGGTCACTGCTCTTCATAACTTAAAGAACTAATCCCAATCCACACACAAACACGAACATAACACAATTATTCCGCATGAAGTGTCCAGCCTCCCTGGCTGAGCGTCAGAGTGCATTGATTTTGATTACATAAAATAATATATATGTTAAATTTGTTGAAAGCTTAAAATATGTTTTGGGAGATGTTATGAACAAAGGTACTGACAGAACTCAATGGTCTCCAGATATGGAACGGGTATATAAGAAAAATGGAGCTTAATGCCACTCAGAGAGGTTTTATCATAAGTAAGTGCAGAGTGTGTTGTACTAGTACTTACCCTACGACGTCATCAACTATAGGCTCAGTGTATGCGAGCGGGAACCATCCGGTTAGCTGCGTGCGCAGGTTTTCTCCATACTGCCAGCCCTTGGTGCGTTCTCCAAGCAGAGCTAGGGCATCTCCCTCCAGGAAACTGAGCTGATTGTCACCAGATGATAGATACGCGTACAGAGCGCGGGCCAAGGGTGGCTCCAGAAGAGAAGATGCTGCTGCAGCTGAGTTGAGAGGCAGTGCCATGGATCGTGGACGACGGGTCGGAGTGTTTGTCAGAGATTCTAAAAGAAAAAATATCATTAATTGCTTATGTATGAAAATTTGGGCTGCGTATAAAGTTGGAAGAATTCCTAAAAGAACGCTATTAATACTGATATAAGCTTGTTATAGCTCCTCTAGGCTGATGCCGTAAAGCATAGATGGGCAACCGCCGGCCCGCGGGCCGGATCCGGCCCGCGGAGCTATTTTGTCCGGCCCTGATTCATCTCGGCGAAGTAATTGAGAAATACATTAGTTAAAATAATGCAGATGACACGTTCGCTTGCAGTGATTCGGGGAAGCTCGTATACGCACCGAAGGATTACGAGCGGGGCCCACCTCCTCCGCGCTACATAATATAATAATATATATTATTATCGCAATGCATCCGATGGTTTGTGTTTCGGCAAAGTTCGTAGGCACGAAATATCCCGAGTGCAGCACACTAATTCCGTCCCCCTCCGCGCCGCATTCCCCTTATTTAGTGTTCACGCGACTTCTGGTCTGGTTTGTTCTGTTTACTGGTGCGTTCTGGCGTAGAAGACAGTTTTGTTTGTCAGTTCTGAATATTGTTTTTAAATTTGTGACAATTTCAGGGGTTATGTCGAAAAAAAGAAAAGTTGACGCAGAGTGTCGAAAATTTCAAGACAAGTGGACGGAGGATTATTTCTTTATCCTGAATAAAGGAATGCCCGTATGTTTGCTGTGTAAGGAGTCCGTATCCGTCAACAAAGAATTCAACTTAAAGAGACATTTTACTTCGAGGCATGTGGATCACCAACAAATAAATGAACAAATTCGAAAAGATATGATACAGAAGTTGAAGAAGAACTTGGATACCCAGCAACAAATGTTCAAAAAAGCAAATAACGCAGCACGATAGCGTTGTTAAAGCCAGCTTTGTTGTAAGCGAAAAAATTGCAAAGCATTCTAAGTCATTTGGTGAAGGAGAATTTATTAAAGAGTGTCTGCTCGACGTTTCAAGTATAATCTGTCCTGAAAAGAAAAAAGACTTTGAGAGAATATCTTTGTCGAGACGTACTGTTGTCCGACGTATAGAAATGATGGCTGATGATATCAAAAAAAGTTTGAAAGAGGTGATTACTGGATTCGAAGCATTTTCAATTGCTTTGGATGAGAGCACAGATGCCTCTGATACAGCACAATTAGCAATATTTATCAGAGGAGTTGACGTGGACTTTAAAATCACAGAAGAATTATTAGCTCTTCAGCCGTTAAAAGGAATGACTACCGGTGAAGATATATTTGAAGCAGTCAACATAGTCTTCGAAAGCTTTGGGATTAAATGGAGTGCACTATATGGCATATGTACTGATGGTGCCCCTGCAATGGTTGGCTTACGGAAAGGATTTATTGGAGTTGTTAATGAAAGAGCAATAGAATTACAGATCCAGCCGGAAAATTTAACAAATTTTCATTGTATTATCCACCAGCAAAATTTGTGCGCAAAATCGATGAAATTCAAGAATGTTATGGATGTAGTAGTAGCAAGCATTAATTTTATTAAGTCACGTGCACTTAATCACCGCCAGTTTAAGGTGTTTTTGGAAGACCTATTTTCAGACTATGAAGATGTGTCTTATTACTGTGAAGTAAGGTGGTTGAGTAAAGGAAACATGTTGAAACGATTCTATGATTTGAGACAAGACATTGCAGATTTTATGGACATAAAAGGAAACACAATCAACCAAATAAAAGATAATCAATGGGTGTGTGATTTAGCATTCCTTGTAGATGTCACAGGATACCTAAATGATCTTAATTTAAAACTACAAAAACAGGGACAATTGGTTCATGAACTGCATAGCCATGTCAAAGTTTTTTGTAAAAAGCTTAGATTTTTGAAAAATCAGATAAGAGGTAAAAATTGTTACCATTTTCCTAATCTATCAAGGCATACAAACATCACATATAATTCTTATGGAGATGAACTGAAGGCACTAATAGAGCAATTTGATACGAGGTTTGCCGACTTCCAAAACAAAGACTCAACATTCGCTATATTTGCTCGTCCGATGGATGCTGATGTAAATAATGTGCCAGCAAATTTACAGATGGAACTTATTGAGCTTCAGGGGATTTAGCGCTAAAATCACAATTTGACAAAGTTACTTTGACGGATTTTTATAAATTATATTTGGTGGAAGAAAATTATACAAACTTACGTAGATTTGCAAGAAACATCATTTGTCTTTTGGCAGCACGTATACATGCGAACAATTTTTTCGAGGATGAAGTACACCAAATCGAAAATTCGAACGAGGATAACAGATGAAAATCTCGAAAATTCGATGAGATTATCATTAAGCAATATCAACGCCAATATTGATAGTCTCGTAATTCAAGTACAAAGTCAATCGTCACATTAAATTTTATAAGCAATTAATGTCGTTCATTATATAAATAAATAAAATATGCAAGAAGTAGCAATGTGTTTTATTTAATTTAATATTACCTTAATATAGTTAATAATTTGGTCCGGCCCTTGACACGGAGACAGAATGATAATGTGGCCCCAGACCTAGGAAAGGTTGCCCATGCCTGCCGTAAAGCCTCGAAAAACGATCTTTTGTGTCTTATTTTTGTTCGCTCGTCTGACATGCATATCTAATGGTAGTATTAATTGTATAATAATACACAGTGTTTGCATACGCTAATTTATTTGTTATGACAGTGGGCCCATTTCCTGCTGGTAATACTATAATCTTGATTTCGCTTTTTCTGCAGCGACGGTTGGCAGCGTTAGATGACAGCGCGCAGTCAGTTGACAGTAAGAGCTCGCTCGCGACCATTATAGTGTACGCCTAAATGGCGTGCGACATAAAGGTCTTTTTGTTGCAAGTGTTTGACAAATAAACGCGAATTGTGAAACGAAAACAAGTTCTTTGTATTGTGAACCTGACCCTGCATCCTGTCACCCAGTAAATCGATATCGAATTCCGAGAGGAGGATATCAATACATTTTAAATGAACTCAGTTATGGATTTTATGATTACATTAAAATATATTATTGTTTCACTAAAGGAAATTATAAGGTAGTACAAATGTTATTATATAAGTCACTTATGATAATTAAAAATATTACTTGTTCTTATATTTGAGTATAGTGATGTTTGAGAATTATAAGCTAATTATATTCATATTTAGATGAGATAAAGACCTTACAATTAACTAGATATAATATAAAATATTATTACAAGAAGCTTTCTAGAAAGTATTGCACGTCGGTAAAAAACAATGGGTAAATTTCACGACAGAATCGGTATTCGCCAAATAAATCTGTCAGCCAGTAACAAAATAATAATGTGATGTTGGCAGGCCTGCAATCAATCTAACCGGTAAAAGGGGGTAAGGTTAGGTTAAGCTACGTTAGATTAAGTTTTTTAACGGTTTGGTTTGGTTACGTTACATTGGGTTAAGTTAGGTAAGGTTAAGTATAACTAGGTTAGGTTAGATTTTTGCTAACGGCAAACAATTTTATCGGGCAAATACCGATTTTGTCGTTTATAACATTTAGAAGACGTGATATCCTAATGAATACCTATTTCCTGTCGCAAAAAGAGGCTAGTTTGTTGACCCAATAATTGGTACTAAAAAAACAATGTTTTTTTAATAGGAAGTACAGTTTTCTAGACACAAGATGTACTTTAGACTTGATATAGTCGCAATTTGTTCTTGTGGCTTCATGTATGCAGCATTTGAGAGTTTCGGCTAGAATCCAGTACAAATTATGCATCTTAGCTTACAAGGCAATCAACGGAACTGCACCGGGCTATTTGACAGAACTTATCAAGCCTTCAGAAATAAGTGCGCGTGGAGAGACAATTAGATCGGCTAGAGCAAATAGAAGCACCCTGCAGCTGACGGGAGGTAGTCCTAGCACGGTCTTTGGCAATCGGGCTTTCCGCTACGCGGCGCCAATGACCTGGAACTTACAACCGGAAAGCATAAGAGAGCTGAAAGTGGAGGGATCCTTCAGAAGTAGACTCAAGACCCACCTTTTTACTCAGAGAGGCAAACAAGCGCTTTTGGAATGATTATTCGGTCATAAAAGAGCGCTGTACAAATTCTAATATAATAATAATAATAAAATTTGATATTTTTAAAGCGCTTGACAGCATGTTCAATATATCTCGAAGATTATTGGATTTCTCGAAGTGTTTTCTTCTGCTTTTTGGCGATGTGACATGTGCTAGCGTTTCACGACTTACCGTCTTCCAAAGAATGCGTGCTGGCTGTCAGGTTGAAGTCAGACTTGGCCCTTGACAGTGGCAGCGCAGGAGGACTAGCAGCCCTATCCAGCGAGCGGACGTCCAAGCAAGAAGCATCCATACTCCTGGTCTTGCGGAGTTGCGAAGTCATGGACATGCGTTCTAGGTCGTCAGCTGATACTGCGCCACCAGCACGAGGACTTGCGTAGACGTCCTCGTCGGCCCAGAACGACACTTGCTGCAATGAAAAATTGACAATGAGTTGATTTCAATTATGACGATGCGACAATACGACTGAGATCTCTGGATAAAGGAAACCCAATTTACTTATTTTTATCCTACATCTATTAAGACTATCGCATGCAGGAGTGCCTATCGAGACTAGTGTATTTTATGACATTCAGACGGTTGAACGTTGCATTTGGAAAACGTTTATTGTGTTTGTGTGTGGCTTGGTTAGATTTTAAGTGTATATTTATCTGTTTCTTGAAGAGATATATATATTGTATGAAAAAGGAAACAAAGATACTGGGAGAGAAAATCAGAGTTTACCGTTGACATTTATGAAAGATTTCACAAATTTGCTAGCTCTTAATCCACATAAATAATCGTGTATGGAGCGTAAGGTGAGTTTGTTGGTAGTGGGTAAGAGCATAATGAGTTAATTATTTTAGTTCAGAAGAGCAATGACCAAGGTTATAACGGTAGAGAATACTATGTAAACCAATTTTACATCTTTGCTCCAAGAATTGGAGGTTAGAAGTATGTGTGTCAATTGACTCAATTGAAAGAGGAGCAGTGCAACCTTTAAGCAATGGCGCGTTCAATACATGGAACCGTTTAATACGTTCAATGAATACATGGAACACAGATGTTTACTTGGTTCACAAACGCTCATTTATTGCTTTACTATCATAGACATTGATCAGCCAAACTTTCTTAATTAATACCTCGTGCATTTATTCATCCCATGAAATAGTGCCCTAGCAATTCTAAATAATTGACTTATGTCGACTCTGGATGAATAAATTATTAACTTCAGCATCATAACAAACATTATAAATAATAGCATAATATTCAAATCTTACGTCTTCATCTATATCTTTCAAATTTCGCAGAATTTCTTGACGAAATTTCAATCTCCTTGCCATTTTGTTTTTTTTGTTGAAAATATTCAATTCAAAGTATCACTTGAAAATTAATGCACTTTCACTTTTGTTTGTCAGTATTTAATTAAATAATTTTAATAAATTTATTTAATACTGATATTTTATAAAATTTGTCACATATGAATCACAAGTAACTGCATTAAAATTTTAATTATTGTTATATTGGTATTGTGGCTTATGCGTTTAACCATGTGTGGCGAATTGTCTAGATCCAATATTTCGACCGCTATTGCAAGGCTCTTCTTCAGGGTTGACGACTTTTTGGTCAACCTTGAGGAAGACCCCTGCAATGGTTGTTGAAATAATGGATCTTAACAATTCACAACACACGGCTTAGCCCAAAAGCCACAATACCAAATCTGGCCGTGAAAATCTAAGAAGTTATTTTTATCTTAAGCTGCAAAAACTGCGTATGTATAGAATGAGGTTTACGTTGTAATAAATATTTCCAAACATTATTTAAGTTAAGTCACGCACAAATCCTCATATTGTTTTAAACTGTAGCCGTAAGTGTTTCTAATTGCTTCAACTAGTCTCAAACAGGATCTCTGAATTTTGTATAGAAAAAATATATATTAATTTATTATTTCTCATATTATAAATTATGAGAAATAAAAATAAATTTACAAAATTAAAACATTTTTAGTTTAATAAATTTTAATTTTTCATGAAAATTCATCAGATTAGTTGCAATATGTCGTTACGTCTCAGGCATCAAATTCACTTAAATCAGGGTGCAGAGCATGTAATTGGATAAAATATATATATAATTTATAATCTTTATCGGAGATCAATCCCATGATGTTTGGATAGTAAACAAATGCTGTAAATCGAAGCCATATTTAAGTAAAATAAAACATTTATCATATTACAGCTTACAAAATAAATTTTGTATCGTTTGAAAATCTATTAACTTTGAATCCATTTGACAAGTATTGAACAAACGAAAAATGTCATAAACACCGACGTGAACGATTATTATTTGTAATATTGGCTAAAAACAATTAACTTTTCACACTAGTCTTTTTAAATTAATTTTTACGCGTATTCACGTTATGGTTTTACAGCATTTTCCCGTTATTTTATGTAATTCAAGTCAATCATCGATTAATATTTATTTTTATTTTTAGTAAATTTCTTCAATTGATACTTTATCCTTGCGCGAAAGTCTTCGGGAACCATAAATGTTCTTTGGTGAACCTTCGAGAGCAGATATATCTTAGACGGACAATGACAACTGAATAAACTGTGTGGAGTCAAGTTATTGTGACCTTATGTTCTAGTTATGGAATGCAAGTGGTAAGAAATAAAATGTTCTGTCGGAGAAATTCTTAACGTAGATTTTTTTCTTATCGCATTATTATTTACGAGTTATTAAAGTTATTTTTATTATATTTTTAAGTAATTTCAGTATTTGGTAACTTTATTCAAGGTTCTTAAACGCGCTTAGTTTTTTTACGCACTATTTACAATAGTTTGACGCGTTATTTCGTATATTTTGACGCACTACTAACATACGTTATTGTATGTCAATACTTTGAACAGTACTGCAGAGAAATACATACTTTTCATGTATTGTTACATAAATGAATTATATGAAGTGCTTTTCGAATTGAACCAGTGCCGTATCAAAGTTTTTTTTTGATAAATCGACGAGTATAGATATTTTAAAAAAGATTGTCATGAAAATTACTTTTTAAATATCAATTAATAATGTGATACTTAATTTAATTAAAAATAATTTTTCATACATATATTTTTTATACAATAAATGTGCATAAACATATTTTTGTCTATTTTTTTAGCGTTAAATATTGATAAATATTAAAAAGCGTTAAAAGCTGAATTATATAATTTATTAATATGCTGTTTTAATCAACAAATTTTTTTTATGTACAGAAAAAATATGATTTATTTATAATAAATACTCTCCTGTTTATTTTTTGTTGGAATTAAATATTAAAAAATAAAATTTACAATCCTTACAATTTATAAAGTTACTTATTTAATGAAGTAAATTAAATTGAAATTATATTACTTAAATATACATATACTAAACATAAAATTCTTTTTTCAACGCGTCAATCCAAGCACAAAAATAACGGCAGAAGCGGGATGCGAACCGCGGACCTTGGAATCCAACTATGCCCAGGTATTCATACCGCTCGGCGAATCGCGCCATTGCTATGCCCAGACTGACTTGCGGTGAAACTAGTATTTATATCATTGTTATAATCGTACGACAGATGTCGCCATAGTATATATTCAAAGTATGTATATTTTTATTATTATTCTATAAGTCTTCATTTATTCACAAGCTTTAATATTATTACTTTCCTTTCTACTTTACTTTCTTTTTTGAAATTATATGTTTTTTCGGGCATGCAACAGTCGTAAATTTCAGTCTCATAGTAGTATTTTGTGGTAATATTCATTAAATTCAATATATTTTTCAAACTTTTGAATTCAGCACCTTTTTGAATGATTTGTTAAGCGAAGTTTACGCAATATATACAAATTTCAAATTTATTTCTTATAAATAAATATGTTAGTTATCACCAATCGTTTTTGACTTCAATCCATTAGATTATAAATTTATTATTTATTTATGTACATATAAATATTCACAGATTAGAATATAACAACAATATGACGTACGAAAATCCGACATGAAATCCTAAAAATACTTATGACGACTATAGATCGCGATGCAGGATCATAAACTATGTTTCTACCTAATTCACTTTAATTTTTCGATGCGCCACTGTCTTGGAGTACTGCACACTCTCTAATTGGCTTCATTTATAGAGTGATTCGTGTGCAATTAGGAATTGCTTATCGCTGATTATGATGCTCGATGCAACAAACCGGAATCCGGCCAAAAATTCCGATCCAAATGTTCAAATTATCATTTATTTGGTAACATTAACGCATCGCTTTACATTGCAAATGTCATTCGATTTTGAAGTTATGAAAAAAAAATCAAATTAAAAAAAATACTTTTGTGAAGTAATACTAGTACCGAGTGTATTCAATTGATCGTCATACAAATAGTTCTAAAAAACATTTCCTTTCTTTTTATTTTTTGTTTGTAGTTTTGTTTGTAATTTTTATAATACTAATAATAAACCGTTTAAAACTCAGTACATGTCATATGGATTTTTTAAATTTTTATTAGAATATTATTTTATTATTTCAATATTCTAATCTACTTTTATAGATCATTGACCATATTGCAATATTATTATTAATTAAATATACATATACTATACATAAAATTATTTTTTCAACGCGTCAATTCAAGCACAAACACAACGGCAGAAGCGGGATGCGAACCGCGGACCTTGGAAACCAACTATGCCCAGGTATTCATACCGCTCAGCCGACTTGGCTTTTGCTATGCCTGACCGACTGACGTTGAAACTAGTATTTATGTCATTGTTATCATCGTATGATAGATGTCGCTATAGTATATATTCAAAGTATGTATATTTGTATTTTTTATTATTCAATCAGTAATCATTTATTTACAAGCTTAATATTATTACTTTCCAACACTCTATTTATTTTAGTAAGTACTACTCGGGTCTCGAACCGGACTAAAGACTGAATAGAAGACTCAGTAGAAGTACATAATTTAAGAAGTTTCTGACGATTAAGAATTCAGGAACTCAAATAAAAAGTATTTCTAGTGTACAAGGCATACAGGTTTATGGTCTTTTGTTAGTCGCTTAATTTTATCAGATCCTATGATCGACCAATGGCAGATCAATTGACTTACAATATGCAGTGTTTCTATTTGACTATTGATCAAATTCTTCAGTGTTACCAAAATAGAGAAACAAGCTTCAGCTCATCGCTGTCACTGACTTGTACGCTAAGATATCAGATACTCTCGTCCTTTTTGATAGTCTAATACACCCATAGAAAAGTGCACGATCACTATCTCAACAGGCGAAGTTGTAAAGATATTATGTATTGTAAAAAATAATTTGCATGCCAGTCGTAGATAATTTGTATGTTGTCGATAATATCTTAGAGATATTAACTGGAGTTTCTTTGATAAAAACATCAGAGTTCTTTAATTTTGCAGATTTTAGATGATTCGTTCACAGCTACTTTGAAATAAAATAGTATTTATTTGTCGAAAATGGAGTCAAAAACTAGGGTGAAAATAAACGGTTCTAGTATGCAGCCTTTTTGCACGCCAGATAATATTTGAAACCATTTAGTGATGATTGTTCTAATCCACATGTAGTATTTGTCATCCGAATTTTATAAAAAGAGATTATATGCATCTATGATTGCTAAAAAATAGGTCGAAGCAGACTATCTTGAAGTCATTAGAACAATAAAAATATGTACTGTTCATTTTATGCCTTTGCTTGAGAGGGCACTTGATTTACTAGGCACAAATCCTGCCATTGAGGTTGTCTATAATTAATACAAATACACTAAATGTAATTAATTTATAAAAAACTGAGTGTCTTACCCTCATCTTGCTGATGAACATTGCGTCCACTGCTGGAGGAAGACCCTCGCGGGATCTGGCCGCCTCCTGCCAGTCATCCAATGCCGCGCGGTAAGCAGCAGCCCCAGCAGCGTGATATGCCAACCAGTGTCGAGCAAGGGAGCATTGGCGCTCCAGTACGAATCCATAACGACGTCTCTCTTGAGTCATTGCCTGGAAATAAGAGTTAAGTTATCTTACTTACTCAATATGAACTCATATTAAAACTTATACTGAATAAATATCACAATAAAAATATCACATTACAGCGCCTTCAATTGTAATTTTAATATTTTTTTAAAAGTGGTAAATTGCAAACATTTGGACGTATACGAAAGAAGAATTAAGTTTATTTTACTATGTATAATTAGTTTGTAGTTAAAAAATCGAATATGATAATATTTTTCTTGGGATATACTTTAATTTTATAAAAAGTAATTTATATTGATGTTTTTCATTTTAATATTATAGTATAAATATTGAAATAATTAGTTTAAGTGTCACAATAAAATTTTAATTCGCAGATGTGATTTAAAAATTAAATTAAATTTGGCCCTTTTTGAAGACAAAAGACCCCGTAAATAATTTACAAAGTTGCTTGTAGTAACTTCGAACAATTTACTCTCCGGTTTCTTTTGATATTTTTAGTAAGAAGCATTCTGTTCTTCAGTATAAAACATTGCAGCGCACTTTCGCTCTTTTCAGGCTCTATCCTGAAAAACCAAAACTTTTATTTTACGGGAGAATGCTACCAAAAAGAAATTTTATCTGTGAATTATTTAGAAGATGAAATAACTTCTTAGGTTTTCACGGCCAGATTTGATATTGTGGCTTTTGAGTTTAGCCGTGTGTGGCGAATTTCTTCTTTCCGATATTTCGACTGCCATTGCAGGGAAATTCTTCAGGGTTGATGAGTTTGTGAAAAAAAATCACAAAGAAATCAACCCTGAAGAAGACCCCTGCAATTGCGGTCGAAACATCGGTTTTAAGAAATTCGCCACACACGGCTAAACCCAAAAGCCACAATATTTAGAAGATTGTTAAGCGCTTTATGTAGTATTGATCCATCAGTCATTAATTATAACTGTTCATATCTACGTTATCATCTGTAGATGATAAATAAATTGCTTAATTAGACATTCGCTGTAAATAATTGGTGTTTCGTATTAAAAATATGAATGCTTCTTTAAATGTTGCGATTAGTTTAGCTTTGAGTTGATAATGATAGTAGATAAAATAGTTGCATGAACACACTGTTCACAAAGTACAGGAAAATTTTATTAAATTTTGGTATTTTGTGAAGGTACGAAGAGTATATCAGTAACTCATTGAAGATGTGTTTATAATGTTTGAACAACATGAAGCTTTTTATTATTTCAAAAATATATTTACATTTATAATTTACCAGGGATCGAATCTAAGTCGCTTGACAGTGGAGTGATTTAACCTCTCAGCCAAATTCCTGGGTGGAATGGAAAGTTTATTGAATTTTTTTTTAAGTTTCCGGGACGGTAGCTCCCAAAGACATTACCTATGAATTTCAGCCGGAGATACTGGAAGACGCTATGGGGTAAATTTTATGATCTTTTACCTGCAGGGAAAGGCGGTATATTAGGGGATCATAAAAGCAAAGAAGTCTCGAAGAACCGAGCCAGTCTTACTAAATTTGCGTGCAAAATATATGGTTTTATTTTTGCACTATTTTTAAGCTGTTTACTTAATAATAAACTAATACAACAACTAATTAAATAACTAGTGTGATATAATTAAAAAAACATTATATTTTTATACACTTAGAGAAGACCAAAGATATTTTTTTTAATCTTAGTGATCACAATCACAATCATATATAATAAGATACTTTTTATAAAAAAGAATTTCAGTTTTTGCTTAGGCTAGGTATTAAAAACTAAAATAATTATAATTCTTTATGTAACTTAAAGATATATAATACAAAAAACTTTACTTGAATTCAGTTGTAGATCTTGTTAAAAATCCATTACTGTCAAGAGACAACAGTAAACTGATTGAGGAAGGCTACGAGTTCGTCGAAACTGCAGTCTCATGAACAGAGACCATATTCAACGTGATCCATTTAAAAACTAGGTAAATAAATAAAAAATAATTATCTTTAATGGATCTCATAGTGAATACCGAAAACATTGAATATTTTTTCATTAAATTTACGAAGTAGTTAAAACAGTCGATGTATTTAGGATTACACTATTTTCAAGAAAGTGAAACGTGCATCATTTTGAAGTACTAGAATATTAACAGAAATCCAAGTTGACTATTTGTATTTTCCTAAAGGAGATGTACATAGGAATTTCACCAAAGAATAACGAGGTAAAACGCTCGCTCAGTGTATGATATATCTTTGTTTTGATCTCTACAGAACATAGTTTAAAATTTAAGATGTTGTTTCAACTACCATTTTGATAACATATAATTATTTATAGTGTTACGCAAAAATCATCCCATAAACACTACCAATTGAAAAAGAGAATACTCGAGATATCAGTCTGTACTCTCTTAAAGGTGGCAATTAGACACACTTCGTTAGGCTAAATTAGTATACAAAATTCATCTTATTTTGTCTGTCGCGGCCCATGTATTGATCATTTCTGCGTCTACGCTTTTACAGTTTCGTAGCGGAACTCAAAAATTGGTGCGATTAAAAAATCTTCTGGTGGTCCGCTTTCTGTTTTACGACCCCATATTTTTTATACCAAAACCAGCGGTGAATCCGATTATTCTCCTCAAAAGAGAATTGAGCTTAGCTCAGTGGCAATGCGATTCCAACACTTTTAACTTTTACTGTTCACCGAGCCCATTTTCGTGATTGTTTTTTAATTAACTACGAATGAGACTTTCAATTGACATATATGGCAACAAACGTTTCGTGAGATTAAATTTTCCGAAAACATTATATAAATTTTCCTATTTGGTGCAGCTGAAATTAAAACGCATAATTTACACGTATATAATGAAAACTTTGCACTATACTATAGGTCGCATGGAAAAATCGTTATGATCAATCAAAAGAAAAATAAAGCTTCCCAAACATTAAATTAAGGAATTCTGCTAAATATATTTGCAGCCAGCGCCATTTACAAAAAAAAAACATATTGATAATACAAATACGTCTTGACCCTTTCATTACGGCTCGCTGGAACACAAATTACACTGCCAATACGGCGTGAATTTTTCAAACTATGTTTTTTGCAGAAAACTAGTATTTGAAGCATAAATTTACTTATCTGACCTATTTTCATCACATTAGTTCTTGTATCCTTAAGCTATCAGATGATGGATAACAAACTATTATATTTAACAAACGTAAATTACCTAACTCCATATATATGGTGGCATTGACACATGTGGCTTACAGAAAAATCTCTCCTGTGATTAAACTTAACGCCATTTATTTACATGCTTTACAGATTCCTGTAAATAATACATGTAGGTTGATAAAAGGAATGACTGCAATTCCAATTTCCTACCTTAGATGTTACAATGAGTACTGAAAGTAGTAAAACGATATATCACGTCAACCGATGTCATCGATCAGTGAATATTTGACGGTATATGCCGACAAGCGATGCGAAAGGGTTAATTCTCAAGTCAGTAGGTGTAAACAGTTGTTCAATAGACCAGCGCTGTGAACAGAACAAAAGTGGTTCGAATCCCAGCGTCTATCTTTTTTTTCTCCAATATTCACGAGAGATATGTCATTGGATACAATGTATTCTGCTATAAAATAAAATTATTTATTTTATTTTTAAATCCTAGCTGCCATTGATTACTCTCTTTTAAGCCTCAGAGCATAACCTCTGTGACTGATACTGTCTATTGTCATGTTTTTGTTTGATGCAATTCAAAAAAAAATTCTTAGGCGCTTTCGGAAATTCAGACTTTGCAGCTGCTATTTTTTTATATATTTTTTATAATATGACCATATCCTTTTTTTGGGATACAAGTTAACACCCTTCTCTTTTTAAAAGGGAGTTATTTAGTCGCGTGGTGGCCAAGATGAGGAGCAGATTAACAACACGAAGACTTTTCTGGAGCACATTGACTATATTTCGATAACTTTACAAATATCTGTCCCGGACCACAACATTCAGGCCGGGATACAATACGACCTTTTTCGCGGTCGGCATATAACTCACTGCCGTGGGACGCCGTCGTCTGTCACACAGCACCCCAGAGGTGATCTACGTGACTAGTCCAAAATGCCAATATGGCCGACACATACATGTACGACAATAAATAATAAGTAAGAGACGAAAGATTGTACATCGAGATTTTTGGTCAGCATGGGCTTTATCATGCTGATGTCAACGTGTTATCTTTATTCTTTCACAATATACTTTGATCCTAAGAATACAATCCTTTTATTTTCTTTTGCTGTAATGACAGTATATAATGTGAGAAATGTCCATTTCAATATGATGACAAATTAGATATTAAAAACATTTTATTTAAATTAATATTTTACTTTATTCATTTTTCATTTACAAAATAAATCTTAATTAAACCTATTTATTGTTTTAAGTTATTTTTAATTTGATGAACATATATCAACGTTTTAAAATCTACCAAAAAATGGAATTCTGAAAAAAAAAAATTTTTACTTAATAAAATATTCATGCCGGTTACGGTTTTATTCATTTAATATTTTTTTATTTCGAATAACAACTACGTATGATTTTAAATCATATTTAAATTATTATTCAAATTTTTACGAAAAAAATATATATTCGTACGCGAATATATTTTTTCTCTCTCCGAAGCCGTATTACGAAATTCAGGTTCGCCCAAATAAAAAAGAATGTTATCCCATGAAAATATTTAACGTCGGTTAATTTCAGAGATTTTTTCAGGAATACTTGCGCAAATAACATGAGATATATAAGATTGCTTACATTTTTCAGGCTCTGCTCGCAGAAGGCATCCAATTTTGTTTTCTCCTCTTCCAGGATTTGCATATTCTGAAAAAAGGAAAATCGAAAAACATTGATAAAATAATAAGCGACAAAAAATAATACTCAAAGTCTACTTGTACAAAGATGATCACAATCTAACCGAAAGAAATACTTTGTACATACTTATACCATATGTTTCGTATACTTGTGTGTTGGAAAAAGACGTTATTTTTAGTATAAAATAATCGTTGTGCCTAAAACACATGCTCTGTCATGTATTTAAAAATTTTAAATAACATTTATTCATTTTTATTAATTGATATAGAGATATTTCAGCGTACAAGTCACTAAGAACAGTGTTCTGCAGAAAAAATCTCGTTTTCCACCTTAGGAACGCTGAAGCGTCTTTTAATTCTATGCGAAATATCTGGGACTCATAGATCTACACGATCAAAACAAAATATCGACTCTACAGCGCCTATAACTTTCTCATTAATATTTACCGCTTTGAATCTTGACATCTCACCAATATCCAATGCAGCCTTATAATGGGATTTGATAACAGATGCCTGCGTATAATAATGGGGTTGCTATGACTTGACTTTGTGAGTAATGACGAGGTGAAAGAAGGGACAAGATAAACTTCCATACTGCAGTCGTTCAAGAGGCAAATGTGGAATTGATGGGACATGCTTTAAGAATGCCGCAGGAGGGCATAGGCTAAAGCCTTCAATCCTCCAGACACACGCCATTCTGGAAAACCATCACGAATTATACATAGATTGTACTCGGCGGAGCTGTGGGAAGCGGAGCTGTGGAAAGCGGAGCTATCATAGGATGAGGTGACGACTATGGCGGCTGACAGAGTTTTGTGGTGACAGTTTGTGTGTGCACCGTTATCATAAGCTTATGTTTGGGAGCGGACATATTATAATGATGATACAGGTATATATATTTTTATGAAAAATAAATGTAATTGGCAAAACAATTTACGAAATAAATTTGGAAATACTAATAATTTTTAATCAATTATAAAGTGTACTGACTTATGAAAATGGCGTTGATATAGGAGCTGTATAGTTAGCAGCTTGTATTAATTGTGTAAATCTGTGATGGACAACATAACCTGAAAAAGGTCCCGAATATATTGAATGCAACAAAATTGTGTATGAGAAATTTCTTGTGATGTCTTGATAAAAAGTGGTATAATATAATTTAAATGTCAACGATTCATGGGTATACGAGTCACTAACTTTGCGACGCTATATAATTGACAATTTATTATAAAGTAATGCTTCTCAAATATTGCTTATGAAATTAAAATATGCTTCAGCATCACCAATTAGTGAAGTAATCTCCCTGAAACTCTCGTGCCGATTGTAATGCTCGTACCTCAGTTACGTATATCTAATTTTATAGTTGCTTACTATTCATCTTTCGTATTACTTATTAGGATGATTATACCTTGAGTTCCTTGTCCATGGCCATTCCACTGGTCTTAGTGCTCTTGGTGTTCTTCTTCCTCTGCCTCTTCATAGCAGCTGCCGCCTTGCTGTAGCTTTCAGAACGAAGCTTATGCTGCTGTAGGAACCTCTTCTGCTCCGACTGTTAAAAAAATAAATTAAATTAATTAATAACCACATAATGAGATAACATAAGAGTTTAATTAATAAATAGAATGTCAAGTAGTTAATGTAACTGAATAAATTAATTCCTTAAATCTTAAAAATAAATATGAAAACAGTTAAAAATAAGTGGTATATATGATAATATATATGATGGACAGTGAAATAAGCATGCGTATTTGATATTGTGGCTTTTGGGTTAAGCCGTGTGTGGCGAATTTCTTATATCTGATATTTCGACCGCCATTGCAGGGGTCTTGCCGTCTCGCTATTGGTGGTCGAAATATCGGATAGAAGAAATTCATCAAACACGGCTAAACCCAAAAGACACAATATCAAATCTGGCCGTGAAAATCTAAGAAGTTATTTAGCATGCGTATTTGTCAGCGGTTCGTAATTTTATTCACTGTATCCTTAAATTTGATAAATGATATATTTCTCTAAATCCGAAATTCCTTTGTAAATGCCACCGGTAAGCTCTGTAATATTTACAGTTACTACGTTTCCTCCTTCATACAATCTATATTTCTTCATAAAACGAATTAATATACACTTTTAATCTCATCTACCTTCACACATAATAATACATGTTTCACGTATGCAGCTTCCAATCATTCTGACTAAACGTCATAGGATCATCTGGTTTCAAACGGCTTTACTTTATACTGCATGTACTGCAAGTTTTGGTAAAAAAATTAAAAAAAAAATCATATAAGATTATATTTCCCATTGATTTTTATGTTTATTAATTACGCCCATGATTATGAAATTGGTGTAAGTCATGTTTCATTTGTTCCGAGATATTTGAAGGATTGTGTTTTGATGTTTGTTGAAAACCTATCAAAGCGACTTAATGTTGCATAATATGCTATATTTAGAGCATTAAAATAATTTTGGATGAATATTACATTAATTTACAACAATGTGAACTGAAATAAATGAATAACTGTTTTTTAAATTTGTTGACCTACACCACTTTCATAATTATGGGAAAAATTGTTCCTTTAATAAAACATTCATTCAGCAGTGTCTGGATGCAAGTTAAAAAATAAAACATCAATGACACGTGTATTTGATTTTTTAACGTTAAGTGTATCATACAATTCAATAAAAATAATAAAAGGAATCATGCTTTATAAAAAAAGTAATATGTAGTTCTTCAATCGGAATCGATGACTATTTGTGAGCATTTTAATTGCAAAGAAGGAAGGAATAAAGAACAGGCGCACGGAAGTTTTGGTACAATAGTCAAAGAAAAGAAATTTCATTTATCTCAACAGGCTGCTTGAAAGCGGCCGAGTGGGGTCGGGAGGAATCGCCGACAATAAATGTGTCCCTAGCAATCGGAGGAGTTACACCCTTACAGGAGGACTGCTATCCTATTTTTTTATGTTAACACGTGCAGGAGAATACCTCTAGACTGCAAGATATACAAGATATACAATCATCATCATTTATCGTAATGAGTAAATCTCACAAATGTTTTACCAGTGAAAAATCTTAAAATACCTATCAATACATAGGTATTGATACCAACTCGACATAGCCCTTTCAGGCTGGTGGCAAAAATGCTCAATATGCGATCTTTTGTCTCTAATTTTTGTTTGATCGTCTGACTCGCACAAATAAAATGTTTTTGTCTTAGATTTAAGTAGTTTAAGACGTGGTGCTTGCATGTTCCATTTAGATTGCTTTGAAAAGTCGCTGCCTGTAATATGAAGCGGCATAGTTCGCCAGGTGGCCACTGTGAGTGTTCAACGCAATGACTCACTACCATCGTGATAGTCGCTGCCCGGTTGTCGTGAAGTGAATAGAATATTCTGTCAGGAGTCACCTTTATTAAGAATGTCGGTATTTAAGCATGAATTAAGTTAAGTATTAGAGTTTTAAATTAGTCCAAATAATGCAAATAAAAGTGAAATACAAGGTATATTTAAGTATGCATATTTTTTGCAGTACCTTTAGCAAATAAGCTTACAAAAGGCTTTATAATGTATTTATATGTACATACATTTTTTAGTATTAATTTTTATAAGTATTCATCATGTATGATCTCATAATTGTACAATTTTATATTTATTCTTTTAAAAACGCCGTTTTCATTCTCTTGGGTCAATTCTTACCTTTTGAAGATACAGGATCTAGATTTATTTTGGATTTTTTTCATCTAACTGATTATATATATATACAGGTATATTATAATATAAGTTAACCTAAATAATCTCAATTCAAACAATTAAGCGCTAAAGAAATTCACAATATTAATTTATTATATTAATTATCTTATTAATTTACTTAATTATCTTTGGAAATTAATGTGGATGATATTTGTTGTATATTAAACATTTCATAAACATCTTATAAGCTGGTAAAACTTTTTCATTTTCCAATTTTTAGAACTCGAAACTGGTTGCATGACAGCATAACGTCTTAGCCTCTCAAGATTATTCTTCAGGAAACCCGTCAGGAAGAGTTTTTACCCTTGCTGAAAAAATGCTACCCCTTTGAAAAACCTACCCCAGTTATCACTCCCAATCGACTAGTTAGATCGGACCTCTTCTTTTCCATAGATTTGTGGCAATGTTTAAGCCTCACGAAGCCCAAATATTTTTTCTTTATATTTTCATTAAAATAATTTTTCTTTAAATTTTACTATTTTTATCTTTATTCAGCACTTGATTATATTTATTTATTTTGTAATGTCTAAAGCTTAAAAAAATTACATTAATTAATTTACATTCCTTTTCATATAATGAAACTAAAACTTTACATGATATAACGTACACATTTCAATTTAAAAAGACGTCTTTATATAAGTTTAAAAAAAAATAAATAAAGTTATCTTGATAAAAATATTATAAAAACAGGGGGTAATCACTTTTTGTGATTATCTTAGTAGACCGCAAGAAAAAATATATATGTACCCAATATCTCGTCATCCTGTAAGATCGTTGCTTATGAAATGTATTATATATATAATGATAATAATATTCACATTAGGAAGCTGAATTGTTATCAAGATATGAATGTGACGACTGACATAATATCCGGGTGATTGAATGGCACATGGTTAATAAGGAGAGAATTTACTTTATTGAGTATTTAAAATATATACTCAAATATAATCAAATATATATAAATCTTATAAAATCAAAAAAATCAAAATCACAGTTTTTTTGTTCCATATCGATTTGTTAATGAGTATCTCAAGGAGAGCTCTAAAAAAGTAGGCAATATACTGTATTAGTAAGGGAGCAGAGAGTGTTTTATATTTACTTTAAAAACTAATCACAAACTCTTTTCGTACCAACGAACTATCACAATTCAATAAAACAATAATGAAACTTTAGGAAAAGCCTTCCGGAGCTTTCTTAATTATACTTAATTTACGAAGAATTTTAATCACGTAAATCAATCAAACATTAGAATACCTTACTACTATTTTGTATAACCATTGAAATTTGTAGAACAATCATCAGTCATAGAAAATACACCGCTTTTAAAATATTATAAATTTATTTTTCTTGAAAGTCTTTGACACAGTTAATTAGTGTGTTAATTGAAGACTTAACAGTTTTTAATGTATTTCTCATCGGTTGGAATATTGGAGTTAAATATATAAAAGTGTTTACTGTACTTTCAATTCGATTTAAAATATAATCAAATTACGTTGATGATATCATTTGTCCCATCATCCTACAATAATTAGTTTCTAATTGCTCGACAACCTGAGGCTTTGGCCCGCGGCGCCCTTTCCGCGAACCCGTCTTTGAGAACCGTAACTTGGCAACTGATCCGCCACTGGATGGCTTCGGGCGAAATCAATACAGATGGCAATGGTTAGTCGCCTAGGAAGCATAGCGGTTACCAAATTAAATAACATATTATTAAGAACATTTTATTATAAATAACTTTTAAATAATAAATATAATAAGGTTCATAATAATTTTTTGTAGTATCATTTAACATTACCTAACTAACCCTTTTTTTTAAATTAAACATTATGTAAATATAGCAACATTGATTTACTAACCTTAACCACACTCACAGTCCCCACTCATTGACTAAATCTATTTACACCTACTTAATCTTTTTTTATTAGTTAATATCGATTTGCTTACAGCTCCACTCAAATACCTTCCCTTTTAACTAACCAATATAAATATTTTTCTCTTCAATAAACATTAAAAACCTAGTGGTAATGTAAAAAATATCCTTTTTTTACGCAACGACACTTGTCAAGATGTAGATCGGACACTCCACAGCGAGAGACAGGCTACTTACTTTATTGAGTCTGACAGTTTTAAATATACTTTTTCACAAAACACTAAAAGTGGTGGCCTGCAAACACACATCTAGACTTTTTTAATTTGTCTTTTTGCCAACGCTTTTGTCTTTATGTCAGAGTGCCGGTCATATTATAGCGCTATGTCTGGGACTCGCAGCTATACTTAATCCAAATATAGTGAGGCCTATACCGTCTTTACTGATCTCATTTTTTTATTATAGTAACCAAAATCCAACGCAGCCGTATAATATTTTCATGAACACATAAGTAATGGGTATGCGTATGATAGATTGAGTTTATCAGGTATGTTGAAGTGAGATATCGTATAAAAAAGCCATAGTACAGTTCGTCGAGAAACTTAAGATGGCTTTGAAGATGATGCAATAGAACAATGTCAACAGATGTTTTTGAGTTCTTTTTGTCTTGGTTACGTACTTATTATGTATTATGATATATAAAAATACCTGCATTTAAAATTCTTAATTTATATTCATACACTTCATAGTTATTTAAATAAACTGTTAGTGTACTTATACTACTTAACTAGAGTAAAGTGTTTTGAGAAAATATCGTTACTAATTGCAATTTATTATTCCTTATTGGTAAAGAGTAAGATTGAAACGTATTTCACGTATAAAAACTAAGTTATTTAGTTATTTTTATGTTTTTTTTTCTTTATATTATATACATACGCCATTGTTTTAAGATAGTATCCACGTGCTATTCTATCCTCCCCAAAGCAGGCTGTGAACCTTCCGCGAACCCTCTGGCGGGTTTCAGTGGCAGTTTCAGTATCCTATAGTCCAGACGAGGAATCACGGCTTTGCCATTTGTACCACTTTGTTACCACATAAATATTAATATTTTATGTGAACGGATGGAAATTGCGAGACTAGCTGAAGAATTGAAATGCATTACAAGAGATAAAGATTAATAATTCGCCTATTTCAGATAAATCTTAAATTTCTTAACGCACTTATCTATCTGCATTATCTACAAACTCTTAAACGTATTGATAATATATAGTGTGGCAAATAAAATGTATAGACTAAAGGTGGTAAGCGGATAACCTTTCAACGCCAAGTTAAAAAGATGGTTAAAGTTTTTTCTAATACTGTGATATCAGCTTGATATAGTTCCTTTAGGCCGATGCCAAAAAGCATCGAAAAACGATCATCCATCTCTTATTTTTGTTCGCTCGCCTGACATGCAGATCTAACAATGTTTGTTTTAGTAATATAAAATTACACGGCGTTTGCATACGCCATTTTAATTATTATGACAGTTGCTCCATTTCATGTTGATGCAAATGTCATCTTAAATTTACCTTTTTGTCATGTTACGATCGAACGGGAGGATTTATGTATTTATAAGAAATAAATGCGAATTGTGCTTCAAAAAAAGTTATTTTGCTTGGTAATCTGCTCCTGCATCCTTCCTCCATGCGGCCACGCGACTTGTCATCTTTTTATAGACGAGGGGTTGTTAATTGCTATTTTCACGACAATTTATCATTCAAGATTGTTATTTGTACTCACTCACAACTTACAAATCTGCATTTTTTCCAAAATATGTAATTGTTGTTTGTTGACCAAAAACGAGAGCTTAAAAACTGAGTTAAAATAGCGGTTAGCTTCGATTTCTTAGCTCTATATAAAAACAATGTAGAGTATTTACCCAACTAATATACTACTAAATTTTTTTTATTGAGTGCAATCACTTTTTAAAAATATATGTTTACTATGATATAGAAAAATCTCTCATCTCATTTAACGTGTATCAATAGCATATAATCCCAAAGCCTGTTTTTTTTAGACCTTTACGACATTCAATAAGGCTTTAAATATGCCAGCCCTTTTCAGTTTGCCTGTCTCATATTGAGACCAGAACAAACATACTCACCTAACACATGCAGCGATAGAAACATTTAAAAAAATACATCAACTTATACAGTAGAACACTACCAGTCGATCTTAGTAAAATAATACCTGCTTAGTTTACAATGCCCACCGTTTAAATGAATAGCTTACCGCTGTATGTATATGTAAGATAAACATATTCATGATTACTTTTAAAAAGCTCTCATTTTACATTAAGTCTAATGTTGGGACAAGTCACCATAATTATTATATTTTAAATGTCCGCTCCAATGATAGAACATATGATTACTATATTTTGCTGCCACGCAATTCTCTCAGCTGCCATTATTTTAATCATATCTGTTTCATAAGATACACGGTTTTTGATGATATCCAAAACGTGATCAGAAGACTTAAATTTAACGTTTTGTATTGTTCGAGGCATATTTGGAAGTAAATAATATAAATAAAGTAAGTCATCGGTATTTTAAAAAAAATTGGGTGATAATCTTAGTGTTCTCTAAGCTTAGATTATTTAATTTTATAAGGCGATTAAACTAAACTCGCGACACACATTATTCAAGTATTTTCCATAAGCAATGTAGCTTTACTTCAATTACTAAACAATAATTATTATAACATTATACGATTCCTGGTTAAAGATTAAGGTATTTAATATGGCTAAGCAAGCTAGAACATGCATTTAAATGTCAAGATCAGACTTACACCAACCAGCAGTTTTGAAACATAATTTGTTAACTTAACTTGTTGGATGACAATAATAATTGCATGTTGAACTAGATATTTCCTTTAATTGGCTAAGCTTCAGTTTTGCGAAGCGTTTTCTCTGTCAATCATACTGTCATGTATAAAGCCAAAATCAGGCGATTATAGCCCACAGTACATTCCTTAGCCCGATGAATATCTATAATTTTCAGTGTTTTAAGAAGGTGCTTAAACAAGTTTGTACACATTTATTAACATTTAAATATTACAAAAAGGGTTTTTTTGTCGAGAAAAGTAAAGTAAAACTCAGGATCACTCACATAGCAGCTTAACGCCTCAACCTCTCGCACATACACTTCGACTTGGGTGACAGTCCAATATCAGACCTCAATCCGAAAGTCGAGATATACCCTTCCGAAGTATTGGCAAAGTAGGTAATAATGTGGTGAAGTGATGGAGGTTCACTGTACGACAAGTGAAGTCAAATCGAGAATTATATTTTTATGCGAATTGATTTTTTTATATCTATGATTTGATTATATTGATAAAAGTTCACCCTGAAAATTTTTCACGTAATAAATAGTATGCTCAAGTTTAAAAAAGAAAAAAAGTTTACTTAGAACGAAAAAATATAAACTTTATATTGTTTTAATATTTTTTATGATATTGTTTATTTCAATATTCTAATATTTTAAAGATAATTGAAGTTAAAAGAAGCCACGTCCGTAATTTTTCGAATCATTTTAAATTATGGTGTTAGATCTGAACTGTCACCCTACCAAGTGTTAGTTCTTGATAAATATTTGCGGTGCGACGGTTGTGGTAGCGACCGGATATGGGAATTTCCCGCGGACGCTCACGGACCGGAAGATCGGCCGCTGCGGTCAAGTGAGGGGAGATCTCTAGAACCTTCTCCCCGGATGTCGATTGGGAGCTTTTCCGAGTCTTCATAGATGCCAGTTTTGGTGAGATTTGTGGCGATTTCGCGAACATGTTGTGGGAAATAGTAAATATGAGACATATTTACAAACTTAATGATTTCAAAATATCATATTGGAGATTTTTTTCGATTTCATCGTTAAGTTATACCTATGTGATAAAATATTATGTGTTATATTATACTTAGACCGATTTAAGAATATTTAAGTTATAAATTAGAAAAATAAAGCATTTCTTTATGTATTCAAATTAAGCAAATGTTGTAGTGTAGATTTTTTTAAAGTAGTAATAGTTTTTTATGTAAAATATTAATATTATGCAATTTCGACAAACATTTTCCATCGACCAATGAAATAAAAAATTTCAATCATGGTATAAAATAAAACTGTGTAATTTATCGTTGTATTGATTATTTTAATATTTATTACAAATAATAGTCAAAAATAATATGATTCCGTATAATAATCGTTAACAGAAATGCATAGATTTTATGAATATGAACAAATAAGTAGTTAAATAGCGTATTAAACGATTCAATGATTCTGCATTAAAACTTGAAAAACATGTATTTGCTGATTTATTCAAAATAATATTTAAATCAATATAAATGCATTAATTTACATACTTTCCTTCATATTATTGCGTTTTTTAAATGTTTACTTTTATTTAACGTATAAACGTATAAGTATCAATAAATGACGTTTGATCTTTCTAAAGACACTGTAAATTTTGTAAAAAAAAAAGTAAAGTAACATAAGTATTAAGAAGGATTGCCAGTAAGCATTCTTAAATTAACTTATATGTTTACATAAAAATAAGTTTTAAGACAGTTTTAATCTTACACAAACTTCATCTTAAAAAAAATACAGTACTTATAAAATAAACACTTTCAAACTGAGATCGCGACTGTATCGCGATACTTTAACTTTCAGGAGCATTTCTACGGTGTGAGGAAATAAATGGTTTTTATTATTATTTATTGCGGTGCATTTTGGATTTTCTCTCCTGAAACCTAAAATCCTGAAAGCGCAAAGTTTCCAGTCTTCACACCTGTCACTCGCAGGCAGAAGCGCAAGAAGCGACACTGCAATTCCAGACCCCATTCAGGGCGTGACAGAGCGCCATTATTACGTGTTGCCAAAAGTTTCAGGTGGCATTTTTCAGATTCTCCCCATGCACTGAAAATATATATATATATTTTTTACGAGCCTTTTTCGTTTTCTAAATAAAGTCATTTGTGATGGAATATTTCTTCTGTATTCTGTAATGCGAAGAAGAAGTGTGCACCATGATATAAATTACTTGAATATAAAACCTGAAATTTACTTATAAATCCTTCTCAAAGAAATGATGTAATGTTTTTTAAAGTAAATTTCATTAATTTTAATAATGTATTGACATATTTCATTTTAAAGTTATCAGATATTGTCTTAAAACTTATGATAACATTGCTTAATAACGACTTTTCGTCAAAAGAAGAATATTTTCAAATGATTATTTGTTATTGTTATTTAACCGGAATTAAAATGACTTTAGTTAAAATAATGAATCATCAGTCTATAATCAAATATATATTTTTTCTTTCTAAGGCTTATAAATGATCAAGTAGAATAAAGCAATTGCTTCTCTTTATACCCGTTTGTACGGCATAGATGTTATTTAAAATAATTCAATTGTGTATTTACATATCTCAATAGGTTGTTAAACAATTAAGACGTATTTTTATCTTAAAGGTAAAGTAATAATACTTTTCATTAAATATAATGTCGTTTTCTTACCTGGACAACTTTGGTGTCCTTTTCCAAGTTAGTCTCCAGCGGCACCAGTAAGTCCACATAGAACGCTTTCAGCTGGAATAAAAAGAAATAATCACTAAGTAAGTTATAATTTAAGAGTAAAGTTTAGCATTAGAGAAATAAATTTAATTAGAAATAAAATACAACTAATATAAGACCGTATCAATTAATATTATTACTATTAAGGAAATAGTTGGTGAAATAATTAATCCCAAATTGACACAAAATATCAATATAGAAGAGCTTGGAAGAGTCTTTGAGTCATTTATTAATATTATCAACATTTTTATTTTCGTTTAATAATATTGTATGATATAAATTTACTTGTACCAATGATTTTGAAAATAATTGGAATTAGTAAATAATGTCATCGTATGTGCCAATGGTTTGACTATCGCATTTCATATCCATCGATCGAAATGTACAAAAACTGAAAATTTTAGATCGGCCTTTTTTCAGTTCACCGTTCCTGAAAGTACAGCCATTCATAGAGCCGAACCGAATCAAAAATTGATTCCTTTAATTCGATTCTCTCATTAAAACGGAACGTTCACCGGGAGAAGAGTGGGTGTCAACAGGACGTTCGCTTGGCAAATTGAAAATTTCCACTTGCTGCAGGGGAGGGTGTAACAAAACGTAACAAAATTGAATTTACCACCAAGTTATTACTCACGATAATATTATACTTTCATTTATTTTGCTCCTACAATGAAAACCAAAGTTTTTATACTTAACGCTTATCTTAATATAGATAAATATTTTTAAACCAAGTGTAACAACTTTACAACAACTCACAATATAATGAGTAAAGCTCATTTTAACATAAACATATACATTATTAGTATTCCATATTCGCTTCTCACCTTAAACATAGAGATGCCACAAATCGCTGCTTTAAAATTATATTAACTACCATTGTTATTCACTCATTTAATGTCAGTTCTGCTTCTCGCAGTTCTGCCGAGTAAACTTGATGTGTACCTTCCAGCAAAATAATAGAAAATTATAATTAATTTCAGATTATAACCATGCAGTTAAATCAAGTATTGTCAGTAAATAACATTAAAGTTATTAGCGGGGAATTAAAGAAAACGCAACTTTAGTTTTTGGTTCCGTGTTGTATCCGAAGAACGCATTTATAACCATATTAATTTTTTAAACTTTTTATTTAGTCAGCATTAGAAGTTGCCATTTTTTAAAGGTGGTCATCACTTTTTATAATTTGCTCGATGACATTTTAACACTAAAAAGGCATTCACAGCAAGAAGTTTGAAGAAAAAGTAGCTAAAATATACAATTTTTTTTGGATGTTAGTTATCAGTAGATTTAAGTCATGATTTCAATCGAATTCATAAAGTAAATAATTTTTCATATTAATAAATATAACTAAAATTATATGCCATAAATATAGTTTTTTTTACCAATTATTGAAAAAATGTCTTCTTAATTTGAACTACTTTACGTTTTAAGTACCCAATTGATAACGGTTGCAAACATTATTCTCATTATTAATGTTACTGAAGTATCACTTCAAATAAAAAAATCACAAATAGTCACCCCCTGTTCTAGATGCAGTTTTGAAGAGGTTCGAATTCGTTCCCTATTTTTTTCGCTCGGATGAGCTCTTTCAATTGAAAAGTATAATCATACATTTCTATTACTGTTGCATCACTCGATGGAACTGGTTTCCGCGCCTTGTGCCAATTTTTAACTTAGCACGGAAAAGGTTCTAGGTTTGAAACTTTAAGCTCATCAATTTCTTATGAACTGAGTTACTAATATTATGAGGTATTTGTTTTTCACGGTGTTTGGTATGATTTTTTTTTTTGTTATTTTGAAATAACAAATCAACTTTAAATAAAGAAATCCGAAAATTAGAGTAGAGAATTTCAAAAATATTAACTTTGATTTGTAAAATACAGTTGCATTTTCTTTAAGACTTAGATTATTCAGACTAAGACTCAACGATATTATTGAAAAATAACATTCTCAGCAGTCTTTAGAGTGCATAGATACTGGCAAATAATGTTAGAGAGATATCATCCCTTAATTCTTTGATGCTTGGATTGTCGAAGATGCAAGCATATGGAGTATTGATTCGCATTCAAGCATCATCTCATGAACAACTGGTACTTACGCGTAGACATTCAACTTCCACCAATTTTGAATAATAGTCTATAATTGGAATTTTATTGGTCATTCCAATCTACCCGAGGTACTTATAAAACTCCGAATATTTTTCTGTTTTTTTTTTCGATAATATAACTATAATAATTTAATAAAACTTTTGATCGTAATACTTAAAAAATCTAGCATTTAAACATCAAAGAATTCATCGAATTCTAATTTAAAAAAAAAGATAATTGAATATTGTCATATGTTCGGTAAAGTTAGAGCCTTTCTAGTGTAATCCCTTGCACTCGAAGCGCTGCATAGTTTAGGTGATGCATAAAAAGTGCAGTATGCGGAGCAATTATAAAATTGATTAGTTTCTATTCCGGACAAAAGGCTTGAAGAACAGTTCTAAAGGTATATGAGTGTTTCTAATGAATAATTTTTCAGTCAAATTATTCCATCGGGTAAAACTAGAGCATAAAAACAATTATTTAACTACTTTTTTAATCTTATTAATTTCGTATATTTAAATATATTTTTCCACTACAGCTATAAACCTTAGTCAAAACTCTGTCAGCCACAACAATCTTCGCTTTTTATTTAATTTTTATATGGATCTCAATGTGAACGCTTGCAAAATAAATATCACACTTATTATGGCTTTAAGACCTTAGGACGTCCAGTTATCTCTGGGCCTGAGTAAGCTATATTATTTGTGCATATATTTAATAATGATTTAATTAAAAGGATTTCAAAATGTCTAAAATATTTTTATAAGAAAAAAGTTTCAAATAGAAAGTCAGAGAAAATATAGTAAAAAATAATAATAATGGTATTTCAGCGAAAAAATCTACATAATGTCATTTATGTATTGTTTTTGTAATTTAAATTGAATTGTACATGTAAAATTTCATCAAATTTTTTTTTATATCGTTGGGAAAAAGTTTTAAAATGGATTTATAACATGATACCACAAATACATATTAAAATATTTATACCTACATCGTTATAAATGTCGATCTTTTAGTTAACACCTTTAATTATTTCAATTTTATAAATTTACCCAAAAATTGATTTAAGAACGTGAATTTGATGAATGCATGAATTTTATTTTAATAAAATAAATCACTTCTTATCTTCATTAAAAATAAAAATATTTATTTCAGTTATATTACTCTATTAATATTGTTTTTACAATTAAGTTTTTTGACACTTTTAACATCTATAAAACAGCTTTATATGATCATATAACCTGTATTGTCTAAAATTTATGACAAAATTTAATGATTCTAACCAATCCGGTAAAGGTGAATAGCAATAAGCGGTCAAATAAGCAACCTATAAGATGACCTGTTTTGAACATCGAAGCAAAGTTGATTGCCCATTAAACATTGAATATCCATTTGGTGGACGTAAGTTATCTATCAAAATGACCATACAAGACTGCTTTATGGAGAAATTAACAATTTACGACATCTAACTCATCAAATAACGATGGCTTTATTATTAGTGTTGTGTCGTGCAAATTTATTTATAAAATAAAAAATTAAAATATTTCTCAAATATCGAAATCAATTATATTAACTGAATCATTATAAATAAGCATGTTTTCCTTTTATTAAATTTTCGGTGATAAGATGAAGTAGATTAAATAAATTGTTTGTATTTGTCAAGTCATTGTAATTACATGAAATAAAGTATTCTGTAAAGCATTACCTTGGTATAAAATGATGTTTCTAAGGTAATGTACAATCAAAACTAATTTACAATATATTTTATTTTGTAAATATAAATTAAATGTTATTCATTAGAAGACAAACCCCCCACTGGTACCTTTTTTTGAAAACTATTTATTTTTTTGATGAATTTTTTTCGTGAGAGATTAAAATTGCAATTTTTTTACCATTAAAAATGATTTTAACATTACATAAAACTCTAATCATGATAAAAAAGCTGTATTTTTATCAGTTGACTATAAATTTATCAAATATAATTAAAATATATAAGTAAAAATCATTACAAACGAAAAAAAATCTTGGAAAATATGCTATCAAAAATATATTAAACTACATATTATATTTTTGTGTGACAAAATGTTATGAAAATTAGCTTTTTTAATAGATGTTAGTATACTCACAATGTTCATCTGCTGTTCCTGAATCTCTCTGTAGACCTCAACAACCTTCATGAGAGCGGTCCCTGAAAGAAAAGATAAGTCAATTAGAATAAAAGCTTTTCATTACCTGACGGCGGAATCGCACAACATCAGCGAATTAATTTCAAATAAAATATTCACGGAGCTTAAAGCTGTGCGTAGAAATAAACAAAACATTTAAGAACTTTGAAAGCCTCATCTCTGTAAATCAAAAACATAAATAAACCTCGAATTTTAATATTTGAATACAAAGGTAATAATAAAATATTTTTGTACATATTTTATTGATTGATAATAGAAATTTACTTGGTTATATGATTTTGTGTTTAATTTATATACACGAAGAGATTTTTGACGGGAGTTCATGTCAACCATACTCTACTGCTGGGTAAAGGAAACGGATATCATAATGATTTGATGACGGTAAATATTTATGTTTTATTTAGTAAGACGACATAATTCCATTGAACACAAGTTTTTATACATCAAAAAAACCAACTTTGTGATTAAAAAATATCACGGGAAGCAAATGAATCTCTTGTACATTATACATATTATTTTTAAATATTTATAAGCTTTGTATAAATATTTCATGCGATTGGTCTTGAAGCAGGCTGCCTTTAAAGACCGAAAAAATGAAATTCTTCTAGCAGTTTCTGTTTGCAAAAAAACATCCAGTTAAAAGAAGGTATAATTAAAATATTGTTCCTTTTTCAGTTTTGTACAATATGATATTTCGAATTGCTTTCAATTTATTCACAGCTATTTCAAATCCCTCCGAAAAGCTATTTACTTCCACTTTTTGGTAAGTAGAGAGTTAAAACGTTCAACTATCAGGTAAAGAATGTGGGCTTGATTGTTGTCGATTTTTAAGAACAAATAAGATTTTTACATTTCTAAATTCATTCATATTTCTCCTTTGATGTCAAATATAATTAAAATACATGAAAATACATTAAAAAAATAAAAAATTAAAATTAAACATTATGAAGTTGGAAAATGTATGTAAGTAATTTAAGTACAAGAAGTCAATGATAATCTAAAGACGTATTATTATGATAATATAAGCATTAAAAGTTTAAAATTAATGATAAATAATGGTGATCATTTCAATATTCAATTTGTGTTGTAATATTTATGAAATTCATAATTAAAAAGTACATCGCAAATATCTATAAATATCCTCCACAGACGTGAATTGTTCTAGCATCCGTAAATTCTCGGTTATGGTTTATTTATTAAAAGTTAAGTTCTCCTAAAAACTCACGTTGCGAAAATATGGGTACAGTTACTTGGTGGATTAATACTCCACTCACGGTACTTCTCTAGTAATTTACTAACGATTGAGCATTATAGCACAAATATCTAAGGTTATTATATTAATTTGCGAAGTGTTTTCTAAGAATTAATTAACATCAAACAGGTATTCATATATCTTGTCTTCCCACCATCATATATGTTTCATATAAGAGAGAGATCTGTAATATAATGTTGTTCTTCGAACAAATAATCGAAATTTCATACGAATTTAGTGTAAGCGCCGAAGGTTTGACATGTAGAATCAAAGCCCTTACAAACATTATCTCTCACACTCTAGCTTGAAGTTTATTTCATCTAAATACTTTCTTTCTAAGAATATCATTCAATTCCCGATTATTCGTTTACACCATCCTTTTGACAACAACCGTCATAGAATCTCGAAATGATAAATTGTCATTATCGTCTGGCGGCATTCTTATGCGTGGGTTATTTAAAAAAAAAACAATTTAATTGCCCAATTTGTAAAATGTTCCTTTTCCTACGAAAAATGGATAATATTTGCAAACAGTCCATCATATAAAAAGCTCTTCTTATTTTGAAGCTTTCATTGGATGGCATTTTGGCGATTCAAAAGCGTCTGACCTGACGACTGTGAGAGCTGTAGGTATTTTTTTATTTTGTTGATTTTTCTTCCTGGCAAAGAGATTTCCATATTAAATGCCTCACCATATTGATGTAAAGAGGGAATTTCACTGAATTTGTCTGAATTCATCGCAGAACATTTTTAAGTCGATTCTGTAAAAAAAAATGGAAATAAATAACAGCCATTTGAACTTCATTTTATTCAATATGATGAATACTGGAATTAAAAATGGGCATAAGTAAAAACAATTATTTTGCTAGGTATTTATTTATATCGTTTATTTTATATACTCTTATATTTAAATGCCTTTTCACTAAGATTTGCTTTTTAATTTTTGTAAAATGCTTTCGAAATATTGTTTTTTTTATTTCAAAATATTTTAACTGTCTTAAAATGGAAATTGTAAATTATTTTGTGTGAAAAATATTAACCGTTGTATAAAAAATTGATTATATATTTTCATCATGAAAACTACAAAATTGAAATAAAACACATTCATCAGCACCATCAGCCTGTGTCTGTCCACTGTTGAACGTGGGCCACCCGCATGAGTCTCCATTTTCTTCGATCCTTTGTCTTCCACATCCAGGCCACTCCCACTATTCTTCTGATGTCATCAGTTCATAATGTAGGAGGTTGGGTAACGCTTCGATTACCAGTAACCAGCGCCAATTCAATACTTTTTATCCCCAAATAAAATGCACAACTTGCTTTTACTATTATAACACATGACAAATTCAAATAATTAATGTTATTATTCTTCATATAATGAGATATTTTTAATCCATCGTTTCTACTATTTTTCAGGGTTAACCCTTACAAAAATTAAATATAAAGTAAAGAATTAAATTAAATTAATTTACTTAACAGTTTCTACATATATTGAAGTACCTCACCTATCATCGAGCCGACTAATTTTATCATTAAAATGTCCTTGGAAGTCCAAGACTCTATGTCATTACTATAATTAGTTTGTTTATACATTATATAATCGTAAAAAGAATAGTAATACTTAAGTTACTAAATCCTTTAAACGAATGGTAAGTTAGAGATAAATTTCTGCAAGCTGTAAGTCATAAGCCTTAGTGCTCAAATAATTGAATTTGATGAAAAAGGGTTCTACACAATATTCTCAAAGACAAATATCTTTCTCCGACGATACCGCACTATCTGGCAACTTTGAAGACTTGAATAGACTTAACCTCGATCCATACTAATGCATAATAACACAAAATCCAGTCTAGGTAGTGCCTGAGTAAACAATAACTGAGATTTCATATCTAATATCCTCGTTCATTTGGCAACACTGCCAAGTCAATTCAGAAATATCCTTTCAATGAACAATCTTGATTTTCATCATGATCTGAGAATTTTTCAAAGAATAATAAAAAAATTGTGTTTTTGTCTTATTGCATGAAAACATGTCTTCAAAATAACCTTAAATAAAGTAAAAAAGTATGTGATGATGAGATATGAGAAAATTAGTTGGCGGAAATTATTTATTTTGGCAGTACTTAATTCAATTAAATATTTAGCAAACGGTCAGTAATAAATACCTAATAAGTTAAATACAAAATAATAAGATGGCAGTAGAAAAATATTCATCGGCAGTAAAAAAAAAATTGGTAGAAGAAAATAATTATTGAATGGGAATTATAAATAGTTAAGGTGAGTAACGTTAGGTAAGGTTTAACGATTTATGGGTTGATTGTTGATTTATTTTGCATTTACTTAACTATATTGAATATATTAATGCCATTATTATCTTATAACTGACCACATTTATATTGAAACAGTGGATACTGCCAATTTATTCAATCAACTGCCGATTAATTTTATTAACTGTCAATTGGTTTTATTTGCTGTTAAAACTTTCAATTAGTTATTTAACAAAGAAATTCAGCCCTTAGTTTTTTTTCTATTAATCTCAATAAAAAATAATCAAATTGAGAGAAACAGTCTGCGCGAATAATAATCCCCCGTAAAAATCTCAAACGCGAAAAATGTCTCACTAAAAAAGTAACGAGACTGAAGCGTTTCGTTAATTCGACTTTAATTTTCAGCGCCCGTCTTCCTGAAAAGTGACTCCCGTGGAGCTCGCAAATTGATTTAAAAGTATTTTCAGCCCGAATGAGACACAAAAGAAAATCTCGACAGCTGGCATTTAAGCGACCACTCTTTTCGACTAATATACAAAGTGTTTCAGGGCAATGAATATACGTTTGACATCTACGCGCTTTCAGTAAAGCGTAGACCACTTCGCCACGGACGGTCTACGCTGAACACTGCTGAATGGATTTGAATAAATTAACAGAAAAATTACAGCTGGATTTGCGATTGTATTATTGTTATGAAAACAATAGGAACAATCTTTTTGTAGTCTAAACGTAAAACACTTCCATTATTTTATTCATTTTATTTATAATAAATTATCTTTTTGAAACAATTCACTAAAAGTTCAAATAATATTTAACGTACTGTATTTCATTAGAATAATTTATAATTTATTTTTATCAAACATATTCATAATTACTTCTAAGTTTTAAAATACACCACACTGAACACTATTTATTTTCAATGTTTTGAGCATTTACCTTGAGATCCATAATAAATTATAAATATTTATTTATTTATTTACCTTGTTTTCACTTGGATCACGTAACAAAAGTTCTCTATTAGGATAAATAATAAAATAACATTTAATATATAAATATATATAGAAAACCGACGTTCACAGATATAATCATTCACAATTCTTCTAATCATCCCAAATCTCATAAACACTCAGCTTTCCATGCAATGATACATAGATTAATTTCAATACCATTATCACAAACAAACTTTGATATAGAATTAAATACAATTAAAAATATCGCACAAAACAATGGCTATCATAGCCAATTAATAGACAGTATCTTGAATAATAAAAAACGTCAAAACATAACATATAAATACTTGTATCCTAAAGAAAATATTAAAGACGATAGAATGTGGAGACGAATTCTACACGTTAATAACTTTACCCCTAAAATAATTAAATTACTCCCAAATGAGATAAAGCCAGCGTTTTATACAGATAATAAACTAGGATACCACCTTATAAATAATAAAGATACTAATGATAAACGCAATAATTCTGGAATATATAAATTAAATTGCCAAGATTGTGAATCTTTTTATATTGGTAGAACGTCAAGAAATTTTAATATTAGAATTAAAGAACATTTAAGGTGCCTAAAAGCACTAATTTTTCTGAATTCGCAAACCACCTTATAGAAAATAATCATTCGTACAACTTAGAAAAAGTATTAAACATATTACATGTAGAAAATAAAACCGTTAAATTAAATAATTTAGAATATTTAGAAATTTATAAAGCCATTAATAAGAAAGAAGATATAATTAATAACCAACTAAATACCTTAATTAATTCACCAATTTTTAAAATTGTTTCCGTTAAATAAATAAATAAGTATAAAAATTATATATACGACATATAAGAATAATATTAAAAATAAAAAATAAAAATAAATTTATACCTAAACCACTTTTAAGTATTTATCTCTTCCTTCATCCTTGCAACACTACCTACCTCCCTCTCCTTTCATGTTAGACACACCCCACCCCTCCCCTACAAAAATGTGTTACACCACTTACAAGTACAACGCAGCTCAGTTATCTCGTAACTAGAGAAGGATTGAGAAAGACTACGAGTTAGTCGAAACTGCAGTCTCCTAATAGAGAACTTTTGTTACGTGATCCATGTGAAAACAAGGTAAATAAATAAATAAATATTTATAACTATTTATTTACTTAAATGAATACCGCAGTTTTTAGCTCTTATATTAAAACATGTTATTATTGATCAATTTAATAATGAATCATAAAGTGAATGATAAATATAAAAATAAAATATTTTTTACATAAAACGTATAATTACTAAATTACTAATAAAGTATAATTTCAGAAAACGAGAGTGAATGAGCATGGCAGAACATTTAACTAAAAAAAATGTATTTTTTAGTTAATACATCTAAAACGTTTATCAATTTAGGTGAATTATTTGATAAGCGACGTTTAGTACATGTAATGAAACATGTTTATGAACCTTGTTTAAATTTAAATAGATGAGGTTTCGTTGCGTAGATTGAAACGAGAACAGAGAGAAGCCAAAATTGGTCCAAATCTGAACATAATTAACAAAGTTTTAACCAAGGATTATAAAGATATGAGTATAACGATTTAAAATTCAAATTGGTTATGCTGAAGTCTATTTATAAAAGATTCAAGTAAAGCCATTGACAATTAAAATTACACATAAGTGATGCAACGAGTCAAACCATAACAACAACAAAAAAACTGTAGAAAATCAACATAATATTACTAATATTTCTTTAATGTGTTAAGAAAATATAAGAAATCTTAAGAAAAATATGTTAAGTTTACAAGAAACCTAGTTCCTTTCATTAAACTTAAATTAAATAGTATCCATATTAAAACAATATAAAAATATAAACATTCTCTAATAAAATATGAAAATTATATTATTTATTTCGCGTAATTATCAAATAACTTATTTTTAACTGGACTTCTTTATTTCAAAGATTGCTTGAGATCGATGTTTGATGTTTTAAACGTAAGGTGACAGGCCTTTTTGAGCTAAAAGTCAATAAATAATCACCGAAAAGATGAAAAGACTACGTTTTCGTTAAGGAGACGTTAAGGTCCTTTCAATTCACTCCTTTCTAATTCCTTTGGTGTTCAAGCTGAGAATTCCTTCGATTCGTTTTGAATTAATTTATTATTTCTTTGCAGCGCCAAGAAGCCGTCGCAAAGAGATTCTTAACTTTGACAACACCTGGAATTGACACTGACCGTTAATAATCACAGGGATGCGGAAAAACGAAATATATTTTTATTTGATATTAAATAGGTTTTCGCGAAGAAAAGTCTATTTTTTTAAATGATACCAATATGCATTAGGCAGTCACCAGCAAAGTGAACAGGCTGAGTTTCCGATATATTGGCTTACAGCTCAATGAGATTTTTTTACACCTTAAGTATTATTAATATAAAACAATCACATAAACTGCCATATTATTATTTCTCGTACTTACAAAAAATTGCCGTCATTACATTAACAAATCGATATTTACATACAATGTAACCGCCATCTAATGACACTTTTCTCATTAATTGAAAAATGTAACATGATGATTTGCTGTAAATTTGTATATACGAGTAAAATATGTATCAATTTGTTAAAATATTGGTGAAGGTATAATGTTACGATGTCGTAGCTTTTGGGTTGAGCCGTGTGTGGTAAACTTCTTTCAACGTTTAAATTATTAGAAAAAATAAATTGTCATTAAATAAAATTAAATACATGATGGTAGGCATTCACGAATCACCCATTTTGACGTGGGCACACTTATAAATGGTTGGTGCTCACGAGATTTTTTCTACAAATGGTTTTAATTCAAAGTCAAAGAAATTAACGGAACAGAGATTAAATTTAAAAGAATTTTATTATTGAGATTTTATTTGTTTATTTTATTGTTTTTTTTTCATAAGCAATGCCATTGCCATGCATCCCAACATGATGAAATAAAATAAAACTTAATTGATTTTATTTATTTTTAATATATTTAAAAATATATATATTTGCTAGATAATATACAACATTTATCAAAATTTATTACAAACTGATAAATTTATATATAATTTATATAATTTATAACAAATTGATAAATTAAAAAATACCTTTTTTTTTCATAAGTAATGCCAATGCCATGCATCCCAACATGATGAAATATAATAAAATTAAATTGATTTTATTGATTTTAAATATATTAAAAATATATATATTTGCTAGATAATATACAACATTCATTAATATGTATAACAAATTCATACAAATTGATAAGAAATTCATAATACAACTTAAAAATATGAAATTTTGAACAGAAATCTAGAATTTACATCACTAAATTTTAAGCTATATTCAGATTAATGTTTTAAAATTTTCTGTCAATCGTCATCCCATCAAAGGAGCGATTTCAGGCCTTTTCTAGGAATTATTATTTTACGTCAGCGAATCGGTCCTCCTTCCCCTTACATTTTACTTACACCGTTGCCATGGGGTATCGATGCGGATGATTCGATTTATTTTCGAGGCGAAGTCACGCGAAATGAGAGAAGCCTAGAACGCGGATGAAGAAGAGCTGGCCACTTTGAAAGATTTAGATGGGGGAGGCTGCAAGGAATGCGTTCGTAATGAGATGTTATGAGATTTGGGGCTGAAAAAAAATTCTATGAAATTCAAGCTACGTATGAGAACGTATATTTTTTCATGTACGCACGTACTAAAAAAATACCGAGAGACTGTAATGGATAAATCGCATTTGTGGATTTTGTGATGGTTGGCATTTTAGCATCTTGAAAATTACGCGTCATGCATTTTTACAGGAACTCACTTTTAATGCGTTGTATTCATGAGAAGACTTTTGTAAGTCAAAGATTTGAATTAATGGTTTGAATGAACTTTTCTCGATTATTGATCTAATTCACACCATCCGAGTTTATTCGTAGAGTCTTTTGAAACTCCTATCGGGGATCCAAACCAACAATCTTCGCTATGGCAAGCACAAGTCTAACCTCTCAGTTATATCTGCCTGTATTTTTGAATACTAAATTAATAAAATAACATATCATTAGATGTAAGTCAAAACATAGATATTCTGCCAAATGTTGCTAGATTGGTGATGTTTAGCTCGAGTCACTTCTTAGGATCAAATGATTTAGGCCTTGACAGAATCATATTAGTCTGATTTTTGCTTCAAAATTATGATAACTCATAAAAAATGCCTCAAATTCTACATCAGTTCTCTTTTCAAGTCCCCAAGCTTATACCCTAGACGTTTTCGAAATGTTTCTACGTTTTTTATGTATGTGTAAGATGATCTTCAAGTCGGAAGAAATTTTGGGACAAAGCATACACAATGGCGATTGGCTGAACAGAGTGAAAGTATATGGTATTGAAATATGAAAAGAAATGAGTGCCAAAAAACTCTAGGTTGTTATATTTTATAATTAATTTAGCTTGCTTTGGTAATACAAAAATGTATGCAGGACAATATAAAGAGATAACAGTTGATAAATAACTTATTTTAACCTGTGTAAATTGGAATTAAATATTAATTTGTTATCATTATATGCTTTTTTATAAGCACACATGCGCGATAAAAATCGCTGGGCATATTCATGTAAAATAAGATTTACTGCAATAACCGCTGCCGGCGCGTTTTTTTGTAACTTTATAAATACTGGTTATTTTTCTTCAGCCCGAAAACCTTATTGACACAACCAAAATGAAAAAATACGCGGACGTGTGAACGTGAATATTTCTCTTCGCGGACACGAGTTTTAAAAAATATTTCAGGATTTACATTTGAAAATTTTCTTCTCTTTTTTTCCACCAGAGAGAGCAAAACGTACTAGCGAAAGAAAAAACTCACACATTTTTAACATTTTTAAGGGCGGATTAACTTTTGCTTTTTTGTTTTTGTTTTATGCGCAATATATTATATTCGTTAAAGTAAGCTTTCTGATTTTTTGTTTTCGCAAAGGTAACATGATGTAATACCACAAGTTGTAACGGTTTTAAATATTTTCAATGTAATATCATTTCAAAAAAATAATTGAAATTTGGAAAACATAATAATGAGGATATGTATTTTTTTTTTAGATGACAGTTATATGAAATTCATGAATGTTATTTTTAACGGTACATTTTATAAATATTTGTCCTTTTGTAAGAAATCATTAATTTGCTTGCGGATGTAGCTTAATGGTCAAGGCGTTTGCTTTGCAAGCCAAAGGTTGTGAGTTCAATCCCGGACGGAGATAAAAAAAAATTAATCGATATCCAAACTTTAAAACCCCCCGGTTGGTGTGAATTTGATCACTCACCCGTAAGATGCCAGTCATATCCTGTAAATTAAAATTGGTGGTAGATGAAAGTCATCCCGTGCAGACCATCCATTCATAGTAAATTCCTGTAATAATAAGGATGATGCGTGAATCTCGGGCTCTAGTCTATGAAGTTTGCGGATCTATATTATACATTCATTCTATGACGCTTAGCCATATGTACTCTGATAAACGTCATAGTGCATATGGCATCAATTTCACAGATAAGACTTCAGAATTACTATCACCAGTCGTTATTCTCCTGTATTTGTTTAGATAAAAAAGGGTTTTTGTAAACGAAAAAACATAACAAATAAGAATAAAAAATTAAGATAAGAAATAAAAAAAGTTTATATCTAAGACAATTATATTATTTAGCTGCCATGATCATAAAATCAAGTATTCTACTCGTGAGTATTGTTATAATGTGACTATTTTTATTATTCTATATGCATTAAAATATTTCATGATTTTTGTTCGAAGTCAGCATTGAACCTTTATATTTTACAAATACTATTATTTAGTTGCTGATAAAACATATGATATGAATATAATGACAATTGACAGAAATCTGTGAAACTATGAATTGGTATAAAAAAAATATTTAAAAAAATTAGATACTTGTTTCTTAGGGAGGATCGATGATAAACTGATGATCACAAATACCGTTGAAATTTTCAACACATTTAATTACCACATATTATGTTAGTTTTTAATGATGGATTGCATCCTTTATGAATATAACCTTTGTTCATGTTTGTTTCAAGAAAAGGGGTAGAATCATGAAATAATGATCCAAAAATCTGAAGTGTTTCAGGCAGCGAGCCAACTTTCGTCTCGAACTTCTGAAGAAAATTTTGTTATTAACCCAAAAAGATTTCATCAATAATTACCGATTGTGATTTTGACTGATGCATTTTTTTGGCCTACTTCCTATTCGAACAGATATTCAAAACACAAAAACTTTCATCGCAGGGCATCGAACTTTCTGTCAGTTCATATTCAGATAGTTTTTTGACGTGTTATTTGGGAAAAATGTCAAAAGCAGTAATGCAAACATAAAACTCAATAGATTTATTCGAATTGTTTAAGCCGCGATATTTATATTAAAATTTTCAGTATTTTATCCCACAGTTTAATACTAAATGATCAATTAATGAATATAAAACAACCGTTACTAAAAAAACTATCGTGATATGTTGCAAAGCGTATCAATTTACAAAAACAACGTCTCGTTCAGCGCTTCTGTTACAGTTTACTCCGGCTGAAAGTTTACTTTAAATGCTGAAACGCCTCTTTCAGCACCCGCCCGTTAATCCTGAAAACGTCTCACTCCACGTACAGCATGTTGAGCGGCCGCCCAACTAATTAATCCCAATCGATCAGCCGCCTACGTGGAGAGGCCTTGTGGGCTCACAGAGCACCGTTACCGTTACAAATTCGTGGCGGTTTCTTGGGCGATCCCCGGCAGTTAGGGCCGATTGATGCGCACCTTGAGCGGCTCTTGTGGCTGAAACAGTGACGTAGATAGAAGTGCAAGTGCAAAAAAAAGATCAGAAAAAAGATTTCAAGAAGCTTATATAACCCAATTCTTCTTTTTTACGAATCTTTGAAAGTTGCTTTTTGAAAAGGTGATCAGTTTCTACGACCAAATCGCATTGTATGTAGATAGATCCATGCCATTATGCTTCATTCGGATATGAGCCAAAACTCTTAAATTCCAAAGCAAAACTAAAACTCTCATAACTAGTCTTGACTCCTTACTCGATTTTTCTACAACAATCCAGAGGAATAAAATGATCTACAAGACCATAGAATTTTTTTCGATTAAGAGTATTTTAATGTAATGGAACAATCTCGAATATTCCACAAAAGACAACTACACACGACAATATGGCAAAAAATTACATTACTTATTAATTATAATACTAATTGCTGAAAATTACATTATAGACGAAAGTCGCCCCATTAACACAACCCATTTACATTGAGTCTCCATTGAGAAAATGACAAGTGTCTTATCCACAGATGAAATTTCTCTTTCAAAATTTGTCGGTATTCTATTGTGTTTTAAAATAATAGTTACAAAACCTACGCCTATGATCAAGCGCTTTGTTTCTAGAAAGGTTAGCGTGAGCTTTTGTGCGAGGTTTACTTGAGTGGCGCTTGTCTGATTGAGTGTTTTCTACCATCAGAGCTTTTGCGTACTCGAAACACAACACGTGAAATAATTATAAGGTTTGATACAGATTTTTTGTGAGCACAAAATAAATTTGTTGATCGTGATATTTTACTAATTCTACGTCATTTATGATTGCACGTTACAACACGAAACTTTGTATAAACTATTTGTATTGTTATGTAATATAACTTTATGATAAACATTTTTAAGGCTTCTTTACTTACCATGGAGGTACTAACTAAGAAGTAAAAGGATATATTTTTGTACTTTAATGAATGTAATTAAATTGTTTTTTTAATTATCAATAAATTGACTAAAACGCGTTAACCAAGAAAATAAATGTTTCTAGAAGACCTCTAAAACAGGAGCGAAATGACTAAAGAATTTAAAAGTTTTGAGTGTGCCAGGTATATTCTGTTTTTTTTTATTATTTTGCATTTTTCAGAAGTTTGGATAAATAACTCAACGCTTCTGACATTTTGAAAATTTAGTCTTTAAAGTCACGTTACAAAAAAAATTTAATATCGAAAAAATATTAAGTATTTCAAGATATACTAAATTATTACTTAGTTTAAAAAGCTAAAAAGTTCATTGAGCTTTTTTTGAGAAAAAAAATAATTTATACTATAACAGTCGTTAAAACACTTTTGAACAATAATAAATTCTTAAGTCATCGGTCTCACTTAATTCTTCCACGATGATAATTACTATACATCATCGGCCGGTGTGAAGCTCTGGACTTTTAAGTACCCAGCCCAGGAAAGAATAATTCTCCCGGTAATAAATGGATCAAGTTTTGTTCCTTATCTTGCGCAGGCTGCTTCCGGAAGCTTCTTCTAACGAACGGAAGACGAGCCACGTTAATTAAATTAATTAACGCGAAGAGAGCTTTTTTCCAGGGCATCAAAGTGTATGAAGACGTGTTGTTATCAAGGCCAAACAAGGTGTGTTTTTTCGTTGTAAAGAAATACTACCTGACCTTTTGATACATTTCATAAAAACATGTTTATGCTTAAATAATATGATGTTAAAATGCAAATGTATTATAAGGTGACGCAAATGTATAATATATTTTTATCGATGTAATCTTCCATGTAGTTAGAGCATATGGAAATTACATGCTGCCGCCATTAGGCTCTGTCAGCTGCTTAAGTCCTCGTTTTATCTCATGTCAGCTCCAAATAATAAAATTAAAAAGCAAAAATAGAAAAAAACAAGTAAAAATTCGTGCTTTTAAATAATTATGGATCAAAATGAAATAGCTAATCATGATACTTGATACTCTACAATCTCTCAATTATTCTCAATGTTAAATTCCGCGAATAATTTAAATGTCGCGTATTGTATTACCGAAGCATAAATAACGCCAAGATTTATATTAACATTTAAACAGAATGAAACTCTAAAGTGTGAATCTTTTCAACGAATCGCGGAGACTGCGCAATTTCGGAATTTACAAGAATTTACAAATTTAATTGATATTTACATAGTGATTATGTTTCGTGGCATTAAGCCCTCTTGACAACAGTCCGGGAATTATTTCCTCAGCTTACGACTTATTGCAATTTCTGCAAATTTTCCTCGCGCAAAGTAACGACTGTGATATCTTTGACTATTAATTTAATGCCAGTATGTTTGTGTCTCATCTTATTTTACATCGCTTTTACGGGAATTTATTGCTAAGATATTCATCACTTCTTTACCTTTTTTTGCTTAATCGTATTTTCTAGATGAAAAAATATCAATATCTCAAAATAATTTCAGCCAAAATTTCAGTCGCAGTTTTATCAGCCAATTTAAATATATATATTTTTAAATTACAGTATATTCTGTCTTGTTTTTTAAATTATTTAATTGCATCAAATCAAATCAGTAGATGTTCGTTGTTTTAATATATTTTATGGGAAAAAATATTTACGTCTGAATATTAATAAAGGTTTTTATAAATAAGTCCTAAGCGTATTATATTTAAAATATAATAATTTAATTTAAAATCACGTCTCGCATACGCAGTCTACGTTACACTTATGAAGGAACAAAGTATCATCATTTTAACACATTAAGGCCCATCGTTACGTGGCCCTCGTCACCTCTCTTCCGAAAGCTCGCTGAATTCCACGTTAATTTTCCATATCACCTTAAAATAAATAGAGACGCGCCGTACGTGACACGCGCGGGGAGTGGATACGTGTTTGTAAGAGAGAGTTTGAGATGGTAGGCGTGTGAGGAAATTTGATACTATCTTAAGAGGTTAAGAACATTTCACTACATAATTAAATATTTATAAAATTAAATGCATTCAAACAAACTGTATTAAAACTCAATATTTTAATATATTTGGCAATTTTTATATGCAAAAACATACATGAAGATACAGACAGATATGTCATCTGTGGATTATATAATTTAAGAATAGCTTAAGCGCTACATGTGGATTGTTGATCCGGAAATATCAAAGCCTACAGCCCGTCATTCACGCATTCATACATTTTAGATGACACTTGCTTTCGACGACTTTTGGTCAACCAAAAATTTAAATAAAAAATAAAAGTATGATTTTACAGATTTTAAATATTTACGTTATCGATAAATAATATTTTTTATTTTACTAATCGTCAGTAAGCAAACAGATTATCACTAAGCTATAGCCGTCAATATTCAAAGATATCAGTTATTTGAATTATGGAAATATGATTCGAATATTCTTTGTCTTGTTTTTTTTATTTTAATGACTCGTTTGTTTAAATTTGGTTTTTAGTTATAATTCACCATTTCAGAGGTTTTCACCTGCACTGAAATGTTCTTCGAGAATAATAAAACTACATAAAACAAGTTTATGTAACGATTCGTAAGCTTAGTAGAGTGTGTCCACCTACTTTGTTTTAGTATTTGGATATGTTATTTCGCGCTGTCATTACATAGTATTTAATGGTTCACATGCCAAACGTTATTGAACTCTGGCAGAGCGTTAAAGGAGGGCATTGCTGAGGCAAAATATGATAAGATATTCATCGTAAATTTGACAATTTGCCGGTGGCGTGCGTAAATCTGTGAGAAAGAAAGAGAGGGCGAGGCGTGAACAGATAAGAAAGGTCGAGAGAGGGATGCTAAATCTCTTTAATTACATAATGTATTCAGAGCTACGCGAAAGCCTTTGACAATGCCTGCTTAAAATGAAGGTTCAAATGATTATCACGTGTATAACAGTTTATTTAAAATATTAATAATATTAACTTGAAGGTTTATTAATTTTGCGAAGAAGAAAATCTACTGAAATCTCACTTTACCTACTCTCAATCTACCGTTTTAAATAACAGAGTTAATGTTTAATTATGCAGGCTGAATTTATTTAAAAAGTTTATTTCATTACTCATGCACAATAGTTTTACAATCTACTTACATCCCATTTACTTAAAGAAAGAACGATTTCACGTCGCCAGGATCGTAATTACGACACGTGGTGGACAGATGAGGAACAGATGAGCGACACAAAGACTTTTTCAGAAGTAAATATATTTTCGATTAACTTGACAAACTTTCGGTCCGGGCGAAGTAAAAAGCTTTCAGGCACCGGACCGATCACAATACGATACTCGTAGCGGTCGAGCGCATAACTGATTTCTCGCCATTGGGCGCCCGTGGTCGGTGACATACAGCGCCGAAATTCATCCAGTGTCGATTAGGAGAACTAATAGGGCACCAATAACAGACAACCATTTACAGATCTATGGGCGCACCGATGACAGGATATAAACAACCAATACAGCGATACATACATGTCCAACGAGCGAACAAAAAGAGAAGAATGATCGCATTCTTCTTCATCCTTTTCCTCTTTTGTCGAAGGTACTGTTCTCCTAGGTCTCTGTGATCTTTGACACGTGTCATCTTCTTCTTCTTTAATGTTATTTTAATTTTTTACTCTTTTTTGTATGTATTGTATAATTATTTATACTCTATGTTACTTATTATTTATACCTTGGAACTGAGGTTCTGTAAAATAAACAGGTAAATAAATAAAAATAAATCGCATATTGCAAGTTGCAAAGGCAATATCAAGCTGATATACGTCAAATTAGTTACGTATATCGACCGAGAAAAGGATTTTTCATATTTCCTACTAAATCTCTACCAGTAAGCTTTTTGATATTATTTATGTAAAGTACTTATTTTAACGTATTATTAACGTCCAAGTAACTTTTTAACTGGTACTTTATTGCTGATATGGAAGCAAACATTTTAGTGACATTATGAAAATAATATTTTATGTAACCTACTGCGATATATTTGAAGTGCATTCTGTAATTTAATGTAAGTAAATGGTTTCAAAAAAAGTTTCAATACACATTTTCAACAAAATTTAATTTAAGAATACATGTTTCAACTTCATTAACAGTGTTTAATAGTACTGAAATAATAGTTTTAAACATTATAACACGTAAATATTCAGTCAAACTATGTTACTAATTCTTTATATTTTATAAATTCAATTATTTCAATTAGACCTGATGATGGCCAGAAGTAACGCCATCGACGTCGCCCACTTCTGGGCAGACAGGATCTGACCCTGTTGTTTCCGACACGATTATATATATATATTGAAACAGACATCAATTTATAAATATTTTATTAAATTTTATTTATACATATTCTGTTATGATAAAATGAAATAAAAATAAAAATTTAACATTTTAAAATAAACAATAAGTAAATTAGAATGTACCTATGCTATAATCTTCATACATATTTTATGAATGAGTGAACTTCAAATACACACAGTTAGTTACATGAAGTCAAAGAGTTATGTTGTATCATTAATTATTTTTAAAAATAAATAGCAATGCACGCGTGGCCTTCTATTGTGTAGTGGGTGATTAAGAAAATTCAAAATAATGATGATGGTGATTACATGACAGAATCACGTATCTGAAAAATTAAAAGTTTATTTTTACAAATAAAATATAGATTAATGATGTTGTAAAATAAAATAAATATTTCAATAAAAAAGGAAAGCATATTTTTATATTAAAACAAACGTAGTACTAGCAAATATTAAAGCTTTTTAGAAGACTTCATCGTATGATTAGATCAGCTAGATGTTTTTTCTCTCCTCCTTTTTTAAGTCAGCACATACAAGAAAATACTGACAGATGGTGATAGTAATTCTTTATTCTCATCTGTGGAATTCTATGACGCTTAACATGGTGCATATGGCTAAACGCTGCACGTGGAGTGTTGGTCCAACGTCATAGACTACAACCCAAGATTCACTCATCATCCTTTATTATTTCATGAATTTACTATGAATGGGTGGTCTTCACTGGACGACTTTCTTCTACCACCAATTTTAATTGATAGGCTGTGACTGGTATTTTACGGTTGAGGAACAAATTGACAACAACCGGGGTTTTTAGAAGTCAAAATTGATTAAAAATCTTTAAATGTATTAAGATTGTATGTGACATCAAATAGATGATCTATGTTTTTGACCAAAAAATAAAAATAAAATTATAATTAATAAAATAATCCGATTATTCTTTCTGTAAAACAAGGTTGTCAAAAATTTTAAATGATATCACTGATCACATAATTAAGACCAATTTCGAAAAATCTATTTGTTATCCGTACGTTTATACAATGATAGTAGACTGCTTATTATATTTTTTGTCTTACGTGACAACAGGCGTCATCGTAGACCCGTAGTTAAAGCTTTCGTAGGCAGTATTTTGTAAGATTTCGGAAATTTTCTTTTTGTGAGAAAAAAATTGACTGCTAAATATTTTAATAAAAATTGGATGCGCGTACAAAATGGCGTGATAAACGGCATGAAAACGATTCGCAAAAGTTTTCTTGTAAAGCCGAAAGTTGAAAAAGAACTCTGTTATGATAGAAATACTGCCGCACTGGAGTGATGATAAATTATTATGGAATATCCAGTATGCACATACTTGCAAAAACCAGAAAATTTATAGAGTTGACCTACATAAGATCAAATTACATATTTGATTTTATTGGAGAGGTTTGTAGATTTTCTAAAAATATTTCGTGATACTCTAATGAAGAAATTGGTGAAACTTTCATTATTACACAAAAGACAAGCATCAAAAAGGTAAGTGAGCTTAAAATAATATTTTATAGAATACAAAGAGCTTTTGATATGAAAGCGATTTTTAAACACAAAGTAAACATATTCTACGCCTTACATAAAGTTGAAAAGTAGCTCAATAAGATTCTACGCTTAAGATATTTCAAAAATTTCAATGAATTCCGATGCGAGGTGTCACGTTTACGATGAGAGATTTGAATATGATATGACACTTTACGTCTCTTTTTATTCTGAAAAGAGACTTGAAAAAGCTACGATTTATTTAGGCTTAACATAAGACTTAATAAGAATTCAATATGTTATCAAATGAATCTTATGTTTCCAATACTCAAATATAGGTTTTTTAAGATGATTGCTTAGATTTGAGGAGATGGTATAATTTTTTGAAATTAGAAGTAAAAAAATAGTTATTTTACCATGATGCTTGACTTATACGAGTATTACCATAATAAATTATTGAAAAAAAGTATGGCATACCTAAAACAAAATATTTTTCTAATCAACTTGCATAAAAATATCTTAAAACTATTTAAAACCTTTTCATACATTTTTAGAGTTTAACTTATGCGTTTTTTTGTAAAGCAATAAAAACCTATTAAATATATTCACTTCCGTTATATAAAATATAATTGTATGGGAGATCAGAGATAATAGAAGAAGTAATTTTATTCAAATTATAAGATTTCTTTAATGTCTTTCTGTCAAGCGTTTTTAATAATACTGGTATTTGAAGGTGTAAATAGTATAAAATGATTAGCCAAATATCTTCGAGACCTGAACCAAGAAATCTTAGGCGACGGTTTAATATAAAAAAATCTACCCCTGACTGATAACACAACATGATCAAAGAAGGAAGAATGCAAAGTAAAAAAAATGTCATTATGAACAACTTTTTCAATGATTGTGTTTTTAGTTTTGTAGCCAGCAAAGTAATTTTCACAAAACGGACGTGTTTTTAATGAACTATGCTAATGACAGTGAGAGTCGCTTATTTTGTAATCAAAAGCACAAGTTATTTGGCTTAGTGCCAAAATAAAAGGCTTTTCGGCTAGTTTAAGTATCTTTCACAATCTGTCCGAAAGCTCGACCGCGGGGTCCCGGAGTTAATTAGGACTAATGGTTATAAATAGTGGGGATCACACCTTCGAACACAGCCTTTGCAGCGGCGGATCAACCATTATTCTACTACGGACAAAACAATTAAGTGCATGCGAGGCATAATTAATAACTCTACAAAGCACTTTAGACAACACTTTTAAAAGTTTTCAAAGCATTGTTACTTAAATTAAATAAAACACAACTTTTGGCAGTCGCACATTTAGTTTTAAAATTATTTCTTTTTTATATTTTATAAATATTCTAATAGATTTTTGAAAAAATTAATAAATAACATTTAAATATTAGTTTTTCAGTAATCTTTGATATATTTTTCCATATGTTTTTGAATATTTATTAACATTACAACAGCTTTATCACTTTAATATGTTACTAGAAAATCATGACAGTTTTATACGTTATTCGTACTGTAGGGGCTTACATTTTAAAAAAATATCACACTTTGTATCTGGTAATTAAGACAATTTTCATTTAATAGTTATTAATCTGTTTAGTTATCTAAGAAGGCAGTTAACTGCAAAGTCCACTTTGTGTTACTTTGGTGCCGTGTGCTGAAAAAACTATTATTTTAAAGTTAATAAATGATCATTTTTATGGTAGTTTGTGATAACTTAATAAGGAAAAATACGAAAACAACTGCTTAATTATCTAGTCAATTAAAAAAATGCTGATTAAGAAATACCCATTTTTTTTCTTATAAGTTTCAGGGCTCTTTGGTGAAATTTTGGAAATCATTGCATGGAATAATTTGCTCACTAAGTTTCGGAAATGTGACGATAATATTAATGGATGAGTTCGGTAATATTTTGTATTATTTTATGGCCACTATGTGATATAGCTAGAGAGTAGATATTGATTAGAATGTGCTGCAGATAAAAATAAAATATATGACTTTGATCTCGTTTTCTTATCGATGCGCTACTGTCGCATTGAATAGCCAGAAAAAGGGATTAATGGTCTACCTTCGCTACCTAACCCTCGAAGTTGCCCATTCAATGGACAGTAGTTATGTTTCAGGACTTATCTTTAATTAAAGTGATAATGTTTCGCCCTTAGAAAGTACCCTGCTTACTTTTCTATGGACTCACGTATCCGCGGTTATTTATTCGCGTACATTGTGACTAGGAGAGGGAGAGCTTTCGAGCTTTTGACTATGGAATAGTTTGTTTTGTGGTCTGTTATTAGGGCAACGGTCAGTGATCATTAATAAAACCTTGAACGATGTATTTATTATGTTGATATTAATTTAATTTTAAAAGAGCATTGCTTTGATAAATACAATTTTTAATATTGTACACATTAAATTCCAACCTGTATTTTATTGATTTATTATTTTGATTCACAATATACGAATCAATACTTGAGAAAAAATGGAAATAAATACATTAAAATAGTATAAATATATTTTTCCTTTGAAATTGAACCAGTGACAAATAATGTCATGGTGGACAATCGACTTATTTAAATTTGAGCCTAGACTCTTGCTATACAAGTATAATTATGATAATATCATTGATTTACATTGAGAATTTAATACTGATAGGTTGTTTATAAATTGTGAATTTTGATTAGTAATAATGTGTCAATATTTTTATGTATTATTTTAATTTTTTTTTTTGTTTTCATAATTAAATAATGTCAACCAAGTTCATAAAATTTTAACCTTTTCATAAATTCGGGACCAGTGTGGGGTTAATAAGCTCATTGTAATAAAGTAAATACTGCCCTGAATGATGCATGCAGAGTCGTCACAGGCTGCCTTAAACCAACACCCATTTCAAAACTATACCCGTTGGCTGGTATCGCACCACCAAACATTAGACGCAAAATCATATGCGCCAAAGAAATGCATAAGGCAATCAAACAACCGTCCCACTGATTGTATAATCAGATACCCCCAACACCCAGACTGAAGTCGCAAAGCAGCTTTCTGAGATCCACCCAACCTCTCACACCCGGCCCTGAAACTGAGAGACTCCAGCTCTGGCAACAAGTCGCATCAGAGGATTTCATTACTCCAAATAAAGGCCTCCCTAGATGAAGACAAGAACCTTGACTGGTGAACCTGGAAATCCCTAAACAGATTAAGAACCAGAGTTGTTAAAACAACGGTAAAACAAACTCGAGCAGTGGGGAATGCTTCAGAAGGGGGAGTCACTATTGTGTGACTGTGGAGAACTGCAGACCGCCTCACACCTAAGATCCTGCTCCATGTACCCTACAAGGTGCAGATCTGAGGACCTTATGCTGGGCAACACACGAGCTATCGATGTTGCCATATACTGGGAAAAAATAATTTGACGTTGCTGACACGAAGAAGAAGAAGATAACAAGGAGAATCATAATACCAAAGCGATTTTATGTTAGCCATTCAAAATAAAATACACAATAAAATACTAAAAATATTCTCAAAGACGAAAAAAGTTTGTAATGAAAAATTCACTGAAAAAATGCTGAAAAAACTCAGTTGCCGTATCAGTGGGTATATAGTATAATGCGTTACTTTTGTGCAATTTATAACTCGCTATCACGATAGAGCTGATGGAGATAAGGTCCAAAGTGCTTTCTCTTTATGACAAAGTGTACTCAAACTCGTGGCTAGAATCAGTGAACAGTGTAAGGCAAAATCACCTTTATGACATTTTTGAATCGTTTATATGAAAAATAATAAAATATAAAAGCAAATTGGAATTTTTTTTTCAACTTTTATGCCTTAAATTATGTTATCAGTTAAATTTACATAAATTAGTACTTTTATATCAAAATTTTGTTAATTTAATGACATGTTTAAGTTTCATAATATTCATGCCACGATATAGTAAAACTGTGTATTTTGGTTTTAAGCTTCACTAATAGGTCCTTAAGTAAGGAGATAATGTGTGTTCTAATAAATAAAATATACAACTTGTAGTTATATATATTTTAATTTACTTTGCATAATAAACACATACATATTTAAATTATATTATTACATTCTTATAATAATAAAATTATAGAATTGAGGATATTATAAGAATAGCATTTGGATGCCCTACAAATACCGTAGTCAAAAACTTGTTCAAACGGTAGTCCAACTACGCTGAACATACAATAGTTAAATAACGAAACTTAAAATCGTAAAATTTTGGAGTGGTGCCCAAGAACCAGCATATTTGATCAAATTCTGATGAATAGCAGAATAACTCTGAATATGTAAGACAAAATCTATGAAATATTGATATATTAGATCATAAATATTTGTGTTGTTATAGTTCATTACAACAATATTTCATTTAACATTAATAAAATAATGTTGAGTAATATTTATTTTCTTTTAACATAAACCTTATAAATAATACATTATATTCATCCTTGTGTAATCAATCAAGTAAATAATCTTAGGCTTATAATAATAAAATGAAATTTATTCTTGAAATAGTAATCTACTGTAGATAAATATCTTTCTAACCGAAACTTACTAACTAAAAAAGTTAGTGCGTTTGATGTAGCGATTTTTTTTTGCTTTCATTTGATTTTAAATCTTAAACAAATAATTTTCAGTGCATTGACACTAGTATTCTGCAAGGTTTCTAGTGCTACGACAGTCCCAGTCACGTTCTACGCCAGGCCTACGATAAAAACTCCAATAATGCAGATGGATGGGCGAGACACGACACGAGGGGTCTACGCCGTAGAGTTTTACTACAAGCGAACTGGAAAACACTGATACTATATAATTTAAATTTTCTAACGATACTTTAAACTATGTAATAAATATATGCAACGTTACTTTCTTGATCAGATATTAGTGAAGTTCAATAGTATATCGTAAATTGTATAGACGAATTTTTTTTGTTGAATATAAATAATGTATAATTGGGTAAATGAGTAGAAATAAGTATTCATTCATTTATAATGTTGTGACTCTTAAACCAAATTAATCCAAGCCTTATCAAAGTTATGCAAATAGTTATCTAAATAAAGCCCCGGAATTTCATACTGAATATTATCAATATTGTGTACTCGGCAAAACAACAAAAATTTTGGCCCAAGACAGTAAAAAAATTGTGGTTAGTTGTGGCGACTATATTCTCCAGAAAAGGATAAGTATAAAAAATATTGTGATGTACAATATTATTGTATGACTTTCTTTCCTTCTACTTGAGAAAGATATCGCACTATTTAAGTCTAAGCACTTCTCTCATATCAGTGCAAAAGTTCTACAAGATATAAAAAATTTCACTCATACTCCCACAAATTGAACACTTGAGATTATTTTTTATTGAAAGTACGTAAGACACAATGTAATTTAAAAATTTACGGTTAGCTTTATTTAAGTTTTTTTTACATTTTTTTATTTGTACGAATATAACTTTGATCTAGTTATATCAGTAAGCAACTAAAAATGTAAAAAATAATTTAGTCGACAAACCTTGCGGGCCTGTAGTCTCGAAATAATGCAACAGGGAAGTGAAAAAAATGAACAGCGTAAATCTCCGAGACTTTTTGAATTGCCATCGTTATTGTTCCATTTAGACATTTCCGTCCGGATGTTTACTAAGAGGAGTGGTGAACCAGTTTTTCAGTTTTAATAATACAAATGAAGAATTTAATAATTGGTTTCAATGTAAACTTAATGGCTATTCCTTAAGCAATTTTCACTAAGAGTGTTTTCAAATGCTTGAAATGATTTTTTTTCTCTAATATTTAACGTAATTAATTTTTTACAAACCAAATTCACGCTTGCGTAGCATTTAAAATAATATAATTTTTGATATTCTTTCAAATATGAAAGCAGAGTCTTAAGCAAATTTCACTATCAATAAAGAATAAAACCCGAATAGTTTGTTAAAAATGTTTTACCAGAGTACCAAAACTGTAAGAAAAATTAAGATTTAATAATTTCGATGTTGAAGATGCACGTTCTGGATAGCCAGTTAAAGCTGATAAAAAACAAAATAAAAAGTATTATTCATGCAATTGAACATATCATTTGAAATATTGCTAAGAGATCATTTGAAACAACTTGTAACTTTCGAAAAACTTCAGGTATATTTTGTAATAAAAATGAAATTACATTGTAAAAACCTAATATATGTAATTATTCTTTCCTGATCTTAAGAAAAAAAAATTATTCTTACGAGATGAAAATTTGTTTTTAACGATAGGTGGAAAAAAATATCGTTAAAAAAGCTAAAATGGTCGTATATAACTGAATTGCTTTCTCTTGCACCCTGGCTATCTCGGAGGGTGAATAATGTGACAAAAAGGACGTTTGTTTCAGGCTAATACCCGCAGTAGTGCAAATGAAAATTGCTTCCAGCTCAGCTATGTCCATCTAGCAACCCATACATCACGCTTAGCAGCCTATTCTATAGCAATAAACCTTAAGCAGATGTAAGCCTTAAGGTCCAATATATAGTCATTGTTTAATAATGAAAATCCCCAAAAATATGAAATACATTAAATGATAAAAACATACAACTAGTTTCTTAGCTTTAGCACCGTTATTTCCTATTTGCTGTAACCCGTTGCTGAAGCATACGGTCATACAAACAGCCTTCTGTCAGCCGCCGTCGTTCTTACCTAATTCCGTATTTACTTAGTCTTCCAGAACCATACATTTATTTTAGTAAAGGCACAGAGAGTGTGTGCTTTCAATTAACATTTTATTCCAGGGAAACTAGTCTTTAACCTATTAAACATCGTTTGATTACAATGAAATATTAAAAAATACTTTGTTTTAAAGAAACACATAGTAAAGACAAATAGTTTGGATTACTGAAAACATTTTTAGTTATTCACTTATAAAAAATACTGGTATTTAGTTTTCTCGTAGTTAAATCGAGAATGATAATTTATAAATAAATTATATGCTTAATATCAACGATATTTTTCTATTATGAGAACATTTTTTTTAAATTGATTTAAATTAGTATTTCTCTATGTACAGTTGAAAAGTTATTTTTAATAATCATCTATTATTCCATTATTTATCTTAAAAAAAAACAATGTATTGCCTTTTAATAGAAACATTACACAAAAACTCCATATTTCTTATTCTTTAACATCCAATATGATTTCAGCATTTAAATAAATTATTTAAATTCGAGTACTGAACCAATTTTTTTTTCTGTATCAGAGAGTTAAAAATAGATATTTTATTTGATAGCAGAGCGATCGTTCCAATTTTGAAAAGGTTTTAAGAGAGAATGATAAAAATGTGTTATTTCAAAGTTGTAAATAAATTTAATCATAAATTACTCAGTCAGAAATAGACGAGAAAAAAAAAGCTACGCGTGCTTCCATTCATTGAAATAAATCAAAAGATGTCATATTTTAGAATATGACTCAATCTTTTTTTTTTTTTAAATACCGAAATAAGAATGTTTTTAAATTTTAAACAATCGTATGGAAAAAAAAAACAAATAGAGGCAGATAAAATAAATGAAACATCGTTTAGGGAAAGAGTTGATGTGCAAGCAGGATGGCCGTATTTATCTCGCCTTTTTCCTTTCATGTAACTTATTTAGGGACTTTTTAAAAAATAAACGATGGAATAAAATAACTAGTACCTGTTAATTTATTAATAAACTGTATGATATATTGTTCAATAAGAAATTAATTTTAACTTTTTTTAATTTAATTTTGATTTCGTAAATGTAAGACGAAGGAATTTAGTCGACGCCTAAACTACCATTCAAAACTGAATAAATATTGAATGGTAGTTAGACATCGAAAAAATGGCACTTTTTTTCATTGAATTCCTTCCATTATTGCTTAATTGATTTTGCTAACGATAGCATGCCAATGTTATTTAACCAATTACGTACACATTAACTTCCGCTTAGAAGTAATTAATTACGAGCACTTGCAAGTTAATTAAAATCGAAAACGATTTTCAGCGCTAATGATGATCGCGTGTAATTATCGAACTTTAATTTATAAACAAAGCTTTCGCTAGTGATGACGCTTTGATGTTTACATAAAACGAAAACATGGTATAATTATTTGGCGTATATATTTTTTAAATTTTTTATGTAAGCACACGAGAATACCGACAGATGGTGATTGTAATTCTGATGTCTCATCTTTGTAACTCTATGACGCTTACCATATTACATATGGCTAAGCGCTGCATGTGAAGTCAAAAACTACAGCGCGAGATTCACGCATCATCCTTATTTTTACAGGAATTAATTATGAATGGGTGGTCTTCACAGGATGACTTTCGTCTACAACCAATACTAATTTTAATTAATAGGCTATGACTGGCATTTTAACGGGTGAGGAAATTCAAAAGGAAAATCCTTTTTGAATTTTATGTTATGAAATTAATTTTATTAAATATTTATTAAATATAAATTTAATGAATAGTTTTTTATTCATTCAATTAGTAAAACAATGATAAAAAAAAACATTAAAAAAAATCTTTTTACTGGATCTCTGTGAAATATAAATTGTGTTTTTTCTCATTCTGTTTTTTTTTTATATTGCTTTAGTTATTTGCTCTCTGTGTTTTTTTTCACTTTTTGTTGCGTTCTACCTTTATATCCACGCCATTATATCATATCATTTATATCAGTTGCGCTGTTTTTTTTGTTGTTTTTTTTCAATTAAAAATATACTGAAAAATACTGCAAGCGTGATTTTCGTTAGATGGCTGTTGCTAAGCAATATTGATAGAACAAAAAACGATACCGTATAATGCTTATTGAATGTTATGGGTTAGGTTATACTACCTCTTTATAACTAAATGGTTTTGGCCTCGGGAGCGTTTGTCTAATCATTCATTCATATTTTTTGATTGCCAAATCACCCAAAATATTCCTTGTACACAACAATTGCCATTTCTACAAATACCCCTACTTTAGCCCAAATATAAAAAATATAGTTTAATAACCATAACTTTTTTTTAAGTTTGACCGGTAAATTAATACAATACATTAAGATCTATGTAATAAATAATATAAGACTAAATGAAGTCAAAATTCGATTCGAAAAAATATGATTCAAAAATAATTTTATAATGTTTTAAAATGTGTTTTTATACTATATCCGCTCCATATTTGGATCATATAGACACCAAAAATTGACGTTTCAGACTTTTCCAAGCTAAGGTTGTCCCATGATTTGTCCCAGAACACCTGTATATTCGGAGTTCGACATGGAAAATTAAATGGTTACCAGTAGCCTCCAGTTCAAGAGCCCGCGAACTTGCATAGGCTGCGTCTGTAGTACCAACTTTTTAGCGTTCAATAATCAGCGTTTTTATAAAGTAGTAATTATGTATTAAAATAATATACATACGAGTGCAAAGGTAATATTTGTTTGTAATAGCTTAAATAAATCGATACAATTGTCAAATTTCAGGCACGTGTTATCGGTTTTATGTATATGTTACAATTGCTTTTAACATTAAATGTACATCGAGCTTTGAATCTTATTCGATAAATTATGAAAACAAACGAGTTATTTACCGCTAAGCTGAGAAAACGGTGTACTGAATTACATTCAAGACGTAACCAGCGGTTTTCAAACGCGTCACTGTTTCTTCGTCAACAAACGACGAGGATGTTGTTCCCGTGCTGTGAATTACTCGGAAAATCTGATGGAGAAGGTTGGAAATATTTAATAATTATATCATTTCTCAGAACCGACATCAAAGTGATCAAATTTTCCACGTAAACATTTCTGATATACAAACGAAACGGGGGCTTTAAACATGTTTTCAACATATTTATGTGAGATTTTTAAAAGGTTATTAAGTTGTTAATTCTGATACTTTTAAGCGATTGAAGATTCAATTCCTTTTTGTTTATTACAACTTATGTAATTTATTTTATATAAAAAATGTTTCTATTTATAATTTAATGCAATTTTACACTGTTGTTAACCGATTTTTAAACGGTTTTTATGCGATTTTCAAGCGATTTTTAAGCAGTTTTCATGCAGTTTTTAAGCGGTTTTCAAGCTGATTTTAAGCGGTTTTAAAGTAGTATATTCGTATGCATACCTTGAATAAAGTTGTACATTTCTAGTAGAACTATATTCACAATAATGATCTAAAGAAAACTACCCGTAAAATGTACTTGGCAGTTAACGGAACATTTTTGAGTCAGCTTGTGTCAACTATATGCTCCATCTTGAGGACAAATATTGAATATATATTTTTTTATATTATAAAGTTGAGATTTGTATTGTATTGCGTTAAGCAAACACTATAGCTGGGAGCATAACCTGTAGCTGCCTTTTCTACAAGCCCCCAGGTCTGCGCCGTCCTGGAAGTTCATCGGGTACTATACAAATAATTTATTTGGTGGAACTAAATTTGCTGGTGAACTACATCAATGATATCGTCAAGATAACGCGTGCAGTTAACGAGGCTAACATTGAATAGACTTACTGAATATATATTTATTTGTGTCACTTCGTATGTTCTAAACAAGTGTGTGAATTGGTAGGTTTTCAAACATTTGTATTTTTATAAAAAATATTATGAAAAAAGAAAATTATTCCTTTTCTGTTTGCATATTTCTTGTAAACCAAATGAACTGTTTTTAAAAAGCAGATTATTTTATTTACTGTATTTCTATAGGTATATTCCTTACTCTTCTTCGTGGTATCAATCCGGTGGATTGATCTCCAAGCAATCATTTTTTGCTGATACATGGGATGTCTTTTAGACCTTTAATGTGGTATTTTTCCCTTTACTTCCACATCCTTATACCGTTGACCATAAAGGTTCATCCGCCTTAGGAGAGCATTTACTCCCTCCAGGACAATAGAGTGCCCTATCCAGCTTGACCTGATGAGGTTAGCTGGGTGTTAACTTATTCCGGCCAACATTCGGTCCCTGTCTATATTGGCCGACTGATGTCGCTCACCCCCCACAACGGGAAGGAGATAGATCAGGATTTTCCTTTCATCGAACCTGTGACCTTAAGGCATTTCGCAGAGTCCTCCAGTACTTGTAGGGCATTCCTTATTATGGTAACAGATATGCCAAAGATACGTTTTACTCACATTTGTAGCATCTTTTCAATGCGACTACATATTGTGAACTAAATAGTTCTGAAAAATTACATATAAATGGATAACAAATAGCTTAAATACCTTCAATATATATGTATATATTTATATATATGTGGCAATTTACGCGAGCGTATTTTACATGACATGAATTAATTATATATAATATATTATAATACTCGTACACAGAAGTGAGAGTAACTAGATTCCTCCCGTAATATCTGTGTGATGGGAAATGTAATTTAGGGTTTGAAACACTTTGACTTCCAAGCCCTTCAATTATAATTTATAGCCTTATTATATTAGACCGTTAAATTCCATCATCCCCTTTGGAGGGGCGTAGAACCGAGGGCTGAAACTTTGAATGTTGGTTCCCGAAGATCGTTCCCTTTCATCCCCAATTCTGGAGACCTCTAAAGTGAGCCAACGAATACCCCTGGAAAATCTTTAGAGGTCTCAAAGAAAAAAAAACACCAATTATTTTTATTATATTTTTATTATTTCTGTCTTAAAAAATAATTATTTTTATTTATATTAAATATTATTATAATTAATCGTTGATAAGGCTGGAAATAAAAAAACATGTAATAATATGTATTAATATGTAACTACAAAAACCTTGAGGCCCCATCACATGTGATCGACTAGCTGTCTCTTCCATAATTTAATATAACACAACAAAGAGGTCACTTTTGTGGATAGTGATATAAGCATGATAAAGCATTTTTTAATGCCGTTAGGAAGACTACTTATATAGACCGCATATAGCGCGGCACTAGGTGCCACCGACCACGGCGCCCGGTGCCCAGTTAGTTGTGTGCCAACCACGAAAAGGTCGTATTATGGCCGGCCCGGCATGTTTTTCCACCCGGGCCGAAAGTTTGTAAAGTTTATAGAATATATATATATATATGCTTCTGAAAAAGTCTGTGTGTTGTTCATCTGCTTCTTATCCTGCCACCACGCAATTCAATAACAAACTTAAAGGCTAGAATGTTAATAGGAAGGATAAATTTATTTTAAGAGTTGTATAAAAGATTTTCAAAACATAGAATTATTATTTTTTATTTAAAATTTATTTATTTCAAGTCACACTTAAAAATAAAATGTCAAACAATGCGTCTGTAAATGTTTTGTCTGAAAATTCACTGTTAAAGCTCGCGAGTATATTTGAATGCTAGCCCTGAGCGAGAGCTTATTTCACGAGAAAAGAGATTCGCTGAAGCTTTTTTCTGGCTTCATATTCCACGCACGGTGATGTCTTCCCGCGTCAGCCGGGGAATAAATCACCCCTGAGAAGGCTTTTGGGGTTTCTTTATAAATGATGAATAGATCACGGTTCACCCATCACATCCGACACTGTGTTTTTTGTACAGGTTATGAGCAAAAAGAAACTCTATTAAAACGGTACTAACGATAAATTTTGTTGTAAAAATAAATATACACTTTTTGTCTCTCTTTGTATGAACTACTTTATAAATATAAAAATTATCTTTATTCCATATCTCTTCTTAAGATGCATACTCGCTTAAAATGATGCCAAAAATCTGTCAGCTTCCATAATCTTCGCTTCATCCCACGTTAACAATCCTTCAAGGAGCTCCGACGTTTATATTCCAAGCACTCTAGTGAAAGAAACTTAGCATATTCCAATAATAAGTTACTTGTATTACTTATAAAGTTTTAATTGAAATTCAATATTTAAAATTTATCAATTTATTTCTTATTTTATTGAAAACGAGCTGTATTTAATTGATTCTGCTGATTATTTAAATTGATATCTGAAATTTGTAAAGTTATTAAATATATATTTGATAGTTATATTTTATTAAATGGCAATTTAAAAATAAATTACGTTTACTGTTGTGAATTTATCTTTAATGTTAGTATTTTTTCATACGGTATTAAAAAAAAAGGAACCGTTTATTTTTTTAATAATAATTGTTGATATTACGAAACATGTGATTTGTTATTTTCTTAATAAGAATTTAAAAAAATATATATTCATAAAATAATATAATGGCAAGTATCCTCAATTTGGGTCAACAGTAATAAATATAAAATAATATAGATTTTTCTGGTTTGTTTTTAAATTAGCTAAGTAAGTATAATGAGCAAGTAACATAATTGTTAACATAATACTGTAAATCTTCGCGTACAAATCTTAATCTATATTTAGAATCCACGCATGTGCTTATTTTGTAATTTTTTGTATATATCCTTTATTTTAAGTAAGCACATACAGGAGAATACCGACAGATGGTGATTGTGATTCTGAAGTCTCATCTGTGGAATCCTATGATGCTTACCATAGTGCATATAGCTAAGTTTTATTTTTTTTAAGTAAACACATACAGGAGAATACCGACAGATGGTGATAGTAATTTTTTGAAGTCTCATCTGTGGAATTCTATGACGCTTACCATGGTGTATATGGCTTAACGCTGCATGTGGAGTGTTGATCCGCCAACGTCATGGACTACAGCCCGAGATTCACGCATCATCCTTTATTATTACAGGAATCTACTATGAATGGGTGGTCTTCACGGGACGAATTTCGTCTACCACCAATTTTAATTGATAGGCTATGACTGACATTTTACGGGTGATGGATCAAATTCACACCAACCGGGGTATTTTAGAGCTCAGAAATCGATTAAAAATCTATTTTTTTTTAATCTCCGTCGGGGATCGAACCCGTGACCTTTGGCTTTGCAAAGCAAACGCTTTGAACATTGAGCTATACCCGCCGAAAAACTATTGTAGATGTGTGAATATTAAAAAAGTTTCGCAATTTTGGAAGGCTCTAAAAGTATCGTAGGCGTTGCAAAGTGAGAGAAAGAAGAGGCTCTAGAGTGGTCGACTTTTCCGGGCGAGGTTTGTCCGGGTCCCGCGGGAGCGATCTTAGAGATGATGGGCTTCTGGAGAGAGGGCGTGGGCCGTGAAAAAACACTCAGGAAACGAGGGCTTCGCTCTCCTGGTGACCGGAAGGGCCCTCTTCCGCGTCGGGGTGATTTCAGGAACGTTTGTTTTGTATCGACGGGCGTCGAGATTTTCGTAATAAATAACCTAATGTTGTACAAAAATATACGCAGTTATAGCGGTAAAAAAACCAAACTTTACTAACTACGAGCGATAATTATTGATGGAATTCCTTCATTACAATTAAACCATTGAATATAATTTTTGGTAAAAATTTCAATACTTAAGTTATGATGACATGTTTTGGATTCGTCAAGAATCCGCACACTATAGAATGTCCTGTATTCAACATTATTTGGTTTTATTAAAACAACTGATGCTGAAATATAGGCAAAAGTACTCGTATTTTGAAAAATGCACATATAATACACGTAATAACGTAGTACATAAGATATAATACACAATAATAACGTAGTACATAAGATATAATACAAATATTAACTACTATTTCAAATATTTTTCTTCTTCGTAGTATCAATCCGGTGGATTGGTTTGCAGCAACAGAATCTTGCATCTCGATATCCATTCCTCTCGGTCATAAATTTTTGATATTATTGTTACCAATCAAAACAAAAACGAATATTATATTAGATACAATTTTGTTTTTATTCTTTTTAAATTATTTTTATTGTTTACGTATTTGTTATGTATTTTTTACGTATTTTATTAGATACGATTTTTCGAGATTTGAAAAAAATATTTCGAGAAATAATGACTTGATTCAACCTTGCCAAAAAAGCAATATGTATTAAGTTTATAAGTTTAAGTAACATATGTAGCTTAACCCACTAATCATTAAATATGCTTAATTTTTATTCTGCTTAATGAGACGGGAAAACTATCTCAGTATCAAAGAATTAGTGAGTTTTTGTATGCATCATTATTTTTTCTCAATTAAATTAATACGATAAATTAACACAAAACATTTCATTTGACTTTTATTTTTGCCTTAAAAATAATATAATTATTTTTTTGTAGAGTAAACAGTAAAATAAAAATAAATAAAGAATATTTAATTTTTATATTTAAAATTATTTTTTCACAGTAATCGTGTGGCCACAGCACTCTCAACACTTGTTGATAATGCCGGCGATAAATCTCCGCGACAGTTGTGTGATGAAGAAATTGTCACGCCAGGGGGACTTTCTTATATTCCTCGCGTCTATTTACTCTCGGGCCACTTCATAATGTAAACTTTGCGAGCGACGAAAGGGCTTTTGTCGTTCAGTCTTTTGGAGACGTGTGCGATTGTAGCCTCGACTTTCCCTCACTGAAATAATAATATAATTGTTTTTTATAATAATAATTGTAACTAAATAGTACCATTTATTTAAAAATATTCATTAAATAAATGAAGAATACTACTACTGCAATAAAAGCGGATAAATCTTGACATGCAAGAATTGCAGTTTAAATAAATTCAATGCGGATGACGTCTACAGGTGACATAATCCTAACATATTTTTTGATACCATTACAGTACTCTATTACTAAGGTTATTTTCAATTTAAGTAACATATACCGGCGGTCATAGCTCAATAGGTAAAGCGTTTGCTTTGCAAGCCAAAGGTCGTGGGTTCGATCCCTGACGGAGATTAAAAAATAATAAAAATATTTTAATCGATTTCTGAGCTCTAAAATACCACGGTTGGTGTGAATTTGATCCATCACCCTTAAAATGTCAGTCATAGCCTATTTATTAAAATTGGTGGTAGACGAAAGTCGTCCCGTGAAGACCACCCATTCATAGTAAATTCCTGTAATAATAAAGGATGATGCGTGAATCTCGGGCTGTAGTCAATGACGTTGGCGGATCAACACTCCATATGCAGCGTTTAGCCATGTACACCATGGTAAGCGTCATATAATTCCACAGATGAGACTTCAATATTATACTCACCATCTGTCGGTATTCTCCTATATGTGCTTACATAAAAAAAAAATTTTTTGGATAGAATGGATTTGAGTCAAAACATTACATGATAAATTACATTTGTTTTCTAGAAACTTCATACACTAAAATTTTAAAATATATTTATATTCGTGTAACAAATATACAAAGATTCGTGGTGAAAGTGAGTAATTTTTCATTTTCTTTTGCAACAATGTATAAAACCACTGGTATAAAAAAATGTTAGAGAAATTCACTATTTGCTTTCTATGAAACTGGTATATTTTTACTTATTTGTCTAACTCATGTTTATATTGTTTCATATTATTCCGTTTACCTTGTGTCATGGATGACAGTTGCACCAACGTGAAATGGAGCAACTGTCATAACAAATAAAATGGCGTATGCAAACACCGTGTATTATTATATAACTTCAAGAAACATTATTAGATGTTTATGTCAGGCGAGCGAACAAAAATAAGAGACAAAATATTCTATATCGAGGTTTTCGGTACTAGTCAGCAAGGGCTATATCATGCTTATGTCAATATCTTTTTTTTTAAAGTAATATTTAATTTAAAACACTGTAGCGCACATCTGTTTTGTCAATTGTACCAATTTCACTATCAATGCCTATCTAATAACCTTGCCTTATATGTAACATATAGTTCGGTAGAACCGCCGTCACAAGAGGTCGCTTGAAGTACTATTGCACCGATCAAGTTGGGAGTCGAGCTGGCTCTATATAAGCAGACGACCATGCGGACCAGATCTCTTCCCTCTCCACTTCGACGCCTCCATAACCTAAGCACTCATCAAGCCGCCAGCGCGAGAAATCACTATGTTACGTGCCGAACCACGAACTTCAAGTCACACTTACCTACTAGTAACATTTCATTATTCAAAAATTCATTTCTAGAACTTGCCAATCAAATAGAATCTCGTTAATCATTCAATTCAATCTATTGTAAATATTCTGTAACTTTTCATCTTTAAAACTGTCGTTATATTAAGCTTACTTACTGACATTAAATTTCTCGTGACAGACTCCTTCTCTGCAATCCACAGATCACAACACTTCAACAACACTCCCACATTCCAACAGTACGTTTTATGTTAAGGTTCATAATTCAAAATAAATTATTGTTTTAAGTTATTGTGTACAAAATAAGGTCCATACAAGAGTATTAAACATACTGAACATTAAAACAACAATTTTTTACTGTTTTTTAGTATAATCTTATATTAATTAGTCACAATTAAAAACCTGCATACCATTTAAATATATAATGTTTAAGAAAATCGCTTAATCAAATATATGCTTTATCATAAAGCTTCGTTCGTTAGATATGAATGTGCCCTAAAAGTATACTTCCAAAATCTAATTAGCCTACGGATTTCTCTTATCTGCATATATAATGTTCTAGAATTAAATTAGAAAAGTAGTAAAACTTCACACATTATGAACAAACTTGCTTTGACAATATTCTTGTAGAGAATGCCTATACTGAATGTATGAAGAGTCTGATTCAGTGGTTATCAACCATTTTTTCATATTAAACTTTTTTTATGCAAACACAGACAGAATCTGTTGATTTCTATGGCGCTTACCATAGTGCATATGGCTAAAAACTGCATGTGGAGTATTGATCCGCCAACGTCAAAGACAGTTGATATTATATTACAGCCCGAGATTCACGCATCATCCTTTATTATTACAGGAATTTACTATGAATGCGCAGTCATCACGGGACTACTTTCGTCTACCAACACGGCGACTATGTTAAAAAAAGGTTTTAGTCTGAACATTCTAAAAATGTACGCATTCATGGAATTTAACATGTTTTATAATGTGAAAAATCACTAGAAAACTTATTTCACGGATAACCCTTGTATGTTCATATGATGCTGCAGCATATGAAAAACTACAGCTTCCTTTTTTTCAAGGAGACAGCAATGTTGATAATGTGCTCGACAATTCTTCGGAGTGAAAGTTTGCTTGCAGTCAAAACGATAGTACTGGCATCTGACAAAAGGTTATGGCAACAATTTATGGCGAACAGAAAATATAAGAAGAATTTAATCAAAAGTTTTTCTATACTTTCTGGAAATTAACACGTCGGAACTTATGAAATAAAAAACAGACGAGTTTGTTAGATTCGTGAATGGAAAAGGTTCTTTTTCAGTTGCCTCTGTTATTGCGCTAATCTCCAAAACGTGTTTTAGAACAAGTGAGTCTGGAATATGATGCAAATATAGTTGCCCAAGTGTGATATGAAAGCACTGTTTCATATCATCATTTCCACAAAAGATTATTTGGAAGGATATATAAGAGGGGAGATGTGATAGTAAAGAGTTATTAAATATTTTACATTTTATGTACAAACTTAAAGAAAAATAAATAAAAGTTAAAAACTTTTAATAATGGTTTGGTCGCTTGGCGAAAACCCTCTCTTGTCCCGTCCTTTTTTTGGAGACCCAGATGGGATCCTGTTACTGGGTGCACACAAAAAACTACTTGTCGGAGAGTGGCTGAAGGCCTTCCCGTGATTCTTGGTGCATCAGTTACATATCAAGACCTCAGTCTAAAGCTGCGTAGTTAGTATACTATAGCAATTCTCGAATCACCCTCTTTGATAACACGTTGTTAATTACGAAATACGTGAGAATGTATAATGAAATGTTAAGGTTGATAAATGGATTCTGCAGGATGGCATCAGTTAGGAGTGATTACTTGCATCTGCACTCTTGCAGACGGACGCGCAGAACGCTCAAAAGCAGCGTAATTTCATTTTTTAGCAACGAAGTTCTGGTATCTGACCGGACTTGATGCCGGCTGTACCACTTCAAAGAGCGGAATCTGAGCAGAGTGATGAAGCGGACAGTTCCACAGAGCGTGAGGTGCAGATAATAATAATGGGTTAATAATATCGCTTTAATTTCAATTGAATAGGAAGGCTTTGCGAAATTATCATTGGGATGCGTGGTGGATGAATGATGAGCAGGTCATCAAACCAAAAAACTGCCTGCCGGTGCGTAGTGACATACACCGCGCCCGAAAACTACATAGCTGCCATATAGGGAATTACTCCAGCGTGACTTTTTGAAACTTTTTAAATCTAAAACATATACTAACATTATTATATGTGCGTGCCAGACGTGCAAAAAAAAAATAAGAGACAAATTATTGCATATAGAGGCTTTTCGGCACCAGCTTGAAAGGCCTATATTGAGTTGATATCCATGCGAATGGGTTTTATCACTCGATTATCAGTGATTCTAATATTTAAGATCAGTGATCTAATATTTAAACAAAGAAGGCTTAAAAAAATAATATTTTTCGTTGAATACAAATACATTAAAATCTTTGCGACGTAAAGCTCGTAAATATTTTTTACATTAATAGCAGCTTCATTTCAATTTTATGGCGATCCAAGTACCCGTCTATTATGATGAAAACTATTCAATTCCCCGAGCTTTGAAAGCATTTTAACTTTTCTACTTTATTACGTATTTAACAACGACCGGAACGTACTTCCGGCGCGGCAATATGGGCGGATATGCTGTATTGAAATCCGTTATAACGACTTTTCGGCAACTGCACTTTCCTCTTTCAGAAAACTTTGCCTTAGCAGCGCATTTAACGGCGCCGAGCAAACGAAAATAGCGCCGTTAGACGTTCTGAGGTTTCGTTTTACCCTTAGATTTGTGATACTTCCGACAAATATATACATAAACGAGTATATATATAGAGTATTATATCATCAGAAGATAAATTAATAATTTGAAGTAACTTTCTGATTACATGTCATTTATATTACCAAAATATAATGATGAGATCTTTTCTTTTAAGTAAACACATACAGGAACATACTGACAGATAGTAACAGTGAGGCAGAAATCACATTTGTCAATTCTATGATGCTTACCATGGAATAAATGCATGTGAAGTGTTGATACTTCAATGTTATAAACTACAGCCCGACATTCACGCATCATCAATTGATTATTTTAAAATATGTATTTGTAAAAATTTAAAAATTATGCATTAAGTCATAATGGGAGTTTATTCAATTATCAATGAATTCTTCTTTTAATCTGATATGTTTGTATAAGATAAAATTACTCAAATCGGAAAACAACTTTTCACTTTAAATGTTACATAGCAGCTTTTAAAAGCCACTTTGATCCTGAATTGATTCCGGGAAAGCTCTTCACTTCACGGAATTTCAAAACGAGATGGAATTATAATAAAATAATACGTCAAATAAATTGTACACTGGAGTTTAATGTTACATAAACCTTTTTGCTGGGCACATTCGTTAAACTTTCAAACTGGGAAAACCGACGATTCAAGAGACGGAGTGAGCCCTTAATTGACTTTGGCGAAATTCCAAAATTAATCGCAGCTGTGTTTTCAGAGCGGGAGTTCGTTTCCAGGGGTGTTGAGCAAACGTGGAAAAAATATAAATTGTTTGTTTCACATTAAGCAATGGAAATGTACTTTAAAATAAAGCTTGTATGTATGGTGCATTCTGTTCTATACCTGGAATATATGGTCACCATAAATTACAGTCACTCAGTTTTTCAATCCGTTTTCATTGTCCATGGCTCGTCACCCCAAATCATATCTGTACTCGAAGGTTAATTTGGAAACATGCGTGGTTTCCGACGTCCTATAGCGCAGAAGCCCGAAGATTCAAAAATACGGCAGCTGTAATTGGACACTTAAACCACGCTCCCGAATTGGAATTTATTTGAAATACACTGCTGAAAAACTCTTAGTTCCTATTAATTTCTTTAAATTGCACAATTATGTATTGACGCAATGTGAAAGTTCAATTGTAAATTTGTCATTCTAAAATTATAAATGAATACATTGAAAGATAGACGGAACAATATTTTTATTTAAGAAGTTGTAGATAACAATATCGATATATTCGGTTTAGGAGTTACAGTAGTGTCATTAATCATTGTCAAGTAGTAACAGTAGTCATTTTCATGCTTAAAGTAAAGTAAGAGTAAAAGTTGATGTCCTATTTTACAGTAACTTTCACCTCCCTGATCGTCTATGTTAAGCTCACGTAGGAACAGCACAACGGAAAACATTTTTTTTAAGTAATTGCTTCAACTACGTGCTTGAAATTACTCGTTCTATACAAATTATTAGAAAAATTAAAATAAAATATATTACTTTCACTTAAAAACGTCTTATTTTGTCAATTACTTACAATCAAATTTGGTTTATTAAGTAAAATATGTTTAATGATCTAGATCTCAGTAATTTATTTATAATACTCAATTTTTTCACTCCTAATATAATTCGTGATTTATAGACAGAACAAAAATCTGATTCTTTACTCGGATTTACTCGTATATGCTAGCGTTAAACAAATAATGCCAGTCAGAAAATTTCTCTTGCATAAAAACATGTTTCATGAATCTTCAAAGCTATTCACATATTTTAAATTGTTTTGTTTAAAGTTTGTGAGCTTGGTAAGAAGTTTTTTTTTCAATTCAAAAATAAACCAAATACAATGTCAACAAAAGAGGATTCAAATGTTACCCTTTTTTATCTTTCAGAGTAATATCCTAAAGCTTAATTATCAGGTCGACATATTAAAATCTTACGATGGTCCTTATGATTTTTCCTAATGATCACTTCACTTCAAAGCGTGACGGATCATGTAAATTCAGTGAAACAATAAGGACTCTTACGGGATGACCGTAAAGTTGTCATGTTATAAAAATCATTCAGGGTTCTTTCCTGAACTTACTTTGCTAGTTTGAGACGCTCGCATTTTAAATTTTACGACCGGCCATGCAACGCTTCACGCACGGTCGGGGACGCAGCACGAATTATCAAGAGTTTATCACTCTAGGGTGGTTGGGAGAGTAAGGTATCAAGTACTTTGTTAACACTTAGAGGTTTCAGTTACAGCAAGATTGAAAATAAATTTATATATATTCAAAGACAAAAAGCTAAAAAGTCAATTAAACGTATTTTATAAAAAAAAAACATGTAACTGACTTTTCTTAAGACTTTTTTTTTGAGCACATTTGATCCAAAACACGGATTATCATTAAAATATAGTTTTTTTAATGAAAACTAAATCTTTTTTTTTTTCAAATTATTTTTTAAATTTAATTTTATTTCCAAATATATATATGTATTTAATTAACATAATCATACTAAGAGCAATATGGCCATCCAATAGACTACAACGTTCAGCCTGACTGTTTGCCCAGACACTGTGTGTAAAGTTTATTTAGAGACTTGGATAATAATAAAAGGTAGTATTAATAATATATTTTTTACACAAAGTGTAAAAGCCTCAATAACAATACCTACATGTGAGAAAAAAAATCATTAAGAACATTTGAATCTACTAAAAAAAAGAAACGATATTTTTTTAATATTATCGTTATTTATTCCGTCTTTTAAAATCAAAATTAAATGAAAAATTCACACAAACATTTTTAATTGAGACGCTATCTCATGCTTGAATATAATATTTTATAAAAATGAATAATTTTCTTTTCATGGTCAAGCTATGCAACCAAAATTTTATTAAGTTTCCTGAGATTTCCCAAACATATCGTTCTATTAGAGTTAAAGGTCCAAAAAAGTACGTCTACGTTAAGGCGCTCGTAGCCTACGGCTGGTGCCTGTCAAACTTTTTAATTGTAGAGCGCAACTTTGTATTGAAGACCGTCCCGAGCTTACAAATAGCGAACTTTCTTTCACAGAATGCTCCGGATCAGTTTCCTACTCCGCTTATCGTATGCAGTTCGTGAGGTTGGACTAAATGTGCAAAAAACTTTATTTGACGTACTGTTTTACCTTCACGTTTAAAGTATTAAAAAGGTAAGACACATTTTAAATAAACAAAACAGTCTCTATGAAACACATATTGATATTGAAATTTATAAGGTTATAGAAACAGGTATGTTTATGTATTCCTTTTTTTGCATTTGTTGACAATTTAAATCCAATTCTTTCAATTATCTTTTACACTATAAAATAATCTTTGATTAAATGAATATAACTTAATGGATTACTTTTTCTGTGTTAGTTTTATGATTTTTTTAATACGCAAGCATCTGCTGGTTTTATTTTCTACGTACTAAGAAAGCATACGTGGCCCATACCTTAAGACAAAATTACGCTTTTTATCTATCATTTTTTGTCTAAAGCAAGCATATTTCCTTATTTTGCCTCCAAAATCCTTTCTTTATCAATTTTATAGAACAAGAGACTGCTTATATAGAATACCTCAACAATTACTAAGCATCTTTACACGAAATCAATTGAAAGCCCAATGTGACTCGCCTTAACCATACAAGCAATTCATGGGAAAGCTTTTGCCCACCTCACACCTTCATCACACCAGAGGACAATTAAGTCTCCTTGATGACGCACTTCTTCAAATAATGATCAGTTAACAACCGATAAGTCCAGTGGGAGTCCTCTCTGAACAATTGTGGCCAGAAGTGCTGAAAAAAAGAACCAATGAAAGATAATATATTCGCATTCATGGGTTTGTGTGAGAGATGGTATGTTGTATAAAATATAATTAGAAGCACAGGTTGTCAATGGGATAACACTGGCTGGAGTAGAAATATTATATTAAGCAGCGAGCAGCATTGATCTATAGAACTCCTGTTAGATAAACTGATGACACAAAAAGTTTACTAAAAAGTAGATGGATACAAAAATCAGAGGACTGAGATTGATACAGATCGATTAGCTTTTATTTAGCATTCATACTAGTGAATGATTATATTCCTGAATACTTCTTCTTCGTAGTATCAATCCGGTGGATTGGTTTGCAGCAACAGAATCTTGCATCTCGATCTCCATTCCTCTCGGTCCTCCGCAACCCTTTTCAGCTCAGCATAAGCGCTACAATTCATGTCCTCGAATACTTGCTGTAAATACTCCCGTCTAGGGCGCCCTCTACAGTTTCTACCCTCAACCATCCCCTCCACAATATCGTGAAGAAGACCATCGTGGCGCATGATGTGACCAATCCATCGGGCTCGCCTCTCTGAGATGGTTCTTATTAAGTGCCTATCTTCCTTGATTATCCTGAGAACCTCATTGTTCGTGACGTGGTCTCTCCAGGAAATTCCAAGAATTCTTCTGTACGACCACATCTCAAAGGCCTCTAGTCTTTTTTTTTATCACTTTCAGATAAGCACCATGTCTCACAGCCGTACATTAAGATGCTCCAAACAAGTGTTTTGGCAAGTTGCTTGCGGAGCCCTAAAGTAATATTCTTTGACTCAAGAATTTTGGCTTTTTTATTGAAAGCTAGCCTTGCTTGATGTATTCGACTGTTGACTTCTCTTTTTGTTCTGCCATCCCAGGTGATCGTACTTCCAAGGTATACAAATTCTTTTGCATCTTTTAGGGGTACTCCTAGCATTGATATGTTAATTTTCTGCTGCTCATTGCGGCTTACTCTCATAACTTTGGTTTTTGTGCTGTTTATCTTCATATTGTAGTTGGAATTAAATATGTTTTCCATGGATGTCAGCGCTTCAGTGAGTTCATCTTCAGTTTCAGCAATCAGAGCAATGTCGTCAGCAAACCTTATCATATTAATCTTTTGGCCATGTATTTTAACCCCCTCTCTATGGCCCATTTTTTCCCTGATGTTATTAATTGCATTTCGTATGTATACGTTGAAGAGTACAGGCGACAGAGAGCATCCTTGTCTCACCCCTTGACGTATTTTTGCTTCCTTTTAGACATTTCCAAGTGATATTATGGCAGCTTCTTCTTTGTAAAGTGAAAATATGAGTCTTCGTTCCTTGTATTTGACTCCAATTTCTTTCATTACATCGAAGAGCTTCTCCCAATCTACTTTATCAAATGCTTTTTCAATGTCCACGAAGGCAATATATGTATCTTGGTCCACCTTTATCCTCTTTTCCAAGATCATACGCAGGGATAAGATTGCTTCTCTGGTTCACATTTTTTTTCTGAATCCAAATTGATCGCTAGTGAGAGTCTTTTCAATTTTTGGTTCAATTCTATTGTAGGATTATGTTGGTCAGTATTTTGGATGCATGGGATAGAATACTGAGTGTTCGGTGTTGTTCACATTTTGTTGTTCCGGGCTTCTTTGGCAGAGTTACAATTAGACACTTTTTGAAGTCTTCTGGCGCTATTCCTGTATTATAAATCATCTGAGTCATTGTGAACAGAGCATCTAGAGTTCCGGTTCCTGTTCCTGAATACTAGTGAATGAAAATACTTTTATATATTTATTGTATAAAATAGATTATTTTGGCCAGTAAAAAAAAAAAGAATTGCACAGGTAACGTTTTTGTACCGTTTTAATCTTTAAACGAATAAACTATTCAGAAGGATAAACAACTTGCAATTTCGTTTAAAGAGTTCCAACACTCGCAGATTTTTTCCAGCTATTCTAAACTACAGTGCCTTTCTCAGACCAACTCCTTCCTAAAAGTCATTATAGTTAAGGGCCCGCTGAAAAAGGTGAACTGTAAATTTACCTTGTCAGGTGAGGCCACTAATACTCCCGACCGTACCTTTCTTAGGAAACGATTTATTTGCTGGTTTTCAGGAGGGCACCTTTAATTGTCACTGAAACGCCCCTGAAAGTTTACTTGTATCTCTTCTGAAAGTGGTTTCTAAGAGAACACTGTCAATAAAATAAAGTGAGAAAGCAACGTTTAATTAACAAGCACTAAAAAGATTCTTATCATTCCCGTACATAAACATTTATTATTATATGTTCATTGAAGAGAACCTTGCCTTGTAATCTCGGTGACTAAGAAATTTGTCAGGTATATGCTATGGTATGCAAAGTGTGTTAGGTTATTGTTATTTAAAAAAAAAACATGTCTAGCTCTAAGCGCTGTGTCATAAAATACGCCAAATATTAATGTTTTTAAAGGTAGTCATAATATATATATTAAAAAAAATCTAAGCTAACCTTAACTATAAGCAATTAGTCATTACTTGACAAATCAAATTATTTTTTGCTTTGCGAATATATACAAAAAAAATTATCACTATGTTAATTTTTCTGGTAAGCTGCCAGCGGGTAAAGCTTCGCGGTGTAAGCGTTTGCTTACGATAATCCCCAAGAGATTTAAAAAATGGTTTTAAATCGTTTTCTAAGCTCTTTCAATACTCCCGGTTCGTAGGAATTTGATTTCTCACCCATAAAACACCAGTCACAGACTATTAGTCAAAAATAGTGGTAAACGAAAATCATCCCGAGAATACCACCTTTTCATAGTGAATTCCTATTATAAATAGATGATGCGTGAAAGTCAGGCTGTAGTCGATATCGCTAACAGATCAATACTCTACATGCTGCGCTTAGCCATATGCACTTGTAGCATTGTAAGCATCACGAAATCTACTTATCTATCAGTTGGTATTCTCTTGTATGTACTTACATAAAAAAAATAAAAAAAATCATTAATTTTGTATGTAGCGTGAAAATCATTACACCGGCAATATAAGCATAGAAAATTAAGATAAATCGCATATCAAATTAAGTAAGTGCTCGTATCATTTCCTATATCATAGCTGAGTTTGTCGCCTAGTAAATTCATTTCTACCTGTGCTTTGTCCCGGAAATGCAATACAAGTGTGTTCAGCTGAATTTCAGGCTCTTGCTCTGAAACCTAAACCACAAAACTATGGAATTGGTCAACGCTTTATTGTACTGTGGTAAATTATAGCCAAAGAGGAATTTGCAAATTGTATTTGCATACCCGGTGAGCATATATGTTCAATTAATCACATTCACATTTCTTTGAAAAGACATCTAGATGGCGCTTTTAGATATATGTGATATTACACATTTTTATACTACGACGAATTTAGCTTGATTTTTCACTAATGATACAAAAAATATATATTTCAATAATCAAAATTACATATTTCCCACAAAATCTAAATTTTCCTAGCTTACAGGCATACAGTCCAGTCAGATCCATGCTATTTTTAATTAAAAAAACAGTAATACATACTTTTGAAGGTGTGTATGAAAAAACTTTAGATGCTAAAAAGAACGCAATGTAGTTTCCGAGTCACATATATACAACTTTATCAGCAGATTTATGAAAATAAGGCGTTTAGATTTACATACATAATTATAATATCAATAGATATTGATATTTTGTTTTAAATTGAAATATTTTTATCGTTTAATTTTTAATAAATAAAATATTTGGAAAAATCTGCGTTGAAAAACTGGCTAATTTTACTGCTGCAAATTGTATTCTGACTTATAAAATTAAAATATCATGACCGTATGGAAAGAAACACAAGCTTAATTTATAATATTATAAAGGGTCCGCCAAATAACTTTTTTTTTTTTGAAAATGTGGCGCAAAACATCGAGTGTAGCTTCGGCTGTGTGTGGCACGTAGCGCCGTCCTGTTGAAACCAAATGTTGCCAATATCCTCCTCTTCAATTTTTAAGAACAAAAATGGCCCGATAACGATCGCCATTGATTGTAACGGCCACTCCTTGCTCATTTTCGAAGAAAAATGGTCTGATTTTTTAAGTAATGTCGCAATATTTCACAGCATTCTTCAAGCGTATACACAACCATATTCGTTCAGCGGAAGAATAAAACTTAATTATCTGTCAAATCAGACATGAGCTAAGTGTTACTATTCACGAAATAAGCACTAGTTGAAAAAAAAACGTTAGATGGCGGACCCTATATATTAAAAAATTAATTTGCTTTTCATAGTTTTCATATTATTGTAATATTTTATTTTCATTATTTTCATTAATTTAATATTAACAAACCACTGTTAATTTGAACTATTTTTTTACTTACATCACAACAAGGCTTTGTATGTGCATCAGTTGTTGAATATTTTAATAGCCAATCGAATATTTTTAAAGTCTCTAAAATAATTTTCCAAGAGACTAACAACAATGAAAATATATTAGACTAGTAAACTAATACTAAATCATCAATATTAGTGAACAAACAAGAAATTTAATCAAAATATAAAGCTCTACGATTTCAATTCACAATATAACCCTCCCAACATATATGTATTGCGATCTTCTTTCGGCCCACCAAAGCAAATAACCCACAATTCCTCGCATGTTTTCCAATATAGGTGTTCTCGGTATTTACTATCTTCGGTTACTGCGTGAACTAATTAAACCCCAGTACGGATCACTTGTCTTTGTGCTGCTTTCACGCACGATTTAGTCTTTCACTTCCTTTACCGATGTTTCCACAATAGGAGGCTGACATATTGTAATCGGCTCATAACATATATATTATCAGCGTGTAGTAACACCGTATTATCAGCATATCGGGTATCACAATAACGGTGTAACTGACGTATTATCTCAGAACAAAGGATTATTTTCAAATACATATCTGTAACCTGAAGGTGATACTTCGGAAGTAACATTCACCTGAAATTGAGTTTACAATGTAAGCTTAACCATTCTTTCAGTGGCATAATGAGTCTTGCTATACAAATAAAGTAAATAGTTAAACCTTGAGCTCTTGCACTTCAAGTAAATATACGAGTGTATTAAAATCAATATACTTTATTTTCATAGCTCTAACTAAAATTGAAATATATTATCACAAAGAATATATAGAGAGAATACCAACAGATTCTCATTTGTGGAATTCTATGACGCTTACCATAGTGCATATGGCTAAGCGCTGCATGTGAAGTGTTGATCCGCCAAAATCATAGACTACAGCCCGCGATTCACGCATCATCCTTATTATAACAGGAATTTACTATGAATGGGTGGTCTTCATGGGACGAGTTTCGTCTACCACCAATTTTAATTACTAGACTATCACTGACATTTTACGGGTGAGGAATCAAATTTTCACCCACTGGGGTACTTCAGAGCTCATAAATCTATTCTTATTTTTTTTTAATCTCCATCTGGGATCGATCCCACGACCTTTGACTTGGAAAACAAACGCTTTGACCATTGAGCTATACCCGCTGGCAAACATAAAGAATAAATAATATATAAGAGTATAAGAGCATATTTACTTACTCGCTAAGTTGTTTTAATACTTTTTGTACCAACTTAAATAAAATTTGCCATAATAATTTAATAGAAACATTTAATACAATTTAATTTTTCAATATGATATTGCTTAAAAGTTCTTTATAGTTTTTGAATATGAGAAATATATAAGTTTTAAAGCAAGCTTGATTATTGCATTTTAATGACTTGAATTAATTCAGAAATATAAATTATGTGTTTTATGTTTTTATATTTTAAAAACTATAACTGTAGTTTAATAATAATTGTAAATTAAAATGAATCAAAATCAACTTAATGTTAGCTACATTTTTATTCACGAAGTGCAACTGGATTTTTTTATTTAAAGATCTACACTTAAATACATTGAAATCTTCTCACACGTTAATCTATAATTTTTTGATTTTCAATTTCAAATGAATAAAAAAATTAACTAAAAAAAAATCTCAGATTCAAAATTAAAGTTTCTTCATAAGTCTCCGGACTTCCGTTATGGATGCTTTCGGGAAATGTATATGTAATTCAAAGTGTAAATTTGTCATTTATGTCAGAGATATGCAGCAATTTGTAATGAATAAATATTTGAAATAACGTTCAAATATCCGTATGGTGAAAAAATATACCAATTGACACAGCAAAAGTTTTGTAATCGAGTGCAAACGATGTCAGTTACTTTTCCACCACTTAGATAATTTTTAACAGCAACAAACTACACTACAAAACAGGAAAGAAGACGGAAGGAGTAAATTTCAAATTAGGCGTGTTACGTATGTTAAATTATCATAATTAACTTTTAATGCTCGGCGTAGCGGATTAGTGTAATCCGTAGAGAGAGAGCTCCACACTGCGCTCTAAACCGTAGACGTATCGCAGAGTTATTATTTAATAGCCGGTCGCTAATAAAGCCTCTACTGGCGGGCAGCCGGGAGCGCATGATTCCGTTTTGTTTTGAAAATGTTGTAGTGGAATTATTATCAATAACACAAAAGACCTTATTGTTAAACTGGATGAACCTAATTTAATTTAAAAAAAATGTATTTTTCTAGTAAGAATACTTTATAATCTTTACAATTAAAAAAAAATATGAAAAACTTTCATTTCATAATTTTAAAAGTTGAGCTTTACACTATAAGACACAATAAGAGTAGTTTTGTTTATTTTTCGTGATGTCTGGCTATGCATCAAAAAATATAATGGTTATAAGTAATAAAGTGACATTTAAAGATGTTAATTTACTAGACAGCTGTATTATCTTCAACATTTCATGCCAAATATATTCAGATGAAATCATGAAAATCTCAGCTTTAGAATAGCACTTTCACTCTTTGTGAATTATAAATAATAAATCTGAATGTAACGATATAAACATATAGCAAATGGTACATATGTTAATTATGTCACAGATTAAAAATTTGAATAAATAGTTAAAAATACGAAAATATTTGTTTTTTTAGGAACTTTTAGGAATTGTACAGGTCCGATGAATTTATCTATTTTTCTCAGAATATCCACATTGTTTCTGTTATTAAGTTTATATTGCTAATTGCTCAATAATTAAGACACAGTTTACGTAGAATTAAAGCAATTAGAACGTTGTAATTTGTACACCTCGCCAAGTGTCTCTCGTCCGGAAGATAGCCGGAAGTGAAGTTTGCGCTTGCGCCGGACCACTGCACATCGCGCGCGGCCACTTTGTTGTTTGTTGGACTCGCAGTTGTTGTCGCGGTGATGAATTTCATGAATTTCAGGATTTCAGGACTAGCTTGCTTGCTTGCGAAGCTGAAGAGGGAGCCTTCAGCGATACGTGTGATGTATGCACAGATAAAGCCGCGTGATATGCTTGGAATGAGTTACTGCAGTTGTCGACAGTGATATTCTAAAATAAGCTGGAACATGGTGGAGTAGACAACATACTCGTTTGAGTATATCGTTAATAAAATAATACACTGACGCTTATTTTAAATTAATTACCGTTATGATATTTTATATAAATTTACACCAATGGTGTTATTTTGACATTTATTTTGACACATTTAGATATTATTGTAACCGACAACTTTACATAAAAAATATTTTTTTATAAAAGTTATATCTGATATTTTTATAATGTTAATTTACCTTTTATTGAAAAATTACTATGTCTGACTAAAGTTAACCATAAGTTAGACTTGTTTTTAAATAAGGATATTTTTCATAATTTGGTAAAGATTTTTTCATTTACTTCATTGGTGTTATAGAATTCCACCGTTAATTAAAAATGATACATTTATTGTGATGTAATAAAATAAAAAAAAATGATAGTTTTTTAGTAAACTCATATAAAAAAATAGCAATATTCTTATGCTGCTTTTTAATGCCCCCAATAAAATTAGACCAAAATGAAAATCTTCTAAATATAATAAAACATAAGCGCGATTGATAAGATTACTTTTCAAATACCAAATAATCATATGAATTTGTTAATTTTTATTAGAATATTATTTTATTATTTCAATATTCTAATCTACTTTTATAGATCATTGACTATATTACAATATTATTATTACTTAAATATACATATACTATACATAAAATTCTTTTTTCAACGCGTCAATCCAAGCACAAAAATAACGGCAGAAGCGGGATGCGAACCGCGGACCTTGGAAACCAACTATGCCCAGGTATTCATACCGCTCGGCGAACTGCGCCATTGCTATGCCTAGACTGACTTGCGTTGAAACTAGTATTTATATCATTGTTATCATCGTACGATAGATGTCGCTATAGTATATATTCAAAGTATGTATATTTTTATTATTATTCTATCAGTCTTCATTTATTCACAAGCTTAATATTATTACTTTCCGGCAGTCTATTTATTTTAGTAAGTACCACTCGGGTCTCGAACCAAACTATAGACTGAATGGATGAGAAACGACTACTTATAGTTCTGACTCGGACTTTATAACCAATCATTTACCTGTGTTACTGATGGATAATTTTACATTCTTGATATTGTCTCAAGGAGACATTATTATATGAATTTTTAAATTTTTATTTCCAAGGTCCGCGGTTCGCATCCCGCTTCTGCCGTTATTTTTGTGCTTGGATTGACGCGTTGAAAAAAGAATTTTATGTATAGTATATGTATATTTAAGTAATAACCAAATAATCAGTTTCGTAAAATACAAAGGTTAACTGTTTAATATTTCATCATACTTTGATTAAATTTTCAAATTGATGTTACATAATTTCAAATACTATTATATCATAATATATATATTTTAATATGTCGTGACCACTATTTTGCCTGTTATATTGATTACCCTCCTAGAAGTCCATTAGCAGGACTCATAACCACGGTTTTAATCACGAAACCGATTCGATTTAACTCCAGTGGTTAGCTAACCAGAAGGTGGATTAATAATAACCAGTTCAACAGAACTGTATGCCTTTATATTACTGCAATTTTGTTATATAATGTAACATGCTCGTATGCAGGTAGTCGAATATTATAAGTAGTTATCAGAAGCGTTAAGCTTGTTTGTAACTGGAACAATATTCAGTGTAATAACAGTTAAGCTTTTTCCGTAACCTATGTTTGCGATTTTAAAATAGATATTTACAGAACTTACATTTCACATTTTCAACGTTTGTAATTGTACAAAAAAACAAACAAAATTGTTACATTAGATTTTTTTATAATTTTACATACTAAAGCAATGATGGAAAGTCGAGTGCTTATTATTTTAGTACGTATTATAAAGAGCCAACCACGCATGGAGTACTCAATTTTTTCTCTTTTACTTTTAAAAAGGTAACACAACTACTTCTAAGTCAAATAGAAAATCAATGTTGATAAAATTAATAACAATCTAATTCTTATCAAAATCATACTATTCAGGTAATTGAGTAAATGATGGAGTATATCATGTTTTAAAAGCAAAAAATGGGTAGACTTGCATTCATAAAGAAAAACTAAAAGGGCTTATAGTAATAAATAAGCATTAAAATGATAGAAAAATGCCAAATTTAGATAGAAATGGACTGAAATTTATTTTAAACTTCATTTAATTTGCCATACGACAACATAAACTAGAGTAACTTCTTTTCGACAGACTAAGTTTGGTACATATGAGAACAATTATAAATTTATAAACAAGCCAAAACATTTAGACGTTAAAATGTTTCCGGTAGACAAAGTGTATAATCAAATACGATTAATAAAATTACACTCCTGAATTCCCACATTTACACACAAACCCATGAAAATTCATGTTTTTTTTTTAAAACAATTTTATAATTTCAATTATACGAGTATTTCAGCAAAGGATTTGATATTGTATATAAAGAATTTAATCATAACTATTGAAACGGTTTTCTTACTATCAGAAAGAATATGATTGATTTTCTCAAACAGCAAACTTATATATTAAATTAAAATACATCACTTTTATAATATATTTGCTAAGCTCGCTATTTCATTTCCCAGTGGGCTTTGATAAATTTCAGGAATTAATTTCTTGGCGCGATTTTTCTGCGCCGTATAGCGGTCTTGTGTTATTATGAAAAATGCGAAACGTCCTGAAAATGAGGGTACTCTTATAACGAATGGTTCTAATTTAACGGATGTCACTTTGCTAAGTAGTGACAATTATTTTATATGTACATTTAACATTTATAAAAATATATATAATAATCGTGATTTGTTATTTCCAGGCAAATGCACGGTTTCATTTTTACAAAACTGTTTACATCACCTATGATGAAAAAGGGTACTCACATTTAATTTGTGGATTTTTGAAAACTGTTTGAATGATCAGGAACTTACCTGTAAAAAAAAAAAAAAAACACATGAGTTTTGCGTGTTATAATAAAAAAAAAAAAAAATTATGTGCAGGATTTTGAATTGTTTATTTAAATAATTATTAAATAATAAAAATGCAGGGGTTAAAATTGATTATTTTCTTAGAGTTAAAATACATATTGCTCACGAAATAAATTTTCGATGAAAATAGCTGAAGTAATTTAATTTTTATTTAAAAATACAATTTTCATATTAAAATTAGTTCATATATTGAATAATTACAATTTTATTTATTTAAAGTTTTTTAAATGAATGGTGTTTTTTATTTTACTTTTTTATCAAAATACTTCCATAATCTAATATAATTTCATCATAAAAATCGAAATAAATTGTATAATAAATAATGAAAAGCTTCAATTTAATTTTAATAAAAAACTAAATAATTATAATAAAAACAATGATTTTTATTTTCTTATTTAACCAATGATTTACTTAACGGCTAATAATTTATAAACTATTGACTATAGTCAAGAAAAAAATGTATTAATCATAATTTCAATGTTAGCTTCAAGTAACAAACAGCTTGAATCTATTTTTAATAATAAGAAGTATTTTAACTTAAATATAAGCCGAGATTCTAGTAAATATATTTATTAAATCTGGGATCAAAATTAATATCCTTAGATATAATCTATAGGTAATAAACTATAATAAATTATAGTTTGTTATTTATATAATAATTATGTAGTAATTATAAAGTAAAGAATCATAAAGTGAAATAAGTCTTCCGAGACATTTTAACAAGTTTAATTTTTTGTTTTAAATCACTGGTTTAATTTCTATTTTTTTAAATGGTAGCAAAATTTGATAATATCAGTAGCAAAGTACCGGTTAGTTGCCAGGCTTCCCTGCGAACGCTCGTCTGAAAAATAAAGTATAACGGGGCCCTATTGTCAGCTGGAACCAATTCCCTAACGGTAACTTTATAACTAGCTCTACTTTCAAAGGACCGATCGTAATTTAAATCGCATTGTGTATCATTCGCGGCTTAAAATGAGTTAGTATTTATACTTGTATTTTTTTTGTACTAATGTTGAAGTGTGTGCGAGTGTTGTGGTCGGATTTGTGAGAAGGGTATTGTTATGCGTAGATCTGAGCAGACGGGAGTGTACGAACATTCCGAATATAGTGTCCGCCACACATTTAAATATAATTAATTTTAAATTGTGGTCTAACAGAAACCAACTTGAGTGGAGATATTGACATATTTAGTGTTATATTGTTTCAGATTCAGTGCTAGTGTTGATAGATGTTGACGAAATGTTGGACGTTTGATTTTGTAACAATAATGCCGTGTTATTTGCGTGTCAACCATGATATACTTATGACATGGTTTTTGTTGTTACAAGTCCAACTATTTGCGTTGAGTATCCCGACACTTGTTCTGAGTGTGAGGTCATTGACATTTAATGTGTCAATACATTTACAACGCCACACTTATATGTAAGTACTTCAATAATGAATTAAAATGTAAAATATTTTGTAATGTTATGGAAGGAAACAAATAAAGTTGAATGTTAAATATGTTACCTTTCTTTATCTTTTCCCATATCTGTTACCTATTTGGGACATATGTTGTCCACAAATTGCAGCTAGATTGCCATTATATTGACATTTACGAGTAACTGAATATTTATTTAAACAAATTCGAGTACTAACTATATCATGATAATACTTAAAATTCTTTATAATACAAAGTTTCGATCTCTGACGAAGGTTGTACTATTATTAATTGATTTTAATGCTCTGTACATATCTTAGTTGGTGGGAATTTGATCTCTAACCCATCTCTTTTAATCAAAATTAGTGGTCAACGAAAGTCCTTTCGTGAATACAACCCATTATTAGTGAATCCATGTAAAAATGGATGATGTCTATGGCGTTGTTGGGTTGACACTCCAATGCAGTGCTACACCACACTTTAAAAAAATGTGTTTTAGAATGCACATAAAAGTTTACTCTATAAAAATCTAAGTTAGCCAATTACATGCACAGCGAATAAATATATAATTTTTTCTAATGTATTTTTAACATACAAAACTCTTTTATGATAATTCGAGTCTCTTCCAGTAATTAGATATAAAAAGTATGTTTCACATATCACTCATTATGATCGATTTCTTATACCGAAAAAGTTAATGTGATATCAAAGTTTTCCGATACATAATTAGAAGCCTAATTATTCTCCCGGGCTTTCTTCAAGTGTGCGCAGAAAATTGGGAAGCTCTGGTTGCTCGCAGATTACAGCGCCTAGCACTTAGTACACCGATGCCTGCGAACAAACTAATCTAGTTACGCAAGTACTCTTACATATAAATTATATTAAGCTTATTAGGAACGGAATTACTTACATGCATTCACATTAAGGAGTATTATATACCTGCAATTGATAATTTTATAAATGTGAACTAAATATATATTTTTTTAAATGTAAGTATAATTTTCTTCTGATTTATATTATATAAGTATTATAAATCAGCTATCAAAACCTTGTAAACTGTTTCAAAGACTACCAAGTATTCAATGTTAAATGATAACCGTATATATAAAGTATTAGAAAAAAATATAAATTATACTTATATGATACACCTTATTATATGGTCTTCTTCACGATATTGTGGAGGGGATGGTAGAGGGTAGAAACTGTAGAAGGCGCCTTAGACGGGAGTATTTGCAGCAAGTATTCGAGGACATGAATTGTAGCGCTTATGCTGAGCTGAAAAGGGTTGCGGAGGACCGAGAGGATTGGAGATCAAGATGCAAGATTCTGTAGCTGCAAGCCAATCCACCGGATTGATACTACGAAGAAGAAGATACACCTTATATATCTCGTATATGTAGCGAACTTATGTTTAATTAACTATACAAATTTATGTATCAAAATCAATGTATTAATGTTTGACTTGTATGTCCTGACATCCTTCCGTCTTTACAAAAATGAAAAGTCGCGGGTCCGTCACGTGGCTGTGTGGAGGAAGGATCCAGGAGCAGATTACTAAGCAAAAGAACTCGTTTTTGAAGCACAATCCGCATTTATTTTTAATTGAGTCTTAATTTCCTTATCCGACCGGTATGGCGTTTCGCCATACCGGTCAAAAGTTAACTGAAAACTGCGGAACACTGTGACGAACCAATGGTCCCGGCAAAAAAGAAAATTAAATATGACAGTTGCACCAACATGAAATGGAGCAACTGTCATAACAATTAAAATGGCATATGCAAATTCCGTATTATATTATATAATTAAAACTAACATTGTTAGATGTGCATGTCAGGCGAACGAACAAAAATAAGAGACAAAAGATCGTTTTTCGAGGCTTTACGACGTCAGCTATATTAAGCTGATATCAGTCCCATAGAACCGTCTTCGCAACTCTCATCAGCACATAGCCATCCACTGGATCCACTCTCTGTGTTATAGCAACTTCGATAGTACATAATTTCGCTAACAATTCTTAATTCAAAATTGTGTTTATATAAATTTTACTTGTTTACCTGTAATTAAATACTCAGTGACATTATACAATGTATTGTTAATTCTGTTTTTATGTTCGGAATGTTTGTGTCCCGTCTGATAATTTCCTACCACGCACAACGATTCCCTTCTCACAAATCCGATCACACCACACACGTCCCACATTCTGATATAATAATATTTTATTTTTATTTACGTTATTTCCAATAATATATATATACAATATACAAAATTAATTACTAAGCCACTTATATACATGTATTTATATGTGACCATTTGTATTCTTGAGGGCTGTTTTTTAATAAAATAAATTATTATTTTCAAAAAAAAAATTAAAAGTTTTACAAGTAGCTCAATAGTAATAAAGTAGACATAAAAAATGACCAGTTTAGTGAATTTGAATTATTACAACCATGAAATACATATTTAAATTAATAAATTCCATTCCGTTTTTATTCATCAGATTCTATCCAATCAATAGAGATTTGAATCAGGAACACTTATTTCCACTTAGAGTTGATTAAAACAGGAGTAGAGTTGCTGTACAAAATAAGTGGTTTAAGTTATTAAATTTTGCAATTGTTTTCTCCTTCAAATATGGCAGGCTATGTTTTCGGAATTCCCTTTTTTAAAAACAAAATATTTTTAAATGCATTATATAATATTATATCACGTTAAGTATATCTCATTGTATTAAATGCTTTTGATTTGTAATACATCTTTGGTTTGGACCTAAAATGAAATGATATTAACAGTTTGGTTAAGAAAGATAGTTGTAACTTTATTTTGTAGTTAAAAAGCTGATATCTATAAAAATATATATTTAAATACAATATATATAAATATTAAAGAATTTTGTTTTGCCAATGTACTGAAAAATTCAATAAATTTTCATGATATTATTCACACTCCAGTCAAATTGAAAAAAATTAATACTTAGCTAACAGTTAGTATCAATCAAAAAATAAAACGGCATCACTCTGCAATAAATAAAATTAAACCAATTGATTGATTATTTCCAAAAATTGATAAATCTCAGCATGAAATTCGCGACAGACGATATTTGGCAGACTAATAGGGCTCTATCCAAGCACCTACCTGCTTATGAAATATTACGAGGGCGACGTTCAAGTATAAAAACTGCCGTCTCAAAAAAATGACGGTTGGTTTGACTGCCAATTTTCATCCTTTTTAAAGTGATTCTTTATCAGCTTCTGTTTTTCCAATCTGCTTCAAAAATATGATATATACGGTTGGTTTTGTTAATCATTTAACCAATTTTTATTTTTTAATGCCTTTTAAATAATTGAAAAAAAATAGATAAGAAAAAAAGGAATTCTTTTTACATACAACCTGTTTATTTTCATTTGATTAACAATAACATTCAAATATTAGGATACACCCACTACACATCCTTTTAGCGATTGAGTTGAGCGTTATAGAGTTAGTGATGCCCCAAAAATATCTACAAGATTTCGTCTGTGTGTGTTTATATATAAATATATATAAATACAGAATTCTGGCATATATTATTGTTGATTCAATCATTTGTACAATTTCTATTGGACAAGTATTATGGTGAATAGTTTCTTAGGTTTTCTCGGCCAAATTTGAATTGTCAAAAAATGGCGATAAACCCAAAAGCCACAATATATAATGGCGAAATTTATGGAAAGACCATAATCCCTTTAAATATTTTTGAGAATGCAAGTCGATATTTTTCTCTCTTTCTTTCATTCTGTGGATTTAAAAGTCTTCTACACTTGTGAGTAAGTTTTAAGAATAAATAAAAGTTATATTAGAAAGAAAAGAGTATACATTTTTTCATACATAAATAACATAATCATTATGAAATTTGTGTGTAAACTTGATTCTACGTGTTTCGATATTTATTTATTCTCTAAACAATACCTTAACTCTATATTGAATTTTGACTTTATAGGTAAGCAAGGTACAAGTTCTTACAGTATTAGTTATCACGTTAGTACATATACTTAATATTCACAAAATATATGAGTATATTTATGTAGATTATATTGACCATGATTTGTTTACAAGCGGCAGACTCAGTCAGGTATAGGCTTTTAGTAATCCAATCCAGTTTCACTATGTTCCACCACACGAGTTTCCATTGAAGATTAAAGTGACGGTTGAATATATTAAACGCATACGTTTGGTAAAATCTTTCTAACGTTGAAGTTTTTACAAGAGTAATTCAACTCAGCTTTTTAACAAGTTTTTTTAAAACACTCGTGAAAACAACAGGTGTTTTTGGTTATTTTAAGAATTCATATATATTCTTTGACGCTTATCATTTTACTTAGGGTGCTTAGGTGTATAGCATCATCATGACACGTTAAAACATAATAAAACATATAATTTAAGCAACCTCTAAATATGTGTACTTTAATGATAATTTTTAATAGTTTTCTGTAGTATGTTTTTACCCCTTGCATTTAACCGAACCCTTATAGACAAAATGGTCTAGGCCCAGAGAACTTCGGGATAATCACCGGATTTCCTTAAAAACCCGATTAAGGTTATCGGGCACCATATAACAAGTGGATCTTCAGGTACAGATATGTCCTAGAACAAAAAATGGAAAGTGGCAGTTGAAAGAATTAAGTGGCCATATCCGTTCCATGTATGGAACGGAAAAAAATACAATAAATTTTCTAGTATTATACTTTTTCTTTTGAGTTGAATTTAAAAAGATGATGTTTTTTTTTAAAATATCGTTTGTTTTTCAGAATCCGTTTCATGTTTACACTTACTTCCTTTTATAATTATTGATATTTTTTAATTTCATGGCGAAATTCTTTTGAAAATGACTGAATTTATTTGAATCTACAATCAATACAAAACTATTTACCTTGAATAAGGTATGGAGACGATAAATTTAACCCTCTCTGTGCCATGTGGGGTCGTAGTGTACGCTCCGGTGACGACCCCTATGGAATCGGCCGGGGGCGCGAAGGGTTAAGCAGGGGTCACCGCCCGTTAATGGAATCGGGAGTCATCGCAAAATCGACGCTAAGACCCGGGGTCAATGTGACCCCAGTTGAGTTTGGTCCCCAGAGGGTTAACGTATTGGATATAAATTTATATCGACGTATTACTATATAAGATAGTGAGTAAATCTAGGTTGATTTTTGTATACAGTTATTATGAAACGACGAAAAATTGTTAAATGGAATGGAAAAATATTATACGAATGAAAGAGGAAGACGAATATAAAAGGAAGATGAAAAATTAAAAGCCGATAGTGAATAGGTCTTGAAAATTATGAATATTTTGTCGAAGAGAATTATTTTTTTTATAGTGAATTTGTCAAATGAATAATTTACGAAAATCATAAATCTTAATCAAATAATTTAATTGTTGAAAATTACAAATGAAAAATAATTTTAGATATTATAAATTTTTTAATCGCTATTAAATGTAATATATTATTTAATTAAAAATAATTTTCTACAATGTAATTTGATTTAATTTAATATATTCGTATTATTTAGATTTATTTTTCGTTAACAATATTAATTTGATACATCAATATGCCATTTTGCCATGAAAAACATTCTAAGAAAAAGCACATAATTGAAATATTAATATAAATATAAAATTTAATCCTCACTATATTTTTTCAATTTCTTGTATTCAGGTATTAAATTGATTTTGTTGGTATTTAAAATAAGCGTTTTAACATTTTATTTTTGTTTTAACAATAAGTTAAAAACATGTTTAATGAAACCTTATATTTAATAAATACTTAAAAAACTACTTGTCGTTTTTCACTTAATATTTCTGTCCTTAACTAGTTTTCATTGAAATTTCAAAATAATGGAACTTAACTTCACAAACATGATAATATAAGGCTTTGTAGAAATGTGGAAAAAAAACAAATATTTTTTTAAAAATTTAAAAATCTAAATAAAAATAACTCAACAAAACAGATTTCAAGATAAGGTAAAATAACATATCAATTTTAATTACAGCAATCAAAAGCAAATTAAGATGCTTAGAAAATATATTTTTAGTTTAAGTCAATTTTTAAAATATATTGGATATGTATTACTGACAATATTGAACATAAAATAAATACCTAAATAACAATAATATTATTATAAAAGTACCAACATACAATTTAAGTTTTTTTTTAAGCTTTGTAAGACCTGTGCCTTGTGGGATTTAATTATTTATCTTTTCATGTACAAGGATCTTGTCCAATCTTGTTCAGTATATTATTTTTAAATTATAAAATACGTTAAATTGAAACTGTTCAAACAAAAAAGTAAAAAATAATCGCGCGCACAAAACAAACTCTTCCCAAAATATCCGTGCACCATCATTTTTTAGTGACGATACATTTAACGCAGCAAAATTTCATCAGAGGCCCTGAAAAAAATCCATAGGCCGTCTGGTTTACGATTATTTTTTAACGGATCAACATTTATTTTTCATAAATACGGTTTTTTTTCGAGGACCGAATTTTAGCGCGAGAGTGTATTTCTGCGAGCTTAAAATTTACTATACAATAAAGTACGGAAAACATTTTTAGCGTTGGATTAATCACCCTTATAATAAAATGTTGCATACCGAGCATATAACTTTACAAAGTCTACCAGTTTTTTATGTCTAGAAGTCACACATTACAAAAATAAAGGGATAATTAAAAAAAAAAAACCACCTTCCTTATCATCACCACTTAAATGAATATGTCTTTTTGAAATGAATCAGACTTCTCAACTTCATCACATTGGATGCTGATATATTCCACGCAAGGGAGGCCCAGCTCAGACAAGAACTCTACAAATTTTTTAGGAAGAGTAATTTGAGCATTGGGATTTTCCGTTGATTGAATTTATGAGTTTTTTTGGTCGTTTTTAATCATATATAATATTTAAATATCGTTTCTTATTTATGTCAGTATCGTTTTTTTAAATATAACTGAAAAAAGAAATTAAGTGACTGAAAATTATCTGCACAATAATGTTGAGTCAGAAAATAGTGAAGGTGTTCAGTGTTTCAGTCCAACAAAATGGTTAGTAATATGTGTTGTCGGAACATCAGCTTCCTGTTTGAAATGTATAACACCACCATTAATCGCACCGTGTTTGTTCATTAGATATTAATCTGCTGTAAATAACGAAAACTATTTTCAAGTTGTCCGGTATATCAACTTTGTTATGAGGGACCAACGTATATTTAAAATATTATGATAACGTAACAGTACAACAATTTTCAAACAAAATTAAAATTATCATAAAGTTCTATGAGTTTTGACATATTCAATTGAAAGAAGGGTCATAGAACAGCAAAATAGGTATCATTTTTTTTATTTAGGTCATTATCTCATTTTTTCAAATTTTGATCCCAAATAAAGCATTTTTATTTTTACCTCATTTGTCTAATATGGCAAAAAAAATCTTATCCTCCTAGAGACTCGTTTTTGTATTATTGAAACATTTGCTTTAAAATAGATGTCACTTTGCTGTAAATTAAAAGTATGATTTTTCACATTATTAATATTCTATTGACACAAAACTCACTTTATTTTTTATTTATATTATTACTATTTACTTTGATATATTATTAAATATTTAATTATCAAATCAATTTTCAAACGAAAAATTAATATATATTTATTTAACATGGATCATGTTGAGCATATTTGAAGGACATAATAATCATCCCATAAATCATAATATATATTAAAGTAATTGGAAAAATAGTATATCTTACTTTATGTCGTATTGTGCAATCTTATTTAAATAAAAATATTTTATGCTATTACATACTATTATAACAGTAATTATGTTCATCTTCTGCAGTAATTAAAGTGCAAATCCAATTTCATATTAATTGGAAAGTTTTAGGGGTGTGTTTTTGAAAACAATAATTTAACTTCGACCCTCTACGCCACGCTAATAAGAGGGCTTCTGTCCCTAAGGTGTCAACGCAGGAGGCTCCAACTTGGTCCTGATTCTACCCCGGAAACCGACTTAAATTTCATCGACTACCTGCTTCGCGAATCGATCAGTCGTGCCATCACTTGGGGAACTCTTGGCGCAAATTCACTTCACACTTAACGAAGACAACTCGCTCAATAGATTGTTCGATCTTAGAGATGCGGTGCTACGCCTAGTACTTAATGCCAATCTGAAGTGATTGAACATTTAAAAAAAAAAAGTAAAATACACCAAAAAATAATTAAATAAAAAGGGAAAAGATGAGGCTTACAGCTGTTTTGAGATTGTAATAGAAAATAATTTATTTTATGCTACGAGATTTGAGAATACTCGTACACAATATTTTAAGCATTTTTTTTTTTATATATGTATTACAAAATACTCTCTTGTCATGTAAAATTCGTACGATATAAGATTAAGCTATTATTTTTTTATTTTAATGGGAAGTTATTGATAACATTTATTCGTCACATTTTTTTTTATAAAAAAACATAAATATGAAATAATTAAATGATACTTAGAAGATATAAGAGATTTTCGCCTATTCATCCGATTACCTTAAAATGCTGATTTTTAAACATTAAAATAAGCTTATAAAACCATAGCTTTCTTTCCTTAAGCTTCTTATCTAGGGAATGTCGGAAATTCTATATTTTTTTCTTGTTGTAATTTCGTGAAAAGAGATGACTTTTGAATGAAAATAGGATAGTGGTAGTTAACATTACTGCGTAACGGCAATACGTGGTGACGTCTAACAGAATTGATGAAAAACATAACCATATATATTAAATTATGAATGGTGCATTTCTAATTCATTCCACACGCTCAGACAAAACCAATTAAATATAGTAGATTACATTTTGTTCGTTTGTCTACTAATTTTAAACATTTCGAAAACATGTCCAATAATTACTGAAGGAGTCCTGTAAAGTCCACTTGCTCGATTGTTGTAGTACTTATCCCATTATTCTCACGGCACCGAGCTTTTGCAAGAGCACCTGAGTGTTCAGGGCTCCCACCTTTAGACACACCGATAAAGAGAGAGGGGATAGAGAAAATTGTAAACTATACCCTTAACAAGTAACATGGTTTTTCGTAACGTTACTAATTTGGAAGCAGCAAGTTAGTAAATTTATAGTGGAGCAAATTTTTTTGGATCAGATAAAAACTGAAACTCTATCAATTGCATTCGTCATAGTTAATTCGCATACGTTGTAAAAAGTTATTAAAAAACCGAAAGGTGTATTTTATTTATAAATCTGTATAAGAATCTTGTTGCTGAAATACTGATACTTGTAAATTTGTCTGCCGTAGACTTAAAAATAAAAATTGTGACAGTATAATGTCGTCCCGTTAAAACGACTAATACATATACCTTTAAGAAACTATGTTAAATAATCAATCTCGCATAAACTGTTCCCCGATTTATTATTTTCCTCGATATCTATCGTCTAAATAATTTATTGCCTTCTTAAATATTAACCTGATTAAGCGATATATAATAAAGGAGACAAATTAAAATATTTGTAAAGATATTTTATCATTATTTTACACGTATTTGAAGGATTCTCGCTCTTTTTTTTTCTCGCACTTCGAAATAACGAGATTTTACTGTACAATGAATATAACTCAACAATCGTTCTTAATATATTTAATGTACGTACGTATTTATATTTTTGGATATATTTTCTAAGGATACTATGGTTATTAAACGTTCACCATAACGATTGTTTCTTTTTTAAGGGTTAGTTAACCGCTGGTTTCCTTGGCTTCTCCCCGGAGACTAAGAGATTGGAAAAGGCGGGGGCGGCCGTGAATTAGTTAGCGAAGGAGTTTAAATTCAATTGGCGGTCTACGTACACTTATTCCAGGAGATGAACGGAAATTTGTTGTTGGAATCCAATTGCGCGAAGGGGAGTTACTTATGCATTCAAAACTGAGACTGTTAAGGCACACATACTCCAGCGAGTGGATGTGAGGATGTTAGAGAAAACAGTTTAAGTGATAATTCGATATAAAAACAGATTTACTGTCGACTCAATACAATATTCCGTGTATTCAAATTACATTTTTGTTTTTAGTTAATTTAAAAATATGCATTGCGGTATTGATTGACCTTTTTGTTGTTATATAATAGAATATGAACAATATAAAACTGGATAATTTTGACGGCAAACTATTTTATTTGTATCTAAACACATACAGGAGAATCTAAATTTTACATTACTGTTTATTCATTACAATTCAGTTTCTTAAAATATAGTTAATACTCTAAATGATATAAACTCTATATTTTAAATTTAATGCGACTTTTTATAAAAGATAATTATTATAATAATTAAGGTATGTTGATATTGAAATTATAAAAACAGTGGGTTAATCACGTGTCTGCAGTTGTTCTACTAAGAACACAAAAATTGCATATTTATATAGACCCAACCCTCGTCATTCTTTGTGAGACCTTTGCTTACAGAATGTATTTATTGTTACATTCACAATAGAGAGATGATTCGGCACAAGGGTATGTTACTAAAGACTTTTTATGTAAGCACATACAGGAGAATACCGAAAGATGGTGATAGTGGTTCTGAAGTCTCATCTGTGGAATTCTATGACGCTTACCATGCTGTATCTATCTTTAAGCGCTGCTTGTGGATAGTTGATCCACCAACGTCTTCATACAGCCCGACATTAACGCTACATCCTTATTATTACAAGAATTCATTATGAATGTGTTGTCTTCACGCGACGACTTTTGTCTACCACCAATTTTTATTTATAGGCTATGAATGGCATTTAACGGGTGGGGGATCAAATTCACAATTACTGATATTTTAGAGATCAGTAATAAATAAAAAAATCTCTGTCGGGGATTGGACCTATGACTTTTAGCTTGCCAAGCAAACGCTTTAACCACCGCGCTATAACCGCCGACTGAATTGATAACTATTATATGAAACAAATAATAATTACTAAATTACGTTAAAAAAATTGACATGAAACCAGATATTTAAAAGGTTAATGAAATATATTGTCTTATAAACTCGTTAAAAATTAAAATAGTTAAATGTATTTTGTATAATGTTTTAATATGGTGTCATCAGCATGATATAGCCCTCGCTAACTGGTACCGAAAACCTCGAAAACCAATCTTTCGTCTCTTATTTTCGTTCGCTCATCGGATACGCATGTGTTGTCGTTTTGTAGTGCCGTTAGAAAGACTAGTTATATAGATCACCACTTGCGGCGCTGGGTGTCACCGACCACGGCGGCGAGGTCGTATTATGGTTGGCCCGGCCTGAATGCTTTGACTAGATAATATATATGTCAATGTGCTGCAGAAAAAGTCTTTGTGTTGTTAATCTGCTCCTCATCCTGCCACCTCGCAATTCAATAACCAACTTAGATAGGTGGATGTCAATGGATAACGTTGATCAACTTCTAATAATTGAAATTAAAACATTACACAGTCACTGAAATCTTTTTCAGTCCAGCTAAATATATATTGTCATACCTAAATTAAAAAAAAAATTAAGCGCTTAACACAACTTAATAAAAAAAATCAAATTTGTTTTAATTAAAAAATTAATAAATTAAAAATACTTAGTTTTGATTCTCATTTATTTTAACTGATTACATGATTCGGCCTCCCTGGAGACCATCTTCAATAATTATTTTCAATATTTGACACATCACTTCATAAATGAACTCACAAACTCAACGATTGCCAAACCACGGTCTTTATTTCTGTAATTGACAGTTGTTTAATATGATGCATGTTCAAAGAAGAAAAATCTTATGCTTTAAATAATGCTTATAGATCCATGGAATTAGATATAAAATTGAATGTTAAATTTTAGTATAAGTATATATTTAATAACACATGTTTTATCAATTACTTACATTTGTACAGCCCAATAAAATTAAAAAAATGTTAGTGTTCAAATACTACGTTTATTTTTATACCAAAAATAGTTTAATGATATTAAATCTTGTAACTATTAGAGCAACCATTGAATCCAGCATTTCTAAACACATCATTGGATTTCCATTCAAACATTCTTCTTCGGCGTTCTAGCAGTCCATTCGCTGATACCATCTTAGGATCTCTTTGCCTATTTTCTATTTTCAGCATAGATCTTATTTCCGAAGTTGCTTGCTTTGAGGGAAATGTCTCCCTTAAGGATAGGAGAAGGAATTGCAGTGATGTAGGTAATCTGTGGGCTATATGAACATTACAGAAGTATGTTTAGTCAAATAGTATAAGATAGTGGGGACCAAGTGTTTTTTTATCGATAGTATACAGCAGTTAAGATTAACAAAGATTTATTATAATGTAGATTGTAGTAAGTAGATTAATGAGTTATTGAGAGTGTTTCATATTCAACTATTCAAGTGTTCTTAAAAAACATGGTTTGTTACGTGATGAGTAGAAGACTGCTTAAAAGTGTTGACAGGAAATTTCGTTTTAAATTAAAAAAAAAAATTTTTGTAAGCACATAGTGGAGAATACCACAGATGGTGATATTAATTCTGAAGTCTCATCTGTGGAATTCTGTGATGCTTACTAAGCTGCATATGGCTAAGCACTGCACGTGGAGTGTTGATCCGCCAACGTCATAGACTACAGCCCGAAATTCACGCATCATCCTTTATTATAACAAGAATTTATTATGAATGGGTGTTCTTCACGGGACGACTTTCGTCTACCACCAATTTTGATTAATAGGCTATGACTGGCATTTTACGGGTGAGGGATCAAATTCACACAAACCGGGGATATTTTAGAACTCAAAAATCGATTATTTTTTAATTTCCGTAGTGGATTGAACCCACGGTCTTTGGATTGCAAAGCAAATGCTTTGACCATTGAGCTACACCCGCCGGCTATATTAGATGGCGTTGACTGTTAATTTTTTGTATCGGTTGTTGACGACATTTTTTTTTATTGTGCAGGGGATTATGTCTTTGCTCCGTTACAAAATATGTATATTATTATCACTGTATGTGTTTTATTACGGAGACACATAAATAAGAGAATACCGACAGGTGATAGTGATGCAAAATTCTCATATGAAAATTTTATGACACTTACCATGCGACATATGGCCAAGCGCTGAATCAGAAATTATAATCCACCAACGACATTGACTACAAGCCGACATTCACTTACATCCAAATATTACAGGAATTCACTATAAATAAATGGTGTTCAAGGAACGATTTTCGGATACCACAAATTTTGCTTAAAATTCTGTGACTTTCATTTTACCGGTAAAGGATCAAATTTTCACCACAGGAGGATTTATTTAGCTTAGAATATTTTTTTTCTTTTCTCCGTCTGAGATTGAGCCCAAAGTTTCCAGTTTGGTAAACAAACGCTTTAAATAAGCTCTATGTCTTTCGTTTTAATAAATTTCAAAGCAGTCAATCTTACATTAAAGTGATCGAAAGTGAAAATATTCTTGGAAGCTACAGTACATTCGGAGGCTCTGCTTCAGACGCTGGTACTCGCATCCCTCCTGCAGGTCTAGTTTAGGCGCCTGGTGCGGACACGACTGATATAGTGCGGGCGGACGTCCCTCATCACTAGGAGGCGATACGTCTCCCTACTTTGACTGGGTTAAGGTATGGAGGAAACAGACATCCTGAATTGAGCTTTTATTTCAACGCATGAGTTGCCAAATTCAAAAATCTAACTTTCGGTAACCTTATTTACCGAAAGAAAAAAATATTATAAAGGTATCAAAACAACAAGAATACAGTTTCGAAATAATAAATAATTTAACACGCGGTAGCTTGATTTAATTCAGTATAACTGAAAATATTCTTCTTTGTAATTTTGTAGGTAGATAATAATTTAAAATATACATTAAATAATGACATAATTCAATAAAGTTAATATTGAACATCTGAAACAATTTCAGAGCAAATATCATTTAAAAAATAAAAATAAAAAACATTTATGTAATTTTTTTATAAATAAATTGGATAAAAACAAACGGCGGACGGGTATTTGAATCACAAATTTCGTACACCATATCATTTCTTTACCCAAAGTGAAGATCGCTTATCCACCTACGACGATTTATAAAGTCAAAGGAAAATAAACACGTATTTCATTGATATGTATTATTTTAAAGATGGCTCTTGTTCTAAGCTGCATGTATTTTTATTTTGTAATGTTTAATCGATTAATTTTTCAAAAGTGTTATTTACCGACATAATATTTATTTAATACATTCTCGGGGTCCTATCTAAGCTTTAGATAATATGAAAGAAACTCGTTGTTAGTACTACATGTTTATTATCATTCACTATAAGTCATTTACTTGTGTACCTATTAAAACCTTACATACTTTCATATTTGTAAAACATTTCATAGCGTTTTCTATGCATTTGTCACTTAATAAGATATCTATGAATTGTGTAGTTTGCCATACTGGGCATATAAAAATAAATTATAATATGTGAAGAACATAGTTTTCATAGAGTGCAAAAAATGAATCTTCATTTCAGTGAATTACATTACCTAATGTTAAGGCAAGATAATTATTAAATTTATATAAAATATAAAGTCTGGTTTTCATGTTTCCCTATCACATTCAATACTCTCTTCCACCCTTACAAGTCTACAACTACCCTTATAGAACCTTCTCCGCTTGCCACGCCACTTCCGTTCCTTCGATCGTCTATACTTCCCCCCTCTGGTTGCTGTAAACACACCCTTAGATTATTTTATCAAATTGCATGCTGCTGCAGGGATTTGACGGTGATTTTGGGGTCTGATGCTTTTTTTCTGCGATCGAAGGGTGACTTTAAGAGATTGCCAGCGTATATAAAAATATATTGACTGCTGTATGACAGGGCATTTGATAGAATGAATAACAAGGTTTCAAGCTCTATCTGTATATTATGCGGGACGTAAAACCGCGCCCTTCTGCAATTGAAACAGAGATAATATAGGTACGAGTATATGCGTTGACATCAGCATGATATAGCCCTAGCTGACTAGTACCGAAAACTTCGAAATACATTCTTTCGTCTCTATTTCTGTTCGCTTGTCAAACAGGGATGTGTCTGCCATAATAGAATTAGTTAGATACACCACTGCTCTTGGCGCGGGCGAGAGCTCATACCGAGCGCGGAGTCTATCAATATCAGTTGCCTACCGCCCGTTGGCGAGAGCATATTGTACTGTGGCTCGGCCTACTGCTGCCCCTAGGTCCGGGCCACAAGATTGAAAGGTTTTATCGTAAATATACGTCATTATGTTTCAGAAAAAGTCTTTGTTTTGCTGACCTGCTCCTCATCATGCCCTCACGTGACGGAATAACACCTTTTTGAAAGAGACGAGGATGTTAGCGTGAATTTTTATTTACTTTGTATACTTTAAAAAAAAAACAAGCTATACGTGTGGAAGAGTAAATCTAAAATAATATTTTTGATACTCATTACCTTAGAAGTTAGAAACTTTACTTCATCGTTTGAGCACAGTTCTTTTATAATCTAGTTTTTGTAGTCATTATTTTCTTAGTAATTATTACGTATAAAAATAATTATTTAATGATTAAAAAAAAGAGATTGTATTAATGATTACTTTAACCCTTCAATAATGAGTCCACCTTAGCAAAATATCAGAACAATCATTAAATATGACTGAAGTAATAGTACGTGGCGAAAATTTAGATAAGTAGGCATTAATTACGAGTACTTTTATATATATGTTAAAATATATATGGTTTATATTGATATCAGCTTGATGTAGCTCTTTTAGGCCAATGCCGAAAAGCCTGGAAAAACGATCTTTTGTCTCTTTTTTTTGTGCACATCTAATAATGTTAGTTGAAATTATATATAAAATTGCACGGCGTTTGCATACGCCATTTAATTTGTTATGACAGTTGCTCCATTTCATTTTTGTGCAACTGTCATTTTTAATTAGTTTTTTGGACGTGATTTTCTTGGCGGCGCTGGATGTCACAGTGTTCCGTCAGTCGCCAGTTAACTGTCGTTCGGCTGGCGAAACGCCATACCGGTCGAACGAGGAAATCAAGTCTCTATTCAAAATAAATGAGAATTGTGCTTCAAAAACAAGTTATTTATTTGTGTTGTTAATCTGCTCCTGCATCCTTACTCCACGCGGCCACGTGACAAACCCGTTACTTTTCGCCTTCTTTTTAAAAACGGGGGATTTCAATATTAATCAACCATGAATGGGCGTTTTAAAAGCATACATTTGATTATGGGAGAAGTTCAGTTTGAGTTTATAGTGGAGTTGGAGGAAGAATAAACAAAATTTATGTTAATGTTCTAATATATGTATGATATGCGTAAGAAGTACGTTTTTATTTAATTTACATATTTTACACATACAAGAAAACACTTACAAGTTACAAATATTACATGTTTTGGCGTCATAATCAAGCGATATTAATCACCTTGCTTGTGTTATCGCGACGGTCTCCAGACAATTCGCAATGACCACATCTAGTAATTTGTAGATAATTTAATGTCATTTGCATGAATGTTCAGGATTACGTAGAGCACATTCCGAGGAATTGGTTTGGCATCGTCATCAATACTGTATCAAGAGGGAATAACACATAGTTAATGACTAAATGGACCAACCCATTACCGGTCTCATTACCCACTCAATCAATGATGATGATACATGTAAACACATTAAATAAGTTTATAACAATACAGTTATATCACCGGGTACATTGATTACAATACTTTTATTATTTTATCACTCACTTTCAGTTTGAGTCTGATCCGTTTGTTTTTATTTTCTCGGTTTGTTTTTTTAATTTATTCTTTTCACTCTACAAAACTGTAGTTTGATGGATTAAACGATTTTAAAATCAAAAATCAAGTAACTCTCTTAGATATTTTTTTAAGCTCAAGTTATCGTTACAAACGCAAACTTATGTTATTTCATTCAAGTTTTAGCTATTTTATTCATCGAATTGATATATTTTATCAAAGCCGTGACTGTTTTTTGTATCCACTTTAATTTAGCGTAAAATAGATTAAGTAGTTAAGTAGCCTGTAAATATTATACTAATATTCGTGATCTGTCAACCATACGTGTAAAAAAATTATATAATTTGTTTATTTTAGTATATAAAATTACTGTTCATACATATATTTTTTTAATATGAATTACTTATTACAAATAAATATTTAATAAATCACAATATATATATAAATGTGTCCCGTTATATTTTCTACGTGTTATAATGTGTTGTGCACTTAACAACCTTTATAAGAAACTAATCTATTTATTGTAATACATACTATAATAATATATTAAAAATATATATGTTTGAAAGAATATATAAACGAAATAACATTACATTATTATCTTCATGTTGTATTTGTTACTTGATGCACATAAAATCAAATAAACATAATGATATTCACAACAATTTAATTTAACTTTATGTAACATTAAATGATTAAAATGGGTGTACATTTCCTTCAGAAGTAACAGGAAAATTCACTTTACACTTATTTTCAGACACAATTCTTTTCAGCTTTCAAGCAAATCGACTGACTGACGTCCCTCGCAGGGAGGAACTTTACCCATGAAAAAGTTCCTTTCACAGAGAGTTGTAGTAGGGACATTCTTCAAGTGAGTGAACTTGAGCGAGGTTATTTTAATATTTAGATAGAAAATACACATTTTAAATCCGACACCATATACGAGAAACATTTTTATATACTAATAATTAAATAATAAGTTCATAAACTACAAAAAATGCTGCTTGAGAAATGATCAATAATACTTAAAATAACTAAAAACTAAAGTTTTTCATTATTTTTATATGCGGAAAAACTGTTGCTCTATGCTATAATATATTCTTTTTAAATTTCATTCATAATTTAACGATTGAATTGAAGTACTGGAGGACTCTGCGAAATGCCTTAAGGTCACAGGTTCGATGAAAGGAAAATCCTGATCTATCTCCTTCTCGTGGTAAGGGGCGAGCGACATCAGTCGGCCAATATAGACAGGGACCGAATGTTGACCGGAACAAGCTAACACCCAGCTAACCTCATCAGGTCAAGCTGGTTAGGGCACTTTATTGTCCTGGAGGTAGTAAATGCCCTCCTAAGGCGGATGAAGCTTTATGGTCAACGGCATTAGGATGTGGAAATAAAGGGGAAAATACCACATTAAAGGTCTTAAAGACATCCCATGTATCAGCAAAAAAAAATGATTGCATCTCAAGTAAAATTTTCCGTGGAGATCGAGATGCAAGATTCTGTTGCTGCAAACCAATCCACCGGATTGATACTACGAAGAAGAAGAATAATATTAAAAATCACACTTTTATTTTAACTTTATTCTTTTATCTCAGCTTTTGATACTGAGATATTTACTATAAATAATCTTTTTTTATAATACATTTGTAGATTCTTAGCAAAAACTATAGTATGTTATTTATATTTTTGCTTTCAAATGAGATCTATTTGAATATTAAATATATAAGTATTTCATAACTTGTTTAAACATGTATCACAGTCAGCACAGTTTTGCCATCAACGAAAATTTCATTATTTCCAACTGTAGAGTACGTTTTTACACGTTGGAACTTATAAAAACAGATCGTGAAACTAAGTAAATGCTCAGTGTGTTCCAAGCGACATCAATTTATGCAATTCATGTCTATTTATATATCAATTAATTGATTGGTTTATTATTTACAAACCCTAAAATAATATTAGCGATGTTTTACAAGTTGATAAGCTGCCTAAGTGCATATGATTTGAATTTTCGTCAATCGATGTTATTTTTCTGACTTAACAAAGAAAAACATTAAATATTAAGATACAAGCATGATATCTATATACGTGATGACATATTGAATATATTAAAAAAAAAGTTTATATCACTATCATCATCTTTATCTGACCCTGTTATTTCGAAACGCTTATTTATATCATTATCATATCAGCCCCCCAAACTGGAGCATATGGGATTCAAGAACTGTCGCCATAAAGCTATTTCAGCTGCCATAATCTTCACCTCATAGCATCTCAGCTATGCAGCTCCATTGAGTATATTCTGTGTCTATTTCCCGAAGGTATTCCAGGACAATGTCAGCACAAGTGTTTAAATAGTAAATTTATATTTTAAAATTATTCTCACTACATCTTTTCAAAATACACATTTTATCCTGTTATTAGAGTCTTTAACTGTACTTGTTACCCCAAGCTGAAAGGAGAACTTCTGCAACTTTGTGTATCTTAATAAACTCTTTGTTAAGATCGCGATAACTTTCGGGAGGGAAAATAATAATATAAGCTAGATTTATTACCGAGAGGCGTACATACCAGAAACTTATGACTTGTGCTTTAAGGGATTCCCCCACCGTTGCCAGGATGGATGTTCAGTGAGCTTTTAAGTAATCTTCCGCAAGATACGCGACTCGAGGCGAAAGCTCGAAAGCGAGCTTTTGATATTTTTACTTGACATAATTTGGCCTTTTAAATGCCATTATAACAAACATACAAATGTTATATATTCAAATGGAATGGTGTCCCCTCTTTCAAAAATAATCTTAATTTTTACTTAAGCTAATCATGATATTTCTCACGATTATATTATTAGATACTAATATACTTAGTCTTATACAATTTTAAACTAAATATTATAAAACTGAAAAAAAAAATGGATTCTTAAGCTTACCTCTCAATAAATTTGCAGTGTTCTAGACATAATAATAATAAAAACAAATAACTAAAAACGCTATAATTTAATGTTTTTTTATGTAAGCTCATACAGGAGAAAACTGACAGATGGTGATTGTAATTCTGAAGTCTTATCTGTGGAAATCTATGACGCTTACCATGCTGCTTATGGCTAAGCGCTGCATGTGGAGTGTTAATCCGCCATCGTCATAGACTACAGCCTGAGATTTACGCATTGACCTTATTGTTACAGGAATTTACTATATACTTCAGCAACTTTTGCACTTCTTCTTTTCTACCACTGACTAATGCCGATGGCTCACTGGCTCTAGCCTCCAAAGAGAAGGCTGAACTTCTTGGTTCACTGTTTGCTTCCAATTCCACACTCGACGATGGTAAGGCCAACCCCCCATCCATTCCTCACTGTGGCAAGCAGATGGGGGCTGTAAAATTCAGCCTCAAAGCCGTACGTCGAGAACTTCTCCAATTAGCAACCAACAAAGCCAGTGGCCCAGATGGCATACCAGCGGTGGTATTAAAAACTTGCGCTCCTGAACTTAGTCCTGTGCTCACCAAACTTTTCAGATTGTCCTTTAGATGTGGTATTGTTCCCCTGGGATGGAAAAAAGCCCTTGTTCACCCAGTTCCAAAAAAAGGAGACCGAAGTGACCCCACAAACTATCGCCCAATAGCCATCACATCACTACTTTCCAAAGTGATGGAACGTTTAATTAACAGCCAACTTCTAAACTACTTAGAGAAGAATGATCTTCTGTGCGATCGGCAATATGGCTTCCGCCGTAGTCGATCGTGCGGCGATCTCTTGGCATATGTCACACATGTTTGGGGGAAATCCGTCAAATGCTATGGAGAAACGCAAGCTGTTGCCCTGGATATCTCCAAGGCATTCGATAGAGTCTGGCATCGCGGTCTGGTGAATAAATTACCGTCTTATGGACTAACTCCCTCCCTGTGCTCCTGGATTGAAAACTTCTTGAGTGATCGAAGCATCATCACTGTCGTAGATGGCTTTTCTTCTTCCTGCCATAAAATTAACTCAGGAGTTCCACAGGGCTCTGTGCTGTCGCCCACTCTTTTCCTTCTGCATGTGAATGATTTGCTTCAATGCGCAAACATTCACTGTTATGCCGACGACAGCACTGTCCATGAGAGTATAATCTTCCAAAAACCTCCGAAACATTCGGAACTATCTGCTGCTAGGGAATCTCTGGTGAAGAAGATGAACATGTCTCTTGAAAGGGTTTCACGATGGGGCGACCTCAACCTCGTCAGTTTCAACATTTCAAAAACCCAATCATGTACTTTCTCCACCAAGAAGACTGCTATGGATCCTGTATCTTTCAACGGTTGTTCTCTTCCGAAAGCAAGCTCCATCAACATGCTTGGATTATCAATATCGAATAATGTCAAATATTACGAGTCAATTAAGTGTAAAGCCGGTCTCGCTTCCAAAAAACTAGGTGTATTATATAGATCACGTCGGTATTTCAACGATAAACAACTTCTTCTTCTATATAAAGGACAAATCCGACCTATCCTTGAATACGGCAGTCACCTTTGGATTGGAGCCCCAAAATACCTTCTAAACTTAATTGACTCAGTTCAAAGAAGAGCAATTCGTTTGATAAACAATGACACCCTTACGTCTAATCTACAATCAATGGAACACAGACGTAAGGTTGGTTCTCTTAGTCTTTTCTACCGTTATTACCACGGTCGCTGCTCTTCGGAACTTAAGGAACTAATTCCTCCTGCGCCCACTCACAGCCGACAAACTCGTCTTACACTTGCCGAACATCCATACACGGTTAATATATGTCGACCAAGAACTGGCAGCTTCCAAAGTTCCTTCCTTAATGCCACCGGTAAGCTATGGAATGCTCTTCCAGCGTCTGTGTTTCCTCCTTCCTACAATCTGGATCTCTTCAAGAAACAGATAAATATACACTTGCAATCTCCCCAACCCACACACAAACACGAACACAACACACGTTTCCCGCATGCAGCGTCCAGCCTCCCTGGCTGAGCGTCATGGAGTGCACTGGTCTTGACCAGTTGTGCTCTCCTGCATGCGTTTACATAAAAAAAAAAAAATATTTACATAACGATAATTATGTCATAACGTGAGGACTCTTGTGGATTAGAACTGGCGAGGTTATCATTGAGGATATGCAGCGATTTTTTAATATGTGCAAAAACACTGCTCAACACGAATCATATTTATACAAAAGGAAAATTATATTTATCTAAGTAAACGAAAGTGCAAGCAAATAAAATTTTTTTTATCATATCAATCACTGAGAATCTGTTTGAAGCAAACGGATTAAGATATCAAGCCTGATTATTCGATGTTATTGTACAAATTCTACAAAGGTCATCGCCGGTTCGTGGGCGTTATATAAGGGGTGGCACTCGTAGCTGTCTGGTGAAGCACTCGATAAGCTCTTCAGCTACGCCAGAGCCTCCTGGCGACAAATCCAATTTGCGATCGGACAAACATTATGCAATAACTTCTGCATAGCCAACTGAGGTTCACAACACCGCATACAGTGGAACAAGTGTGTCAGATATATTAGAATACTATGCGACTGCATCATAATTTATTTATCCAATCACAGAATAATACTTAAAAACTTAATAATTTCTTCCTGAATTGTTAGCTCTCTTTTTCCCACCACTAAAAATTTAAGCAACATTAAACGTGAAAAAAAAAACTTGAAAGAGCACAGACTCGTATTTTTGGTTTATTTTAGCCGCTTCGTAAGATTAAATAGTCAGAAGATTCGGGTTGGTCTTATCAAAAGATTTTATTTTAAATGCAGATAAACAAATATTCATGCATGACTCTGATATAACTATCGTCTTTTCAACTTATACGATCTCTCTTTAAAGGCTTTCAAGAGCTTTAATTCTACCAGGTAGAAATTATAGCGAACGGCTTGTGTTAACCAGACGAATAAATGTAAAATATGAGATAAGATATTGATGGCTAAATTTTCAATTTTATTTTTAAAAAAAATATACACTACGAATCGTGCATTAGTTGAAAATATCAAGTAGTAAGTGAAAATGGCAAAAATCATGATTATTTTTTTCAGCTAAGATGCAATAAAATTTACTATTGTATTAAAGAAGAATTATATTTTGTAATTTAAACACATACAGGAGAATACTGACAGAAGGTAATAATAATTCTGAAGTCTCATCTGTGGAATGATGACGCTTTCCATGGTGCATTAGACTAAACGCTGCATGTGGAGTATTGATCTGCTAACGTCATAGACTACAGCCCGCGATTCACGCATCATCCTTTATTATTACAGAAATTAACTATGAATGGGTGGTCTTCACGGGACGACTTTCGTCTTCCAACAATTTTGATTAATAGGCTATGACTGACTTTTTACGGGTGAGGGATCAAACTCACACCAATCAACGGTAATTTTAGAGCTCAGAAATTGATTGAAATCCTTTTTTTTCTCCGACGTGGATCGAATCCACAACCTATGGTTCTGAAATCAAACGCTTTGATCATTGAGCTATACCTGCCGGCAAAATTCACCTAAAAAATCTGTAAAAAACATGCAGTCAATGACTTCATTAAATACTATATATAAAGTTTAATTTGCTGATTTCGTTTTAATAACAAAAAAAGAAACGGAAAATTATAAATCGTTATTGTTGTTCTATGTGTTATTTTGATGCAAATAAACTTCGCTTTTTTAATATATTTCGTTTTAAAATTAATTAAAATTATATTTTAAATATTTATGATTAAAAATTCAATTATATACATAGTTTTGTACTGTGAAGATTTTAAATTTAGCAAAAAATTCTGTTATATAATTTTGCTGTGTAAGTTATAAGCAATCTCAAGCATTGTACAAAAAATAACAAAAAATGCATCCCAAAATTATTGTATTTTCAAAATTAAAAAAACCGATATACTGTGCTTAAAATAATTGAACCTACATTTTATTAAATATGAGAATAATTCAACCGTTCGAGGATATTTTTTCTCAGCATTTAGCGGTTATAACGCATACTCGAGGCATTGGGTTGTTCAGGCGACCGTCCCGTAGCCCCGGGCAAATCTAATACAGTAGAGCGTAGCACTCGGCGTAGCACCGTGGAGGCCTCTTCGAGATATCGCTTAGCCAAGCCTCGTAGCGGTGATGGGAAATTACATTTGAAAATAGACTTTTTGAATAAATCTGCCGTTTATTATTTGAAAATTACGATATTTACTGACTATGAAGTAAATTATTTAAATCTAGAATTGATATATTATAATTTATGCATATGACGTTAGCCAAAATAAATGTTTAACGTTACCATACATTCACCATTTTATTTATAGGTATGGTGAAAAAATATAATCATTACCGTCAAAATTTTATTTTATATATTTATAAAAACTTCATCATCATCATCATCATCAGCCTGTGTCCGTCCACTGTTGAACGTAGGCCTCCCGCATAAAAACTTACTGACATGAAATTTAAATTTGTAAAATATAATGTTTTAAATAACATTTGTATTTGGTTCATTAATAAAGTTAAATTGCTTACTCTTTTTTTAGTGTTCTTCAGAGTTGTAGGTTAAATAAGTAAAACTCACCTGTAACAATCAAAATAAAAAATAATTAGTATTTTTTTTTATTTATAACATGCATAATTTGTGTCATTTTCATATACATAAATCTCAAATTATATTATTAATTCAAAATACTTAAGAACTAAAAAAAAAAAAATTAACCCTGTAAATTTAAAAAATGTGTTTCTCAAATAGAGAGATAATCCATAACACCACATAAATTGTTTATTTTGTGTACTATGAATGTTATAAGATTTTAAATAAATTATTTCGGATAATAAACTAATTTACAAAATAAACAATTTCAAGCGAAAAAAATGCAACCATCGAGAAGAAATGCATTTTTTATACTTCGTGAAAAAATAACTTTTTACAACATGGCATAACAATAAAAAGCGTGAAACATTTTTTCATATTTTTCAACCGATCCTGCAATTTTTTTTCGTGCGTCCCCCCCTTTTCCGCGGAAAGCAAAATATTTTTATTCAATAACTCCCTTTGTTGGCTCGGCATAATAACATTAAAAAATCCAATTTCATAACCAATTTGATACGGCGCGTCGAGAATTACCACCCCGTGTGTTGTACGAGAAAAACTAAAAAAAAATGATTTATAAACAGGCTTGTATTCGTTTCATTTTTTACCATAATCTGGACCTTTTTCAATTTTGTTTGAACTGTTTAACTAGAAAACGATGCATCGATGTATTTAAGCATTCATTAGTCTTCATTATTTTTTGTGGCTGTGAATCTGAACATCTCACCAAGAGCCAAACTAGCCGTTTAATAGGTTTCAAATCAAATGTCTGCGTGGAATAATGAGAGTACGATTGTATGATTTTGTTAGAAATGATGAAATGAGACAGTGGGCAGGGCAGTCTTTCATACTAAAGTCGGTTAAGAGGTGAAGGTGGATCTGGATATGACATATTACAGACATATTATCAGCAGCTGCCTTTTTTCAAGCCTTTGGGCTCGTGCCATCAAGAAAACTGTAAGAAACTGTATATAGATTGTATTCAGTGGATCTATAGGAGGCAGAGCTGACAGGATGAGACGGCCAACAGAACTCTTTGACAGTGTATATATGCTCCATTTCAACATAATATTGAAAACGATCTGTATCGAAAAACTTAACCGTCAACAGTTTTCGCATTGCAAACGGTTGGGTACTTGTACTAGTATGTACCAAAGTAGTTGTAACTTCGGGCATTAAAATTACTTAGAGAGACGGTTTGAATTATATTTACTGACAGAACTATGAGGCAATATCATAATTGGTTAAGGAGCAAACATAATATTTCATCTAAAGCGTTGTGTTGAAGAAAAAAACATCAATGTTTCTACATTGGAAGATTCAAGATGAAATAGAAGAAAAATATCCTTATTACAAATAAATCCCTTATATATAAAGATATAAATAAATACACTTCTAAGATCTCATTGAAAACGGATATCGACATGTTTCAAGACCGTAGCAAAATTATATGAACGTACAAAAAAAACCTTAATTCGGAGTTGTTAATAGTTGGTTTTTTAAATGAAATACGAGTATATATATAAAAAAACATTATTTTCATAATTACTCCTTGCGAAGTTACTGAGTTTTCATGGATGAGTGTCTGTCTATTTTTTCAGACCCGGAGTACTAAATTCAGTGCTTCACCAGTGACAAATGGCTTTAATAACGTTTTGAATGCATCAAGTAAATTATTGCAGCCGTAAATTGTATGCATCCTAACGCATCCCCAACTGGTGATACTTAACAACTGTTGCACAAAAAGCATCATCATCACAATCAACATTACGTACGATGACTAGCGTGGGTCTTGGATTACTGCAAGAGTTTTTTATATAACTGCATTTCAGTGTATAAGACGAAAGGAAATGAGCTGTAACCGTTTAATATAATATGATATACAACCTGAAAATCTAGAAGCTGCGTACTTCATCAACAAATTTATTATTAAAAAAAATCAATCCAAAAAATTTACATGGCAACTTTGACTCAATTCATTAAAATTGTTTAAAAATCCAGTTTGTATAACTAAAAAATCGTTTCGTTCGTCATACAAACTGTTGATGCCCAAGCAGTGTACCAAATATACGGATTGTCTATAAATATAAAAAATGTAATTATATTTATTGATTGAATCATAAAAATAAATCTTAATTTAATTTATATTAACTTCAGAATTTAAATTCCGAAAAATACATATTCAATGCATATTATATAAATAACTTTTCATTGACTTTTGATTTCAGAAGGTTATAAATTTGCAATGTGGTCAACGTTGACTGTCGTGTTAATGGTATTGAAATATATTCTTGAAATTTAATCTCACTTGTTGCACTTATATCTTTCTGAGTTTTCGATTTAAGTAAAAAAATAACGGGTGATATATTACTATGTTTAAGAGTATTTTAATAAATTTAATTGTAAAAGAAAGGAAACCCATTATATTGTAAGAATATCGTTTTGCTTGGAAGTATAAAAACATTATTTTAATCACAAGTTTCTAACATTTTTTATTTCCAAATATTTGTTGGATGACTATATTAAAAAAATATCTGAAAAATCATAAAAAAAACGATTTGCATGTCTAATATGCTTAAAAACTATTTATATCAGTTATGCTGAAAAAAATGTAACAAGGTACATGAAATACCTGAAACATTTTTCACGCATATCTTCTCATCGTAAATTATCAGTTCCCGTATTTTTCCCTGGACTGACGTGTTCCCGCCAGGTTGAACCCTGTGCTTGTCGCACCCGATGCATCGCAATACTTCAATAAAGATGCGAAAGCGTCCGTTAGACGAAATTTATACCATCACTAAATTATTTGCAAATCGCGGAAACAAGCAGAGCGATTTATTTTGTGCAGATTTATGCACTTTTTCATTTGTAAATGAGCGTAAGCGAATGGTCGAAAGAGATAAAAAACATTTGCATTTAAATATTAGTTAAATCACATTTTTAATCGCGTAACGTACATGATCTACTCGCCTTATGAATTGTAAAAATTATGGCAGATAAATAAATGCATCAATTAACTCAGTCCTCAAACACATGCTGCATCTACTCCCGTCTAAGGCACCCTCTGCATTTTGTACCCTCAATTATCCCTTTCACAATGTTGTGAAGAAAACCATCGTGGTGCATGTTGTGACCAATCCGTCGGGCTCACCTCTCTGAGATGGTTCTTACTAGGTGCCTTGATTATGCTGAGAACCTGATTGATCGTGACATGGTCACTCCAGGAAATTCCGAGAATTCTTCTGTACGACCACATCTCAAGGGCCTCTAGTCTTTTTTATCACTTTCAGATAAGCACCATGTCTCACAACCATACATCAAGGTGCTCCAAACAAACATTTTGGCAAGTTGCTTGCAGAGCTTTAAATTGATATTTCTTGACTTAAGAATTTTCGTTGTTTTTATTGAACGTTAGCCTTGCTTGATGTAGGCGACTGTTGATTTCTCTTTTTGTTCTACCATCCCATACTTCCAAGGTATACAAACTCTTAAAAAACTCAAATTAATACGGAATGATTATAGCCCGGAATAACAAAGGAAAAATTTACATTTTGGTATTATTAAGCACTTACATATTTACTTTTGTCTTTATGAATCGTTACCCGGCCACAAAGAAAGTGATAAAAAAAGACTAGAGGCCTTTGAGATGTGGTCGTACATAAGAATTCTCGGAATTTCCTGGAGAGACCACGTCACGAACAATGAGATTCTCAGAATAATCAAGGAAGATAGGCAACTAATAAGAACCATCTCAGAGAGGCGAGCCCGATGGATCGGCCACATCATGCGCCACGATGGTCTTCTTCACGATATTTTGGAGGGGATCGTTGAGGGTAGAAACTGTAGAGGGCGCCCTAGACGGGAGTATTTGCAGCAAGTATTCGAGGACATGAACTGTAGCGCTTATGCTGAGCTGAAAAGGGTTGCGGAGGACCGAGAGGAATGGAGATCGAGATGCAAGATTCTGTTGCTGCAAACCAATCCACTGGATTGATACTACGAAGAAGACCCGGCCAAAGATATAATTCAATTTTATTAAGTGTTCCATGTTACAGTCACCGAAGAGAAAAAAGTCCTCGGAAAAGGAGATAGAACAAAAGTTTAGCCGAAGTCAGAAAAAATACTGAAATGGCTGAATTTCACGACGGACACGAATTCCAAACACAAGTTTTTCACAGCCTCCCGGAGCCGATAGCAATTATCTGCCTTTTGTTCGCGCCAGACAATAATTCAGCCGAAACAAGCGGGAATGATTCGACTTGCCGAACACTCGGACACTCGGTGATCCAAATAGAGGATTTATTATTGATTTCTTGGGCGATGGTTTCAGTGATTTCAGGGGTTCGAGTGCTTTGAGATTTGCAGTGAGATTTTTATGATAATTAAATCATAATTTTTTATTACTTTAATAAATATTCTACAGATTTTTATATATATTTTGTGCCTCAATTATCATCTCAAACAGGGGCAACTTGTTGATAAGAACCCTATTTTTGTGTTTTTAAATTGATGATTTTTTAATCTAATTTTGTCATATTAACTGAAGACGTATAATTAAGGTTATTTTTTGTGTTTTTACGTGAATTTCTATACCTTTGTACAATAATTGTTTATTTCTTTCTTTAAAAACATGTACTACAAATATTTGTCTTTATTTATTTATTTTCTTATAAAAAGTCGTCTAAATTAAATGAAATGTCTATGTTTTTCAAGTCAAATTATGAAAACGTCTTACTTCATTATACATTAAAATAATAAAATTCAAATACATAAGTTTGTTAAGTATAAAAAAAAACATTTTTAAATTTAATGTTTTGAACCTTGAAATAATTTATAAAAAGTAGATTTTTACAAATGTATTAAAATTTGGGTGTCATTAAAACATAAGGAAAATTAATATAATTTTATTCACATTAATTAAGTAAAAAAAAATATTAAGATCACAGTGTACTGTGGGAATAGACAAAGGTTGCAAATATGCGATTGCTTCGGGTAGCAAGACGTAGATTCTACGACAGACTTCGGATAGATAGAACAGTCTCCGCATCTTCGCCGTAGCACTGGGTCTACGCTATGGGGGAGTATAACTTTTAAATCAGTTCCTGAAATGAGTTCATTTCAGTTCTATTCATCGAACCGAAGTGGCGAACATTGCCAAGAACAAATTTTCAGCTGATTTTTGAGTAGAGATAATAATACAGGCAGCGTTTGCTGAATCTTTCACATTTTCCAAAGATAACACTTGACGTTATACATTTTTCAATAAAGCTGAAAACTTTTCATTGATTAAAATTTATTTATTTAGAATTTCCGTTGATAAGTCAACGGTTCACATACTCGTATTTAAGGGAAACATAAGTCAAATAATCTCGAAAAAGTCTCTCTTTTAATGTTTGGCGGTATTTTACTGTGGGCGCTAGAATGAAAATACCTATTTCGTGAAGCAGCAGTAAAAAAATGATGATCTTATTTTCCCTACTTTGACAACTTTTTTGATTATTTTCCCTGATTCCCTTAATCTGGTCGAGATATTTTACCCCTTTTGATATAATCCGCCGTCATAATTCAAGGAGATTTTTCTTCCGTGCAGCGTCCTTCAACTCTTTTAATTTATTTTTTCTTATAATTGCTTTTTTACCTTAGCCCCCTGCCTGCTTCAATTAAAACTTTTACATATTAATCAAAAAACTCCATATTTATTTATTAACTTTTTAATTACTTGGCAGCAATTTAAAATTTAATCCAATATACAATACGACTACTTATTCTCATTGCCGTATTATTACAGAAATTGGAGCACAAGGCCAAAATAATTCATTACCAAGGACCCCTCCAAGTCACAGATTTTACTCCCAAATCGATTATTGTACCTCTCTTGTCTTTCAAGATTTAAATATTTGTTCTTAATTTAACCCTTTCATTACGGCTCAGTTAGAATAAAAATTATAAATTAAATTATAAAACTAGTATCTGAAGCATAAATGTACTTGTCTGGTCTATTTTCATATATCACATTGCTTCTTGTATCCTTTAGCTATCAAATGATGCATAAAAAACTAGCAAAACGATATATCACGTCAATTGATGTCAACGGTCGGAGAATCTTTTGACGGCATTTGCTGAGAGCGATGCGAAAGGGTTAAAGCCAAAATTTTCGTGTCTTAGACATCAATAAAATGATTTTACCTTTATTACAAAAATTGTAGGCAATTTAAAAAAAAAAATACTACTATATTGTAAAAATCTGTTAAATTTTAGAATGTGGCAAAAAAAATCTAGTCATGTTAGCACTATAAAACGATACATTTCAAAATATCGATATATTTGTAACTCCTGAGCGCTTTATTAGAAAATAACAGGTTAAAGCAATATTATCAATTTATTAAATTCCTCCCTTTTTCAACAAAAAAATTTGTCATAGTTGTACTATTTAATTTTGCTTTGAATGCTTAAAAATAGTTTACTGTAACAAGGGATTCAATAAAAATAAATATATAGGAAATAACAAAATTATTCAATACTAATCTCATTGAATCATTAATCCCGATCGACAATATCCAACATAAATTTCGGTGCAAATTAAAGTTGAACAAGTAGGTCAGGAATTATAAAAACAAACACAATAAGCTTTGATATGGATTTCTTCTACTTGGATTGACTGTACCGCATGCAATACTAAAACGAAATCACCGATATCGATAGAAGGTACAGTCGGGAGATTGGATAAGCCGCGTTCCACGCTGCAGCCCGCACCTGCGCCGCACCGCAACCCGCACATAACGAAGGGGCATTGTTCGCAGTCTCGCGGTGCACTTCATTAGTTGAACTGTACCTAGATATCCAGAAACCTAGTAACACTACCCTATGCGAGGACTGTACCTTAGTCTATCGCGGTGAACTGAATAGTTTTTTTTATTTCTTTAAAGAAGAGAACAATGAATTGGATGCCATAAAGTTTTATTTAAACATCCAATTGCTCTGGGAAATATGTATTTTTCTTATGCAAAAGCATGCAGGAAAGCTTTATAACTAAGTTGGTCATCAAGGGTTCCATTACGCTCACGTCTTTTAAGTATTGAATTCAATTATATATATATATTTATATATATATTTATACATATATATATATATATATATATATATATATATATATATATATATATATATATATATATGTATATATATAATATATATATTATAAATATAATAAATACACAATTACAATGACACAATTAGATATTTACTATTATTAACAATACTTATTAAAAAGTCCCGAAGCTCGCTTAACAGAAGACTCCAAGAAATATTGTAGATAAATAAATTCGTGGAGCTCATGCTGAAACTGGGCTTCTCTCAAGTGAAATATATCAATATTTGAGGCGATATGGTTGAACAGTCAGATCACTCTTCCAGGAGGCATAGCCTCTTTATCCTTAAATAATTCTCAGGGTCAAACAAAGTGATTTCTAACGAAATATCAGGACACATTTTTTCTATTTCTCAACTCATTGTATACCCCGTATAAAGTTAGATGGGTACAGCCACGGATAATATCCATACATCCTCATGTAAAGAAACCTCAACAATTTCTTCTGAACTCTCTCCAACATGAGTTCAGATTTATTGTCGTGGGTAGCCCAAATTAAAGATCCGCTCTCAAGTATGCTTCGAACCAATGCAACAGTACGATCAGAACGTAAGTGCTTGAGAAAATAAATATCTGTTTGAAAAATACATTTGTGTTTAAGCGTCAGTGCTTCCTCCTTCTAACAATCGGGATCTCTTCAAGAAACATATAAATATCATGCAATCTCTCCAACCCACACACAAACATAATCACAACACATATTTCACGCATGAGGCGTCCAGCCACTCTGGCTGAACGTCACTGAATGCAATGATCTCACCTGTTCCTGCTCTTCTGCATGTGATTATATAAAAAAAAACTGTATTGGCCAAAAAAAAACACAATAATTTAAATACTATTTCGAAACTAATCGATGCCGTCAAGGAAATAATTATTAAAATTTTCTTGATTATTGTCCATAAATAAAAATGTATTTGCTTAATTGTATAGATCAGGGGTCGTCAACCTTTTTATACCTAGCGCCCACTATTGTCTATTTTTTATGGTACAATTTCTCTACCGCCCACCAACCTCGCTAAATTTCAATTAAATATATGGGTGGAAAAAAATCTAGAAGGAATATAGGAGATTTGAAAATCTACAAAAATCGACCACCGCCCACCACGGAAGCCCGTATCGCCCACAAGTGGGCGGTGCGGACCAGGTTGATGACCCTTGGTATAGATATTTGGTAGATTCCGTTTATTTTTTGGTACTAACTAATCCGTATTTTTTGTGTAACACAAACACAAGGTTGATTCACTTCGTGGATTCTACAACAATTACAACGGCCAGTACTTGTCTGAAAAAATGGTAATAATTACATACATAAGATGGTGATAGTAATTCTGAAGTCTCATCTTTGGAATTCTATGACGCTTACCATGGTGCATATGGCAAAACGCTGCATGTGGAGTGTTAATTCGCCAACGTCATAGACTACAGCACGGAGAATCACGCATCATCCTTATTATTACAGGAATTTATTATGAATGTGTGGTCTTCACGGGACGACTATCGTCTACCACCAATTTTAATTAATAGGCTATGTTGGCATTTTACACCAAATTCACACCAACCGGAGGTATGTTAGAGCTCAGACATATATTAAAATCGCTTTTTTTCAATCTCAGTTGGGGATTGAACCAACGACCTTTAGATTGCAAATTAAATGCTTTGATCATTGAGCCTTACCCGCCGGCAAAATGTAGAATTGAAACGTTGTTTCTTTCGTACGATTTTAAAATTATCATATTATAATTTAATTTATGTTTAAATAAGCACAATTTAAATTTAAAATTTGCATAAAAATACATGCAAAATTGGAACGTTATTATCAGCATGAAGTTGCAATGAGATTGATATTGGAAAAAATTATAACTTGAGATCCAAAACGCTAAGAAAACAAAAGGAGACGTCATTTCCCGGCTTTCGATGAACAGAAAGATAATAATATGGGGGAAAATATTCAAATTTATGTGGTTACATTACACAGGACCGTACTCGGGAGGGGTGGGCGATCGAGGAGCGGCCCAAAGCCCTCTTTAGCCGTCATAAAAAGGCTTTGAATTTTAATGTCGCCGGGGCGTCACTTACTTTTTCATTTTATTTATTTAAACCACGTGTCTCTCGCGGGCGGCGGTTCGATTCGCATTTGCATACTTTAGAATATTCTCGAAATAAACCTCATCACCGGAAATGTATATTGCCTATTTTTGTGCCTTGATCCCCCTCTGCAAAACAGGGTCGTGACAAATTCATTTTTATGCTTAAGAAAATATTATAATACTCGAATATATTATTGGTTCAAAACATTGTTGAAGCTACGAATTTCTTGTATTTTTTAGGTCAGTTTCAAAAGCATACCACTTCGATTTAAATTTATTATTTAACTTTTGTTTTCCCCATATACGTTCATTAACATAGATTAATGAACACCACCCATTTAAAGGTAGTCTCTTTAAAATTAATAATTGCGTTAATACCAGTCTAGTCTATGTCGTAGGTGGGTCATCGAACCACACATAGTTCTTAACCATTCCTAAAAATGGCAAGCGTTATTCACAGATGAGACCTATATTAACCTATTGGGGGTATTCTCTAGTCTATATGTGTATATTAATAATACTGTTGTTTGTTCATATTTAATTTAGATTTTTTTTTATGCCTAACGTGTTTTAAAAATGTTTTTTTTTTTTTTTTTTAAGTAAACACGTACAGGAGAATACTGACAGATGGTGGTGGTATTCTGAACTCTCATCTGTGGAATTCAATGGCACTTCCCATGCTGCATTTGGCTAAGCTCTGCATGTGAAATGTTGATCCGCCAACGTCATAGACTACAGGCCGAGATTCACGCATCATCCTTCATTATTACAGTAATTTACTATGAATGGTATCTTTACGGGACGACTTTCGTCTACCACCAATTTTTAATTTATATGCTATGATTGGCATTTTACGGGTCAGGGATCAAACTCCCACTAATCGTTAGATATAAACATAATTAAGACCTCAGAAATTGATAAATTTAATTTTTGTAAATCTCCGTCTGGGATCGAACCCACGACTTTTGGCTTGCAAAGCAAACACTTTGACCATTGAGCTACACCCGCCGCCAAATATAATTATAAAATATAAATATAATAAAACAATTAATCAAGTAACGGAATAATTAAATTATTAATAATTAATTTATCTGATATGTAATAACGCATATCATATTATTATGTAATTAAAATAAATATATAACACACTTGTTTTTGGTGTAAAGTAAATATTTGAGGAATAAAAACGGAGATATCGTCTGTCAGCATCTAAAATAAATCACAACCGTTTCGATATGCCTCGTATTTATTACCAATTTATTGCAGCAAGTAACGTGATATATTGCGTGATTCGTAGTAATAATTTCTTATATCGTTATATAAATCAACTTTTCATGTAACACCTCCCCTTCAGCTTATAAGTGAAAGAATCTGCTTACGCTACTCAATATGACATAGCAAATATGGAAAGAAACCCTACAAGTTTGCTCTATTTTCGTTGATATTAAAAAAACTATTATATCAAGCTTCTGGATGAAAATACTAAAATACTTCACTTTTAAAGTATAAGGTTTATTAAAAAATTATTTTATATTTCAGGTTACAATTGAAAAGTCACATATATTTGTATTCAATTTTATTATAATTAGTAATGATTACTTTGAGATATTTAAAAAAACTCTAGCTGATTAATCCGATACTGTCATTAATGATAATGATATTTTTATTTAATATGTTTAATATAATAAAACCAATTAAATTGCGAAAAATTTAACTACTGAATAAAATGATGATGTTAGTTTATTTTATTTTATAGGAAAATTATTTTATTATTTCTGAACTGGTGTATATTTCTACCACGAAAAATATCTGAAAGGTTTCTTAGATATGAATACAATATGAAATAAACGCGAGATATAAATTTAACGTTTTTATTTTTGGCAAGCAAATTTAAAAAAATAAAACCGAAAAACAAACTGGAAAAAAAAACTGAGTGTGGTGCTTCAATAACATCTCCCCCAACGCAATGTAATTTGCGAAGAAAACTTTTAGATGCATTTCCATGAAAGGAATAGGGTGCTTTAGTTTTTTCCAGCCGGAAATATAAGATGGGATCAGATTTCAATGAAGGATATTACTTTTAAGAACTCGGTTTTTTACATTCGCTTCCTAATTGAAGTATGTGACTAGTACAATACATGAAATATTTCTGAATCTAAATTTAATTTTTTATGTCACGTAACGTCAGATTTTTTTATTTATACATTACTTATACCATCTAATTGCTTTTATAATCAAAATGTTGAACAGGCCAAATTTTGTTTGAATGCATTAGACTTGAAATGTTGAAAGTTAAGTCAAATAGTATAAACTCTTTGGAATAAAATTAAAAAATATAAATTGTTTAACTGTACAAGTATATATCAATTATAATTAACAATGAAAGTTATTTAATGGACACTGATTCTGTAAAAAATGTTTAAAAATCTTGCTTGCAAAATCTTAACACAGTTACTACAAATTCATAGACGATAAGTAAATGTTGATTTAGAATGAGTTATTTTTCTTCTTCTAAAACTTCAAAGAATAGATAAAGTTGTAACTCTAGAAAAGCTTTATAATATAACAAATTTATTTTATATTTGAAGAATTAATACTTTCAATATCCCTAATCGCTAAACAAACATAGTCACATTTTTCAAAAAACGACGTCTACCTAATCTGGCTAAGTATCTTAAAGTCAAATGAAAAATTGTGACACTCTGCTAGTGCTATTCTGCCTTGCAAATCGATAGAAAGATTATAGCAACGTTTTATGAAGACCGAAAGAAGAGCAATTCGTTTGATAAACAATGACACCTTTACGTCTATCCTGCAATCCATGGAACACAGCGTGGGATTGGTTCTCTTGGTCTTTTATACCGTTATTAAAATGGTCGCTGCTCTTCGGAACTTAAAGAACTAATTCCTCCTGCACCCACTCACAACCATCCATACACAGTTAATATATGTCGACCAAGAACTGTCAGCTTCCAAAGCTCCTTCCTAAATGCCACCGGTAAGCTTTGGAATGCTCTTTCAGCGTCTGTGTTTCCTCTTTCCTACAATCTGGATCTCTTCAAGAAACAGATAAATATACACTTGCAATCTCTCGAACCCACACACAAATACGAACACAATACACGTTTCCCGCATGTAGCGTCCAGCTTTCCTGGCTGAGCGTCATAGAATGCACTGGTCTTCACCGGGTGTGCTCTCCTGCATGCGTTTACATAAAAAAAAACTTATATTTTTATACCCAAAGTCTCAGCTGCACAAGAATGTTCTTTACCCACTCACCCAGACTGAGTTTTGTTATTAATCCGCAAGTTTATTTTTGGGAATGATGCTGAAGGCTCGCGGCAAAGTGAACGACCCGTAAATTCAGGCTTTATTGTTACGATGGACGCTAAGCATTTCCTGAAGCGCCAACCCTGAAACACGGTTGGTGGGATTTGCTTTTTTCAACCGGATACGGAAAGGAAATGATACAGGTGTCGGGGCTTATAATTTTCTCGTTTTCTGGTCGGTTTATACAAGGAATTTTATCTCGAAATAAATATAGAGAATTTATTTTTTACAAGACAATAAAAAAAAACATTTTCAGTATCTTTTGTCTATAAATCCTTAAACATATGCGTCTAGATGTTACAGGAAAATCCATTAAATAACAAATTCATTTTGGATGAAATAATATACTTATACATTTTTTTAAATAATTATTTTATTAATTTTAAAAAATCTGAAGCAAAATTAATGATAAACTATTCGTTTTTAAACTTCATGACTTTCGCCATATTTATAATTATAAGCACATATTATAAACAATGGAGAATGTTTCAATAATGAATAAAGCAAATAGAAAAAATGTTTAAAATAAACTGTTAAACGAAACCATTGTTCAAAAACAAAATTTGGTATTAAATCTATAAAATATATGTAAAAAAAATTGATATACCAAATTTACAATACCAAATAAAAGAGACATATCTTCAAAAATATTTTCCATATCAAAACGCTGACAGTATTTGTAGCAATAACCATCAACTCTACTCAGCACTACGAAACTTCCGGTGCTATGATGTTTTCAGTTCAACACATCCGGGTCAGTGAGTTACGTGAACGGCGAACATCAGTCCACGTGAACTGCACTTGAGGTGCTACGGAGCAGTGAAGGAAGAATCATTACAAATGCTCTACGGCGTAGAGGCGTAAATTTGCTGGCATAATAAATATTAATGTTTGACATATTTACTACGGCAGCAAAAATACAGACTCAGTACTATCGTCGGGTACTTATCTAGATTATTAATTAAAATTTAATACAAAACAAATATTAGGAAGATTTAACTTTACTTTACAGATTAATCTTTAAAATTTTCTTCGATTATTCAAGTTTGAGTAAAAAAAGAAATGAGTACTTTTTGCATGTACATTAAAACAATAAAAAAAGCACCAAAAATGAAATACAAGTATTGCATGCGGACATTTAATTTGCATTTTTATTTTGGAAAAAAGACTATGAATAATTTATTGAATTGTTTCATCAGAGCTTAATAGATACCGCTATTACATTAGATATATTTTAAAGTAATAATCCATATAATAAAACAGTCAAGTCACATATTTTGAAATATTATATAACTATCGTGACGATAGTAGTGAATAGCCTAATAGTACTTTTACGTTTTACACACTTGTAAGTTAAGTAACTATGCTCATTCAAATCGGAATACAGTTGCTAAGAATGTTTTCCATTTGACTACCTTTTGCGAAATCGTTAATTTTAGTTCTATTAAAAAAATTCTATGATGAATTTATCTATTTAAATGATGTTTTAAGTGTCTCTTTGTTTTATATTACAAGTGGTTTTAGTTAAATATTTCGAATGATTTAGATGTTTTTTCCGTCGTATGACAAAATGGTATTCACATTATTATATATCTAGAGATCATACTCAACCACTTCTATGTAAAGAGTGTCGTAAAGTCTTCCACGTGAATAGTCTCATATAACCAAGAGATACCACCCTGACGTTGAGTAGGTGTAGATCAGAGATCGTCAACTGGCAGACCAGGTATGATTTAGATTTAATACAAGATCTGCAAATCCTTATTGAATCGACACAAATAAATATATTTATTAATCTTTTGAACACATAACTAAATTCAATTTTTTTTTCAATAATTTATCTCTTATACCCTGAAAAACATTTACATTGATTTCATTAAAATAATTCACCCTTTAATTTATTTAAAGATTAAAATATTTTTATAAATGCAAAATGCGTATTAAACTATAATCTAAATTTGTACAACCATAGATGTCTGTAAGCCAACGAACGCATTCCGCTCAAGAACGCGACTGCGATATTCGGGGTTTCTATCGTTATACACTAATGCTTGAAATGAATTATTCTCCTTTCAAAAGTGACTGAAAGAGAGTTGAACGTTATTTACAGAACATCATAATCAAGCTCAAATATTAACACGCCAAAATTATGTGGTGCTTATTTACACTTAAGCTCATAAATTCTTCATAATTATCATAGTTTTAATTATTGTTGAATTATTTGTTTATCGTCGATAAACTTAATACCCAGATGAAGCATTTCACATTTAATATATTTTTTTATTAATAATACACAGCACAGTGACAAAACTAAAGCTATTTACTTAAACTAAGTCTTTCATTTGAAAAGGTAATGGATATAACTCATTGACTGTAGAGTAAAGTAATGTGGTCGTCTAGAGAAGTTTTCACATGAAAAAACTAGTTAACGTTTTTATGTTTGAGACTTCTGTTTTAAGTCCTTGACGCACGTAGTACAGAGAATGTACGAGGTCTGAAAATTTGAAGATATTGAACATTTACTGAATTTCAGAGCTTCTCTTTGGCGCGTCAAAACATCAAAGTTTTCACCTGAAATACAACACTTCAGCCTTCAGGCATCGCTGTAATACTCCAGGCTAAAAATATGACCTGAAATGTTGTGTTATGTAAATAGGTTAATACGAATACAAGGCTTTTTAATGATGTGAGCATTATGTTATATGTTTTATATATTGACGGCAATCATTTGAAATTCGTATTATTTTTATTATTTAGTTACAATATTCGGTTTTAGCTAAATGCCACTAGCAAAAATTGTGGTTTTTCTTCAAATCGAAACCCATTGTCTTTTAATAAATATGTTGTAATTATTTCCCATATTTATGTTACTTACCCACATTAGCAAAAACAACTTAAAAATGAAAAGTGAAAATAAAATTAATATTTTTACATTAAAACATTGAAATAATACGGACGGATGGCTATGGATAAATTTTATCTTTTAATTCTATAAACGCTTGTCATTTATAAGTTTGATTAAGCGCTGCTTATGGAGTGTTGATTACCAACGCGATAGAGAGCCCATTATTTACGAATCATCCATTTTTACGATGACTCACTATAAATTGGTAGGTTTCATGAGACGACTTTTGCCTGACACAATTTTCGATTAATAGGTTTTGTCTGATATTTTTTAGGTCAAAGATAAATTTTACACAACTTTATTATAGTGCAAGAAATTGATAAAATAAACTTTTCGATAAGGTCTTCGAAGGGTTTCAAACTTTTGGCCTTTGAAATGTTAAACAAATAATTTTAACTTTTGACGAAAAGTTGTAAAATTTGAGAATAAATTTTGAATAAAAACTATAAGAGTCAAATACAAGTGGATAAGATAACAATATTTTAATTTCTGTTTATTTTACTTATGACTCTTTTTAACTTTTTTAGAACGAAGGATTTCATTCAACACGTATTAAAAGTAAGAATTATAATGAACACGTTAAAAAATTCAAAAAGGAGTATTAAATAACTGTAACATCAAAAAATTCAATAGGTAATTGAATATCTCTCCCTCTTGAAAAACATTATTTCAGAAATTTCAGAGGGCTGAAAAAGGTATTATTGATTTATTCCGTAGTCTATCCGATTGCAATGACCGACCCATCGAGGGAAGTCAGCCGTTTTTTAATTGCCTAGAAGTATCTTTTCCCCTCTCGTTCATTTGCATAATGAGACAGGAAAGAATAGAACGTCCCCGAAAAACGCTAACTTCAGGAAATCGAAAATGTTTGGACATTAGGAAAACCCAATTATTCCAATTTGAAATTAAGTGTAGAGTTAAAAATATTTTTAAGTGTTTCATTATTCACTTATTTCTATCCACTAAATTATTCATATCGGACTTAATATATGCACTACATATAGTACAAACATAAAGTATATTATTAACATATCTCAGCAGCATTTCCATATCCGTTTTCGTAACTGGAGCATATGAACATCATTAGCCACTGCCACAAAGTTATGTCAGTCACCTAAGTTCTCCCATGTCAGTTCTGTCTCTCATAGCTCCGTTAATTCGTATGTATAATCCGTATGTATAGATCGTGACGGCCTATGCAAAAACAAATGTGTTTTAAATATAATATACTGTGAGTGTTTGATGGCAGTTCAATTCACGTAGCGTTCCTTTAAACAATATAATTAATAAGTTATATATATCATAAACCTGCAAAAATGAATGTTTTAATAACCTTTAACCGAGTACCTCAACAATAATATAGTTACCATATTACATAGTAACATATTCGTTAAGGCCTAGTAACGAGAATGTTAAATTTTCACTATAGTTATTTATTATTGCAAAAGACATAAATTTTTACGAAAACAATAAATTAGTAACGTTGACTGATAAACGGATATATTCTTACAATAAATTGGTATAATTGTATAATAAAACATTTTATATAATAAAGTTATAATATATATATATACATATATATATATATATATATATATATATATATATATATTATTTGTTGACAAAGTCAAATGCTTAATATATAAATAAAAGTATACCTGTACGCTTAAAATTGCATAACTTTGCCCTATAATCTTTGCAAAAACCAAAATCCCTTTTTAAAGAAGAAAATAATTATTTCATTTCCAAATCGATTAATTTGTTTATAAAAAAACTGACTAAGTTTGAGCAAAGACTCAATTGAATATGACTTCTGTTTATGAGACAGCAGGTTCGACTAACTGGTAGCCTTTTTCTATCCGTAGTTGACTCTTGATAGTGACGGATCTAAGAAGGCTACCAGTAATTCAAAACTGTAGTCTCATAAACAGAGATTATACTCAACGTGATCGATATAAATATTTGTTATAAAGTAAATAAATGAACATTTAAAAAAAAACTTTCATTTTACGATTTAAAGGTCCAGTCAGCCCAAGTATCAATTGACAATGGTTGAAAAATATGTCCAAAAACCTGCAACGACTTAAAAGAAAGGAATACATTTAGTCGATTTTCATTACACTTCAGTTCACGTACAAATAACGTAAAAGGGAGTTAGCAAGGAGGCGTGCTATGGACTGATTAATGATAAAAACAAAACTGGGTGGGAGTATTGGATACTTGTTATATCTGGTCATTTATCACGTAAAGCCCCCTCGGTAACTAATCAGCTATGATCAATAGTTTTATTCATCTTTGATGGCAGTTTGAACGATTTATAATGGCATTCAATGCCGCTTAATGTGACGTTCGGTAGATAAGTTATTGAATAAAAAAACAACTCATTTAAACATTTCGGTGGGTAAAGGTCATTGAACAAAACGTTTGCTTGGCAAACCAAAGGTCGTGGGTTCGATCCCCGACGGATATTTAAAAAACTTGACATTTAATCGAGTTGTGAGCTCTAAAATATCCCCGGTTGGTGTGAATTTGATCCCCTAGCCGTAAAATGCCAGTCATTGCATATTAATCCAAATTGTTGGTAGACGAAAGTCGTCCCGTGAAGACCACCTCTTAATAGAGAATTCCTATCATAATAAGGATGATGCGTAATTA